>CM077155.1:11850062-12490585 GCA_039583875.1 Platanthera guangdongensis
GGGCGGAGTCCCCTCCTGCCTTGGCCGCGTTGCAGTGTGCTGTCCTCCTCCGCCATAAGCCCCCCTCCCCGTCCAGAGGCGAGAAATGACGGTTATCACTCGGAGGTCTCCGCATGTCGCCTTCCGCGGGCTTTGTCAGGTGTTCGCTGCTTGAGCTTTTTCCAAGTTCAATAACTGTCCGCCGAACTCGGCGGTTAAGCGCGTCTGTCTTCAGTTCGGTGCAGCTTGAGCAGTCAGCGAATAGAGGTTCTGTGTGTCCGCGCGACCTCGTGTCTCGGAGACTCTGTGTTCTATTCGTCTTCTAGCAGCAGCAGTTCTGGCGGTCACGGCGACTTCGACGGACTGGGAGGTCTCGACGGTCTCCAGTTTTGTCCGCTCGGATTGATTCTTGTTCATGTTTTGTTTTCCATGTGTACTGGCGAAATCATATCTCGCCATATACACCTCGCCCTGTAAAGAAGTTAATAAAATATATGATCTGCTTGTTACTTTTTTTGCATTTTGTGTTTGAGCTTGCTTTCCCAGTTCCGCTTGATCAAGGTTGTGATCTTGATAGCTTGAGAATATTAATTTGGCGTCAGACTATCTCGTTGATCATCTTGAGAAATTCAACAGTATCTAGTTTGGTTTATTAATAAAATTTAATTTATTTCTCTCTCTTATACTTTCTCTCTCTACTATTAGATCCAAAGTTTTTTTCACTTAACCCGTGGCACTTAACTACTTTGAAGGAAACAAAAGTAGAGTCTTTTCATCAGTACAATATTTGGAACAGTTGGGTAAGAGCATGATTCTACAAGTGTTATCAGAGGAGGTCACAGATTCAAGACACGTGGCGCTTTTGCTACTTAAGTGAAAAAGTGGTGTCATTTCCATCAATCCGAGCATTTGGAATAGTTGGGTAAGTGTTTGATCCTACATCTACTTTTATTTTCATACAAACATTATTACATCTCTCTCTGCTACTCCCTCACCATGATTAACTAAACTCTTTTTGTACTCGATCGAGAAGATCTGAGAATGAGATAATCAAGTTATGATTTTTATGTTGGCTTTTCTCTTTGATTAGGTAATTTTTGATTTACCCTTGATTTTTAAAGTAGTGAAACTATATTATTGATATATAGTTTTCATTCATGTTTTCGTACTTAGTTAGCTGAGAGGCTCAAGTATGAATCGATCTCTCAAGGTAAAGAGAGTTGCACACACCCCTTGATAGAGGATGACGTAAATCTTCTGAATTACAGTCAAATCCAACAGTGAAGTTCACAACGTAAAGAGAATTTTAGGTATTCGATTTGAAAAAAAAGAATACGGTCATTTCATCCTAAAATAAGTTGGGCACTTTCTCGAGAAAAGCATGTTCATGCATTGGGAACCTCCACGTGAATGTACTAAATTAAATAGAATTAGAATTTTTATTACTTTATGATTATCTTCATGCCAAGGTGAATCAAGATCAAGTACTAGAGTTTTACGCATAGCCTGAATCATTTTTATTAAATCGCTTATTGCTTCTCTTTATAGCCAAGTAAAACAACTCTAAAAAAATCGATTGATAAGATAATAGTGATCTCCTTGAAGTAAAAGTAATTGACGCGCCCCGGGATAAACTTGATATTTTTCTTAAGTATCATATACTATAGACAATAAGGTACACTTGCCTTCATCGGATATGGAATTGGAGAACATCATCCACTTTTTCTAAAACACCTCAAAGTCTAAATCATCTAGTTTTTAGCGTCGTTGTCAGAGACTTGGGTTGATCTTTCGAAAAGAGGATAGTTATTAATTTTGTTGTGTCCCTTTTATTTATTTTACTTTCCAAAAATATTTTAAGGGTGCAACTTAATTTTTGGAAAGGGAGGTTGGACTATCATGCCAGTATATCTCCTAGTACTAGTGCAAATCCTTCACCAAGTAACATTGGAAGTCCAAGATAACTAAATCCACCAAAAAAAAATTTAATCGAAGTTTTCATTTTCTTTCCTCCTCTTTTATTTTCTCTCTTCTATCTCTCTCTCTCTTTTCTCCCCCCATCCATCTGTCTTTTTAGTGTATGCCCTGAGGTAATTCTTCAATATTCCTTTTAATCTAGAGATCGAGCACACCGCTTTACGACGCCTCTGTACTCGTGATCAGGATTGCATTTAGCCTTCGAAGAGTTGATTGGGGGCACTGCCACAAAAAATATGGACCCTGTTATCCTGTTCCTAATGAGACCCAACAAAGGACCATGCTATATTATTCGTGGTTTAATCTGGAGGGTATACAATCAAGTATTGTCCCGCCCCACGGTGGCGAACAATAATTTTGAGATCAAGTCGCATTATACAAATGGTGCAACAATCGTTAACCTTGGATGACCTGCCAGATGAAGATCCAAACTCTCACCTTTCTAATTTCTTGAAATTTATGACACTTTTAATATCAATGGTGTTATTGATGATGTCATTCAATTACGGCTTTTTCCTTTTGCAATCAAAGGTCAAGCAGTGGTTGGACTCTCTTCCTAAAGGGTCCATCACTACATGGGCCGAGATGGCGAAACATTTTTAACTAAGTACTTCCCGCATGCTAAGACCGCCAAATTACGCATTGATATTGCCTTATATATGTCAATCAACTCGGAGACTCTCTACGATACATGAGAGTGTTTCAAGTAGCTTTTGCATAGATGCCCTGACCACACACTTCTTACTAGGTAGCATGTGCAAATTGTTTATGACGGCTTTAATTCCAAACAAGATAGATGATTGATGCATCCGTCGAGGGTACTTTAATAACAGGACTTTGAAGGCCTCTCAAGTGATTTTTGAGGGGATGGTCAAGAATGCCGATCAGTGAAATGTGCCTCGTGCGCGGCCTAAGCAAGTCGGTCTGTGTTTAACTAAGTGGCAGAGATGTATGCTTCCTCCGCCACTCCTCCTTGGGCTAATAGTAATTTAATAGAAGAATAGGTTGATTACATGGAAACTTCACATCCGTCTTCCTTTAACATAAACACCACACTTCATACAACAACACTTACAACGCGGGCTATAAGAATCGCTCAAATTTCTTATGGAGCAACAAAGGAATGTTCAACGCCATCTTAATCTAAATCCACCCTTAAATTTAAATCCACCTCTTAATTTAAATCCACTGGATTTTCCACTACAAACAAGGAATCCCTCTCCACTTGAAGAGGACTTCGTCAAATATGTTGATAAAAAGTGTCGAACATCCGAAACCTCACCGAATCGATCAAAAATTTAGAAAATCAAGTGGGACAGCTAGCTAAAATATTCCCAAGAACCAACAAAGAGCTCTACCACAAAATACTGCCCAAATTCAAGGGAAAACATGAATATGATCATCCTCTATAATGGAGAGGACGTAACTTCGAAAAAGGAACCCGAGATACTTATCTCTCCTCCTCCTTCTCCTCATATTTAGCTTCAAATTGTCTATCACTTTTGCACCGCACACTTCTAGTTTGAATATTCTATATTCATCTAAGCTCAGGAATTAGAGCACCAAAGAAAATTGCAAAAAAAACATTAGAAATTTTAAAACAAATTCATATTAATATTTCTTTCTGTGAGGCTATCTCTCAAATGCCAAAATATTCAAAATATCTTAAGGAGTTGCTCTCCAACAAGAAGAAACTGAAGATATCTCATTGGTAAATCACGTCTTAGCTGATCTTGGAGCAAGTATTAATCTAATGTCCTTCTCTTTATTCAAAAAGTTAGGTTTGGGAAATCTTATCCCCACCCGAATGAGTATCCAATTTGCAGATCGATCACTTAAGTATCCAGTAGGGATAGTGGAGGATGGTGCTTGTCAAGGTTGAAAAGTTCATGTTTCTGGTGGACTTTATCGTTCTTGATATAGAAGAAGATGTCGAAGTACCACTCATACTTGGTCGTCTCTTCCTCATCACCTCCCACATGATTTTCGACATAAGCAATGGAAAGCTCCTCATTCGAGTTAGAGATGATGAAGTTAAGTTTAGCCTAAATCCCTCTATGCGAAATTCCTTAGAAAATGACGATTCTGCTTCTACTTAGAAGAATGTTTTGTGAATGAGTTATCTTCACCTTTCGAGTTGGTCTCCTTATCTTGTGACGATTCAGAGCCCACTGAACTTTTCTGTTTATAAGAAGTATCTCTCCTCACACCACCCGAGCCACTGCACTTAGAAAAAAGATTAAAATCAAAAATTCGTATGAGGAACCACAGGACTTGAGTTAAAGTTACTCTCCCCACATCTAAAATATTTATTTTTAGAATTTAATTCTAAACTACCTGTCATCGTCTCATATGAGCTGAGCGATTCAGAAGTTTTGAATTGACTCTAGTTTTGAATAATCATCATCACATTATTGCATGGTAGATATCCATTATCAAGGGGATTAACCCCTCCTGCACTCACAAAATTTTCTTAGAAGATAATTCCTACAATATAGTTCAGCCTCAACGACAACTCAACCAGAATTTGAAAGAAGTCGTTAAGGCTGAGGTGATCAACTTTTAGATGCGAAAATCATCCACCCGATCTCAGATAGTACTTAGGTTAACCCAGTTCAATTCGTTCTGAATAAAGGCGGTGTAATAGTGGTCGCCAATGAAAACAACAAATAATTCCAATCTACACAGTTATGGGTTGACAGATGTGCATTGACTATCGAAAAGTAAATGATGTCACCCAAAGAGACCACTTCTGATTACCCTTCATCGATCAAATACTGGAACGTCTTTCTAGTCACTTCCACTACTGTATCCTTGATGGCCTCTCGGGATATTTTCAAATCCCAATAAACAACATTCACTTGTTCCTTCGACACTTTTGCCTACAAAAGTATGTTGTTGTCTTATGTAACGCGTCGACTACATTCCAAATATGTATGATGGCAATCTTTAATGAGTTAGTAGAGGAAGTGATGGAAGTCTTTATGGACGGTTTCTTCGTTTTCATAAATTCCTTCCAAGTTTGCTTAAGAAATCTCGAGCTTGTGTTTCAATGTTGTGAGAAAATGAATCTAGTTCTCAACTAGGAGAAATGTCATTTTATGGTATGAGAGGGGTTAGTCCTCAGACATAAAATTTCGGGCAAAGGGAACGAGGTCGATAGGGATATGATCAAAGTTATCGAGAAATTGTCTGCTCTAATGAATGTTAAAGCGATTATAAGTTTCTTAGTCCACGCAGTGTTTTACCAACATTTTATATAAAAAATTCAAAAAATCACAAAGTCGTTAACTCATCTTCTTGAAAAAGTGTTTTATTTTGTTTTTAATGCTTTCAGTTTTTAATCTTATTAAAGAAAAACTTATAAATTCTCCAATTCTAGTCACACTGGATTGGTCAGTACCATTCGAGATCATGTGTGACGCGAGTGAAATTACGGTAGGTATTGTAGGCAAACTGGTAAACAAGTTTTTCCTCCTGATATATTACGTGAGCAAGGCACTACAGAGAAGGAGCTTCTAGCTATCGTTTTTGCCTTCGATAAGTTTAGGTCATATAATTCTCTCCAAAGGCATTGTCTTCACAGATCACTCTTCTCTTAGGTACGTGCTAAGTAAGGCGGACGCCAAGCCCCATTTATTGCGATGGAACCTCCTTCTTCATGTGTTTAATTTAGAGATCTGGACAAGAGGGGAGTTGAAAACTTGGCGGCCGACCAACTTTCTCATTTAGATAATCCCGCTATGGAAGCATTAGTGGAGGCCGATATAAATGATAAATTTTCTGAAGAGAGACGCCTCGCCCTCAAAAGTTAATGTCTTCCTCCACCCTCTGGTTTGCATATTTGGCTAACGATCTATTATCCTGGGTCCTGCCAAAAGAGTTCTCAAGTCAGCAACAAAAAGAAACCTTTTCTGACTTAAAGAATTCTTTTTAGGAGGACCCTTCTTATTTTGTGTCTGTGTGGACTAGGTGGTGAGAGGATATGTCTTAGGCGAGGAAGTTTTGCAAATTCTAGAATAAATCACATTACACGCCTAGATGTCATGCGCATGTCCCTTGTATGTGTCCTGTGGGCGAGTCGCCCCATATCACGGGCGTGATAGGGGCGTGTTCCCTAATTCTCGAGCCAGTCCTCATCCCGCTAGATTTCCTCCAGTGAAAGACAACTAAATATTACACTCCCCCAGTCACGGGCGTGACAGGATACGTGTACTTCACAATTTTTTTAATAAATCACAGCATCTCCTGAGGTCAAGGGTTAAGAACTTGGGGTCTTGAAATGTTGTTAGTTGTTGTTCTTAGTATTTTTGAGCTTTTCTCTCTTTTGTTCATGTACTCTCTCTTCTTATTTTCAAGTTTTTTATTTCTAGTTCTTCATGAACTCTTTTCAGTACTTGCAATCTCTTCTCCTAGCAATACTAGTAGTATTCCATAGCTCTTATAACTTGTAATCTAGTTTGGTTAATAAATACAATGTAGTTTCTTTTTCTTTTTCTTATACTCTCTCTACTTTTATTTTCATGCAATGTTATTACATCTCTCTCTTACTCACTCATCATGATTAACTAAACCCTCTTTAGTACTTGAAACAAGAAGATCCGAGGATGAGATAATCAAGTTAAGATTTTCATGTTGTCTTTTTCTCTTTTCTTTTTTATTTACCATTGATTTTAAAAGTAGTGAGACTATATTATTGATATATAGTTTTCATTCATGTTTTCATACTTAGTTAGCTGGGATGCTCAAGTATGAATCGATCACTCAAGAGTAAAGAGAGTTGCATGCACCACTTGAGAGAGAATGACGTAAATCTCCGGATTGAAGTCAAATCCAATGATGGATTCACAATGTAAAGCGAGCATTAGGTATTCAATTTGAGAACGAGAGTTTGCTAATTTTATCCTAAACTCAGTTGGGAACTTTCTCAAGAGAGGCGTGTTCATACTTCAGGAACCTTCACAGCCAAAGTACTGAATTAAAGAGAATTAAAATTTTATTTACTTTTTGATTATCTTCATGTCAAGGTGATTCAAGATCAAGTACTAGCGTTTTACATAGCCTAAACCCTTTTTTTTATCGCTTATTGCTTCTCTTTTTAGCCAAGTAAAACAACTCCAAAATATTGATCAATAAGATATTAGTGATCTTCTCGAAGTAAATGTAATCAACGCACCCGGGTAATACGACCTTGATATTTTTCTTTAAGTATCATATATTATAGACAATAAGGTACACTTGTCTTCATCGGATATAGAATTGGAGAACATCAATCACTTTTTCTAAAACACCTCAAAGTCTAAATCATAACAAGGTTATCCACCTCACCGTACCTTTAGATCCTATGATCTGAAATGTTGTCCCTACAAAGGAAGGAGTTTGAGGCTGATGGACATATTAATGGATTTAGAGCTTTAACCGACTATGACCCTATCTCGCACCTTTTCTTTACAGATGATAGCCTTCTACACTACAACAAAGTCACTTTACGATGACATTTTTTTAATATTTTAGCGATGATTTAAAAACATCACAATATTTTTTGTGACGTTTATAATGTTGGGGTTTGCAAATTGACACTACATTTGTGCGCAGTGGAATATGGAAACAAGGAAAACCCAAAAGAGAGTTGTGGATCATGCGATAACCATTAATCAAGAAGTAATGTGCAATAAATAAATTTATACCTTAGCGGGATTGAGAGTCAATACTCAACATAGTGCTCCGATTGATTCCAACAAACGACAACGACCGAAGTTCCGAGAGTAGAATAGTGTCCACGCCTCTACGAGTATCCACATGAGCACGGAGAACCCTAGAGTCTTGTCACACAAGATCTAGGTCGGAAGGAGGCTTGCCCTAAATGTCTCCATGGATTACTAGATCCATTCAAGGAGAGGCTGAGAGTGACGACTAGGATGATGCCTTGGAAATGATTTTCGGCAACGACAACGGCCGGCGGACAGGTGACGGTCGGTGGAAGTAAGCAGTGGTCCGCGAAATCGCGGGGCGGAACACTTCCGTCGCGAAGAAGAAGCAGTCATGGGATTATGTCTGAATGAATAGCTACTTCTATCTCGATTCACTGTATAAATCCTATTTATACCGAAACACCGAGCCAAGCCGATACCCGCAGACCAGCCAAATGGACTTAGCAGAAATTAACCAGTTCGAGATAGTATTCGGTGAGTATCAAAACGATACTTAACGAATCGATGTGTGGCCACCAATACATGACGAATCATGAAGTGGGCATAACAATACTCACCGAATTAGCGAATAAGCATGATGACACTCATCGAATCGGTTAGAGGGTTCGACAATACTCGTCGAATTCAGACAATTTGTCAACACCCCTTACCCATACTCGACGAATTTATCATACCATTTTGTCAACTTCATCCCGATTGACATATTCACAATACGGGTCCCAGAATGAAATTCAACCACTTCTAGATCGTCATAGACTTGGTCCTTCACTTCTATCACATATGAGCAGGGTCAATAAAAACCAATCCAACTTATCTAGAGCTCTTATGTGCAACCCCATAGGCTCATACTTCGTTAGCAGTGAGGCTACATGCTTGATCACTTCCAGATCACTATGGCAGCACCAACATATAAAACCTCACCAAATCATCGCGACAGTCATATTAGCTTATTGCGACGCTTTCAAAAAAAATCCACGACTGGCAGATGCTCTATCGTGACGCTTTTCTAAAAACATCATCAGGATTGACAATTTCTCTATCGTGACACTTTCCAAAAAAAGATCATAATTTATAGTTGTTTCATCATGACACTTTTCCAAAAACGTCATGATTGACAATTGCTCGATTGTGACACTTTTCCGAAAAAAACTTCTTGCTAGGTACTTGATAAATCGTGACACTTTCTAAAAAAATGTTGGGAAAATATTAACTCTACCTTGATGTTTTCTATAAAATGTCATCGTATTAAAACTCGATAATAGCATTTTCAAAAAAAGTATAATCTATTGCATTTTACGAAAAAAATAAAACAATTAGAAATTTATCAAATTGTTGCGACCAACTCGATGCGTCCTGGTGATTTTAGGTTTCTTCCCTTTAAGTAGCTCATAAGGAGTCTTATTATTAAGCTTGTGTATCAGACTTCTGTTTAGTACATAGTTTGCTGTGCTCACAGCCTCTGCCCAAAAAGATAGGGGCATGTAAGCATCTGCAAGTAATGTGACTGTAGATTCAATTAGGGTTCTATTTTTCCTTTCAGCAACCCCATTTTGTTGAGGAGTTCTAGGAGTTGAGAAGCAGTGTCTGATACCTTCCTTCTCATAGAACTCTTGCATAAGAAGAGACTCAAACTCAGTACCATGATCACTTCTGATCAATACAACTGGAGTAGAGTACTTAATCTGTATATTCTTGAGAAAATTTGTAAGAACCTTGAAGTTATCTGACTTAGATCTCAGAGAGAACACCCAAGTGAATTTTGAGATGTCATATACAATCACCAAAGTATAAGATTTCTCTCCTAGGCTTTGTACAACAATAGGGCCAAAAAGGTCCATATATAGCAAGTACAATATTATAGGTGAGTCACTTTTATTTATAGATTTAAAGCTATTTTTACTTTGCTTGCCTAACTGACAAGCCAGCAGTGACCTTCCTTCTTGTAGGGGTCAGAAGGCAATCCTCTAACAAGGTTGTCCCTAGATAACTTAGCAATATTTTTAAGATTTACATGTCCTAATATCTTATGCAAAGTTCATTATGATTGCTAACCTGATTAAATAAAAACGTTCTGAACTAGCTGATTGAAAATTTACTATATATATGTTACCTTGTCTAAGTCCAGTTAAAACAAGTTTGTTTTCTTTACAAGAAATAATACAGAAGATGAGTTAAATGATACTTGATAACCTTCATCACATAATTAACTTATGGATATTAGGTTATGCTTTAAGCCACTCACATATGCAACTTTCCTGAAAGTGTCTGCTCCAACTTTAACATCTCCATAGCCTTTAGTTTGGTCACAGTAGGAGTCACCAAGATCACCTTTGGACCTAGCTTGGACTCGTAGTTTGTTAGATTGTCCTTACAGCCAGTCATATACTTTGAGCATCCACTGTGCAGATACCTTTGTTGATTGAAGACTGGACAGTTCTTCACCTGCATAGAAAAGAATTAGGTGTTCTTGACCCAGGTTACCTTGGGTACTTATTTCTTTTGATATAAGAAACTGGAATAACAGAAAATTCTGGTTGATTTTTATATCCTAAGGGATGATATCTTCTAGGTGGTATTTCCCATTGAGTAAAAGGATTAATAAATTCTCTGAATTGATTGAAGTTTCTAACAGGTTATAATTTTTATTAAACCTAACTGGGTTTGATGAATTTTTATAAGTTCGTCGATCTACGCTCGACGAATGGGGTTGAGTTCGTCGAACTCTGCTCAGAGAACGAACATAGTCACTTTCTGTGCCCCAAGTTCATCGATCGCTACTTGAAGAACCATATACAGTTCGTCGATTGCAGTAAGACGAATTATTATAGTTATAATTTGCATTCATAGATTGTCGATCTGTGTTCGATGATCTATACATATTTCGTCGATCTGAGTTCGACGAAATCTGTTGAACATAGTTTTTATTCAGATTTTTATTCTTTTTCTTCTTATTTACAGATTTTTGAGAGATGTTTGGTTGAGTAGTCTCTCCTATTTTTTCTTTGCCTTTTTCAGGAATAAATTTAATTGGTGTTAAAAGTATATTTTTCTTTAATATGGGGGGTAAGCTTGATGAAGCACCTAAGCCCAGCTTGTCATCTAATCTGGCATTGACTGTTCTTGTGATGTCCATCAGCTTAAGGCTTCTCCCATTGAGAGATTCCTCAAGTTGCTTTGCCTCACTTAATTCAGTTTTAAGTGAAATGATTTGTTCATTGGCTATATCTAATCATTTTTCAATTTGATATTTTCAGCAAATAGGTTATCAAATTCAACCTGTCTATCTCTAAGAATTTTTATTTCCTTTTCTGACTTGATTAAGTCATTGCACAAGGATTTAAATTTAATTTTGAAATCTTCTGAATTGAAATCAAAAGAAGAGATTACCCGATGATTCTGATTCTTCTGCTTGTTCCTCGGCATCAGATTTGCTACATGAGGCATTGATAGCCATAAGGCAAACTTCCCTTGCCTTTGCCTCCTCTTCATCTTCATTAGAGCTGGAAGATGAGGATTCTTCATCTGTGTTAGTCCAGGTCTCAGCAATGAAGCCTTTATCCTTTTTTCTTGTGTTTGCTGGAGGAGTGCTTGCTATAGTGCTTGCTTGATTGCCTCCTATTCTCCTTTTCTTTTCTTCTATCTTTCTTCTATGCCTCTGAGCATTCAGGTAGAATGTGCCCAGGTTTTCTGCATCCAAAACAAACAATCTCCTTGGTAGGAGTCTTGTCATATCTAGGCTTGTCATCATTCTTGGATGACCTTCTTCTAAAGTATTTCTTGGCCATTTTATAAAATCTTTTAGCCAATAATCTTAGTAGCTATTCATTAGCTGGAAGAGCTTCTATTTCTTCTATTGCTTTGAAAGCAATGTTGGGCTCCTTCCTTGAAGATGTGGAAGCCTTCTGTTCAGCAGCCTCCCTTATCTTGATCAACTGCTCATAAGACTTGAGCTTGCCAAGGAGAGATTCTATAGAAATATCATTCAAACTTCTGGCCTCCTTGATTGACCATATCCTGGAATCCCAAGTGTTGGGGAAGCACATTAGGATTTTGTCATTAATCTCAGTTAATGAGATGTCCTTGTCCAGGGTTCTCAGTTCATTTATGATGACACTGAGTCTGTTGTACATCTCAGCAACAATCTCTGATTCCTCCTTCTTGAAATTCTCATACTGTGATATGTGGAGGGATCTCCTGTCTTTCCTTTCATCTGATGAGCCAGCAACTATTTGGTTCAGTGAGTCCCAAATAGCCTTTGCAGAGGTGCACTCAGCCACCTTCTGAAAGATGTCATCTGACATTGTCTGTGCTAGAATATTCATTGCTTTGACATCAGCCATCTTGACTTTCTTTTGTGCATCAGTCCACTCAGGTGGTGGAACTGCATATGTACTGGTAGATGTAGTAGCAGCTGTAGGTTGAGGGGGACCTGTCAAAATAGAATTGAAAATGTCCTTATCAATAGATTTATATAGATTTTGATTCTTGCCTTCTAGAGTGCAAATTTATTCAAGTTGCACATAGGAGGTCAGGTGCTAGAATATTCCTTATTCTGTGCCATGTTGTATACACGAGACTAGAGAGAGAAAGATCTATCGAAGGATCTTGGTTCAGATGTAAGTCTGTGAAACTAAAGGAACATTATCCTCTGATACTAATTGAAAGGAGATATCGAAAATGCTCTGATACATGAGGGGATAGAATTATTTAACTCTAGAGAGGGGGGGTGAATAGAGTAATTTTAAAAACTTAATCTGTTTTTATAGCAGAATTAAAAATAGTGATATATATCTAAAAGAGTGCAGGAAAGAAAAACTAACTATCACAACACATAGCACACAACAATAAGAAAACAGAAAGCAACCAGACGACACAAGAATTTTTATAGTGGTTCCCCTAAACTTGCGTACACCCACTCTTCTACCACCCTGGTAGGAATCCACTACAGATTTTTGATCAGGTGCCCTGCCACCAACAGGTTTTTGCTCAGGTGACCTGTCACCACAAGATCTATTTGCAGGGATATCTCAAAACCCTTCAGTCTTTGATCAGGTGCCCAAAAACCAAGCTAAGTATTTTGATAATGAGACTTAAGAACCAGGTGGTTAACTTTTGAAGGGAGTTAAAACCCTATGTACAGTGGGTGAAAGAAAATTGATGAGGTCTTCTCTTTCTTAAACAACTGAGAAGACTTTAGTGGATTGCTTGATGATGTCAAAGCTCCCCCTGAGATGATTATTGTTCAGGAAAATTGCTGGAAGCTTTGTAGGGTGTAGGGCTTCAATGATGATCTCCAGAAGCTTTTAGACTGATTGTATTTTGTTGTCTCTTGAAAGCTTGGATAGGAGTTATAGATGATGAAGACTGAGAGAGTTTGCAGAATAAATTTCTTTTATGTTTGCCTGTGTATCTTATTCTAACTATCTTTTAAAAATTCCTTTATATCTGCTACAGAAGTTCTGCCTCTGAATTTGAATTATATTTCATGATTAATTGCTGAAATCTTGGAACTTGGACAAATGGCTAGAAGGGTAATAAATTCATTCCTTAACTGTCCCAGTTATTAAGCGGAATATTGACATAATGAAATCCAGTAATTAATGCTGCCAATGAACGGCTTTATTCATAAGAATATATGCCATTAATTACTCAGAGCAATATAGACAATAATATGTTATTATGAACCTTGATCAATCCAAAATTTCACTGCGGAGAATAGTCATAAAGAACTGACAGAATTCATAGATCAGAGATCTAAGATCATCGAGCTTAGAATAGATTTCGTCGACCAGAACTCCAAGTTCGTCGTGCTGCGAAATCGTCTTCATCGAGCTGAGATCAGAGAGTTGATCTGGAAAAAAGGTAAATTGTCCAAGATGGGCTCCATGTTCGTCGAACAAAGATAGAAGTTCGTCGAGATGAGAACTTGGGAGAAGAAAGAAAATCAACGATCTGAGCTCTAAGTTCGTGGAGCTCAACTCAGAGTAGGGACTCTGAGTTTGTCGATCTGCGATCGACGATCGTCGAACTGAGTTAGAAGAACTTCGAATAGATTCTCTAAACTCTTAATAACTGCCATTTTTCTAAGTCTGGAACTCTGACTTCTTTTGAGGGCTGGATCAAGGATTGACTAACCTAGTCAGACTGACCTATACCTTAGAACTAACAAAATGACCCTAGACTATATATGAAGGGTCAACAACCTAATAGTGAACCTAAGCCAAATCCAAACTAGGGATCCAACATAATAAACACGTGAATCATTAACACCGTAACGCAACCAAATCTGAGTCGGGACCCAAACATCTCAAAAACGGGACTACGGTGGTGGCTATCTGGTCCAACACAACCCAACAGCCTAAAAACGAGACCCAAACATGCCCAGGTGTAATGATTCATGAAACTAAGCCAACCAAACCAACCCCACATATCCAAATACCCATAAACCCAAACTCAACAAATTTAGCTGAATGAACTGAAAATCAGTGTACACGTAAACAACAATGCTAAGTCAAGGCCTCAACATCATGACCAAAATCAACACACTCAATGCTTAAAGGTACGGTCAGCGCTCTCCAATCCGGTCCTCACGGCCACATCGGTCGACACACAACATCAGTCAAAAACATCCCGGTGTCATTTCTAAGCACCCAACATCCCGCTATACCTAATCCTTGAGTTCTGCCTTGCCTCTGATCTCTCAGTCAACTCTCGTTTATGCTCGAAAAGAGAAGGATCAAGTACGTGCTTACTCGACGTCGCGTCAAATGCAGTCGATGAACTCGATGTCAAAATACAACACACTCAATGCTTAAACACAACATTAAGAACAGACGATGTCGTTGAGTGCGTTCAGCTCACATAAAGCTTAAACACAGCGTGACGATGTTGAGTGAGTTCAACTCACTCAATGCTGTCAACACTTTTACTTAACTTGCCGAAAAAAGTGACGGCGTTGAGTGAGTTAAGATCACACAACTCTGTCAATGCTTTTACACTTAGATTCTGAGATTCCTGATGGCGTCGTGTGTAAATAGCACACTCAACGTCGCGTTGAGTGTATGCAACTCACTCACTGTCTAATGAATTAGCATAAAATTTTGATGGCGTTGAGTGCACTCAATGCACTTAATGCTTTTACACTTAGCGTCACTGTATAACCCCATATCCGGCGAGTGGGATCGCCAGGAAACAGGCCGGTCGACCCCCCTTTTTTCTGAGACTCGGGCGAGCACCAAGGGAAACAGAGCTCGGCAGCCTCCAGCTTGCCCAAGCGAGCCTGGAACATGTCACGCGAGAAGGGCCAGCTAGGCTTGCACTCTCCAGGGAGAAATAGAAGCGGCGAGTACCGCCCTGTCCACTTAGGTCATCACACAGAGCTCGGAGTTTGACAAACTAAGCCCGACGTTCGACGATCACGTCCTCAGGACCATTCGTCGACCTCCAGGCCGCTTGCCGAGTTCCAAATGCCGAGCAAACTCGCAGCATGCGAGCAGGGCAACCCGGACCCGTACTCGCCACCCTTGCTGAGCAGAGGTTGCTGAGGGCTACTCGCCCATTGATCTGTGAGGTACTTTTTACCATTTTGCCCCCGCTGGCCTGCCCATAGACTTTCAGAACAGCAGAGTTATGTTGTTGGCAGGCCAACCTGGACTGCACATAGCCATTCAGAACAGCGGAAGTTGGCTATTTGCAGGCCGATTTCAGAAATCTATAAATAGGACCCAAGGGATACCTCAGAAAGTATACCTTTTGTGCTCACTTGCTCCCTAGTCTTTCAGTACTTTCTAAGGTAACCTTAGCTCGGCTTTTGGCTAAGGAGAAGAAGTGCTTTAAGAACTTCCAGGTGTGTGATGGGACCTCCACACCGTGCCCTTGAGTCAGTTTTATTTTCCTTTCCTTTGGTTTGTAGGAGAGAAGTAGGTGTGCGACCACCTCTTCCCCAAGGGTGAACTCTACAAATGACCGAATTTCAGTTTCAACATTTTGGTGCGTTGAGCATGGAGGGTGGTGAGCACAAAAAATCTCCAGCAGGCTCGATAATAGGAGTACAAGGCTCAGACAGGTCCTACTCGCCACCCCTGCCACCTATGGCCATAGTGGGAATGTTTGAAGACTTCAGGCACGAGGTGCTCAGCTTCACCAAGTTCGCACTCAGCGCGCAGACCGAGTGCTCTACTCCAGCTGCCCAAATTGCTGTCGCCCCGTCTCTGGGTGAGGACGACCCCTGCAGGCGAGCTGGGAAGGAGGTCGCCGAGGAAGAAAGGGGATGCAAGCTCCCTGGGCGCGAGCTCTTCCCTAGCTCGGCAAGAGGTGGCCGGATCGGCGAGATGGGGTCACGAGATGCTCCAGCTCGCCTGATATGGGGAGGCAGCCCCTTTAGTGAGTTGGTTTCTTCTTCCCCAGTGCCAAAGGGGTTCAGGGAGCCCGAGATGTCTTACTACACCGAGAAGGGGGACCCGATCCAGCACGTCCAATGGTTCGAAGTTGTGGTTTCGACCCGGCAGATGTCGGATGGCTTCAAGTGTCGGCTCTTTGCCATCACCCTCAAAGAGAAGGCGATGGAGAGGTTTCACCAGCTGCCAGCCAGCTCCATTTACTGCTTCGAGGACCTGCACCAGGGGTTCATGTTAAGGTTCATCACTTCTAAGAGGATGAAAGAGTTGGAGTCCCTGTTCCACATCAAATAGGGGGTGAACGAGACCTTGGAGAGTTATGTTGACCGGTTCCAGGAGGAGGTTACCCATGTCCAGGAGATGCCGGGCCATAGCCTGATGATGGATTTCACCATAGGGCTGCAACAGGGTTTCTTCAGGATGGAGCTGAAGAGAGTACCACCCCCCCTCCTATGAGGAGCTGATGGAGAGGGCGGTAAGAGAAGTCGACGGGGAGGCATCAAATCCGGAGTTTGCCCAAAAGTTGGCCAGGTGGGTCATAGAGGAAGAGAAGGAGCCGAGAGGCGGCAGGGTGCAGGAGCAGAGGAAATCCAAACCCCGATAGAGGGAGCAAAGGGAACTTCAGGGGCAGCAGCAGCCCAGGTGGTGGCATCAGGAGCTGGAACAATGATTGGGATGGAGGCCCGAGTGGCAAGGCCAGTGGCCATGGAGAGGATACCAGGGAAGGGACCACCACTAGTGGGGCCAGGATCAATTCCACCCCCCAGGTTGGCGGCAGACGCAAAGACCTCCACTCCCCAATCAAGATCAGTCTATGACAATAGCCATAGGGGAGAGGAGGAGAGCAGCGCAAAAGAGGAGAAGAGAAGTCAAGGTGGAGTTACCCTACTGCGACTTCCACCAAGAGGAAGGGCATGCCACGACCACATGCCCGGAGTTCCTCGAAATGAGGGGAAACAGGGAGCAGCATTAGCAACAGGGGCGCCCTAAGGTGAGGATTGAGGAGGTCCTGCCTCGGGCAGAGGAGGACCGATGTGAGGACCGGGAAGATGTCGGGACTCGGGGAGGAATCAGAGTGATCCATGGGGGGGGGGGGGTTGTGTGGGGGTTGAGGCCTCTCGAAAGGCAAGCCTCCACTCTATGTACCGTCGGAGCATTGGCTCCACATCCTAGACCCCACCCCCGAAAGAGAAGATTACCTTCTCAAGGAGTGATATGCCGGATCATGAGGATCCCTTCTGCGATGCGCTGGTCATCTAGACGGCCATCGAAAATTTCACCGTATCCTGGATCCTCATTGACAATGGAAGCTCCATCAATGTCATCTTCAATAAGGCGTTTGAAGCGATGAAGGTGGAGGCAAAGAGGGTGCTGGCTTCAGATGGCCCCTTGTTTGGGTTCTCGGGGGAGAGCAAGGAGGTAGAAGGAGGAATGGGGCTCCATGTCACCCTGGGTGGATGGGGGCAGTCCCGGAACTGCAGGTTTGTCATCGTGGATGCCCCCAGCAGCTACAACGACATTTTCAGAAGGCCCCTCATCAGCGCCTTCCGCTACGTCCCCTCGTCGTTCCACCAATGCTTGAAGTTTAGTGCCGAGGGGATCCAGATCCGGGTCTGGGGTGACCCCAAAGTGGAGCGGGAGTGCTATGTCACCACCGTAAATTCTATCTCCTGGCAGGAAGGGGCCGAAGAGATGGAACGGAGGATGGTGGAGGTGGAGCAGGAGGCTGGCAGGGAGGAGATGGAGGTGGAGAGATGCACTAAGGTAGAGGTGTCAGGAGGAGACCGAGAGGAGTTGGCCGAGACAATGGCCATGGAGGAAGAGGTGGAGGAGGAGATTCTTGTCCCGGAGGAGAGGGACGTCGGAGAGTGGGGGGAGCACTCCAGGCTGGAGGCTGCGAAATAGGTGGTGGAGATGGAGGTTCTCACCCTTGGAGGCAGGGTGGAGAAGGTATACATCAGCGGGGGGCTGACCCCGGAGGCTCAGAGCAGGATGCTAACATGCATCCAAAAAATGTGGACGTCTTCATATGGAGCGCCATGGAGATTCCGGGGGTTGACGCAGACGTGGCATGCCACCGTCTCAACTTGGACCCGGGAGCACGCCCCGTCTAGCAGAAGAAGTGGTCCACCACGGACAAGCTAGCCGAGCCCATCAGAGTGGAGGTGACCAAACTTCTCAAGGCTAGCATTGTATCCGAAATTCAATTCCCCAGCTGGGTCTCCAATGTTGTCATGGTTAAAAAGGAGATGGTCTGTGGCGTATGTGTGTCGACTTTTCTTTGCTTAATAAATCATGCCCTAAGGACTGTTATCCCTTGCCTCGGATCGACGCACTGGTTGACTCAGCCGTTGATTTTTCGGTAATGAGTTTCTTATATGCGTTTTCAGGTTACCAACAGATCAGGATGCACCACCAGACGTTAAAGATGTCTCATTCATCATGGGAGATTGGTGTTACTGTTACAAAATGATGTCCTTTGGGCTAAAGAATGCAGGGGCGACCTACCAAAAGATGATGGACATGGTCTTTCAGGAACAGAAGGGGGGGAACCTGGAGTTGTACGTGGATGACCTCATGATGAAGAGTCAGGACGTGGACTCTCACCTTCAGTACTTGAAAGAAACTTTCGCCACCCTGCACAAGTATAAGATGCAGCTGAACCCCCTAAAGTGTGTCTTCAAGGCCAGAAGGGGAAAGTTCTTTGGGCATCTCCTCAACCCCGTGGGGGTCGAACCAAATCCTGATAAGGTCAAGGATATCATGGAGCTGGGGTCACAGTAGAATGCTAAGGAGGTGCAACGATTGACAGGGAAACTGGAAGGATTAAGCAGGTTCCTCTCCCAGGCCGGGGAGAAGTGATCCCCCTTCTTCAAAACACTAAGGGGGCCATAAATTTGATTGGACCAAGGAGTGTGAGGAGGCATTCCAAGCCCTAAAAATGCAGTTGACGCAGGATCCATTACTCCAAGTGCCTGTATCTCGGGTTCGGGGCAGAGGCCTTGAGCTCTGCCCTGGTGCGAGAAGAGGGGAAGAAGCAACTCCCCATATACTATGTGAGTCGGGTCCTGAGGAAGGCCGAGCTTTGGTATCCAATTTTTGAAAAGCTGGCCTTCGCTCTGATCATCTCGACCCGAAGGCTCCGACCTTACTTCCAAGTACACTCCATCGAGTGGTGACTGATCACCCCTTCCGCAACATCTTTGAGGGCGTGGAGCATTCGGGCAGGTTGTCCAAGTGGTCGGTAGAGTTAAGCGAGTTCGACATCTCCTTCATCCCCCATCTCTCGATAAAGGCCCAAGCCATGACCGATTTTTTGGCCGATTACGTAATCGAGGTGGCGGAGGAAGAGCTCACTCATTTGACTCCAGGGAAGGTGAAGGTAGATGGTGCTTTAGGGAGGCATTCCCTGGGGGTGGGAGTGATGTTGCAGTGCCCCCAGGGAACTAGAATTTAGCAAACGGTGGTGGTGCACTTCCACATCACTAACAACCAGGCCGAGTACGAGGCTGTAATAGTATGGCTACGCCTGGCCAGATCAATGGGGAGTTTGAGGCAAGAGAGCCTACCTTATGGTTATACTTAGTCAAAGTGAAGGGGGTCATAGGCACGTTCCAAACCTTTTCCATCTGACACGTGCCCCAGGAGGAGAACGAGTAGGTCGATCAGCTTGCAAAGCATGGTCCCCGGGTGGGGGGGGGTACCATTACCGATCTATTCCACCCTTCCATCGAAGAGGGAGAGCTGATGGAGATAGATCAACGCCCCTCGTGGGTGGAATCGGTCATGACTTTCCTATCCACAGGAAAGTATCCGGACGGGATAGAAAAGAAGAGGCTCAGGTACAAATCGTTATACTATCTCCTCCGGGACGGGCAGCTGTATAGGAAGACTCTCTCGGGGATATTGGCCCATTGCATGGCCAAGAGGGAGGTACAAAGAATCTTGGAAGAAGTTCACTCCGGGGAGTGTGAGAGTTATTCCGGGAGTCGGATCCTGGAAGGGAGGATCGTTAGATAAGGATACTTCTGGCCAACCCTGGGCCACGATGCTGTGGAGTTCACAAAGAGGTGGCACAAGTGCCAGTTGTTCGCCCCCCTCCAACTACAGCCGGCCCAGCGCCTCAAGAGCATCACGCCCCCCCTAGCCCTTTGCAATTTGGGGAATGGATTTGGTCGGACCATTCCCCCAGACCAGTGGGCAAAGGAGGTTCCTGTTGGTAATGATAGACTATTTCTCTAAGTGGATGGAGGTGAAGGCGCTGGCCAAAGTGACTTCCCAGGTCATCAGGAATTTTGTTTGGGGGGAGATCATCTGCCGCCATGGGTTGCCACAGGCCATCGTCACGGACAACGGGCCTCAGTTCGCCAGCGCAGAATTCACCAGCTTCTGCGAATAGCTCGGGATTGACCTCAGGTTTGCCTTGGTCCACCACCCTAGGAGCAACGAGTAGGTAGAGGCAGCGAATAAGATTATTTTGAATCTCCTAAAAAAGAAGGTAGAGAACCTGAAAGGTAGCTGGGTTGAGCAGCTTCCCTCAGTCCTCTAGGCCCCGAGGACCACCCCCAACACAGCCATGGTGGAGACCCCTTTCAGGCTCTCCCATGGATGTGAGGCAGTACTCCCCATAGAATTTGAAGTTCAAAAACCTCGGGTTGTCACGATAGAGGAAGGCAGGGAAGAATCGCAGGCCGAGAACACTGCGTCTCCCTTAACATGGTGAGAGCTGTTTGACCTCTCAGGACAGAAGAACTGAAGAGGAGAATGGCCACGTACTTTGCAAGCAGTCAGGCGAGGGGAAATCGAAGAACAAGAGAAGCTGCGGCTCTCCCTTAACATGGTGAAGGAGCTGTGTGACCTCTCATCCATCCGACAAGAAGAACTGAAGAGGAGAATGGCCAAGTACTTTGACAAGCACGTCAGAGTCAAAAAATTTGCGGAGGGGGACTTGGTCCTGAAAAAGGTGGATGCAGCAAGAAGATCGGTGTTGGATTACTAGTTGATTTGGGCTAGGTTCACTAGCTTAGGATGTGACCCATTATGTATAGCCAGGCTCAAGTTGTGTCCTAGAGTCTAGGTCAAGTCCTTAGAATCAACTTCAGATGGACCAGCCTTCAACAAGACCATCAGAGACTCCATACTTAGAAGATTTCTAGACTAAGTAAAGTGAGTTCGACGTTCGTCGAACTCAGCTCGACGAAAGGAGTTCTGCGCTAGACGATCGTGAGACAATTCTTGGTGCTGAGCTCGACGATCCTAGTTCTCTGTTCGACGAATGTTGAGGTTCTTCATCAAGTCAATTTGAGGACAACTTCAGAATTTTTCTAAGTCCAGCTTCAAGCTTCAGTCGACGAATTAGATTCTGAGCTCGATGAACTTGGACCTCAAGTTCTCAACCTCTCAGTTTGACGAATACTGTCTGTCAGTGATAATTATCTGCTCGAAAAATGATGAATCTCAGCTCAACGAATGAAGATTGTCTGTTTGACTAATGAAGATTGTCTGGTCGACGAACTTTCTCAAGCTCAGCTCGACGAACTCCAGCTCAGCTCGACGAACTCAAGCTCAGCTCGACGAACTCAAACTCAGCTCGAGGAATTGCGTTCTTTGCTCGACGAATTTAGACTAGGTCTTCTTCAAGTTTCCCGTCTCGTTTCTTGGCGATGATTCCGGAGTTATTAATGCCAGATCTTCTCGGAATGTTACCGTTAGAACGCGCATTGACTATGGACGATTACATGTTGTTTTTCCATGGGACAGTTTGGGAAATCATTGATTGCCACTTCCTTCCAAGGCCGACTGCATTTACTGCTCAACATTCGAATTTTGAATGTTCTCAGTCAGTTAAAAAGAAAAAGACAGAAGAGAAAAGAATCAAGGAGTAAGAGATAGAATTACAGTTATACAGTCACACAGATAGCAAGTAATACAGACAATCAGACAGATACTCAGATTGCATAGAAGAACAATCATTCACCAAATGAAAAAGTTCTACTGCAATCAGCCTGACCAAGGAACATCTTCAAGAAGGAGAAGAAGAACAATCAAATACTATCAAGAGTCTTCTTCCTTCAACTCTGCAGGATAACTTCAAAGGACAACTAACAACAATCTGTTAAAAAAGTTCCTGAAGAACATTTCTGGTCCAGGCATTCTAGGTATTTGAAGACCTATCACCCTGAAGCAGTGCTACAGCATTCCTGATTAATTCAAGATCTCAGGGGGAGCAAAATCTGCTACAATCAATCCACAAGTCTTCTCAGTTGATATTGAGAAAGAGAAGACCCCATCACCTTATTTCCAATTCCTGTACAGGGTTTTAATTCCCTTCAAAATTATTATGGTTGCAAGTCTCATTCCAAAAGACTTGAGGTTTTTGTTTTTGAGCACCTGAACAAAAGCTCATTGGTGTCAGACACCTGATCAAAAACCTGACTGGATTCCTACCAGGGTGGTAGAAGAGTGGATGTACCCAGGTTGGGGAACCACTATAAAAATTCTTGTGTCGTCTGGTTGCCCTTTTCTTTTTGTTTTGGCTGTGTTGTTCTGTGATTGCTTAGTTTGCTGTGCTTAGTTTAGTTTACTTACTAACTTGTTCACTTAGGCTTACAATAAAAGTTGTAAAAAGTTTTGAAGAAAGCACAATACTCTATTCACCCCCCCCCCCCTCTTGAGTATTTCAGATCTAACCTGCACTTTCAATTGGTATCAAAGCGAGGTTGGTTAAAATACCACACCTTATTGGTTGTACGGGTTAACACCTGAAACACAAAGATCCCTCTTGTTAGATCTGTTTGTTTGTTTTTTTATTAGATTTATCTTCTCACAGACATGACCCAAAACAAAGATTATGCAAGCATCAGACCTCCAGTGTGCAATCTCAACAAGTTTGATATCTGGAAGGTAAGAATCAGATTATACATGAATTCTATTGATGAGGATATCTTTTCTGTTATCTTGACAGGTGTACCTCTAGCACCTGCAGCTTCTACCAGCACTTCAACAAACATGACTGCAGTGCCCCCTCCAGAAAACAATGATGCATACAAGAAAGCCAAAATGGCAGATGCTAAGGCAATGAATATCCTGACTCAGACAATGTCAGATGACATATTCCAGAAGGTGGCTGAGTGCACCTCAGCCAAGGCCATTTGGGACTCCCTTAACCAAATGGTGGCTGGCTCAGCAGATGAGAGAAAAGACAGGAGATCCAATCTCATCTCCCTGTATGAGAACTTCAAAAAGGATGAGACAGAATCAGTGGCTGAGATGTACAACAGGTTGAGTTCAATCATCAATGAGCTCAAAACCATGGATAAGGACATCACCTTGACAGAGGTAATGACAATATTCTGATGTGTTTCCCTAGCTCTTGGGATTCCAGAATCTGGCCAATCAAAGAAGCCAGAAGCCTTAATGAGATATCAACTGAATCTATACTAGGCAAGTTGAAATCCTATGAGCAGCTGGTCAAATCAAGAGAAGCAGCAGAACAGAAGGCTACAACTCCAGTGAGAAAGGATCACAGCATAGCCTTCAAAGCATCTGAGGAAAGTGAGACATCAACTTCCAATGAAGAACTCAAGAGCCTCTTTGCCAAAAGGTTCTACAAGATGACAAGGAAGGATTTCAGAAGGAAACCATCCAGACAAGATGATAAGCCCAAGTATGACAAGACACCAACCAAGGAGGTGGTGTGCTTTGGGTGCAGAAAGCCTGGACATTACATCTCAGAATGTCCAGAAAACCAGAAGAAGGATAAGAGCAGAGAAAAGGACTCCAGGAGAAAGCACAACAGCAGACCCTCCTCTAGCAGATATAAAAAGAAAGACAAGGGATTTGTTGCTGAGACTTGGAGTGACACAGAAGAAGAAACATCTTCCTCCAGTTCAAGTGAAGAAGAGGAAGAAGCTAGATCCAAGGAGGTTTGCCTAATGGCAATTGATGCCTCCAGGAACAATTCTGGATCAGAAGAAGAATCTGAAGATGGAGCTACCTCAGACTCAGAGGCAGGTCAGGTTATTTCTAACTTTGACTTTAGTTCTGATTTATTTAAAACTGAATTCAAAACTATGTGCTTAGACTTAATCAACTCAGAAAAAGAAATAAAAACTCTTAGAGAAAGATTAGGAAATCTTGAATCTCTAAATTCAGAAAACATTAAATTAACAGATCAACTAACCCTAGCTAATGAACAAATAATTAAATTAAAATCTGAATTATGTGAGGACAAACAACTTGAGCAATCTCTCAATGGGAGAAGTATCAAGCTGATGGATATTACAAGCACAGTGAATGCCAGATTAAATGGCAAGCTGGGCTTGGGTGCTTCATCAAGTTTACCTCCCATAATTAAGAAAAATATACTTACAACCCCTATCAAATTTAATTCTGCCAAGGGAAAAGAAAAGTTGATAGACAAACCAATGTCAGAAAGCAATTCAAGACCCATAGACAAGAGAAACAAAAATCTTAAAACAACAAATAAAAACAAAGTTCAGCAGCATTCGTCGAACGCAGATCGATGAAATGTGGCCAGTTCGTCAAACCCAGATCGACGAACGTTAAACGTAAGCTTCAGTTATAACAATTCGTCTAACTGCGATCGACGAACTGTGTATGGTTCGTCGAGTAGAGGTCGACGAACTTGGGGCACAGAAAATGACTACTGTCATTCTCTAAGCAGAGATCGACGATCTCATCCCTATTCGCCGAACTCTGGTCGACGAACTTACAACAATCCGTGGAACCCAGAAGGACCAAATAGAAATCATTTCTCCTATAGAAACTCTAAGTCAAGTAATAAGACATTTAATCCAGTAGCTGATTGGCTAATTCCACCTAGGAGATATCACCCCTAAGGCTATAAATCTCAACTCTCCTTATCAGTTATTTCCAGCTTTTCATTTCAACCAAATAAAGGACCCAAGGTAACCTGGGTCAAGAATAATTGAATTTTGTTTTTTTTTTGCAGGTATAGGTGAAGAGCTGTCCAAGGGTGAGTCAGACCTGGTACCTGGACAGTGGTTGCTCCAAACACATGACAGGCAGCAAGGGCAATCTATCTAATTACAAGCCCAAGCTAGGACCAAAAGTGATTTTTGGAGATTCCCACAGTGGTCAATCAGAAGGATATGGGACAGTGAAGATTGGAGCAGTCACTTTCAAGAAAGTAACATATGTAAGAGGACTCAAACATAACCTTATATCCATAAGTCAATTATGTGATGAAGGTTATCAGGTACATTTCAACTCCATTTCCTGTTCTATTATTGATAATGATAACAAAAATGTTTTAATTGGACTTAGACAAGGCAACATATATTTAGTAGATTTTATTTCTGCCACAACTGATATCTGCTTACTAAATGTTACTAGTAATCAAAATGAGTTATGACATAAAAGACTAGGACATGTAAACCTTAGAATATATCTAGGTTATCTAAAGACAACCTTGTTAGAGGTTTACCTTCTGGGCCCTATAAGAAGGAAAGCCTATGCAGGGCTTGTCAATTAGGCAAGCAAACCAAAACTAGTTTTAAATCCATTAATAGAAGTGATTCACCTAGGATTTTGTATTTGCTTCATGTGGATCTATTTGGACCCATTGCAGTACAAAGCCTAGGAGGGAAGTCTTATACTTTATTGGTTGTTGATGACTTCTCTAGATTCAGTTGGGTAGCCTTTCTGAGAGCTAAGTCAGATATATTCAAGGTTCTTACAGATTTTCTCAGGACCATACAGATTGAGTTCTCTACTCATGTTGTATTGATCAGAAGTGATCATGGCACAGAGTTTGAGTCTCTTCTTATGCATGAGTTCTGTGAGAAGGAAGGTATCAGGCAGTGCTTCTCAGCTCCTAGAATTCCCCAAAAAAATGGGGTTGCTGAAAGGAAAAATAGGACACTCATTGAATCTGCAGGCACATTATTGGCAGATGCTTACATGCCTCTATCCTTTTGGGCAAAAGCTGTAAATACTGCCAACTATATCCTGAATAGAAGCCTAATACATAAGCTGAAAAATAAAACCCCCTAAGAATTACTTAAAGGGAAGAAACCTAAAATCACATACTTTAAAGTTTTTGGTTGTATTTGTTACATTCACACAAATAACAAGAGATACATTAGAAAGTTTGAGGCTAAGGCTGAAGAAGGGATTTTTCTAGGATACTCCCAAGTAAGCAAGACATATAGGGTTTTTAATAAATCCACCCTTAAATTTAAAGAGTCTATTCATGTATCTTTTGATGAAGCTAACATGTCTTATAAGGAGAAAGAGATTTCTACCAATAGCCTTTTGCAGGTTTCACCACTGTGTGAGTCTATAGAGGGACTAAACCTTACCCAAAGGGTATCAATCCATCCTACTCCACAGGTTGCTGAAGATAGTGAATAAGAAATTCAAGAGGAAGTGGCTGAACTTCCCTCAACAGCTAGTACCATTCCCCAAGAGGAATTAATTACAGAAGCTGTTGCTCAACCAGCTCCACCAACTGATCTTGTCACACTTAGAGATCACCCCAGATCTCAAGTGATTGGAGACATTTCAATAGGTGTACAGACAAGGCATCAACTCAATCAAGACTTGATGCATGCCTGTTTTCTCTCTCAAACTGAACCTCTCACCATCCTTGAAGTGGAGCAAGATCCCCACTGGATCATTGCAATGCAAGAGGAACTAAATCAGTTTGAGAGATGTAGAGTTTGGGATTTGGTTCCAAGACCCCATAACTACCCAGTTATTGGAACCAAATGGGTCTACAGGAATAAGTTGGATGCCCAAGGCAACATAGTGAGAAACAAGGCTAGGCTTGTTGCTCAAGGCTACAGGCAAGAGGAATGAATTGATTATGACCAAACCTTTGCCCCTGTTGCAAGGTCAGAGGCCATAAGAATCTTCCTTGCCTATGCAGCTCACAAGAGATTCAAAGTCTACCAAATAGATGTCAAGAGTGCATTTCTGAATGGAGTACTTCAAGAAGAGGTTTATGTAGAACAACCTCTAGGTTTTATCTCTCCAACTCAACCCTCTTTTGTATTTAAATTGCATAAAGCTCTCTACGGTTTAAAGCAAGCTCTAAGAGCTTGGTATGAGAGCTTAGCAAGCTTTCTTTTAGGGCATAAATTTACAAGAGGAACCATAGATAAAACTCTTTTCACTAGAAGTCATAAGGACCAAATTTTGTTAGTATTAATATATGTGGATGACATTATTTTTGGGTCTACTGATCCCAAATTATGCAAGAGGTTTGCTGACCTTATGCATTCCAAATTTGAGATGAGTAGCATGGGTGAGCTTTCCTACTTCCTTGGTCTCCAAGTGAAGCAGCTCCCTGATGGTATCTTTCTCTCCCAAGCTAAGTATGCTAAAGAGCTTATTAAGAAGTTTGGGATGGGTGATGCTTCAGGAATGAAAACCCCTATGGCTACAAATGTTGTTGTGGATTCTGATGCAGCAGGGAAACCTGTAGATCAGAAGCATTATAGGGCAATTGTTGGATCCCTATTATACCTAACAGCTAGCAGACCTGATATAATATTTGCCACATGCCTTTGTGCTAGGCTCCAAGTGAACCCTAGAGAATATCACCTTATTTTCCTAAAAAGAATTTTGAGATATATAAAGAGTTGTCCTAATCTAGGACTCTGGTATCCTGTAGAGTCAGAGTTTGAGTTAACTGGATACTCAGATGCTGACTATGATGGATGTAGAGTGGATAGGAAGAGTACCTCTGGAACTTGTCAGTTCCTTGGTATGAGACTTGTCTCCTGGTTTTGTAAAAAGCAGACATCTGTGTCTACATCAACTGCAGAAGAAGAATACATGGCTGCTGGCAACTGCTGTTCACAAATACTATGGATACAAAACCAACTCCTAGACTATGATGTCAACTTAAATAATTCAACATTATTTTGTGATAATACTAGTGCTATTGCTATAGCACAGAATCCAGTTCACCATTCTAGGACTAAACATATTGAAATAAGACATCATTTCATTAGAGATAATGTAGACAAAAAGAAAATTAACTTAATCCATATTCCTACTGATCTACAAAGAGCAGATATTTTCACCAAGCCCTTGGATTAGAAAACTTATCTGTTCTTTGTAAATCAACTGGGAATGATTAATGGAGAAGAGTTAAAATAGTTTATGTCTGCATTCGATGAATTTTCCAGAGTTCGTCGAACGGAGTTTGTCGAATTAGGGAAACTTTGAGAGATTCTCGTCGAACGGAGATCGACGAATTCTCTGTGTGGAAACAATTTTCGTCGATCGGAGATCGATGAACTTTGCTTCAGAAGACGTTTCGTTGAACGGAGTTCGACGAACTGTTTTCTATTCTTCTGGATGAGATCGACGAATTATCTGTCTATAATTTATTTCGTCGAGCTCAGTTCGAAGAATTTTTATTTTTCGTGGAACGGAGATTGTCGATTCATATTCTGAAAATCTTATATCTAGGTTTTGTTCGACCTCCATCCCGCGCTTTCAGTTCTTTTGCTCTTGATCGCCGTGTTCCCTGTGTCTTTCTTGCAGGTCATCAATGGCGATTCCCGCAGGAGCCTTGGCGGCGATGAAATTTGATACTGGTTTCGATATGGACTTCGATTCTTTCCAACATTCTGATCCCATCTATCTCTATATCTTGGATCTGCTAGAAGAACTTAATCTAAAGGATTTCATGACCATAGGAATCAAATTGCACTCAACTGAAATCAGAGAATGGGTGTATACGTCGTAAGTTTCTGAGGACGATGTTCTGTCAGGAAATATCGGGGATACTGCTATTTCTCTATCTCCCGCAATTCTTTCTGAAATATTTGGATTAGTAAATGGAGAAGACAACATGGAAATGGACTCTGAAGAGTTTGGTGACATGCTGAAGTTAATGGGTTTTTCAGGAAGCAACCCTAATAAGTTGTTGAAGAAGCAACTGTCCACCGCCTACCAGTTCCTGGCGGACATTGTCGGAAAAGTGCTGATGGCCAAGCACTCTACACATGACTATATCACCCGCTACCAATTCCTGGTTATGTGCGCCGTGGTGAACAAGAGACATGTCAAATGGGGCACAATCTTCTTTGAGCTAATAAAGAAAAAGAATAACAAGAAGGAAGTCTGCTTCGACAGAATTTTGGGAATTTTCCTTCAAGAGAAGGCTGGTGAACTCATGGTCTCTCCGACCATCTTCATCAACGCCAGTAAGCGCCTCACCTGCGCCTTGTTTGGCATATGGGAGAGGACTATCTCCAAACCCTCCAAGGCTTCTTCCTCTTCCATCCAAACTTCTGAGAGCACCAGGGCTGTAAAGGCCACTCCCCTCCCTGCAGAAGAGGTCTTTCCTTCTCCATCATCTCTTCCTGCTCCCTCTTTCATTCCTTCTACCACACCTAAATCTCCACAACATACTCATGTGCATACTCCACCTCCATCTCCACCACTTGACATTACCAATATTCCTACACTCCCAACTTCACCTCATGAGACATCTACTCCTACACCTCCTCAGTCTCCTCTTCCCCTCATTTGTCATCCATTCCATCTTACAACATACCCT
The DNA here is from genome assembly GCA_039583875.1 of Platanthera guangdongensis. NCBI lineage: Eukaryota > Viridiplantae > Streptophyta > Magnoliopsida > Asparagales > Orchidaceae > Platanthera > Platanthera guangdongensis. The sequence goes on from CM077155.1 coordinate 11,879,690, forward strand.
CAGACTCTGTCATGCCAGATGTCAACCTTCCATCTTCATCTCCATCAACTCATCACACTCCTGTTATTACATCCTCCATTCCATCCTCTTCCCCTTCCCCATTTGATCCATCCACCATCATATCCTTGCTCACTCCCCTCATCAAATCTCTCATCCAAGAGGTCATTAAACCTCTTGTGATGTCCATCAATTCTTTATCTGCCCAGATTTCTACCCTATCTGCTGCCCCCTCTTCATTCAGGGGCCTGGATCCAGTTTCTCCTAAACCCAGGCAGGGGGAGATGCTCTATGAAGAAGCAGCAGCAGATGCATGAGATGCAGCAGTAACAGCAGATACAGTAGCAGCCCCCTCTACAGCAGAAGTTTCAGATACAGATAGTTTGCCAGATTTTGATTCTGAGATGATTGAGTTAATTCATTTTATGGACACTGACATTTATTTGGATGAGTCAGTTGAGCAAATAAAACATGTTGGTGATTTCCAGTTAAATCCCACAATTAATTTATCTATTTTGTTAAGAAACTTTGATACTATTTTTGTACAGCTACCCTCTACTAAGCCAAGTTTGGCTATTGTACCCTATACTTCTCCAGTCAGTCCAGAAGTTACTAAGCAACTCTGTGACAGTTTTGCTCCTCCAGTGGTTGATCCATCATCTTCAGTCATTCCAGAAGATATTTCAGTACCAGTCTTTGTCATGGATGACTCTCATATACCTGATTTGGATGAACTTATTCAGGCTGATATTGAAGAAGAGAATAAGGCAGTAGCTGAAAGCTCTGTCCCCATTGTTTATGACTCCTGTGCAGTCCCCTCATCTTCTGTTACTGTAGCTCCAGTCTCTGAACCTTCTGCCCCTCCTCCAGAAAAAGCTATTATCCCTGATAAAGCATTAAAAGCTTTGGATGCCTTATATGACAACCCTCATGGTTCTGACTCTAAAGAAGATGATGATGATGACTCAGATGAAGATGCTGCTAGTAAGAAAAAGAAGATGTTGTCAAAGAAGAGAAAGGCTCCTCCTCCTCCAGCTCCTAAGCCTAATCCCACTGCTGACACCCCTTATTATATTGTGCATAATGTTGCTCCATATAAGGGAATGTCTGCATGGATATGGCTATCAAAGAACCAGCAGAAGGAAAGAAAGAGAAGTAGGAGATATTCCCCTCCTCCAGTGCACAGATACAGGAAGGATCCTCCTCCTCCTCCTCCAGCAGCTGGTGCCTCTGGCTCCTCTAGCTCCCAGAGATCTGCCCCAATGCAAACATATCAGAGACAGTCAGAGAGATCATCTGGAAGCAGCCAGCAGAGGCAGCCATCCTCAAGAAGTCAAAGTCAACAACATCAACAGCAGAAGCAACAAACCTCTGAAGTACAAAAAGCTGAAAGTCCAAAAAGGCCATACTCTCCTCCAATACCATTTGAAGATCCTGAAACTGCAACTACTGCAAGAATGGCCAGATTCCAGGAGTTAATTGGCTTATCTCTGATTAATAAAGCCAAGGCTGAAGGCAAAGATACATCAGGACTTAGAACAATGTCAAAGTACAGAAAAGAAGAGCTAAAAAGGTTTGACAAAGGCAATAAATTGTTTAATGTTGATGACTATATGAAACTTCATCCAGAAGCAGTTGTCCCCGGAGTAACTTCATTTAATATTATTGGGACAGCTGATATGACTATGATAAAAGCTCAAGCTTTAGATCCCAAGAGAGACATCATCTTCAAGAAGTCAGGAGAGCAGACATCTGAACACAGGTCCAAGCAGAAGAAACCAAAGAAGTAATCTTCTTGTTGTTTCTATTTCTGTCTGTTTTTGTTTTTCAAACTATGCTATTTCTGTTAAAACAAAGCTGTGTATATATATATCTGTTGCATGTGTTGGTAATTCTCTGCCAGATATATCTCTTTTCTTGCTTTGTTTATCTGTTTGTCTCTATTTTGAGTCTTTGTTAGTGACCTCACCCAAATAGGGGGAGATTGTTGGATCCCTAGTTGATTTGGGCTAGGTTCACTAGCTTAGGATGTGACCCATCATGTATAGCCAGGGTCAAGTTGTGTCCTAGAGTCTAGGTCAAGTCCTTAAAATCAACTTCAGATGGACCATCCTTCAACAAGACCATCAGAGACTCCAGACTTAGAAGATTTCCAGACTAAGTAAAGTGAGTTCGACGTTTGTCGAAATCAGCTCAACGAAAGGAGTTCTGCGCTCGACGATCGTGAGACAATTCTTGGTGCTGAGCTCGACGATCCTAGTTCTCTGTTTGACGAATGTTGAGGTTCTTCATCAAGCCAATTTCAGGACAACTTCAGAATTTTTCTAAGTCCAGCTTCAAGCTTCGGTCGACGAATTAGATTCTGAGCTCGACGAACTTGGACCTCAAGTTCTCAACCTCTCAGTTCGACGAATACTGTCTGTCAGTGAGAATTATCTGCTCAACGAATGATGAATCTCAGCTCAACGAATGAAGATTATCTGTTCGACCAACGAAGATTATCTGGTCGACGAACTTTCTCAAGCTCAGCTCGACGAACTCCAGCACAGCTCGACGAACTCAAGCTCAGCTCGACGAACTCAAACTCAGCTCGACGAATTGCGTTCTTTGCTTGACGAATTCAGACTAGGTTTTCTTCAAGTTTCCCGTCCCGTTTCTTGGCGATGATTCCGGAGTTATTAATGCCAGATCTTCTCGGAATGTTACCGTTAGAACGTGCATTGACTATAGACGATTACATGCCGTTTTTCCATGGGACAGTTGGGGAAATTATTGATTGTCGCTTCCTTCCAAGGCCGACTGCATTTACTGCTCAACATTCAAATTTTGAATGTTCTCAGTCAGTCAAAAAGAAAAAGACAGAAGAGAAAAGAATCAAGGAGTAAGAGATAGAATTACAGTTATACAGTCACACAGACAGCAAGCAATACAGACAATCAGACAGATACTCAGATTGCACAGAAGAACAATCATTCACCAAATCAAAAAGTTCTACTGCAATCAGCCTGACCAGGGAACATCTTCAAGAAGGAGAAGAAGAATAATCAAATACGATCAAGAGTCTTCTTCCTTCAACTCTGCAGGATAACTTCAAAGGACAACTAATAACAATCTGTCAAAAAAGTTCCTGAAGAGCATTTCTGGTCTAGGCATTCTAGGTCTTTGAAGACCTATCACCCTGAAGCAGTGCTCCAGCATTCCTGATTAATTCAAGATCTCAGGGGGAGCAATATCTGCTACAATCCATCCACAAGTCTTCTCAGTTGATATTGAGAAAGAGAAGACCCCATCACCTTATTTCCAATTCCATTACATGGTTTTAATTCCCTTCAAAATTATTCTGGTTGCAAGTCTCCTTCCAAAAGACTTGAGGTTTTGGCTTTTGAGCACCTGAACAAAAGCTCATTGGTGTCAGGCACCTGATCAAAAACCTGAGTGGATTCCTACCAGGGTGGTAGAAGAGTGGATGTACCCAGGTTGGGGAACCACTATAAAAATTATTGTGTCGTCTGATTGCCCTTTTCTTTTTGTTTTGGCTGTGTTGTTCTGTGATTGCTTAGTTTACTGTGCTTAGTTTAGTTTACTTGCTAACTTGTTCACTTAGGCTTACAATAAAAGTTGTAAAACGTTTTGAAGAAAGCACAATACTCTATTGCCCCCCCCCCTCTAGAGTATTTCATATCTAACCTGCACTTTCAATCGACAACCATGGGGAATCTCAACCCCAATTAGGAAGGTCCTTATATTGTAATAGAAATAATGAGATCAGGAGGGTATCGTCTCCAAAATGTGGAGGGAGAGACCCTAAGTCTCACCTAGAGTGGTGGTGCTTTTATCCTTGAGTTATGTAAGTGATGTTTTATTATTAATAAAGCTTCTTGATGTGCTAATCCTGCTGTAGTAACTCGTAAGAGTGGGTGAAGTGTTCATTTGATATACCCCAAGCAGATCTCGCTGTCAGACTCTCACTTAGCTGGCAGGGCTGGATGTCACTCGTTGGTGTCTACCCAGACCCCGAGAAGATCCCACTATCAGACTCTCACTTAGCTGGCAGGGATGAATGTAACTCGATGGTATCTACCCGGACCCCGAGCAGATCCCGTTTCCAGGCTCTCAACTAGCTGACAGGGCTGGATGTCACTTGATGGTATCTACCTGGACTCTAAGCAGATCCCACTGTCAGGCTCTCACTTAGCTGGCAGGGCTGGATGTCACTCGACGGTGTCTACCCGGACCCCAAGCAGATCCCGCTGCCAGGCTTTCACCTAGATGGCAGGGCTGGATATCACTCGACGGTGTCTACTCAGACCCTGAGCAGATCTCGCTGCTAGGCTATCAACTAGATGGTAGGGCTGGATGTCACTCGACGGTGTCTACCAGGACCTCAGGCAGATCCCGCTGCCAGACTCTCACCTAACTGGAATGGCTGGATGTCACTTGATGGTGTCTACCCGGACCCCGAGCAGATCCTATTGGTGGTACAAATCTTCGCAAGGATAAAATAACCAAACTAACAATCCAACAAGGCAAGTATACCTATCGAAATGCAGCTAGGGGACACACGTGTCGTATTAAAATCCGGGAACCGTTAATTAATCTTACTCACACGAAGACCATTATCTTATCGAAGGATGTTTTAGGGTTTAAGAGATTACTAAAATGCGAATGAGGAGAGAAGTATTATGCTAAGAAAGAAAAGCTTGCGGAAAAATAGAGAGATATTAAAACGATTACAGCGAGGGATTAAGACAATCAAAGAGAAGAGCACTCGATCGAGGATCACCTCGGCTAAAGTTGATTAAGAAATGCGAAAATAAACTTTTACTTAATAAAGCTAAAACCTTGACCGTGGAGGTTCCATAAGTGTAAACAAGCTTCTCTCGAAGTCGTGCCTACCTGAGTTTAGGAATGCTCAACCGAACACTCGTCCGATCGGAGATCTAAAGCTCGCTTTAAGCTGTGAACCCCTCTATTGGATTTCACTCCAGTCCAGGAGATTTAACGTCTGCCTCTCTCGAGGGGTGCGTGCAACTCTCTTTACTCTTGAGTGCTTACTTCAAACTATCAGCCTCTCGGCTAGCCAAGAATGAAAGCTAATGATGGAAAATATACATATTGATGATATATCTCCAAGTAGGGTTTTTAATTAAGAGTAATTCAAGGTAGAACTTTAGAAAGAAAAAGTAGAGTTAAAGCATCATAACTTAATCAACTCGAACCTCGGATCATCAAGATCGAGTACAAGAAGGATTAGTTACTCATGGTGAAATGGAGAAAAGAAGATGCGTAGAACAAAATAATGAAAACAAAGTAGAAACGAAAAAGAAAGCTACACTTCTTTATTAATGAAAACAGGGATCTTACAACTTGAAAACCAGAGATTACAAGTGCATGGAAAGTAAACTACACTATCATTAACATTACACTACAGAAAGAAGCTAGGAGCTAATACAGGGAAAGCATTAAGCTAGAGATAAGAAGAGCTAAAAATGAAGAGACATGCATGAAAAAGTTCAAAAATACAAAGGACAGAACCTCCCATCTCAATCCAAAAGGTGTCCTGAACCCTTGGAGATGGGCTCTATTTATAGAATTTTTTGGGTCAGGTCACGCCCCCCTGTCACGCCCGGGTCGGGCGTGACCCTAGGGCGTGACAAATTCAGTGCGACGTTTTCGGGCTGGAATTTAATTCTGGCGAAGTAGCTGAAGTACACGCCCAAATGTCACGCCCTGGTAGGGCGTGTACAAGGGGCGTGTTCTTTGCGGCGTGACTTTATTGAGCTGGAATTGAATGCTGGAGGTGACAGGCGTGCTTGTTGAAGTACACGCCCATATGTCACGCCCGGGTCGGGCGTGACCCGGGGGCGTGACACTTTTGGTGCGACGGTGGAGTGGGAAAAACGAGCACGTTGCGGCGATTCCTCGGAACCTGGGGACACGCCTCTGGAACACGCCCGTGTCGGATGTGACACGGGCGTGATAGAGGGCGTGTACACTAAGTTTCCACGGAATGCAGTTTCGGACCAATTGCTTCATTCCTCTAGGTTACACGCCCTAGGTACACGCCCGGGTAGGGCGTGACCTTGGGGCGTGTCACAGCAAAATTCGGCTGAAAGCCGTGAAAACCTGCAAAAAGCAGAAAAAAATGCATTAGCGACAAAAATATGTACAAAGGGGAATCAAAATAAGTACTTTACAAGACATGATTTGCTTTAAAACCCTGAAAATACCCTAATAAAATTGACTACAAACCGTATTATCAAATTCCCCCAAGCTTAAGTTTTGCTTGTCCCCAAACAAAGATATAAAAACTACCTAATCATAAAAAGTGACTAATTCAAAAAAGTTTTAATCATGCTTACACAAGTACTATGCAAAATTCCAGGTAGGGAGAATGTAAAACGTAAATCTAAAACAATTATTTTGGTATGGTTTAACTTTTATAAACTTTACTTAATAAAAATAAATCATCCAGAATTTTGACGAAATTCTTTAAATAGATTTAAGAAATGTAACGAAAATGAAAAGAATGTATTGAGTTATTACTAGATCCAAGCAACGCATTATAATTATATCAATTAAATAACAAAAATCTAAGTTTAAATCCAAAACTAAAACTGATTTACTTCTCTTTTCTTAGTTGTTAAATAAAATTTAAAAAGGCGTGAATCAAAAGGACTTAATAGGACCGAAATGTTTGGTTTAGGATTATGAATAGGAGTGGAATTCAAATATAAACATGGAGGATTAAAATCACACTAAACCAAAACAACGAGTTTCAAAAAAAAATTTTATTTGAAAGAAAATATGTATATATATATATATATTTTTTTTGTCTTTCTTTTTTTTGTTTATTATTATTTATTTATTTTTTTTTCATCATTCATTTTTTTTCTTTTTTCAAAACAAAGGCCATAAAAATTTTTTTCTTTCATGTTAAATTGGCCAGAAAAAAAAAATCAAACATTGCTTTTGATTACACTTTTTTCAACAATTTCTCCAAAAATAACACAAAATTTCCTATCATGAAATTTTTAGAATGAAACTCAAAAACATTTAGTGTGATTAGATAGGTAGGAATTTTGGCTTTGGTGAAAATGAAATGCTATGTGGAGTTATCAAATGACTTTGGAAAAAAAGGCTCAAAAACGGCTAACTAGTGGTAAAAGATTTTAGGTTGGCAGAAAAGCTCAAACTTAAACAAAAATGGCTTAAATCATTTTCACGCTTTTTAAATTTATTTAAAACATAGATTTGAAAAATTTCAAAAAGCAAGTTCGAGATAATAAAAGAAGATTGATGAAATTATCTTGAAAATAAAAATAATATGTGACTTGGATCGTTCATATCTACTACGTTATTCAAAAGTTGTCCTTACAAAAATTATCTAAAGAAGAAAATGAAAATAGTGGATGATAAATTTTAGAGAAAGTAAAGAAAATAAAGAACGGAAAACCATAATAGAAATGCGCGTTTTAGAGAAATATTTCACCTTAACTTGCTACCGTGAATTAGAAACACAGCATGACCAACATTTTACTTGTGAAATATGATAAAAAAATGATTAGAAAAATTATAATTAACTACGTTGTTTATAAAGAAGTTTGAGAAAAACAAAACATAAACATGGGGTACTTATTGAAATACCAAAATGCAGCTATATATATATTTTTTGGATTTTTGGATTTTTTGGATTTTTGAAGAATATTTACAAAAAAGTAAAAGATATTTACAAAAAACAAAAAGAAGGAGGAAGTCCTCCCCCAAGCTTAAAATCTACATTGTCCTCAATGGAGAAGGAGGTTGGAGAACGAGAGAAAATTAAAGTACAGAAATGAAAGATAAAATTGAAAACAGGTACTTCCTACGGTTTTATTTTGCAGCGAAAGCTCAGTGATGCCGCTCCCCCCATGCTTGTGCTTTGAGTCTACTGGAAAGGTCTTTTGTTGGACTTTGTGATCGATTTAGCAGCATTGGAGCAGGCGATCGCAGAAGCTTGAGCTTGGCAGAACCATCCGGGGCAAAAATGTAAAATAAAGAAAACAAAAAAAATAGATTGGGTTGCCTCCCAAGAGCGCCCTTTGTTTAAAGCGTCATTTGAGCTCGACGCATTAAAAAAATATTGTCCGAACGATTATTTGTCTAAAGTAGCAAGTAACTAGACGGTGTCCAGTTAGTTTAAAGTTCGTGTAGAAGAATATTAATACAGTTTGGACTGACATCACCACAGAGATAAAGTTTAAGACGCTGCCCATTCACTTTGAACTCACTCTTTTCAGGGTGTGAAACTAAAGCCGTGCCATATGGAAAAATTTCTTTTACTGTAAATGGCCCAGACCATTGTGATTTTAGCTTTCCCGGAAATAAATGTAATCGGGAGTTATATAAAAGAACTTGGTCGCCCGGCTTAAAGGTTTTTGGGTACCTAAGATGTTTATCGTGCAAACACTTCGTCCGCTCTTTATAGAATTTATTATTTTCATAAGCGTTAGAGCGCCACTCGTCGAGTTCGTTAAGTTGGAATTTTCTAAAATTGCCGACAGAGTGGGGATAGAAGTTAACAAATCTTAAGGCCCAAAAAGCGCGGTGTTCTAATTCTATGGGCAAATGACACGATTTTCCATAAACCAACCGATATGGCGTACATCCGAGGGTGGTTTTGTATGCTGTTCGGTAGGCCCATAGAGCATCCTCTAATTTTGCTTACTAGTCTTTTCTAGATATAGAAACGGTCTTTTCTAAAATTCTTTTTAATTCTCTATTTACTACTTCGACTTGTCCGTTAGTTTGGGGGTGGTAGGCAGTGGAAATCTTATGAGTAACGCCATATTTAGTTAGGATTTTTGAAAATTGCGCGTTACAGAAATGGGAACCCCTATCACTAACGATAGCGCGCGGCGTACCGAAGCGAGAAAATAATTTTTTTAGGAAATTAACTACGACTCGGGCGTCATTTGTAGGAAGAGCTTGGGCTTCGACCCAACGCGAAACATAATCAACGTCAACTAAAATGTACTTATTCCCGAAGCTAGAAGGAAAAAGGTCGACAAAATCAATCCCCCAGAGGTCGAAAACTTCGCACTCTAGGAAATAATTTTGTGGCATTTCATTTTTATTCGAAATATTCCCCGACCGTTGGAAACTATCACACCTACTCACAAAGGCATGCGCGTCTTTAAATAGGGTAGGCCAGTAAAAACCCGCGCTTAACACTTTGTGAGCGGTGCGAGCAGCTTGATAGTGCCCATCTATCGGTCCTTCATGCAAATGTTTAATAATATTTAATCCTTCTTCATAAGAAACACACCTCCTTATCATTTGGTCGGCACAAATTCTGAAAAGATGCGGGTCCTCCCAAAAATAGTTCTTCAGCTCAGAAAAGAATTTCTTCTTTTCCTGAGATGAAAACTCTTTTGGGAGCACACGAGCCACTAGATAGTTGGCAATGCGGGCAAACCAAGGAGAAGTAGATGTGTTAATTATGAACACCTTCTCATCGGGGAAATAGTCATTAAAAGAATTTTCGTCTAACTTTTCTGTAAACGAGTTGTCTAGGCGTGAAAGGTGGTCGGCGGCCAAGTTCTCGGCTCCTCGCTTATCACGAATCTCTAAGTCAAACTCCTGGAGCAGTAAGACCCAGCGAATCAAGCGCGGCTTGGCATCCGTTTTGGAAAGAAGATATTTGAGGGCCGAGTGGTCCATAAAAACAATAATTTTTGAAAGAGTAATATAAGGATGAAATTTATCAAAAGCGAATACTACGGCTAGGAGCTCCTTCTCGGTCGTGGTGTAATTTTCCTGTGCAGATGTGAGTGTCTTACTAGCGTAATAAATGGGGTGGAAGTTTTTAGATATGCGTTGGCCTAAAACGGCTCCCACCGCATAACTACTCGCATCGCACATTATCTCAAATGGAAATTCCCACACTGGAGCTATCATGATTGGGGCATTAACTAATTTTTCTTTTATTAAATTGAAGGCAGCTTGACAGAGGTCATCAAAGATGAATGGGGCGTCTTTTTCTAAGAGATGGGTAAGGGGCTTGGTGATTTTGGAAAAGTCTTTTATGAAGCGGCGGTAGAAACCCGCGTGACCTAGAAAACTTCTTATTGCTTTTATGTTCGTAGGTGGCGGCAGCTTCTCGATAACTTCTATTTTCGCAACGTCTACTTCAATACCTCTTTCAGAAATTTTATGTCCCAAAACTAACCCTTCCCTCACCATAAAATGACATTTTTCCCAATTTAAGGCGAGGTTAGTTTCTTCGCATCGCTCTGAGACTTTTTCAAGGTTCTCTACGCAACTATCGAAGGAATCACCGAACACGGAGAAATCGTCCATGAAAACTTCCATGATGCTTTCTACGTACTTATCAAAGATAGCGAGCATACATCGCTGGAATGTAGCTGGCGCATTGCACAATCCAAACGTCATTCTGAAAGAAAACGGTTGTCAACCTAAATCACCTAGAGGGGGGTGAATAGGTGAGTTGTGTGTCTTTTGCGGAATAAAAAATAATTAGAGCACAACACAGAACTATCTACCAATATCACACACGACACAAGATTTATAGTGGTTCCCCAACCTTGGGTACATCCACTTTCCCTCACCGATCTAGCAATCAACTAGACTCGGCTACTCCACTATCTCGGATCAAAAATCGATCCTACCCTCGGAACAAAGTTCCTACAAACTCGATCCAAACAAGGGGATCTACACCTCGGAAGATAACACTTCCTACAAACTCGGAGTGAAAAACTCCTACACTCGGAGAAACTTTCTCCTACAAGATTAATAAAGTTTTGGAAAATTATACAAACAGTAAATCCAGTCAGATCTGATGAAATGGCCATAAAACTTCGTCTTATGGACTTTGCAGCACTATCAGAAATCGGTGAAGAGAGTCTCGGCCCAGATCTGGATCTTCTTGCTTTTACAGAATCAGAGAGAGAAGATGAACGGTGATGTCGATCTCGATCTGTAACTTTCTTCAGAATGAATCCTCTGACCTTAGAAGCAGTGGCCGGAGAAGATGGTGGCGGCGGCGGCGGCTTCCGTTTCGTGAAAACAGGGAGGAGTCGGCTGAAGAAATTTTTTCTCAAAAAAAATAAAAATGACAAGAAAGCTTGGAGAATACTTAGGGTTTGTCATTTTCTGATAAGACCTTATATAGGAGAGACTAACGGTCATAATCGGTCATAATGATGTACATGTGGACCAATCATGTCACGTGATTTTAAAATCCCGTCAGAAAAAGGACTTAGACAAATTTCAGAAAAGGTTCTGCCAACTACACGAGTAAGTGAATAACTACTCGAGTAGTTGAATAACTACTCGAGTACATGAAGGAAAACAGACTTGGGTATATAAAGATAGGCTACTCGAGTAGGTAGAAATCAACTACTCGAGTAAGGAGACAGAACTACTCGAGTATGTAGAGTGACTTACTCGAGTTCAAAAAGGATCTACTCGAGTACAGGAAAACTTACTCGAGTATATTACATAAACTACTCGAGTACATGAAGGATTACTCGAGTGGGATACTTAGAATAAATTCTGAAGATGTCAGCAAGAGCTACTCGAGTAGTTGAACTAAGCTACTCGAGAGGAAGTAATCTACTCGAGTAGGTGAAAGTTCTACTCGAGTAAAAGACTTAGAAAATTCTGGAGTAGGAAAATTTCAAGGTACACGAGTGAAACATGATCTACTCGAGTAGGTATAATGAACTACTCGAGTATGATTCTATCTACTCGAGTATGTGAGTATACTTACTCGAGTCCATGACTTAGAAAAATTTTGATGAGTGAAGCTTTTAATACTCGGGTATAATGAGTAATCTACTCGAGTATATAAGCATACTACTCGAGTATATGACTATTTCTACTCGAGTAGGTGACTTAGCTACACGAGAGATACACTTAAGTACTCGAGTACAAGGTTCCTTTACTCGAGTAAATTATACCCAAACTATTCGAGTAGTTATAGACCTACTCGAGTAAAAGACTTAGAGAATTTTTGATGTTGGAAAATTGTTTCTTCTAGTGTAGTCAACTTCCAATTCCTTTCCCAAAGTCCAATAGTTTGAATATGAAGTGTATCCCAATAAAGAGACCACACATGAGTCAACACCTTGGAATATGCAATGAGGGATTACATTGCACAGTTCCTGTGTTTGGTGACCCACTGTGGACTGACATTGGTCTACACTTCCCAGTGAAATTCCTGCAAACATATAACTCAAACCAAGCATCAAATACAACCTAATTCATCTTAGTTCCAGGGTGACTTCATCAAATCTGGGTTAGTGTGGATGTAATACCCAACAATCTCCTCCTATTTGTTGAAGTCAGAACCCTTTACACTAAGGTGAATTATGGACATAAAAGAAACTAAGTAGAAAAACATGAACAGGTAAGCAATAGACAATGAAAAGGATAATTGGACAGAAATTTAGAATTGTAAATATGTAAATTTCCAAAACCATCAAGTCTACAACTTGTCATTTCAATCTCTCAACATCTTTTAGGTTTATGCTTGGGATTACTGCTTATCCATCTTTTCTTGCTGTCTTCTTGGATAGCTGAATGTCTTAGGGAAATATTTAGGAGGCCTTGGAGGAGCAGCAGGGTTATTTCTCCCAAACTCTCTGTCATGGATCTTCCTTTTTAGCATAGATTTCTCATATAACTCCCATTCCTGTGAACTGTAGTGAATGCTCCTGTTCTCATTGTGATCCATAACTAGCCTGAGTGTGTCCAAAATTAGAGACTTTGAGGTTGGAGACCAAGCTTCAGCATGTTCAGTGGCTTTGGAAGGAGCAGTCTTGCTAGCAGAGGGGCCTTCACCATACTTCCTTTTCTTCTTGTAGGTTCTGATCTCTGGAGGAGCTTGAAGGAATATATCTGCAGGATCTTCTTCCCAGCCTGGAACATAAGTATCTGGAGGAGCAACTGAGTCTCTAGGCTTGGGAGAGAAGGTGGGTTGCAGAGGAACAGTTGGGGCAGAGACATCTGTAGCTAGAGGGTTGAGATGATGGGGAATGATGTTTGGGTCAACTGCAAGGTCTGGCAAAATCTGATTGTCCATCCAGACAGCAGTGTCATATGTGTGAAATTTGACACTCTGTATCTGGGCTAGCACATCAGCATGAATGGTCTTCACATGAGCTTCCCATTCATCTGTCTTCTGAGCAGCAGATTTTTCTACCTGTTCTTTGAGTTCTTTTATCAAACCCTGCCCCTTTCTGATTTCAACAGAGAGCCGGGCTATAGCATCATCTTTGAAAATACCCACTTCTTCACAGATCCTCATCTTGTTAGCTTCATTCCTCTTGTCTAGCTCCATCTGATTGTTTGCCAGGGTGACAACTTGTTCCATCACATTACCCACACTAGTGATAGTATGGTCAAGAGCTTTGCCACCAAGTTGAAATAAGTACTTAAGCCTGTCAGTGTTATGCTGAATTTCAGCAAAGCCTCTGCTCATCTCAGTCTCAAGAGCAGTTACCTTGTCAGTGACTATTTTTAGATAGGTGTCAAAATGATGTCTTTGTTCTTGAAGAAGAATTATAATATGTTGCAGCAAATCTGAGGAGGAAGAGACTGTAACAGCAGCAGTAGAGGGAGCAGCAGTAGGGAGAGAAGGAGTTACCCAAGGAGCTAGTTCTTCAATTATCACAGAGCTGTGAGTTCTGGTGGTAGGAGTGAGAGCAACCCCTTCTTCTGTATCCTGAGGAAGAGAGAATTCTAGATTTCTGAGAGGGGCCTCAGCTGGCTCAGGAGAAGGCTCATCAGAAATAAGAATGGTGTCTGGCTTGTCTATTGGAGGATTTGGAGATGGTGTTGGAGTCCTGGCTGGAGAATGGGCAGGAGACTGTGTTGTAGAGAAGTCCTTGTGACATTCAGTGGTTGGAGCTGGAGGAGATAGAGGAGGAGGGGGAGCACTTCTTCAGAGAGCTCTGCAATCATAGCATCTATAGCAGCAACTGTGGACAGAAGAGTGTCTTGAGGTACTTGATCTGAAGGAGTGGCTGGACTCTGTGGAGTATGAGGTAGGGATGGAATTTCTGGCTGAGGAGAGGGCTGCCTGACTTGGCTAGAAGGAGCAGGCTCCCCCTCACTTGGTGCACCAGAGGAGCTGGCCACATGATGAGGAGAGGGAGATGGAGTCTTGTCCTCTACAGCTGGAACTTCTGGAATTTCTGAAACCTTTAAAGCTTGGGCAGAATTCTTTAGCTTGAGATCCCATCTCTGAATGGAAGAGATGGAGACCTTCTTCATGTGGTGAAGTGGGGTCCCTTTGGAGAAGTTGAAGACTTCAGGATCTGTTTCATGGAGGAGCAGAGAGATAATTCTTGCGTAGTTGGGGGATTTCATGCTGTCCTTGATTTTGTCCAAAATCAGCATACCAAATTGGTATTTCTTGCGGCAGACAATGACTTGCATTATATCGAAGAAATATGAGGGAATGTCTCGGATGGAGTGAGTCTTGCACAGTAAAATTTTTCCAATAACATCAACTAAGAATTTGCCTTCTGCATTCATATCTGACCTTTTGAAGTATTGTGCATCAGTGGAATAACCACAGAAAAGGGATGTCCTGTCGGAGTCTTCAGCAACTAGGTGATCTTCTTCATCGACAAGCGGCAAATGGAGAAGCTGAGAGATAGAGGTCTTGGTGAACTTACGTTTCAAACCCTTCACTTTGGATTTTAGGACTTTCCCATTCCTTCTGACCTTGAGATTGGAGAATAATTCGGCAACTTCGGGGAATAAAACGCGACAGGGTTCCTGGAGAATGAAGGAGAGACCGGCGGTGTCGAGAAGTATGAGGAGGTTGTGGAAGTCATCGGAGAGCTTTGCAATACAGGCGGTGACTAGTTCTGAGCCGACGCCGATCTTGGAGGAAGCCTCCATGGATGCGATTGACTGGAAGAAGTGAGAGAGGCGGCTCTGCAATAGCGGCGGAGGAGAGTGGGCTAATCGGCAGAGTAGACGAAGCGGCAGAGGGTACTCGAGAGAAAGAAATAATGTCGTGTAGGTTTGGGTTTTCGGAATTTCATATATATTACTCTTAAATTACCGCTAATTAATTTAAAGGAAGAGGCGGCATTTAGCCTTGGGTGGCGAATAGAACAAATTTCAAAATCTGGGAAACAGTACACGAGAAAGAGATAGACTAATCGAGTAGGTAAGTGAGTTACTCGAGTAGATCGTCAGAAGTTACTCGAGTCGGTCTGCAGAAAGTACTCGAGTATGTGGAGAAAAATACTCGAGTAGATAGGTGACTTACTCGAGTAGGTAAGTGACTTACTCGAGTAGGTCAGTAGGTACTCGAGTAGGCACACTCTTATACTCGAGTAAGTAGAGAAGAGTACTCGAGTATGTTAGCTGTTACTCGAGTAGGTCTGCCTTGACTCATGTAGGGAGGTCACATACTCGAGTATGTCTTATGCTTCTCGAGTTGAATTTTGAAAAAGTTGAGAAAAAGTATATTTTGACTAACCCCTTGCAATTACTTGCTTCATAGTGATCCAGCCTTCTTTAGTCCTCCTTGTTGAGCATCCCAAGATCTGTCTTGAAGAACGAGAACTTGGTCTCGTCCAGCGGCTTTGTGAAGATATCTGCAACTTGCCTATCTGTAGGCACATATTGGAGATCTATGTCTCCATGCTCCACATGTTCCCGGATGAAGTGATACCTTAGCTCGATATGCTTTGTCCAGCTGTGGGAGACTGGATTGTTGGCTATTGCAATTGCGCTGGAGGAGTCACAGTACAAGGGAATATCCTTGAATTGCAGGTTGTAGTCCTCGAACTGATTCTTTATCCATATCCACTGTGCGCAACAACTGCCTGTAGAGATATACTCTGACTCGGCCGTTGAGATTGCGACACAGTTCTGCTTCTTGCTACTCCAGGAGATTAGCCTTCTTCCGAAGAATTGGCAAGTCCCTGAGGTGCTTTTCCGGTCGTCTTTGCTACCTGCAAAATCTGCATCTGAAAATCCAATTAGTTCGCTGTCATTACTTCTTGGGTACCATAAGCCAAGATTTGGTGTGCCTTTAAGATATCTCAGGATCCGCTTTGCAGCAGCGTAATGAGATTCCTTAGAGTTCACCTGAAATCTAGCACAGACACATGTTGAAAACATTATGTCAGGCCTACTGCCAGTAAGGTAGAGCAAGGATCCAATTATGCTTTTGTACTTGGTTTCATCAAAAGGTTTCCCTTTTTCATCCTTATCCAGAGACATAGTTGAGCCCATTAGAGTCATCATAGAGGTTGCGTTCTCCATTCCGAATTTCTTAATTAGCTCTTTGGTGAACTTGGTCTGTGAGATGAAAATTCCATCTTCAGATTGTTTCACCTGAAGCCCTAAGAAATACTTCAGCTCGCCCATACTGCTCATTTCAAACTTCTCTTGCATAAGTTTTGAGAACATTTTGCAGAGGTTGTCATCTGTAGAGCCAAAAATAATGTCGTCGACATAGATTTGCACTAGCAAAATCTGGCCTTTTATTTCCCTAAGAAATAATTTCTTGTCTATCTTTCCCCTTGTGAACTTGTTCTCAAGTAGAAAGGTAGACAGTGTTTCATACCAAGCTCTAGGATCTTGTTTCAGACCATATAGGTCCTTGTGCAGAAAATAGACATGATCAGGAAAGTTAGGATCAATGAAACCTGGAGGTTGTTCCACATACACTTCCTCCTTTATGTTACCATTCAGGAAGGCCGACTTCACGTCCATCTGATAGACGGTGAAGCCTTTGAAAGCAGCATATGCTAGGAACAACCTTATTGCCTCCAGCCTCGCCACTGGAGCATATGTCTGGTCGAAGTCGATTCCTTCTTCTTGACGATAGCCTTTAGCGACGAGTCTGGCCTTGTTCTTTATGATAGTTCAGTCTTCATCCATCTTGTTCCTGTAAACCCATTTTGTTCCAATGATGTTCTTCCCTTTGGGTCTTGGAACAAGCATACACACATTGCAGCGCTTGAACTGATTTAGCTCTTCTTCCATTGCCATTATCCATGATGCGTCTGAGTTTGCTTCCTCAAATTTCTTCGGTTCAACCTGTGAGAGAAAACTCAAATGAAGATTCTCATTAGTTGTACCTCTCCGAGTTCTGACACCATCCCGGGGATCTCCTATGATCTGGTCCGTGGGGTGATCCTTCAGATGTCCGAGCTCTAGAGTTCTTGCATCTGGATTATCTTCAAGCACTGGAGTGATTTCTTCATCCTGGATGACTTCTTCATTTTGATCATCAGCCTCTCTAATAGGAGTTGGAGTGGTGATCTTAATGAACTTCTCGCCTTTGTCTTCGGACGGATCATCCAAGCTAGTTTTTTTCAGCTTTTCACCTGCATCTTCAGTGAGCACACTAGACGGATTGCTTTGCAGCAAGCTCGTCTCATCAAATACAACATGTATCGATTCTTCCACCACCAGGGTTTTTCTATTAAATATCTTATATGCCTTACTATGACTACTATATCCTACAAAAATACCTTCAAAGCTCTTTTCGCTGAACTTGGTGGTATGATACTTACCATTGTTAAGTACGAAGCATTTACAGCCAAAGATTCTAAAGTATGAGACTGTTGGTTTCCTGCCTTTCAGAAGTTCGTAAGGTGTCTTATTGTGGTCTTTGTTTATGAGTGCTCGATTTTGCACGTGGCATGCAGTGTTGACGGCCTCAGCCCAGAAGTACTCCGGTAGTGAAGCATCACTCAATATGGTCCTGCAGGCCTCTATGAGTGTTCTGTTCCTTCTCTCAGCCACTCCATTCTGTTGTGGAGTACGAGGAGAGGAAAACTCATGAAAGATACCTAAGCTTTCACAGAATTCTGTCATGGCCCCAGATTTGAACTCTGTTCCGTTGTCACTTCTGATTTTGACTATGGAGCAGTTGTATTCATTCTGGACTTGCCTGACAAAATTAGTAAAGATGTCGAAGGTATCTGACTTGTGTTTCAGAAAGAAAACCCAAAGCGCGAGTAGTCATCAACAATTACTAATGTATAGTCCTTACCTCCCAAACTTCTAATCTGCAGTGGACCAAACAAGTCTGTGTGCAATAGATGGAGTCATCTATTAGAGTCTTTGGCAATAATGCTTTTAAAGGTAGCCCTTATTTTCTTGCCTTTTACGCATGCATGACAAGGTCTGTCTTTAACGCATTTGATATTTGGGGCATCACGTACTAAGTTCATTGAAAATAGTTTATTAATGGTTTTGAAATTAATATGTGCTAGTCTCTTGTGCCATTGGTCACCAAGAGACGCACTATATTTTGCTAAAAGACACACTAGTGTAGAGGAATCTATACAGATGAAATTTAAACAGAAAATATTCCTGCTTCGAGTGCCGGATAGAATTGTTTCCATATTGTCAACGGATTTTATCAAGCACTTATCAGCATGGAACTCAACTATGTATCCTTTATCGCAGAGTTGACTTATGCTAATGAGATTGTGTTTCAATCCTTCGACATAGGCCACATCAAAGAAGGATACATTGTCGTTAGTAATCATACCATAGCCTCTAGTAATTCCACAGTGTGAACCTCCAAAGATGACCTTTGGTCCGTTCACGACTGGAGTAAAGTTCTGAATGAGGCTTCTAGTCCCGGTCATATGCCGACAGCATCCGCTGTCCAAATACCAGATAGACGTTTTGTTGGCCTTTGGACATCCCTGCAATCACAATCAATTTGCCTTAGGAACCCAAACACGTTTGGGTCCTTCGTCTCGGGTTAGAGTGCTCCCCCTACGAGTGTTAGCATTATGAGCGGTCTTTCTCATATTGCTGACATGAGGGGTTGCAGCATTTCTGGAATTGAACCAGCAATCTATGGTAAAGTGACCAACTTTGCCACAGCACCAACAGTCAAATCTGTTGTACCTTTGCCTCAAGATCTCCTGCTTGACCTTTTGGAACTTTAGTCTAGCAAGGGTAGCATTCTTGGAGGAAGATGCCTCATGATGATGGCAATCACATGGATTCTTCTCCTTCACGGGCTTCTCTACAACAGGCTTTGTCTTTGGTGCCTTCTTGAAGTTATGCCCATGATTGAAAGGGCCATTGCTCTGAAGAATAACTTCTTCATAAGGTGCCTTAAAGACACTTTCGCCAAAGTTTCGGGGTCGAGCCCATCCTTGATAGCGGGACTTTGGCTCTACATAAGTAGGCCTAGCAAAGTGCCCGTATGATGAGTCAAAATTAACTCATTTGATGGAAAGATGACCTTTTTGAATGTGGTTTGATTTTGAGGGGCTTTTCCCTTTTCTTCGGCTGAGGCCTTTTTGGCGGCCTTATTTTTCCGTTGATTCTTGTTTCTCCTAGAGGATTTACAAGGAGCTTCTTCATGGCCTAGTCCAGCTCCCTTGGCCTTTGCTGAGAATTCAGCAACGAATGGAAGAATTGTTTTGGGCTTCGAGAAACTCTCGACAAGTTTCCTTTCACCTGCAAGTTCGGCTTCCAATCCTTTGATGATCTTCTCCTTAAGTTCAAGGTGCTCAAGAGATTGTTATATTCTTCAATAGCGTTATTGAAGTTTTCTTCGAGGGAGTCAGTCTTTGCGACTTTCTCTCTCAAGATGCTCTCTTCGGCTTTTAGAGATTTGATCTCTTTAGCCTGAGTCTTCACGACTCGACGACATTTGTCGTAACCATGATTAACTCCTTGTACTGGGCCATTAGTTCTGACTCATCGTCAGAGGAGCTACCCTCGCAATCATATTCAGAGACTTCAGAATCTGAAAGAGGGGTATGAAAGTTTACCTTCCCAGTGAACTGGGGCTCTTGTTCATCATCTGTTTGAGCCATTAGCCCAAAGTAAGCTTCTTCTTCTTCGCTTGACTCAGATGAGTCGGAGTCGCTAAGAGTCCTGCTCTTCTTGGCTATGAGGCTCTTCTCCTTCCTCTTCTTGTTTTACGAGGATTTCTTTTCTTCTCTTCTACTACCCTCCTTCTTCTTGTGAGGGCAGTCAGCAATGACGTGACCTGGCTTATTACAGCAATAGCAAATGATGTCAGTTGAAACGTATTTGTTCTGTTTGGTATTATACCTTTCGTGGCTGCTTGAGCCTTTTCTTTGTCGATCGTCATCGCGTCGCGATCTTCTGTATGAGGCATCCTTGCCTTTCCATTGTTTCTTTTTATTAAGAAACTTCTTGAATTGCCTTGAGAGTAAGGAGAACTCTCCTTCAGATAGTTCAGAGCCTGAGGTGCTAGGCTCTGATGTTTCTTCTTCTTCATCAACTTCTGGAGCTGGAGCGGGGGAGGCAGCCTTAGTCTTTCTGGAGGTGTCTGCCTTCAGAGCGACAGATTTCTCCTTTAGTGCACACCTGCCTTTATCTTCTTCAGCTTTTCTTGTATTGATTTGGAGTTCATAAGACATAAGCTTTCCAAAGAGATTTTGTGGGTCCATTTCAGCTAGCTTCCCGAACTCCCTGATGGCGCATACCTTGTTATCCCATTCCTTGGTTAGGGATCTCAAGAATTTGTCGTTCAGTTCTCCGTTGGTGAAGACACGGCCGTACACCCTTACGCCATTTACAATTTTAAAGAAGTTCTCAAAGGTGTCGGCAATTGTTTCCTTGTTCCCTTGTCGGAACGCTTCATATTTTTGATTGAGAAGGGATCTCCGATCATCCCTTACTTCTTCAGTTCCTTCCATCAAAGTGACTAAGGAATGCCACATCTCCTTAGCTGATTGACAGTGAATCAAATTCTGCAGCATCGAGTCATCGACTGCACTTGCTATAATGTTCTTAGCTTTCTTGTCGAGAGAGACAAGTGCAATCTCGTCTTTGTCGAGATCCATTAGCTTTTTGGGAACTTTCTTGGTAGGGTCGATAGTGGACACAGTCATGGGAACGTAAGGACCTTCTTCAACGATCATGAAGATCCTTGGATCCACAGCTTCCATGAAAAATTTTATCCTTTCTTTCCACATGGGAAAGTTATTTTTGTTGCACAGTGGAAGCTTGGCGAAATCTTTGCCCTTGTCCATTTTATGATAGAATCTTTCAGACAATAAATTTGGATCTGATCAAGGTGTTAACCTTTTGACGATTAGCCTGGCTTTGATACCAATTGAAAGAAAACGGTTGTCAACCTAAATCACCTAGAGGGGGGTGAATAGGTGAGTTGTGCGTCTTTTGCGGAATAAAAAATAATTAGAGCACAGCACAGAACTATCTACCAATATCACAGACGACACAAGATTTATAGTGGTTCGCCAACCTTGGGTACATCCACTTTCCCTCACCGATCTAGCAATCAACTAGACTCGGCTACTCCACTATCTCGGATCAAAAATCGATCCTACCCTCGGAACAAAGTTCCTACAAACTCGATCCAAACAAGGAGATCTACACCTCGGAAGATAACACTTCCTACAAACTCGGAGTGAAAAACTCCTACACTCGAAGAAACTTTCTCCTACAAGATTAATAAAGTTTTGGGAAATTATACAAACAGTAAATCCAGTCAGATCTGATGAAATGGCCAGAAAACTTCTTCTTATGGACTTTGCAGCACTATCAGAAATCGGTGAAGAGAGTCTCGGCCCAGATCTGGATCTTCTTGCTTTTACAGAATCAAAGAGAGAAGATGAACTGTGATGTCGATCTCGATCTGTAACTTTCTTCAGAATGAATCCTCTGACCTTAGAAGCAGTGGCCGGAGAAGATGGTGGCGGCGGCGGCTTCCGTTTAGTGAAAACAGGGAGGAGTCAGCTGAAGAATGTTTTTCTCAAAAAAAAAAATAAAAATGACAAGAAAGCTTGGAGAATACTTAGGGTTTGTCATTTTCTGATAAGACCTTATATAGGAGAGACTAACGGTCATAATCGGTCATAATGATGTACACGTGGACCAATCATGTCGCGTGATTTTAAAATCCCGTCAGAAAAAGGACTTAGACAAATTTCAGAAAAGGTTCAGCCAACTACACGAGTAAGTGAATAACTACTCGAGTAGTTGAATAACTACTTGAGTACATGAAGGAGAACATACTCGGGTATATAAAGATAGGCTACTCGAGTAGGTAGAAATCAACTACTCGAGTAAGGAGACAGAACTACTCGAGTATGTAGAGTGACTTACTCGAGTTCAGAAAGGATCTACTCGAGTACAGGAAAACTTACTCGAGTATATTACATAAACTACTCGAGTACATGAATGATTACTCGAGTGGGATACTTAGAATAAATTATGAAGATGTCAGCAAGAGCTACTCGAGTAGTTGAACTAAGCTACTCGAGAGGAAGTAATCTACTCGAGTAGGTGAATGTTCTACTCGAGTAAAAGACTTAGAAAATTCTGGAGTAGGAAAATTTCAAGGTACACGAGTGAAACATGATCTACTCGAGTAGGTATAATGAACTACTCGAGTATGATTATATCTACTCGAGTATGTGAGTATACTTAATCGAGTCCATGACTTAGAAAAATTTTGATGAGTGAAGCTTTTAATACTCGGGTATAATGAGTAATCTACTCGAGTATATAAGTATGCTACTCGAGTATATGACTATGTCTACTCGAGTAGGTGACTTAGCTACACGAGAGATACACTTAAGTACGCGAGTACAAGGTTCCTTTACTCGAGTAAATTATACCCAAACTACTCGAGTAGTTATAGACCTACTCGAGTAAAAGACTTAGAGAATTTTTGATGTTGGAAAATTGTTTCTTCTAGTGTAGTCAACTTCCAATTCCTTTCCCAAAGTCCAATAGTTTGAATATGAAGTGTATCCCAATAGAGAGACCACACATGAGTCAACACCTTGGAATATGCAATAAGGGATTACATTGCATAGTTCCTGTATTTGGTGACCCACTGTGGACTGACATTGGTCTACACTTCCCAGTGAAATTCCTGCAAACATATAACTCAAACCAAGCATCAAATACAACTTAATTCATCTTAGTTCCAGGGTGACTTCATCAAATCTGGATTAGTGTGGATGTAATACCCAACACATTCTTCGGTAGGCGAAGGTGCCGAAGGGACAAGTAAACGTAGTTTTCTCCTGGTCCTCAGGAGAGATGGGGATTTGTAAATACCCCGAGAGGCCATCGAGAAAACAATAAAAGCTATGTCCGGAAAGTCGTTCTAAAATCTGATCGATGAATGGCAAGGGGAAGTGATCCTTGCGGGTGGCGTCATTTAGCTTATGGTAATCTATAAACATTCGCCAACCGGTCACCGTCCGTGTCGGGATTAATTCATTATTTTCATTACTTATTACCGTTATCCCTCCCTTCTTTGGTACTACCTGGACAGGGCTAACCCCCTTACTATCTGATATAGGATAGATAATGCTGGCGTCTAACAACTTCATAACCTCCCCCTTAACTACTTCTTTCATGTTTGGGTTTATATGGCGCTAAGGTTGGATAGAGTTACGCGAATTATCTTCCATTAATATTTTGTGAGCACAGAAGGATGGGCTTATGCCCTTGATATCAGAAATCTGACAAGCAATGGCTCGGCGATGCTTACGTAAAATTAAAAGGAGTTTATCATTTTGCGAATCTGTAAGATAGGCTGAAACTATGACGGGCAGCTTAGAATCCTTTTCTAAGAAAACGTATTTAAGGTGCCCTGGTAGTTCTTTCAGTTCCAGGGTAGGGGGGTCTTCATATGACATTTTTGAAATCTGATCTTTTTCAAAAACAATATGTTCATAAAATTTTTCTTTGTATGGTAATTTGAAAGGGGTGGGGCTAGCGGCGAAGGCGGCTTCTCGCAGCGATTCAGTTGGAGGAGTAGAAGAGGAACAAAAATCAGAAAATTCTTTTTCAAAATCAGAGAGGTGAGAGGAGGACTCTTTACTTAAATGTAGTGATTCAGTTGGAGCAGTATAAGAAAGAAAATCAGAAAATTCTTTTTCGAAATCAGAGAGGTGAGACGAGGACTCTTCACTTACGACATTTACAAAGAAACATGAGTCATCATTGGCTAGGGTGTTTTTCATCGAGTGGGTGATAGAGAAAGTTACTTCGTCGTCGCCTACTCGAAGGAAGAGCTTACCATTTCTTACGTCAATGATAGCTCGGGAGGTGTCAAGGAAGGGCCGGCCAAGGATCAGGGGGACCTCGACGTCTTCTTCGATGTCCAAAATGACAAAGTCTACCGAGAAGATGAACTTGTCGACCTTGACTAGGACGTCCTCCACTATACCTAACGGGTATTTGACCGATCTGTCGGCGAGCTGGATACTCATGCGTGTGGGGTTGAGACTACCAATTCCTAACTTTTTAAACAACGAGAGGGGCATAAGATTAATACTCGCACCTAGGTCGGCTAAAGCGTGTTTGACAAAGAGATCACCAAAGACACACGGGATAGAGAAACTACCCGGGTCACTGATTTTCTTCGGTAATCCGTTTGTCAAAACCGCCGAGCACTCGGCATTTAACGTGACATACGAAAGGTTGTCTAACTTCTTCTTGTTGGTCAGGAGGACCTTAAGGTATTTTGCGTACTTCGGCATCTGGGATATGGCTTCGTGGAAAGACAGATTTATGTGGATTTGTTTATACATTTCTAAAAAACGGGTGTATTGATCGTCCTGTCGTTGTTTATTAAGTTCGGAAGGGTATGGCGGGGATGGATTATTTTTAAAGGTGGGTGGTGGAGTGAGTTCGTTTTCTAAAACATGGGTGATAACTTCTTCAGCGGAAGGTGGAATTTTTAAAACGGGAGCGGAGCTTTGATTTTTTTAAAGCGGGAGCGGAGCTTTGATTTTTTAAAGCGGGAGCGGAGCTTTGATTTTTCAAAAGTGGGTCCGGAGCTTGCCTCATGTTCTTCACTTACCATACCAGAAAATTTCTTCCCACTCCGAAGAGTTATAGCTTTTGCTTGCTCTCTCGGGTTGGGCTCGGTATTGGAAGGAAGAGCTCCTACGGACCCGCTCAGAAATTATTTTAGCGAGCTGTCCTACCTGATTTTCTAAATTTTTAACGCTTCCAGTTAAGGTTCTAATCATAGCGTCATTAGCATTCATGTATTTTGAAAACATCTCCTCCAAACTTGGAGGTTTTGGAAAACTTTGAGGAGGTGGTGGTGGTGCAGAAAAATTACTTTGCGGTGGCGGGCGCACAACATTCGATGGATTGCTCCACGAAAAATTCGGATGATTTCTTAACGCAGGATTATAACTATTCGGAAAATTAAAACCAGGAGGATGAAAATTTGCAGCAGAAAAATTATTAAAAGCAGTTCTAGGCAAATTATTTACATAATCCAAATGTTCAGGGGAGGAGTTGCACATTCCCATACCTGAGGGGCGGAGGCAGCAGTCATCTCCGTAATTTTTTGCTTAATATTTCAACTTGCAATGCGACCTAGGAGACGTTGTCCACTTCAAAGAGACCTGCAGGTTTGTTTGGGCGGGACCTAGGCACATTCCACTGGTAAGTGTTCATGGCCATGTCCTCAAACAGCTCAAGAGCTGCTTCCGGGGTCTTATGGTTTAAAGTACCGCCAGAAGCTGCGTCTATCATTTGCTTAGTGCTTTGATTTAGCCGATTATAGAACGTCTGCACCTGCAACCATACAGGCAGAGCGTGATGTGGGCATCGTCTTAATAATTCTTTAAATCTTTCCCAGGTTTCGTAAAGGGTCTCAGAGTCTATTTGTCCAAAGGCAGAAATGTCATTCCTAAGTTTTGCAGTTTTAGCAGGCGGAAAATACTTCGCCAAAAAGTTTTCAGTTAATTGCGTCCAAGTAGTTACGCTATTTTTAGGAAGGGTGTTCAGCCACTGCTTAGCCTTAATTTTAAGAGAGAAAGGAAATAATCTTAGCTTAATAGCATCATTTGTGACACCATTTATCTTGAAGGTGTCACAAATCTTAAGAAAGCTGGCTATGCGTGCGTTCGGATCTTCATCTTGAAGCCCGTCAAATTGCACATACTGCCGCACCATTTGAATTATGCTAGGCTTCAGTTCGAAATTATTATTTGCTATTGCAAGGTGAACTATACTAGATTATGTACCCTCGAGATTCGGTCGTGCATAATAGGACATAGGCCTTTGCACGGCTTCCTCCACGTTGGGTTCTTCCATTCTTAAAGTAGAAAATGACTCGGAATCCTCAACCGGCACTTGGGTAGTAGGGCCTTGAAATCGCGATCTTCTCCGAAGAGTACGCTCAATTTTGTGGTCCAGGTCCAAAATAACCGACGGACTCCCGCGGGTCATACACTAGAAGAAGAGAAGAGAAGAAAGATGAATAAAATAAACTAGAAAAAAAGAGCTAATGATGTATTTTTTTTTGAAATAGATTTTTTATGTTTTAACTCCCGAACTTCCCAAGGGCTACCCGGTGAAGGGTTCGCAAGGTACTAGACAAGATAGTGGCATTTAGAGGCACTTTGCCCTTTTCGAGAGAGTTAGGTGGTGTAGAAAAATTTGTGATGTGGGTTTCTATTAAGAGCGGTACTTAATAATTTTAAGAAGGAGGGTGAGAAAGAGAAGTGATAAAATTAATAAATTCGTGTTTTCAAATTATTAACAGAAGTTGCTTCCCCGGAAACTGCGCCAAAAACTTGGTGGTACAAATCTTCGCAAGGAGAAAATAACCAAACTAACAATCCAACAAGGCAAGTATACCTATCGAAATGCAGCTAGGGGACACAAGTGTCCTATTAAAATCCGGGAACCGTTAATTAATCTTACTCACACGACAACATTATCTTATCGAAGGATGTTTTAGGGTTTAAGAGATTACTAAAATGCGATTGAGGAGAGAAGTATTATGCTAAGAAAGAAAATCTTGCGGAAAAATAGAGAGCTATTAAAACGATTACAGGGAGGGATTAAGACAATCAAAGATAAGAACACTCGATCGAGGATCACCTCGGCTAAAGTTGATTAAGAAATGCGAAAATAAACTTTTACTGAATAAAGCTAAAACCTTGACCATGGAGGTTCCATAAGCGTAAACAAGCTTCTCTCGAAGTCGTGCCTACCTGAGTTTAGGAATGCTCAACCGAACTCTTGTCCGATCGGAGATCTAAAGCTCGCTTTAAGCTGTGAACCCCTCTATTGGATTTCACTCCAATCCAAGAGATTTAACGTCTGCCTCTCTCGAGGGGTGCGTGCAACTCTCTTTACTCTTGAGTTATTACTTCAAACTATCAGCCTCTCGGCTAGCCAAGAATGAAAGCTAATGATGGAAAATATACATATTGATGATATATCTCCAAGTAGGGTTTTTAATCAAGAGTAATTCAAGGTAGAACTTTAGAAAGAAAAAGTAGAGTTAAAGCATCATAACTTAATCAACTCGAACCTCGAATCATCAAGATCGAGTACAAGGAGTATTAGTTACTCATGGTGAAATGGAGAAAAGAAGATGCGTAGAAGAAAATAATGAAAACAAAGTAGAAACGAAAAATAAAGCAACACTTAGTTATTAATGGAAACAGGGATCTTACAACTTGAAAACTAGAGATTACAAGTGCATGGAAAGTAAACTACACTATCATTAACATTATGCTACAAAAAGAATCTAGGAGCTAATACAGGGAAAGCATTAATCTAGAGATAAGAAGAGCTAAAAATGAAGAGACATGCTTGAAAAAGTTCAAAAATACAAAGGACAGAACCTCACCTCTCAATCCAAAAGGTGTCCTGAACCCTTGGAGATGGGCTCTATTTATAGATTTTTTTCAGGTCGGGTCACGCCCCCCTGTCACGCCCGGGTCGTGCGTGACCCTGGGGCGTGGCAAATTCGGTGCGACTTTTTCGGGCTGGAATTTAATTCTGGCGAAGTAGCTGAAGTACACGCCCAAATGTCACGCCCTGGTAGGGCGTGTACATGGGGCGTGTTCTTTGCTGCGTGACTTTGTTGAGCTGGAATTGAATGCTGGAGGTGACGGGTGTGCTTGTTGAAGTACACACCCATATGTCACGCCCTGGTCGGGCATGACCCGGGGGCGTGACACTTTCGGTGCGACGGTGGAGTGGGAAAAACGAGCGCGTTGCGGCGATTCCTCGGAACCTGGGGACATGCCTCTGGAACACGCCCGTGTCGGATGTGACACGGGCGTGACAGAGGGCGTGTATAATAAGTTTCCGCAGAATGCAGTTTCGGACCAATTACTTCATTCCTCTAGGTTACACGCCCTAGGTACACGCCCGGGTAGGGCATGACCTTGGGGCGTGTCACAGCAAAATTCGGCTGAAAACCGTGAAATTCTGCAAAAAGCAGAAAAAAACGCATTAGCGACAAAAATATATACAAAGGGGAATCAAAATAAGTACTTTACAAGACATGATTTGCTTTAAAACCCTGAAAATACCCTAATAAAATTGACTGCAAACCGTATTATCACCTATTGCCAGACTATCACCTAGCTGGCAGGGCTGGATGTCACTCGATGGTGTCTACCCAGATCCCGAGTAGATCCCGCTGCCAGGTTCTCACCTAGATGGCAGGGCTGGATGTCACTCGACGGTGTCTACCCGAACCCCGAGCAGATCCCACTGCCAGGCTATCACCTAGCTGGCAGGGCTGGATGTCACTCGACGGTGTCTACCCGGACCCCGAGCAGATCCCGCTGCCAGGCTCTCACCTAGATGGCAGGGCTGGATGTCACTCGATGGTGTCTACCCGGATGCCGAGCAGATCCCACTATCAGGCTCTCACCTAGCTGACAGGGCTGGATGTTACACGATGGTGTCTCCCTGGACCCCGAGTAGATCCGGCTGCCAGGCTCTCACCTAGCAGGTAGGGCTGGATGTCACTCGATGGTGTCTACCTGGACCTCGAGCAGATCCCGATGCCCGGCTCTCACCTAGCTGGCAGGGCTGGATGTCACTCGATGGTGTCTTCTTGGACCCTGAGTAGATACCGCTGCCAGGCTCTCACCTAGATGGTAGGACTAGATGTCACTCGATGGTGTCTACTCGGACCCCGAACAAATCCCGCTGCCAGAATCTCACTTAGATGCAGGGTTGGATGTCACTCGATGGTGTCTACCCAAACCCTGAGCAGATACCGCTGCCAGGCTCTCACCTAGCTGGCAGGGCTAGATGTCACTCGATGGTGTCTACCCGGACCCCGAGCAGACCCCGCTGTCAGGCTCTCACTTAGCTGGCAGGGTTGGATGTCACTCTATGACGTATACCTAGATCCCAAGAAGATCCCGCTGCCAGGCTCTCACTTAGCTAGCAGGGCTGGATGTCACTCAGGGAAGTCTTATACTCTGCAAATGTTACCTGAGAAGTTTGGCAATTTTCCCAAAGACTCTTCATATGCGAGTCAGGACTCGCAAGCTCATCTCGGCAGAACGGTGGCGAGCCAAGCCCTTGGCTCTCGCTGAGGAAGGCGGGCTCCGGCCGGAGACCTCACCCCCCCTTCAGTTTTACTTGTAAAGTTTTTGGTGAAAATATAGGCAACTTGCGAGCGAGCTGGGGGGGGGGGTGGTGAGCCCAGTGTAGCGAGTAGTCCACCCCCGGATCGTCTAGGGTTGGCGAGCTCTCAAGTTCTACTCTCGGGAATGAGTCCTAACAATCGTCCTAAAAGCAAGATCTATCTTCTCGAGGTCGCCAAGTGAAGAGCTCGCGAGCAAGCACGTCGCGACAAGAGAAGCCAGAAAAGAGATTGAAAAAATAAAGACAAAATCCATTACAAAACTATTTTCAATTGTATATAATTTTAATTACAAAAAGGGGGCTCGCCTGGACGAGATTACAGAAAGACAGGAAGAAAGAAGAAAATGAAAAAAAGGTAATTAGCCATTGCCCCCCTTACCGGACTGGCGGTCTTCGCCCCCTTCAGCGGACAGGTCATCTTGGAAGCCTTTGCCGAAGAGCATGTCGAGGTTGTCCTCCTTCTCGCTGGGCGGCGTCGCCGGGAACAGGCTCGACATAAGGTCCCAGGTCGTGATCTCCCCACAGCCCTCCACCAACACCTCTGTATCCTTCATCATCTAGAGGGTGCATTCGGCGGTCTCGATGGAGTTGACCCGCAGCCTCTCAGTGACATCGGCCTCGCCGAAGATCCACGGGCTCTTGTACGAGAAGGTGGGCTCAATTTCATGCATGGGGAAGAAGATCTCCACTTGGCGACAGACCTTGCGATGGAGGCTCGTGTTCTCCTCCTTCAGCGTCGCGTTCTCCCCCTCCAGCCCGGCGAGGCGGGCACGCAGCTGATCATTTTTCTCCTCCAGCCCGGCGACGCGAACCCGCAACTCCCCAGCAGCCTTGGCATCCTGAAGAGAAAGGAAGCACATTAGTAATAACTCAGAGAATTCTAAGTAAAAGGGGAGAAAGCAGCCCGATGCTTACCAGTCCACCAGCGGCTTGGGCGAGTAGGTTCTCTGCGATGTCGAGTTGCCTCGCCAGGTCGACAGCCTTGTCCTTGGCGACGTCGCGTGCCTGCTCGGATATCTGGAGATGGTTGCTGAGGTTGAAGCTGCGGCGAATCATCATGTGATGAAGCTCCATGGCCCGCATGTGGGCCTGCGCCCTCATGGCCGAGCTGCTTCAGGGCCATGCCCTTGTAGGCCTCGACATCCTCACGGCCATAACGGTCGAAGCCGAGCGCGTAGGCATGAATGATGGAGAGCTCGCGATCCGCCCAAGAAGGGTGAAGGGTGCAGATGGAGACTCGGTGGGCCAGCTCGTCCCACTGGACCATGGGCTCGTCAGCTGAGCCTTTCCACCTCCCCCCAAAGCCGAAGAGGGGATGTTCCTTCAGCATGGCAGGCTTGCGAGCCGCCTTCTTCACAACAGGGGGAGCAGAGGTCTCGCCGCCCCCTGCCCCTTGCTCGTGATATCCTTCAGCGGGCTCTCCGGAGACCCGCCCGGGATGGTCTCGGGCGAGCTCATGTATTTGGTGTTCTGTTGATGTTGTTGATGTCTCGCCCGAGGAACCACCACTGCTTTCTTCATTTTCTTTGGCAGTTGTTGGCGACGGGGCGGGCTCGATCCCGCAGGCTCCAGTCTCTTCTTGCAGGACGAAGGCTTGGAGGAAGCCGAATCATCTTGGCATGCCGCTGTCGCCGCCCTCTCGCGAGCAAGAGGGTATGGATGTAGCCCCAAGTCCAAGAACGGCGGGTTCACGAGGATCAGCCGTTCTCCTGCATGAAAATACTCAGAAAAATTCTATGATGATTTGGTGAGCTAAGCAGGGGGAAAGAGAAGAGTACCTTCGCCGGGAAGAACGAGGAGGAGCGAGTCGAGGCCCCTTCGCAGGAAGGCGACCTCGAAGTCTTTGTGGAGGAAGAATTTGTGGAGCTCGGTATCATTACCGGATACAGTGGGGGGGGGGGCGTTAGATGTCCTCGTCTTTTTGCTGGGGGGAGTAGGGGATGTTTCTGACATCACCCTTGACGAAAGCGATCTTGGTCATCTAGTTATGATGTTTGTTCGCGATCTCGCGAACATTGATGAGCGAGCCCCCGAAGTAGGCGACCCCATCCGGAGTCGCCTTGTAGGAGAAGAGTTTCCTGAAGACGGTCAGGTTAAACTCTATCCGCTCCCGACAAAGGAAACACAAGAACGCCACCATCATGGCGATGGCATTCGAATTGAGTTGCGCGGGCACCGCGCCATAATATTTTAGAATCTGGCGGATTTCCGGCCAGAGGGTAGGCGCAAACCCACCTCGAAATGCGAGATGGGGAAGGCAATTTCGTCGGAGTAGAAGGTGTTGATCGCCTCCCCTTCCCTGGGCCGGCGCGCCTCGAAGCCAGGGGAAACGTAGTCCGTGATAAATTCGGCGAGCTCCGCCTCGCTCGTGTTCCCCTCGAAGAAGCAATAATCAGTGAAGTGTTGGGCGCATTTGGAGCGGCCGTCGGCATCGGGGTTCGTCTTACCCATGCTCGAAGGAGGGCTAGAGCACGAGTACGAAAAGAGAAAAAGCACGAGAAGAGAAAGTATGAAGGTAATAAAGGTAGTGGTATGGGGTTGGTGAGTGGGGCTATTTATAGAAAAAGAAATTTGAGGCCGAGCTGTCCAATCAGCCCAGCTCACCATCCCAGCTTGCCAACCCCAGCTCGCCGACTTCTAACGAGTCCCATCACATGCCAAATTGAATATAAAAGGCTACATTGTATCATTCGAGTACTAGACATTAAAATCTAAAAATCGTCCAGTTATTACAGGCCCAAGGAATGAATGCTAAAGAAATCAGGTGCAGAAAAAAGGGAGAAACAGGTGGCGCGAGCAGAGGGGGATCAGGAGGCGAGTGCCGGTCGGCTCGGCAATGGAGTCGTGTTCTATATACCCCGACCTCGCATCCCCCACCCCCGGATTACCGCGAGCGGAGGAGCTCGCGAGTCCTCCCCGAGTTTCTCTACGCCACCATGAGGCCCTCGTTGATCTCGTCCAAAAGCCGGGAGTGGGACACCACCTCGCCAGCCGGGTTTCCCCTCACCTCGTCTGAGAGTCACACGTAGTCATGTTGCAGTGCCTCGTTGAACTCCTGCACCTCGCGCAAGCCGCACACGAGATTCATGAAGAGTCCGACCCCCTCCTCGTCAGCTCCGCGTTCTCCACTTGAGGGCCTAGATAAGAGTCTAGCGAGCACAGGGATGGGAGGGGGAATAGCGGACTGTCCGCGAAGATTCCTCGGCCGCAGATTGGCTGGCAATAGATGTGAAGGCAAAGTCATCAGTATGGGGAGGCATCCCAGAAAACCACAGGACAAGAACCAGAAGACAGCTTACCTGACGAGCTGTACACCTCCAAGAAAGTGCGGGGAGTGTCCCATCTCAGGTCCTTGCCGTGGCCTGGGCAGCGTGTCCCTATTGAAAGGAGGTTGAAGCCCAGGATGGGGATGGCTTCGATACTTGCCCCCACGGTCTCGACAGACAGCTGAGGGGAAGGGGCGCGAACTGACAAGTTTGGACTCTGCGAACCCAACCCCAGGGTCCCAAAGGGGGGTGATGGATCTCGGGGGCGATTCTCCAGGGTTCTAAACTGCGAGTCGCCAAAGGCGTTCTTGACTCGCGGTATGGAGTCTTCGACGCCATCCCGTTGGCTGTCTGGGTCGTCGCAGAGGTCAACAACATTTTTTCCATTCTCAGGGGTGGGCAGATTGGCGGAGCCAGTCCCGTTCTCCAGGGTTGTCTTTAAGTCATCAAAGATGGGCTCGGCCGCCTGAGGAAATGGTTTCACCCTCTTGGCGGGATTGGGCTCGGCCAAGCCACCCTACGGCGTGGCGAGTGAAACCATGGTCAGGCCAGCTATGCGAGCAGAGGAGGCCTTGCGAACTCGGGAAAGCCTCTCTTGGATATCCTTTGGGATCAACATCTCAGCAAAGCTTGGGCGAAGGGAATGGAAAAAGTCACCCAGCTATGCAGGCGTATATATATAGCCGCAGGTGGACCCCACCTGAAGATTATCTCTGGCTTCTCCCGCACTCACCGAACACTTGGGGTTGGATGATTCTTTCCGAGCTTTGTCAAGCTCAAAAGGAGCGGGGATTGTGTACAACCCCGTATCCGGCAAGTGGGATCGCCAGGAAATAGCCCGGCCGACCCCCTGTTTTTCTAAGACTCAGGCGAGCACCAAGTGGAACGGAACTCGGCAGCCTTCAGCTCGCCCAAGCGAGCCTGGCACATGTCACACAAGAATGTCCATCCAGGCACGGACTTGCCAGGGAGAAATAGAAGCGGCGAGTACCACCCAGTCCACTCAGGTCATCACACAGAGCTCGACGTTCGACGAACTGAGCCCGACCTTCATCGAATGGAACTCGGTGATCGTCATCCTCTGGACCTTTCGTCAACCTGCAGGCTGCTTGTCGAGTTCCAACATCTACCGAGCGAACTCGCAACATGTGAGCAGGGCAACCTGGACCCGTACTCGCCGCCCTTGCCGAGCAGAGGTTGCAGAGGGCTACTCGCCCATTGATCTGTGAGGTACTTTTTACCATTTTTCTCCGCTGGCCTGCCCATAGCCTTTCAGAATAGCGGAGTTATGTTGTTGGCAGGCGAACCTGGACTGCACATAGCCGTTCAGAACAGCGGAGGTTAGCTATTTGCAGTCTGATTTCAGAAATCTATAAATAGGACCCAAGAGGAACCTCATAAAGCAGGCCTTTTGTGCTCACTTGCTCCCTAGTCTTTCAACGCTTTCTTAGGTAATCTTAGCTAGTCTTTTGGCAAAGGAGGGGAAGTGCTCTAAGATCTTTCGGGTGTGTGGTGGGACCTTCACTCCGTACACTTGGGTCAGTTTTGTTTTCCTTTCTTTTTGCTTGCAGGAGAGAAGTAGGTGCGCGAGCACCCCTTCCCTAAGGGTGAACTCTAAAAGACACTTAATTTTGGTTTCAACAGTCACAGACCTCACAGCAAGGCGTTGAGTGTATACAGTGCACTCAACGCGGCGTTGAG
The DNA here is from genome assembly GCA_039583875.1 of Platanthera guangdongensis. NCBI lineage: Eukaryota > Viridiplantae > Streptophyta > Magnoliopsida > Asparagales > Orchidaceae > Platanthera > Platanthera guangdongensis. The sequence continues at coordinate 11,914,057 of CM077155.1, forward strand.
TGCACTCAATGCCGAGTTGAGTGCACTCAATGCACTCAACGCTTTTACACTTAGCGTCGCAGGCTTCTCAGCAAGGCGTTGAGTGTAATCATCAAACTCAACACCGCGTTGAGTTCACTCAACCCACTCAATGCTTTTGGACTTAGGCTGGAAATTGGATTTAGTGCTAAGGCTACACTCAATGCCTAAGGGTATACTCAACGCCTAAGGGCTATTCTGAACACCTAAGGGTTATATTCAACGAATCTTGCTCCGTTTGATGACATGGCGCAGCTCGACGAACTCTGTTCAACGAAATGGCTGAGCTCGACGAACTCTGTTTGACGAAATTCCTCTATTCGTCGAAGTCCGTTTGACGAAATTCCTCTGTTCGTCGAACTCCGTTCGACGAATTAGCTTCAGTTCGACGAACGCTGATCACTCCAAACTGACAACTACTCCAAGAAACTAATATATTGAATGATATACAGGAAGAACAATATGGAATATATACAGGAAGAATTTTATGGAAACATATACAGGAAAATACAAGCATGGCAAGCGGAAGAAGTCACCACTTGCCTCAAATCGCCAATCCAGCCACGTAAATGCTCCTGAAACTTCCGGAGCAACACTTCTGGGGCAACACTACCTCAAATCACCAACACTTCCTGAAACACTTCCTGAAACTTCCTCAAAACCGCATACCTAGACCACTAAAAATCCAAGAAACTGGAAAAGCTTACCGTAGAAACATAGATCTAGGTGAGATCTACCCGGATCCACTCTCCAATGAAGAAATCAGGCACCAAAACTCCAGAAATCGGCGGCCGAAGGCTTAGGAAGGTTCGTCACTCTCGTACTTCCGCAACAAGCCGACGGTTTTATAATGGAGACAAGTGAATAGGGTTTGAAGCGATGTGTTTCTATTTATATTACCTTTATCCGATTATTTTAATATAGAACATCATAATTAATTAAATAAAACGTCAAAATGACCCGAAAATCAAACTTACCCGAAATTTAACGAAAATCGCACCGTAGCTAAATACCGATGCTACATACCCAACGACACAGTCAAAATTAAGGTTCGAAGAACCAAACTCGGGTAAATACCTCTCGAAGCCAAAACAAAAGCATTCCCAAAGACGATCCACCGACTCACCAAAACAGACCCGACTCGCTAGGAAATCTTGCAAGCAGGCTAAACCTAGCGACACACACAGAAAACCTAAGATCTAAAACCATGCTGTAACAATGGAAAATGCAGAAAATGTGTCAACGTAACTCCCTCACGTCACAAACACGCCAGATAATGAATTAAACCAAATATCGAAAAATCAGGGGCGTTACAGTCACTCCCCCTAAAAAGAAGTTTCGTCCTGAAACTTTACGCAGCAAAAGATTCCACAAGGAGAATAAGATCAAAGATTATAGAAGGGGAAATACATACCGTAAGGAACTAGGAGAAAAGATGAGGATGAGCCTCCTTGAAAGAATTAGTGTCTAACCACCTAGAGGGGGGTGAATAGGTGGACTTTTTCTTTTAATTTTAAGGCAGAAAATCTGTTCTGTAATTTAAGCAGCAATTGCAAATTCTACAGCTAACACAGAAACATTCACAGTAATATCACAACACAGATTGCACACAGATTTTTATAGTAGTTCCCCAAGGTCTGGGTACATCCACTTTCCCCCTTCGCCTATCTAGCAGTGTACTAGATTCGGCCTAACTTCTGCACTTCACCTCAGATCCTTAGATCTTACAGCTCAAAACCCCAAACAGGTTCCTACAACTCAGAGTGTATCCACACTCCTACAACTCAGGCCAACTGCCCTACCTTAGCCTTCAACAAGGCCTACACTCAGAGATCACAATCTCCTACACCTCAGGCTCACAGCCCTACCACTCAGAGAAACTATTCTCCTACACTCAACCTTTATATAATATCTTACAATCTCAGATCTATAAAGATCCTACAAAACATTGTGTTTACAATGTAATTAACCACCACCCAGATTGAGAGAGAAGGGCTGAATGGCTTCTTGAACAGTTCTTGGAAGAATTTGACGGCAGAGCACAACCTCTCTTAGCTTTCTTCAAAGCTTCTTGAATCTGAACTCAGTAGGGTTGAACTCTTGAGAAGTTGATCTTCAATCAGCTTCTGACTTGAGATTCAGATCTCAATCTGAATCTTTCTTGGCAGCCTGGTTCAGCAACTGCACTTCTTAGATGGAGCTCTCTCTCTCCAACTTCTTAGATCTTCTGTCGAAGGTCTTCTTCTTTTTGTGTTGATCGAAATCTATATAGATCTTTAATCTATATTGTTATTGATTCTGTTCTTCATCCCTTTCTGTTGAAGGAGAAAGGCCTTTATATACTCTTCCTCCATGGTAACTGGTTGATCCGGTTTCTAACAACCTTCTAATAGCTCTGACAGTAGTGGTTGACCGGTTAGAAATGACAGCTGTCAAGTCATCCAGTCACTTCTTGAAAATATTGTCTCTGTTTGAAAGTGTCGAGACTAATCTTCATTATGTGTCGACACAAATAGACTAAGTGTCGATATAAGTAGACTAAGTGTCGAAACATGCCTTGGTGGTGTCGACACAACTCCTTTGTTGTTGTTAATACTTCTCGACACAGCCTTCTGTTGAATGTGTCGACACTGATTCTGTGTGTCGACACAAATATTTCTTCTTTAACATAGTTGAAACTTGCTGTGTATCGACACATCTCTTTAGTGTCGACACAAGTACTTCTTTACTTTATCTTTGTTGAAGCTTTGCTGTGTGTCGACACAAGTCCTGTGTGTCGACACAGTTGATGTTGACAAATACTTCTGTGTATCGACACTGCCTCTATGTGTCGACACATTTGATGTCGACTAAGTATTCCTGTGTGTCGACACTCCCTTTTGGTGTCGACACAGTTGATGTCTACTTTGCTTCTTTGGGTGTCGACAGTGCTTCTGTATGTCGACACAATTTCTTCTGGTGTCGACAAAGCCTTTCCAAGTGTCGAAACAATCTATTCCAAGTGTTGACACTGCTTCTCTAGGTGTCGACATAAGCCTTCATAAGTGTCGACACTGCTTCTCTAGGTGTCGACACATGGACTTAGAAATTTTCTGCATTTCCTGTAATTACTTAACCTGCACATATAAACTCAAAACACATCAAATACACCTTGATGCATATCATTGAGTAGGGTGAGGCTTCTTCAAATCAGGTACAGATTTTTCAATGTACCCAACAATCTCCCCCTATTTGGAGAAGTCATAACCCTTAGTTAATGATATACACTATTTATAACAAATATACATTATGATGTATAACAACATTAAATGACAGGGTAAATACTTAAACAAAACATATAAAACAAACCATCACAGAATAATAATAATGCTAACACAGAACAAGCATTAATCATGTTTTGCTTCAACTACAAAAGTTTCTTTAATAGAAGTTTACATAGATTTCAACACAAAAGATTATAATGTTATAAAATCTAGTAAAACTAATCTAAGGCAGCTCTGGCTCCTTGATGACAATTCCTTTCCATGATTGGACTTTAGCTTGTACTGGAACATCAGTGTCATCAGCAGGCTTTTTGCCCTTAAGATCTTTCTTCTTCAGCTCTTCAGCCCTTATTTTTTGTCTCTCAAAATAATGAAAGGGCTTAGGGAAATACTTGCTAGGCTCCTGAGCATTAGGATGTAGCTTCCATAGTTTTGCCTTCCTTCTATACTATACAATAGCTTCTTGCCTTGCCTCATGCTTTTGCCACTCTTGTGCAGAGTACCATTTACCCCTATCTAGGGTATTGTCCTTCACAGCTTTCCAAGCAGTTAGGATGATATTCCTAGATGTTGGGCTCCACTGCTCAAAATCTGGCTTTAACTCTGCCTGTTCTCTAAATCTCTTCTTGGACAAAAGAGTCTCTTTCTCTTTGGAAAAAACTTCCTCAAGCACTGGCTTGTCTACTTTCTCTAGAATAATATTCTTATTACCTTCAGGAGGGTTGTACATATATTGTACTTCTTGATGAATCATCTCAAAATCTGTAGGAGGATAGATTACTTGAGCAACATCAGCTTGCTCAGCTCCAAAATTTGCAGGATTGATACCAGATTCAGCCACATTGTCATCATCACAAAGGGGTGGATATCCAAGTGTGGCTCTGATGCTATTGGAAATCCATTTAGCATGGTCAGATCCAGCTTTGACTAATACTCTCTCCCCCTTTATGACTTCTCTAGCCACAAGATCTCTAAGATCATCCTTCTGAAATCTGATCTGTTCATCTAGAAAATTAACTCCATCCTTATAAAAACCCCTTAATTTTAGCAGCAGTCCAGAAATAGTCTTTTGAGAATTTGTAATAGTAGTTGTTACAGCAGATATTCCTTCATGTAATTGCTTATCAAACTCTGCCTTGGCCTTAGTTATTGCCTCAGTTTGTGCAGTAGCAATATTTTTCATTTCTGTAATAATGGCATTATGAGAGGCAGTCAGATTATCATTCATTCTAATCTGATTCTCTAGAACATATCCTTGTTTTACAGCCATATCATCTACTTGTGTTTTGATCTTTTCTTGGTGTGTGGCAAGGTAAACCACTGCATTATCTCCTTTGTGGAAACAGTCAGTCATTTCCTTCTTATTTTGATTCACTTCAAATCCTATAGATTTGATATCCTGAGTCAAGGAGAATTGGAGATCTTTGTGAGTTTCATCTATATACTTCTCCATGGCAATCCTTTGCTCATCCAACTTCACTTGCATGAATATTAACAAAGAACTATAATCAGCTGTGGGGGCAGGCTGTGGAGCAACAGTTTGCAGTGCCTTCTTATAGCTCTGACTTCTCCTTTTGAAGACCTGTAGCTTCCTCTTCTTAGCTCTTAAAGCTTCTTAATCCTCAGATGCTGAGGTACTAGCTATGTCAACCCTTTCCTTAGGACTAGGAGACAATCCCTTCCCAGTCCTTGGTAGCTCCCCCTTTGTCCTTTGCTCCTCCTCAGTCATTGTATTCTCCCCCTCAAGATGAGCTTGCTCCTTTTCTAGGTTAACTTGCTTTCCTTCAAAAATAGTGTTCTTCCCCTCAAAACCAGAATGCTCCCCCTAAATATCAGGAAACAACTCTTCTAAGGTAAATTCATGTTGAGAAGGCACTTGAGGTACTGTAATCTCTGGAACATCAGCAACAGCAGATGTATCTTCCAAGATAACATCTTGTGCTTGAGTATTTAGTTGTGTTGGCTGGTCAACATCAATCAAATATTCAGTTAACAGTTCATCTTCATTAATCAAATTTGTTTGATTTGCTTCACTGATTACCTCAAGAATTATTTGTGTTGCCATTTCACTTTCCAAGTGAGTAGGCTCTACCTCAACATGGTGAGGCTCCCCCTGGAGTGGATCCAGGTGAATGGGGCTAGCAGATGGTGGCTCCCCCTGCCTCTGTGCATCTTCAGTTCTTACTGGTGACCTTCCAGCATTATCAGTTTCTTCCTCATTTGAACTAGAAGTTGGTTGATCCTCTGAGCTTCTGGAAGGTTCTGGAGCACTTTTGGCTTTCTTTTGTTTTCTCTGTGGAGGTGTTTCCTTCTCTGGAGTAGGCATGTCCTTAGTTAACACCCTCTCCCACCTTGAGATAATCCTAATATCCATCCTCCTCATGTGGTTAATTTTAAAACCAGCTGCTTGTTCCATTACTTCTGGAATAGTTCCAGCTAAGTAAAGACTCATTATCCTACCCAAATTAGGTTTCTTAATGCTTTCCTTAACCTTTTCAAACATCACTGCTGACCAATCAGTGTTGAGTCTTAAGATGATTCTTGTCATCAGGCTGAACATGTAGGCAGAAATCCTATCATGTCCCCCTGGCTTGCAGAGGATGACTTTACCAACTATTTCTGAAAGAAATTTCCCTTGCTTATTCATTCTTTTTCTGTTCATGGCAGCTCCAATCTTTAAGGTGAGATCCAATCCACACCATTGAAGTGCTTCCCTTGTCTTGGTAGAGGTCACTTCTACTTCTTCTTGAATTCTAGGTAGGTGTAGAACTTTCCTTAAACTCTTCATAGTTAGTTTAACTTTTGCACCATGAACTGCTGACTTGATCTTGAGTCCAGTAGAATCCAATGTAGTTGTACCATAGAATTTGAGTACTTTCTTCTTCCAAATCTTGGTTGGCTCAAAGACTAGAAATTCTAACTCATTCTCAGAAATTAGGGTTACAACAGCTTGAATTTCAGAATACGCTCCATCAAATACGTTGTGTACTAGCTCATATCCTTCATTGACGTTCTCGTCAAGCTTAGGCGCCATTAGAGTTTTGAGAAATCTTGAATTTAGATGAGAGAGATGTCGACTCTAAGTTTTGGTCTCGAAACTATTGAGAGCGTGTCGACAAACAATGTTGAAGACCTATTTATACCTTTCTAAAAACAAAGGTGAAAAGGCGCGTCATAATACTCTTAATGTGTCGACACTATTGAAAAGTGTCGACACTTACTTCTAATGTCTCGACATAACTGTTGATTACTATATGTCGACACCAATATAGTCAACAGAACTTATGTGTCGACACTTATACATCTGCGCTCGACGATTAGTCGATTCTCCACGCGACGAAATCTGTGATGAACCTATGTGTCGACACTAACTTTGGATGTGTCGACACCTACTCTGAATGTGTCGACACATTTTCTCTGAAGTGTCGACACTTACTTCCTAGATGTGTCGACATCATTTCTCTGGAATGTCGACACCACTTCTATGTATCGACACAGACAACTCCTTGTGTCGACACCATTTTACTTAGCCAATATATTAAACTATTCTAAGTTCAACATTCCTAATTCAATTTTAAACTTATTGAACTTAGTTTCATCTAGAGGCTTAGTAAACATATCAGCAATTTGATAATCTGTTTTAACATATTCTAGTGAAATGTCCTATTTATCTACATGTTCTCTAAGAAAATGGTATCTAATTTCTATATGCTTAGTCCTACTATGTGAAACAGGATTATTAGCTATAGAAATTGCACTTGTAGAATCACAAAGCAAAGGTGTTCTACTTACTTGAATATCATAGTCTTCTAGCTGGTGCTGGATCCATAAACGTTGTGCACAGCAGCTTCCTACAGCAACATATTCTGACTCAGCTGTGAAGATTGCCACACTGGTCTGCTTCTTACTGCTCCAAGACATTAGTCTTTCACCTAGAAATTGACAGGTGCCTGTAGTACTTTTTCTATCTTCCTTGCAACCTGCAAAATCTGCATCTGAATAGCCTGTCAGTAGAAAATCTCCATTCCTAGGGTACCAAAGGCCTAGATAAGGTGTGCCCTTAAGATATCTCAAAATCCTTTTGACTGCAGTCAGATGATATTCTTTAGGGCATGCTTGGTACCTAGCACAGACACATGTAGTATACATGATATCTGGTCTACTAGCAGTCAGATATAGGAGAGAGCCAACTATCCCTATATATAAAGTTTCATCTACAGGTTTCCCTGCATCATCTTTGCTTAGAGACATACTTGTCCCCATAGGAGTTCTCATGGTAGTGGCTGATTCCATACCATACTTCTTTATTAACTCCAGGGTGAACTTAGACTGGGATATGGACAAGCCATCTTCAGTCTATCTTACTTGGAGAACCAAGAAGAACTTAAGTTCCCCCATACTGCTCATTTCAAAGTTTCCTTGCATAAGTTTTGCAAACTTTCTGCAAAGATTACTTTCAGTAGACCCAAATATTATGTCATCAACATATATTTGGACTAGGATTATCTTTCCTTTAGATTCCCTAAGGAATAAAGTCTTGTCTATTTTCCTCCTTGAGAATTTGTTCTCAATGAGGAAACTAGACAGGGTTTCATACCAAGCCCTTGGGGCTTGTTTCAACCCATACAATGCTTTCCTAAGTCTATAAACATAATCAGGTTTGAGAGGATTAACAAAACCTGAGGGCTGCTCTACATAGACTTCTTCCTTTAGATTTCCATTTAGGAAAGCTGACTTTACATCCATTTGAAATACCTTAAAACCTTGATATGTTGCATAAACAAGGAACATCCTGATTGCTTCTAGTCTTGCTACTGGGGCAAAGGTTTGATCAAAGTCAATACCTTCTTCCTGCCTATATACTTTTGCAACAAGTCTTGCTTTATTCTTCACAATGATCACATTCTCATCCAATTTGTTCCTAAAGATCCACTTTGTTCCAATGATATTGTGGTCTTTTGGTTTAGGAACTAGCTTCCAGACCTTGCATCTTCTGAACTGATTCAGCTCCTCTTGCATGTCATCAATCCAATATGGGTCTAGAACTACTTCTTCAAATTTCTTGGGTTCTACTTGTGATAGGAAGCTGGAGCAAAGAACTGTGCTCAGATTCCTGCTTCTTGTTTGCACTCCTTGTCTGGGATCACCAATTATCTGATTTACTGGATGATCCTTTAAGTGTCTATTAGCTGGACATAGTCTATCTTCAGGTTGAACACCTCCAGCCTCTTCATTAAGTTGCACCTCTTGGCTTTCTTCAGCATCTTGAGAGTCTTGTACTCCCCCTGGACAGCAGCCACCAATTTCCACTTCCAAATTTGCAGTTGAATCTTCTATAATGGTAAGCTTGTCTATTCTCTCATTTATACCTGTAGAACTGCAAGCACTACTTGACAACTCACAGTTAATCAGTCTTGTTTCATCAAAGACTACATGTATAGACTCTTCTACAACTTGAGTAACCAAGTTGTAGACCCTATAAGCCTTACTATTGTTATTGTACCCAACAAATATCCCATCTTGGGATTTGGCAGCAAACTTAGTTAGTTAATACTTGCCATTGTTAAGTATATAACACTTGCAACCAAAGATCCTAAAATATGATAAGTTTGGTTTTCTGCCCTTCACAATCTCATAGGGAGTCTTTTTGTGCCTCTTGGTGATAGTAGCCCTATTGTTTACATGACATGCAATGTTTACTGCCTCAGCCCAGAAATATTCTGGGATAGAAGTGTCACTCAATATAGTTCTACCAGCCTCTATCAATGTTCTATTCTTCCTCTCAGCAATACCTTTTTGCTGTGGTGTTCTAGGTGAAGAAAATTCTTGAAAAATCCCAAATTCTTCACATAGTCTTGTCATACTTTCAGACTGAAATTCAGTACCATGGTCACTTCTGATTTTGACCACTGTACTGTCCAACTCATTCTGAATTTGTTTAACAAAACTATATAAGACACTTGGGGTTTCAAATTTTTGTCTTAGAAAGAACACCCAGGAATATCTAGAATAGTCATCTACCATCACAAATGTGTAAACTTTCCTACCTAGACTATGAACTGGCATAGGACCAACTAGATCCATATGCAAGAGATATAGACACCTCACTGAATCCATGTTTTCAAGGCTATAAAAGGTGGATTTGGTCTGCTTGCCTTTTTGACAAGCTGAGCATATTCCATCCTTTATACACTTAACTTGAGGACCATTCCTCACTAACTCTTTGCTAAAGAGTTGGCCAATAGTCTTATAGTTAAGATGAGTCAGCCTCTTGTGCCATTTAACACAATGTGAGACTCTCTCATCAGCTACAAGACAAATATGAGAAACATTATTCTCACACTCAAAGTTAAGACAATAACATTTCTCTTCCTATATCCTGTCAATATGACCTTTTTATCACTTGACCTTTTGATATGACATCCATTCTTAATAAATGAAATGTCATATCCTAAATCACTCAACTGACTTATGCTTATAAGGTTGTGTTTCAAACCCTTCACATAGGCCACTTGAGAGATAGTAATCTGGTTATTAGAAATATTACCAAAGCCTTTGATGATTCCTTTTTCTGAACCACCAAAGGTTACTTTAGGGCCATCCATGATAGGTGTGTTGTCCTTCAGCAACCACCTTATTCCAGTCATGTGCCTGGAACATCCACTGTCCAAGTACCATATTGGGGCATGGCAACTTGGACTCACCTGCAACACAGATTACTTAACCCTAGAACCCAAATGACTTTTGGGTCCTTGGTACAAGTTAGTCTGAACTTTAACAAATCTACCTGTAGCTCTTCTAGCAGGCAGATTGCTACTCTCCTTGACACTAGAATTGTGCCAACAATCTAAGGCAAAGTGGCCTACTTTGCCACAACACCAGCACTCAAACTTGTTGTACCTTTGTTTAGGTACAACCCTAGCTGAACTGACTACAGCAGGCTTCTTGTTTTGTGCTGGGGCTTTGCCTTTGGATTTGGACCTTGCAGTCCATGCAGCTTTCTTAAACACTAACCCAGCCTTACCGTTTTGAGATACAAACTCATCAATCAAGGGTAATACAGATTTAGGTTTAGAAAAACTAGCTACAATCTCTTTCTCTTTCTCTTTCTGAAGTCTAACCTCTAGATTTCTAATCTGATCATTCTTGAATGTGATAGTACCCATCTGAATAACAGTAATATTTTTCAGTCTGGCTATCTCATTCAGTTTTTGATCCAGCAACTTCTCTGAATCTAATGCAGCCAACTTAAGATCTACAATTTCCTTAGCCTGAGATTTGGCTAGGTTTTTGCTCTTCTTAAGTGCCTGCAATAAGTCTCTATATTCATCTATCAACTGATGAATATCAGCTTCAGACTCAGACCCATCCACATCACTTGATGCAGATGTTGCTGACTCTGACTCAGTACTGCAAATTGAAGTTCTAGAAAGACATTGTACCTTACTAGGACCAGGCTGATCCTGACACTTGTCTTCCTCTAGCACAGTCATCAGTCCCTTGCACTGATGATCTTCTTGTTCATATATAGATTTCAGTACCTAGAGAAACGCTTCTTCTTCATCTGCTGCATATAGACCAATGTAGGCCTCAGCTTCAGATTCTGACTCTGAAGTAGATTGGTCTGACAAGGTCTTCTCCTTCTTAGCAACAAAGGACTTCTCCTTCTTGCTCTGGTGTTGACTCTTCTTCTTATCTATAGTCTCTTTTCTTTTATCTGGACACTCAGCCATAACATGTCCAGGCCTATTACAGCAACAGCAAACTATCTTTGATGTTGTAGACTTGCTTGGCTTAGATCTTCTTCTGTCCTTCCTGGATGACTTTCTATTTTGATAATACTCATCCCTAGGCTGAGATGTGGAAGGCTTAGACTTCCACTGCTTCTTTTTCAGGAATCTCTGAAATTGTCTAGTAAATGCTGCAAAGTCTTCATCAGAGTCACTACTGTCTGAATTCTGATTGTCTGAATTTTCTGAAGTAGTTTCAGCAACAATCTTAGGAGGTGATGGAGACATCCTCCTATTTTCTTAGTGGCTTCAACCTTGAAGGCCATAGATTTTTCTCTATCCTCACCTTTTGCACTTTTCTCTTCCTCCTTGCTTGTCATTAGCTGCATCTCATATGATAGCAGCTTTCCAAATAATGTTGGAGGTGAGATATCTGCAAGTTTGTCCACTTCCCTAATGACACAAATCTTTGTATCCCAATCCTTTGTCAAATATCTTAGAAATTTATCATTCATTTCATAAGTACTGAAGATTCTCCCATAGGACATCAACTCATTCACTATCCTATAGAACTTTTTATAGCACTCAGTGATACTGTCAGACTTTCCTTGTCTGAAGCTTTCATATTCCTAGTTTAGCATAGATTTTCTATCTTGTCTTACTTCTTCAGAACCTTCCATGTAGACTATCAAAGTATCCCACATTTCCTTTGAAGTCTTGCAGTGAATCAAATTTTGAAAGGTAGAATCATCTATGGCACTTACTATGATGTTCTGGGCCCTCTTATCCATAGTGGCCAAGATGATCTCATCCTTGGTCATCTCTGAATAATCCTTGGGAATTCTTTGGTTTGCATCCAGAATTGATACCTTTATTGGAACATAAGGACCTTCCTTGACTGTAATATAGATCCTTGGATCAGAAGCCTCCATAAATAGCCTGACCCTTTCTTTCTAGATGCCAAATATCTCCTTTCTACATATGGGTAATTTCATAGACCCTAGTTCCTTATGATTCTCACCAGAACCCATTTTCTTTATTCTTTCTTGATTCTTAAATCTGCCTTAAGGATCTCACCCTAACTGTTAAGTCCTTCTTTGAGCAACCTCCCTCTGATACCACTTGAAAGAATTAGTGCATAACCACCTAGAGGGGGGTGAATAGGTGTACTTTTTCTTTTAATTTTAAGGCAAAAAATCTGTTCTGTAATTTAAGCAGCAATTGCAAATTCTACAGCTAATACAGAAACATTCACAGCAATATCACAACACAGATTGCACATAGATTTTTATAGTGGTTCCCCAAGGTCTGGGTACATCCACTTTCCCCCTTCGCCTATCTAGCAGTGTACTAGATTCAGCCTAACTTCTACACTTCACCTCAGATCCTCAGCTCTTACAGCTCAGAACCCCAAACAGGTTCCTACAACTCAGAGTGTATCCACACTCCTACAACTCAGGCCAACTGCCCTACCTCAGCATTCAACAAGGCCTACACTCAGAGATCACAATCTCCTACACCTTAGGCTCACAGCCCTACCACTTAGAGAAACTATTCTCCTACACTCATCCTTTATATAGTAGGCTTACAATCTCAGATCTATAAAGATCCTACAGAAAATTGTGTTTACAATGTAATTAACCACCACCCAGATTGAGAGAGAAGGGCTGAATGGCTTCTTGAACAGTTCTTGGAAGAACTTGATGGCAGAGCATAACCTCTCTTAGCTTTCTTCAAAGCTTCTTGAATTTGAACTCAGTAGGGTTGAACTCTTGAGAAGTTGATCTTCAATCAGCTTCTGACTTGAGATTCAGATCTCAATCTGAATCTTTCTTGGCAGCCTGGTTCAGCAACTGTACTTCTTAGATGGAGCTCTCTCCAACTTCTCAGATCTTCTGTCGAAGGTCTTCTTCTTTTTGTGTTGATCGAAATCTGTGTAGATCTTCAATCTATATTGTTATTGATTCTGTTCTTCATCCCTTTCTGTTGAAGGAGAAAGGCCTTTATATAGTCTTCCTCCATGGTAACTGGCTGATTCGGTTTCTAACAACCTTCTGACAGTTCTGACAGTAGTGATTGACCGGTTAGAAATGACAGCTGTCAAGTCATCCAGTCACTTCGTGAAAATACTGTCTCTGTCTGAAAGTGTCGAGACTAATCTTCATTATGTGTCGACACAAATAGACTAGTGTTGACACAAGTAGACTAAGTGTCGACACATGCCTTGGTGGTGTCGACACAACTCCTTTGTTGTTGTTAATACTTCTCGACACAGCCTTCTGTTGAATGTGTCGACACTGATTATGTGTGTCGACACAAATACTTCTTCTTTAACATAGTTGAAACTTGCTGTGTGTCGACACATCTCCTTAGTGTCGACACAAGTACTTCTTTACTTTATCTTTGTTGAAGCTTTGCTGTGTGTCGACACAAGTCATGTGTGTCGACACAGTTGATGTTGACAAATACTTATGTGTGTCGACACTGCCTCTATGTGTCGACACATTTGATGTTGACTAAGTATTCCTGTGTGTCGACACTCCATTTTGGTGTCGACACAGTTGATGTCGACTTTGCTTCTCTGTGTGTCGACACTGCATCTGTATGTCGACACAATTTCTTCTGGTGTCGACAAAGCCTTTCCAAGTGTCTACACAATCTACTCCAAGTGTCGACACTGCTTCTCTATGTGTCGACATAAGCCTTCATAAGTGTCGACACTGCTTCTCTAGGTGTCGACACATGGACTTAGAAATTTTCTGCATTTCCTGCAATTACTTAACCTGCACATATAAACTCAAAACACATCAAATACACCTTGATGCATATCATTGAGTAGGGTGAGGCTTCTTCAAATCAGGTACACATTTTCCAATGTACCCAACACTCCCTCATTGCTGACACCAACTCCCAAGTGGTGCTTTCCACGTCCTGGTTTAGCCACAAAACTTTAACCATTGGTATGGTTTTCCTCCGCAGCACTCGATCTTGAGTATCCAGAATGCTGGCAAGTATCTCAACATAGGAAAGATTGGGCTCCAACTGGGGAAAAACATTAAGAATCTACCGGTCGTTGAGCACACATTTCCGCAACCGGATCACATGAAACACGTCGTGCACACCAGAAGAATTTGCGGGAAAATCCAGCCTATAAGCTGATACACCAATATGCTCAAAAACCTTCAAAGGTCCCACATACCTCGGGTCCAACTTATTATTCTTACCAAACCTTTTAACTCCAGACATCGGCGAAACTTTGAGAAACACCAAGTCCCCTACAATAAAATCCAAATCAGACCTACGCCGATTGGCGTTCTTCTCATATTGTTCCTGCTCTATCCAAAGCTTTTCTCGAAAAATCTTCACAGAAATTTCCATTTCTTCTAATGCTTCAGGACCCAACAATGGTTTCTCACCGACCTCGGCCCAAAATAAAGGAGTTCTGCATCGCCTCCCATACAAGGCCTCAAATGGGGCCATCTGCAAACTTTATTGATAACTATTATTGTATGCAAACTCCATCAATCTGAGTTGCTCATCCCACACTCCTCCGTGGTCCAAATTATAACATCTGATCATATCTTCCATGATCTGGTTCACTCTTTCCGTTTGATCGTTTGTCTGCGGATGATAGGCTGTGTAATACTGCAGATCGGTACCCAAACCCTCCTGTAAACTCTTTCAAAAGCGAGACGTAAACTTGGAGTCTCGATCTGATACAATACTAAATGACACTCCATGTAATCTAATGACGTCATCTAAATATAGCTCAGCTATTTTCTTCATGGGGTAATCAATCTTAAATGGCACGAAGTGAGCACACTTCGTTTGTCTATCAACAATAACCCAGACTGAATCATGTCCTCGGGTAGATCTCGGTAACCCAGTAATGAAATCCATTGAGATACTCTCCCACTTCTAACTCATAATTTCCAAGGGCGTTAGCTTGCCACCAGGTCTGCCATGATCAACCTTTACTCGCTTGTACGTAAAACATTCTGAAATGAACTTCACTATATTACCTTTCATTCTGAACCACCAGGCAATCTGCTTCAAATCTTGGTACATCTTAGTTGAACCTGGGTGGTAGGCAACACTAGAACCTTGAGCCTCATTGCACAACTTAGCTAGAATATCTTCAATATTGGGGATGCAAAATCAACCGCGGTACTTCAAGGTACCCGCATCATCGATTGAAAAATCTTGCAACTGCCCTTTCTCAGTCCTCTTGTAAAGGTGCAATAACTCAGGGTCTTCCATCTGATGCAATCTTGTGAGTGCAATCCATGAAGGCTCAGCTACCTCCAAACTACTTGACGAGTTACAACTCCCAATAGAAATACTCATCAAGAGAAATTCTTCTACCAATGAATCCACCGAAAGATTTAAAACTTTCCCCGTCTTTCTACTCAGAGCGTTAGCTACCACATTAGCTTTTTCCGGATGGTACTGGATCTCAACATCATAATCAGTAACATACTCTAACCATCATTGCTAGCGCAGATTCAACTCCCTTTGAGTGAAAACGTATTTTAAACTTTTATGATCGGTATAAATCTTACATAATGCGCCATATAATAAGTGTATCCACAACTTTATGGCATAAATTACTGCTGCAAACTCTAGATCATGTGTAGGGTAGTTCTTTTCGTGTACCTTTAGCTGTCTCTACCCATACAAAATTACCTTGCCTTCTTGCATCAACACAAAACCTAGACCAACATGCGATACGTCTACATACAACATATATTCCAACCCTTCAGTAGGCATAGACAAAACTGGAGTAGTGCACAATCTCTTCTTCAATTCCATAAAGGCTTCCTCGCACTTATCTCTCCAAATGAAAGTTGCGTTCTTCTGCGTCAGTATAGTCAAAGGAGCAGATAATGTAGAGAAACCCTCCACAAACCTTATATAATATCTAGCCAACCATAGGAAGCTCTTTATCTCCTTGGGAGTGGTGGGCCTGAATGAAGATCGATCTTTGAAGACACAGAGCTACCATACAACTGATCAAACAGGTCATCAATCCTAGGTAGGGGATATCAATTCTTAATGGTGACTTTATTCAGCTCTCTATAGTCAATACACAGTCTCATTGATCCATCCTTTTTCTTTACGAACAATACGAGACCACCCCAAAGCGAAGAACTCTGCCTAATAAAACCATTCAGGAGAAACACATCCAACTGAGTACGCAACTCCTCCAACTCACGCGGGTCCATCCGGTATGGCGCCTTAGCAATAGGACGGGTACCCGACTCCAGATCTATGACAAACTCAAGGTCTCTCTCAGGTGGAAGACCAGGAAGATTAGATGGAAAAATATCCGGAAACTCACATACCACCGGAATCTCCTCTTCACGCAGCAAGCTAACAACGGTTTCCAAAAACTGAAACCAAACAAGCAAAACATCAAGAATTTACCAACTTCTGTGCACGTACCACAGATATAATCGGGGAAACTTGGTGCGAAAAAGCATAAACACTCCCGGGTTGACTGTTATCAGTCTTGTAGTCCAAGCGTTTAACCTTGCACTGGATAATCGCATCATATTTGGATAACCAGTCCATGCCCAAGATCACATCAAAATCCTCCAGGTCTATTACCTTCAAATCAGCAACTGCTAGAAAATTGCCGAACAAAATCGGACAACTCTTGATACCCTGGTCCGACACCACCGAATCACCAGAAGGAAACTTGACTTGAAACGCATCTCCGACTTGATCGAGAGTCAAACGATGACGCTCAACGAAGGCCCTAGCCACAAACGAGTGGGTAGCACTGGAATCAAAGAGAACATGTGCCCAACGGTTCTTTACTTTAATTTTCCCTATAAAAACACTTACATAACTAATCAAACTACATCAAAACTACAACTACAAGATAAACAGAAACAAAAACCAGGTCAGAAGCTAACCTGAAATCACTTGGGTAGACGTCTGGGACTCCTCCAGAGACAGCATGTTTAGCTTTCCCTTCCCTTTGTCTACAGGCTGCGGCGGTGGTAAGGCCCGAAGTGGAACTGGCTGCAGCACAGGCTGAGTCTGCGGGCACTTCGATTTGACGTGACCTTTCTGTCCGCACTGAAAGAAAACTCTAACCTTATCCTAGCAGTGGATAGCATCATGCCCCTTCCATTTGTACGAGGTACAAACCAAATCTCCTTTAGGATCACCCTGGATCCCTTAGACCTGGTCCTATTTCTGAGCTCCTATCCTCTTGAAACATTTCTCAAACGGGTGGCATGGTCGGCCACAGAAAATGCATTTTTCTTTGCTCCTCTTCCTCGAAGTAGCAAAAGATTCCTGGGAACTCTAAGTCTCACATGTATTTTTCTTATCCTTTCTCATTTGTTGCCCTCAATTCTTGGCATTGTCAATTTACTCACCTTAAGAGCTCCTTCGACTGCTTTAGTATAACACTCTGATCTATAAGCACTCTCCAACTACTGGATGTCACTCTTCAGACCACTAAGAAAACGCTTGACTTTGATGTCTTCAAAAACTACTAAATTTGGGATGAACGGGCTCAGCTTGCTAAACTCCACCTCATACTCACTCACCGTGAACCGCCTCTACTTTAAGTGTAGGAAATCATTTAACAAATAGTCTCGCTCGACCGACGGCAAAAACTTCTTCAGCAAAAGCTCCTTGAAGACTTCCCAAGAGCATCCATCCTTCAAGTTTTCCTTCTCCCTTAGCCACCAACTCTTTGCCAAACCTTTGAGCTTGTAGGAAGCAATCATCACTCTCTGGTCCGCTGATACTCCGGAGTAAGAGAACATCTCCTTAATGGCTATAATCCAGTGATCCAATGCCATGAAGTCTGCCTACCATCATAGGTAGGGGTTCCTAATCGATGGAAGTGCGATATGAAGTTCATATCTGGTGGCAGCACAGTTGGGGGCACCAAAGCAGCAGGAGGAACTAGAACACCTTGATCCATGGCCAGGTCCTGAACTCTAAGCGGTTGTCCTGCCATGACAGTCAACAAGGTTTAGATCTGCGACTGCATCTCCAACATTTGGCTAGACAAAGCTTCGTTGCTCGGTCGCAATCCTTCAATCACGGCCTCATTCTAAGCACCAGAAGACTCGCCCTTTGACTGGGAAGTTGACCTCATCGTAGGATGTCTCGACATTCTAATAATTACAACAAATAACTAGTCAAAACCAAGCTTAACCGCTAGAACCAAACAACTCAGTATAGACAAAACATACATAAACACTTGCTCTTACTGCTAACTTGCTCTGGGAATTTTATAAATGATGAAATGCTTAAACCTAGGATGACATACCATCATCCTATTAATTCTTGTACAAAGTCCATAAATGCATGAATTTGTATTCTTTTGACTCAAATCCATGTGTGTACATATGTCATCATATAAATCTTTAGCTTGGCACGTGTGAAAATGCTATGTTATGCTATGCATAATGTGCTATGCATTCTAAAAAGGCCTTAATGCATGTTATGAGTTGTGTACACATGAAATATTATGCATCCCATACTACATAATATCGCATGTAACGAAAAAGTAAAACGTGCTAATGGGCACCCATGTGATGATGGTTATGCATCCCATACTACATAACCGTCACATATTGCCACCTATGGTGGATCCATATACAAACACATATTCTGCATCACATACTATATAATATGCTCTGTATACTTCTTATCATACTATGAGTGTAGTGTCCATGCTTCGGCCAAGACGTACTGATGACACATTGGTATGTGTGTGAAATGACCCTAGACAATTAACACTAATAAAAGAAGGTTGCTCGACCAATTGTCAAAGCAACCTCCCTCTGATACCAAATGTCACAACCCGTATTTTCTCAACATTTAAGTTATATCAGAGTAAGAGAAAATACACACTGTGATGCCACACCGTGCAGGGGATAACTGCAGGCACTCAGGCAAAACCCCAAACTCTACAGTTTATATGAATCCATAAGTTATTAAGTAAAAACCTATTTAAATTGGATGGTCGTATCCCTCGGCACAGTGGATCAACTACTCAACGATTAAAAGTATAGTTATACACTGCGAAAAAACTTTGGTTATGTTGATTAACACCATACATGAGTATAAACATCCCTAAAGGACAACACATGGCATGCAAGACTCTAGATTTATTATAAGTATAAAAATAATCTTTATGTTAGCTAAAAAATAGTGCTTTAATTTTAGAAATATGAGATGTACGAAGTAGAAGTAGTAATGCGTTTATAAGTGAAAATACCTAACATGCAACCAAGCATAAAACATTCCCAGAGAGCAAGTAAAAATAACCACAAAAGGCAAAACTAGCAGCTTAGCAGAGTATTCAGCAATTCTAAAGAAAACCACCAGTGGGCATCAACAAACTGACACGAACTCCCTGATCAGTATAAGTGTTTGTACTAACAAAACAACAACCACAAACTACCTCTCAAGGTAGAGGAAACCCCAGAAACACTGCAGTCCACTAGTAAACTCAAATCCTAGCTGCTCAACCGGCTACTGTTCAGAACCTGAGACATTCAAAGAAAGAACACCTCAGCAAGAAAAAATACAAGTGGCACAGTAAACAAGGGAGTAGCAAGATTACTAATGCCAAACCTCAATAGATGTCAAAAGAAAACACAGCAAACTAACTAGAGATTTAGAACGAAGAGTTAACTTATAAGTTAAAAGGTAAAGAAATTTTCACTAAGTGCGAACAGAATTGTACTCCGAAAACAATCTACGAGAAAAGGTAGAAGTAACATAAGTTTAATCTGCAGGAAACAAAAATGTGACAAAGGCTCAATAAACACGTGAATCATTAACACCGTAACACAACCGGATCTGAGTCGGGACCAAACCGGTCAAACCCAAACATCTCAAAAATAGGACTGCGGTGGTGGCCATCTGGTCCAACACAACCCAACAGCCCAAAAATGAGACTCAAACATGGTCGGGTGCAATGATTCACGAAACTAAGGCAACCAAACCAACCCCACATATCCAAATACCCATAAACCCAAACTCAACAAATTTTGCCAAAAACCGAGGATTCTAGCTTGGCAAGACCAAGCCTTAGTGATACACGTCAAATCGGTGAAAGGATACAAAGCTAAGGAAAAAGCGTCGAGTATACTTGACGTCGTGTCGAGTGCAGTCGACGCACTCGACGACAAAATATAGCACGGTCAACGCTTAAAAACAACATCAAGAACAGAAGAGGGCGTTGAGTGAGTACAGCTCACTCAACGCTTAAACACAGCGCGACGACGTTGAGTGAGTTCAGCTCACTCAATGCTGTCGACGCTTTTACTTAACTTGTCGAAAAAAGTGACGGCGTTGAGTGAGTTAGGGTCACTCAATGCTGTCAATGCTTTTACACTTAGACTCTGAGATTCCTGATGGCGTCGAGTGTAAACAGCACACTCAACGCCACGTTGAGTGTATGCAGCTCACTCAACACCTCCTGACTTAGCGTCAAATTCTGATGGCATTGAGTGTAAGCAGCACACTCAATGCCACGTTGAATGCACTTAAGGCACTCAATGCTTTTACACTTAGCGTCACAGACCTCACAGCATGGCATTGAGTGTATACAACACACTCAACACCGCGTTGAGTGCACTCAACGCACTCAACTCTTTCAAACTTTGGATATAAATTAGATTCAGTGCTAAGGCTACACTCAACGCCTAAGGGCTATACTCAACGCTTAAGGGTTATACTTCGTTCGACGAAATGGCTCAGCTCGACGAACTCCGTTCGATGAAATTCCTCTATTCTTCGAACTCCGTTCGACGAAATTCCTCTATTCGTCGAACTCCGTTTGACGAATTAGCTTAATTTCGACGAACACTAACCACTCCAAACCAACAACTACACTAAGAAACTAATACATTGAATGATAAATAGGAAGAACAATATGGAATATATATAGGAACAACTGTATGGAAAAATATACAGGAAAAGACAAGCTTGGCAAGGGGAAGAAGTCACAACTTGCCTCAAATCGCCAATCCAGCCACATAAACGCTCCCGAAACATCATGAGCAACACTTCCTGAAACCTTTCATGATGAAAAGGTGTCAAAACCACATACCTAGACCTCTAAAAATCCAAGAAATTGGAAAAGCTTATCATAGAAATGTAGATCTAGGCGAGATCTACCCGGATCCACTCTCCAAAGAAGAAATCGGGCACCAAAACTCCCGAAATCGGCGGTCGAAGGCTTAGGAAGGTCCGCCGATCTCGTACTTCCACAACAGGCCGACGGTTTCACGAGGGAGACAAGTGAATAGGGTTTGAAGTGATGAGTTTCTATTTATACTACCTTTATCCGATTATTTTAATATAGAACATCATAATTAATTAAATAAAACATCAAAACGACAAAAAAACCAAACTTACCCGAAATTTAACGAAAATCGCACAGTAGCTAAATATCGATGCTACGAACCCAACGACATAGTCAAAATTAAGGTTTGATGAACCAAGCTCGGGTAAACACCTCACGAAGCCAAAACACAAGCATTCCCAAAGACGCTCCACCGAGTCACCAAAACAGACCTGGCTCACTAGGAAATCTTGCAAACAGGCTAAACCCAGCCACACACACAGAAAACCTAAGTTCTAAAACCACGCTCTAACAACGACAAATGCCAAAAATGCGTCAACGTAACGCCCTGACCTCACAAACGCGCTAGATAATGAATTAAACCAAATATCAAAAAATCGGGGACATTACATCAATCACTAACGACAACAATGGTATCGTCGTATTAGGCCCTGTCTCCCTGGTCTGGCTGCCCTCCTGTATGACCTATTGTTGCTATTCTATCTGCGAGATTTCCTCCTAAAATGTAAGGCGTAGCAACTGTTAGTCATAAAGACTAAGTAACTATCAGATCCGCTCACCCTAGCGGCTCTTAGGAACTGGGCGGTAGAAGGAACAAGGGTAAAATATATACACACACACACAGATATATATATATAAGCAGTAAATACAAGCAGATGGTATATCTTTCAAGTTATGAGCAGTAACAATAGTAGTATGTAACAGCAAAAGAATCATTGAATCATAGCGATTAAACATGAGCATATAACATTCATTCAGAGCAAATCAACTTCTAGAACAAGAATGTAACTTATCATATAAGAGTGCCCATAAAAACTTATATGATAAGGATCTTGTGTAATGTAATGCAATGTAATGTTATGAATGCAACATGATGACTCACCAATACACACACCCACTATGTTATATCGACACAGACCTGTAGTTCCCACTTTCGAGCAGGTAGCTAACCTCTCAGGCGTCATCCGTCGTGGCCAGACGGTGGCAATAGAGTGGGCGTATCCACTACTAAATGGGAATCCACACTACCAAGCCTATACCTTCGTGCGCTTCAGCGCTAAGAACACGACAGCGGAGCTTTTTGCATACTACGGCTCAGAGGGGTCTCGGGTAGATGTGCTCCAAGAACACATCCCAAATAGGCTTATCGTGTGGCATGGAAGGAGCCTATTGGAGCGTATCACCACAGGACCCGGTCCAACTGCCCACTTAGCATGAAAGGAGCCCCGAGAATGAACACCGAGGACCAAGCCCAACCGCCCAAGGTGTAACACCCCCATCCGTCACATAGCATATAATAGAAGGTCCTGTCGGGGTCCGACACCATATACTACAGACTGACCAAGGAGTTACTAATTGAAACCATCATCTAACACAACGTATCTTAACACAAAGTACATTCTAGCGAAAGTAATTTTAAAGGTTAAAAATAGAACCCACATAAATCATGAATGTCCACTAAATAAGAAATAGGAATTAGTATAAAAAATACACAAATGTAGTCATGACCTTAAGGCCTTATGATGTTTACTCAAATTTTAATGTTTTCCAAACATCGGCATACAGGCCGGTCACACATGAGTTCTAAGGTAACCACTAGAAATTAGCTTTGGACTTTGAGAGCTGGCATAGCTGTCCTGGGCTCCAGCCCACTATTTACCAATTGGCACTGCCGCACCTGCAATCAACATCACACCGCAACGGTGTAAAATAAAAGCAACGGTCGGCATTAGCTGATCAAATTATAACGACCCCACCCCTCACTCGAGGTGGCGATGCTCCTTTCCTGTAGGCATTAACAACAATAATAATATAGAAACAAAAAGCGTAGTCTAAGCATTATTCGTCATAGACGTTGACACTGCCGACCCAATGACTCGTGCACTCAGGGCACATTGGTTGTGTGCCAAGGTTTCATGCCCCACCACCGTTCTCATAACGACATCTTTGAGCATTAAAAGACTTCCCAGGGCTGGAGCCAAAGTCTCTCTCTCTATCGATAAAGTCAAGGTGCTCCCTACCTGAGACATGTTATTGACTCACTCCAAGTTGAATGTTATAGAGTGGGTGCAGTTCAGCCAATGCCCGTTGCTCAAACCGTCATGCGCCTAAAGCCAATACCTTCATGGTCGTTACATGACGCGGGTTCAGCATCCTCTTGCCCATTCACAACATGCATAACCAGGTTATGCCCAAGGATGGCACACATGGCCACCAGAGTTGAGTAGATTAAGCTCACGCTCCAACATATGGCCCCTAGATCTCCATAAGACAAGCCTCACAACAATACATTGCTCACTGGGAGCTACCGCCAGTGATAGCACTATCGCCACATGGTAGGGGATAGACTATCATTTCTTCCCCTTTCGAGTGTTTTCCTGAAGACTTGCTCCAGTACTCTCACTGTAGCAATGTACACACCCCTCGACTCTGAAATCTACACGATTAACACGGAGCCTTCTCCAACATACAAAGTATATAAACATCACCAATCCAGACCAACCCATCCGGATGGGCTTCACACAGCATGTCTATTTCCTACTATGCTTCCGGATCTAAAAGCAAAATTACGGGGATGCACGGATCTACTCGTCGAGAGAACCACTTCCAGGTGATTGTGAAGCGTCTACCCAAAATGACAAAATGAAGGACTTCACATGTCCAAGGAAGAGGATCGTTACCCTTGATGTATGCTTTGGCAAAATGGGAGAAATCCAGACGGTTGAAAATGACCGCTCCGACTTTGCCTCCGCAAATCCGAACCCGCCTTGTGAATCCGAGACTCGAAACACGAATAGTGGCAATATCTCCCTTCTTCCAGTGCTGTTACTCCTCCTCTAGAAAATCAGGCCAAACTCTCCAACTCCAAAATAATGAAGTGGAAATGGCCGAACCAGACATATATATAAAGCTACCACTGCACGGTAACTAGATATCACCGCGCGGTACCGCCTCATTTCGCATGTAACTGCCCAGACCCTCCAATCACAGTCCGACACGTGGCCACTCCATTACATATTCACTATCGCCACACGAAAAGATTCTAATGCCGCGCAATAGTTATCATCGATTACGACACGACACCCGCTGCTATGCCGTGCGATAACTGCTACTGCCGCAAAGTAGGATCCCGAGAGCCTCATCAATTAAATTGATCTAGCTATCGTCAGCGGTATCCCTATCGTCAGGTGATAGCTTCCCGAGAGCTCAGCAAGTTTAATTCCTCAGTTACCGTCATGCAGTAAGTCCAGTGTTGAGTTGACTCAACGCTCTCAACTCTATCACTATATCTACTGCCACGTGGTAACTAGCTAGCATTGGGCAATAACTTCCAGAACACCATTTCCTGCCTTACGAAAATTGGGTCGTTACAAATCTCCCCCACTTAAAGAATTTCGTCCCGAAATTAAGTCTTGTAGGAAACAAAAGAATTTAATCAAATTTAAACTGTGTACCTCAATTGAATAGCTCGGGGAATTCCGACTTCATGATTTACTCGCGCTCCCATGAAAGTTTCCCTCGGCCACAGTTGTCCCATCCGACCTTAACCATCCCGATCTCTTTATTACGAAGTTGTTTGACTTCTACATCCTCAATTCGATGGGCTTGACCTTCGTTGTCAACCCACTATCAACCGGTACTTGATCTGGATCAACCACTTATGTAGGCACTTACACCACCTTTCACAACACTAATATGTGAAATACATCATGTTGACCACTCATTTCCGTTGAAAGCTTCAACCGGTACGCTGTTTCAGCAACGCGCTCCAACACATCAAACGACCCAAGGTATCTTGGACATAATTTTTTCAATCGACGAATCCTCGAGACACCCTTGAATGGTTTGATCTTCAAGTATACCCTTGAACAGTTTGATCTTCAAGTATATCCAAATTCGACGTTCTTGTGCTTCGCGTCATAGTACTTAGCTTGCCAATCTTGTGCAATCAGCAATCCCTCCCAGATTATAAGCACAATCAAAGTTGCGTCTTCGATGTCCTTCCGCTTATATAGCTTGGACACGCTAGTCTCCAACCATGACAATGGAGTATGACATTACCTACCATAAAGGGCTTCGAAGGGCACCATTTGAATACTCGCATGGTAGTTGTTTTTGTACGCAAACTCAATCATATATAGGTGATCTTACCACCTCTTATCGAAATCCAGGGCACACATGCGAAGCATGTCCTCCATCGTCCTGTTGACCCTCTCATTCTAACCATCCATCTGTAGATGAAAGGCTGTGCTGAACTTCGGCTTGGTCCCCAACAGTTGATGCACTAACCTCCAATCGTTAGACGTGAACCGCCCATCCCGGTCACTCACGATGTTGTGGGGCATACAGTGTAGACGAATAATATTCTTCACATAGAGCTGTTGAAAATTGTGAAGTGAAAATGGGCGATTGGACGACTTAGGCGACCTGTCTGCGTGGACTACGTGGACAGGATTGGCGGACAGCCCGGTCGACAGAGCTGTTGCGGATAGCTTGTTCTTTGGCCGCTTGGGCGGTATGTTCACGCGGACTAGGCAAACAGAAGCGGCAGTTTGCCAGGCTGGTTTATGCTCAGCAAGCAGTTGGATCCCAGAAGGTAACCGGGAGGATAGAGTCTCTATCCGCAAAGTTCGACAAGGAACAGACTGGACTTGAGCTCGGCAGACCATCTTGGCAAAAGCCTTGGTCTAGCTCTGTATGAGCTGCTAGTGGAAGCCGCGGAAGTCGCCAATCAGTGCGGATAGGTGTTGGAGTTCGCATGGGTATGCGGACTGCTTCCAGTGTCCGCCAATAAGTGAAGAGCGAACTACTTCTTAGTCCGCAGAGCTCGGCTGTAGTGCAATGTTGCCTTGGTTGCGCGATTGGGTAATACGAACTCGAGTCACGTCCGCAAGGCGAGCGAACTGGAGCTATTTCCACTGAGTCCGGCGGTTGCCTTGATGGCATGGATATGGACTCAGGATATGTGGACAAGAGCTGTCTGTAGTACGTGCGGACTGGAGCTGTGTCTGCTGAGTCCGATAATTGCCTTGATGGCGTGGCTTCGGGCTCAGAATAAGCGGACTGGAGCTATGTCCGCGTATAGGCGGACATGGTGTTGTTGCAGAGTTTGGCGGCGGTGGACCTGGCTTGGCGTTTGGCGACAAGGCGGCCAGGCATGCTGTCCGACATTGGTGAAAGTTAGAACCCGCCAACCCATTAGTTCATCTCAAAACCCAGGTGTTGAGATGAAGGGTGGCGGGGTACATGAACACAAAGGGGAGAAGTCTGTAGGCGGTGTGAGATTAACCCCAACCACAGGACCGCAGGGATATTCCGGCATAAGGGGGCCCATCGGGGTCAACACCCAGACCTGGAACACGATGGGGAAGCCAAATATATGGTCCCACACACACGTGTCCTGCTGGCTAATATAATCTCAACACACCCCCACAGCAGGACAACCTGCTCTGATACCAAGTTAAAACCCGCCAACCCAAAAGTTCATCTCAAAACCCAGGTTTTGAGATGAGATGAACTTATGGGTTGTCGGGTTCTAACTTGGTATCAGAGCAGGTTGTCCTGCTACGGGGCTGTGTTGAGATTATATTAGCCAGCAGGACACGTGTGTGTGGGACCGCGTATTTGGCTTCCCCATCGCGTTCTAGGTCTGGGTGTTGACCCTGGTGGGTCCCCTTGTGGCGGAATATCTCTGCGGTCCTATGGTTGGGGTTAATCCCACACCGCGGGTAGACTTCTCCCCTTTGTGTTCAAGTACCCCACCACACTTCATCTCAACACCTGGGTTTTGAGATGAAGTAATGGTTTGGCGGGTTTTAACTTGGTATCAGAGCCAGGTTGTCCTGCTGCGGGGGTATGTTGAGATTATAGTATCCAGCAGGACTCGTGTGTGTGGGACCGCATGTTTGGCTTCCACATCACGTTCCAGGTCTGGGTGTTGACCCCAGTGGGCCCCTTGTGGCGGAATATCCCCACGGTTCTGTGGTTGGGGTTAATCCCACACCGCATGCAGTCTTCTCCCCTTTGTGTTCAAGTACCACGCCACCCTTCATCTCAACACCTGGGTTTTGAGATGAACTAATGGGTTTGCGGGTTCTAACTGTGAAGCATAGACAGACTGGCTATCCTGCACAGGTCGCGGTGGACTGCAAGCGTATCCGTGGCTTGCGGATACACTTGTTCTTGCTGCGGGATGAGGCGGTGATCCTATCAGCTAGGGCGGTGACCACACACCTCATCGTGCCTATAAAAAGGACCCATGTCACATCAGGAATAGTGAGCGATGAGAGTGAATGAACAGTAAGTGAGCCCGCCAACAGTTGCTTTAGACTGGATTTTGGTATCCGCGCGGGTTGATAGAGTTGACCGGTTTGTGCTGTGCAAATTGTGCGGATAGTGCTGGAAAGCCAGGACTTTACCCTGAGTGCGGTTAGGGACAGTGCAGACTCTGCGGTTAAGCAACATGTGGTAAACAGCAGGTCGCGGACTGCGACCAGGCGGTTTTCTCTTTGACAACTTAGATAATATTCATAGTTTTCCTGCGGCGTTGACTGATTGAGCTATACTCAACAATTATGGAGTTTTGGTGTTAACTGAATGATCTTCACTCAATGTCTGTGAACTTGGCCACTTTTCTGCCCATTTCTTCTTAGGCTTTAACTATATTAGCTTCTCACAGCCTTCTGTTATATGGCTTTGAGTGAGTTGACTTCACTCAATGCCTGTGGACTTGGCCACTTTCTTAGCTTGCCACTTCATGGCTTTGATTGTGTAGGCTCCACTCAGCGCTATAAGTCATTTGGTGTTGAGTGAGTGACCTTCACTCAACACCTATGGACTTAAACGGTTTTTCATCTTTCCACACCTTAGGTAATTGTTTACCTGTCTTAGCCACTTAGGTTATCTATCACATCATTGTTACTAGGACATCCTGCAATCATTAAACTTGAGCACAAGTTAGATAACCACATGTGTATATATTGTTTCCTAGGCCTTCTTCAAATCTAGTACATTGGGATCAATGGACCCAACAATTATCACGAACCGATTTAGATATTCCATGAATGTTCATTTCATAAGTCCATAAACATGGATGACGCATTAGTCAGCCCAAAAGGCAAGACCGTAAACTTGTAATGCCCATAACGTGTACTGAACGCCATCTTGGGAATATCGCTTTCCCTGATTCTTAGCTGATAATAACCAAACTTCAAACCAGCTTTGAATACACCATCAACCCAACCAGCTGGTTGAACATATCGTCGATTCTTAGAATCGGGTACTTGTTCTTCTCCGTTAACATGTTCAGTTCCCGATAATGAATACAAAGTCACAAACTTCCGTCCTTCTTCTTCACAAAAAGGATCGGGGCGCTCCAAGGCTACATACTCGGACGCACATACCCCTTCTCTATTAATTCTTGAAGCTGTGCTTTCAATTCTACAATCTCCCTTTGTGCTAAGCGGTAAGGAGACCGTGACACGGGTTTGGCACCAAGCACCAACTCGATGGTGAAATCAATCTCTCGCTGGGGTGGAGCTCCAGGGTGATCTTTAGGGAATATGTTGGCAAACTCCGACACCACTGGAATACTGACTAAGCCAGGCTTGGGCTTCTTATCCTCTAGAAGAGTGAAGAACAAATCCGCACCATCATGAACATCATTAACTACTTGAAGGGCAGACATCATCATCTTGATCGACCCCTTAATACCAGAGAAAGTAGTTTCATGGCTCGTATTCAACCCCAATATAACATTCTTCAAGCTACAGTCAATGAACGCATGTTGCTTCGAGAGACAATCCATGATAAATATTATGTCAAACTCTACTATCAGTAGTAATGATGCTTCCAAGTCAAAAGATTGACTCCCTATCAACACTTTCACACAACAGACTCTATCCATGCGCATCAAACACCCATTCGGTAGCAGCACATCCAACCTATCCTTTGCCACTGAAGTAGGCACTCTGATTCATGATACGAAGTCCTCAGATAAGAAAGAATGTGAGGCTCCTGTATCGAACAATGCTCGAGTCAAACAGTCAGTAATTACGACAAATCCTAAAACATAACAATCACACAACCAAAGCATAACGCACAAGGTATAAAAAGTACTAACGCTAGAAACTAACTCATACTTATCACCACATCGCCTTGCTTGATGGCCTCCTGTTAGCCAAGGTTGTAGACTCTAGGTTGGGTTGGAGCTTGATAGGATGTGGTTGACTCCACCGCCTTTCCCTTTTCAGCAAAAGTTGCTCCTGCCTTTCGCTCTATTCTAGGAGGGCCACTACGACATTCTCGGGCTATATGCCACAGCTTGTCACAGGTAAAACAGTGTATCGGGCCTCCACGCCCAGTCGTTGCCCAAGAAGAAACCGAAGAAGAAGTCGGTCCTAAAGGCTTGGCCTTCTTGTTCCACTTTCGGTAACCAGACTTCAGCGGTCTCGACACTTTGAACTCTGAGCTCCTCACTGCTAACTCCATCTCGCTATGAACCCTCTTCAGATCCTACTCTATAGACCGAGCTATATTGACCAAAACCAGAAAGCCCTGCGTCATTAGGCCTGAGAGTAGCAACCTCAGTTTGTCACGCAGTGCCTCATAGAACCGATTGGTCTTGCGCTCCTCATTAGTAATAGTGGAGAAAGCATAACGTCCCAATCTCGTGAACTCATGAAACTAGTTGTCCACGCTACTCTCAACTTGAGTCAGCCTCTAGAACTGATTCTCCATAGCTATCTTCTGCGCGGTCAGGATGAACCGTGCCAGAAATAGCCTTGAGAATTCCTCCATCGAGATATCAGAAAGTTAGCTCTCAGCAAGATGATGAAGCTCTAACTCATCCCACCATAGCCTTGCTTTGCCGTCTAGAAGGAAAGTGGCTAATGTAACCTTCTGCCACTCTTCATTCTCTATTGCAGACATGACCCTTTTAACTCCAGACAACCAGTCCTCAACCTGCGTTGGGGTCTCAGTCCACAAAAATACTGGTGGATTAAATCTCATCACATGCTTTAACTGTTTCTCTGTCGCTCTTCTCTGCATCGCGGGCTATGCCACTTCCTGATCCACTACCATAGGTTCCGCTACACAGGGATAGGAGGCTGCACTTGTCGTCCCGATTGTGAATTAATCATAGCAAACACTGCTTCCATTACCATCCATATGGTTTCAGTAGAAGGAGTGGTCGTAGGCACGTCGTTAGGTGCACTACTCTCCGCGGAGTGCTGTTGTTGTGACGGCCCCGTACCACTCCTAATAACCTATATACATAAAAACACTCAATCAAGTGACAAATGGATTGCCAAAACGCAATCATAGGAACGCTCAGGTTCCTCAAATATGTGTATTTTTATTCCTAAGTGGACATTCATGGGTTCTTTTATGTCACAATAGTAACGCACATACAAGTGCTTACCATCGCTTAAAAGAATTCGCCCACAAATTCGAATAAGAAAGACCGACACCAGAGTCTGATACCAACTTGTAACACCTCCATCCGTCACATAACATATAATAGAAGGTCCGGTCGGGGCCTAACGCCATATACTACATACAGACCAAGGAGTTAGTAATTGAAACCATCATCCAACACAACGTATCTTAACATAGAGTACATTCTAGTGGAAGTAATTTTAAGGTTAAAAACAGAACCCACAGAAATCATGAATGTCCAATAAACAAGAAATAGGAATGAGTACAAAAAATACACAAAAGGAGTCATGGCCTTAAGGCCTTACAATGTTTACTCAAATGTTAATGTTTTCCAAACATCGGCATGCACGCCGGCCACACATGAGTTCTAAGGTAACCACTACCTTTTCTCTTTGGCCTTCAAGGGCCGACATAGCTGCCCTGGGCTCCAGCCTGCTATTTACAACTAGGTTCACCGCACCTGCATTCAACATCCCACCACAGCAGTGGCAAACAAAAGCAATGGTCAGCATTACCTGACCAAATTAAAACGACAACACCCCTCACCCGGTGTGGCGATGCTCCTTCCCTGCAGGAATTAGCATCAATAATAATATGGCAACAAAAAGCTCAGTCTAAGAACTATTCGCCACAGACATTGGCATTACCGGCACAATGCCTCGTGCACTCAGGGCAAATTGTCGGTGCAACGAGGTTTCAGGCCCCACCACAGTTCTCATAACAGCACCTTTGAGCATTAAAAGACTTTTGAGGGACGAGCCAAAGTCTCTCTCTATGCTATGACAAAGTCAAGGTACTCCCTACCGGATACATGTCATTGACTCACTCCAAATCGAATGCTATAGTGTGGGTGCAGTTCAGCAAATGCCCATTGCTCAAACTGTCATGCGCCGAAAGCCGAAACCTTCATGGTCATTACATGACGTGGGTTCAGCGTCCCCTTGCCCATTCACAACATGCATAACCAGGTTATGCCCAAGGCTAGCACACACGACCACCAAAGCTGAGCAGATTAAGCTCACTCTCCAATATACGGCCACCAGGTCTCCACGAGACAGGTCTCACAATAATACATTGCTCACTGGGAGCTACCGCCAGCGATAGAACTACTGTCGTGCGGTAGGGGACAGACTATCATTTCTTCCCCTTATGGTTGTTTTCCTGGAGACTTCCTCTAGTACTCTCACTGTAGCCATCTGTACACCCCTCGACTCCGAAATATACACGATTAACACAGAGTCCTCTCCGACATACAAAGCATAAAAACATCATCAATCTAGACCAACTTATCCGGATGGGCTTCACACAACATGCCTATTCTGTACTACGCTTCCGGATCTAAATGGAAAACTACGAGGATGCACGTATCTACCCTTCGAGAGAACCACTTCTACGTGCTCGTGGAGCGTCTACCCAAAATGCTAAAATGAAGGACTTCACATGTCCAAGGAAGAAGATCGTTACCTTTGATGTACGCTTTGGCGCCATGGGAGAAATCCAGACGGTTGAAAACGACCGCTCCGACTTTGCCTCCGCAAATCAGAACTCGCCTTACGAATCCGAGACTCGAAACACAAACAGCGAAGAGATCTCCCTTCTTCCGGCGTAACTACTCCTCCTCCAGAAAAACAGGCCAAACTCTCCAACTCTAGAATAATGAAGTGGAAACGGCCAAACCAAGCATATATATAAAGCTACCGCCGCGTGGTAACTAGCTACCGCTGTGAGGTATCACCTCGTTTTGCATGTAATCTCCCAGGCCCTCCAATCACAGGCCAACACGTGGCCACGTCGTTACAGATTCACTATCGTCGTGCGATAAGATTCTAACGACGCACAAAATCCAGCGTCGGTTACGACACGACACCTGCTGCTATCGTCGCGTGCTAACTGCACCCTCCACGCGGTCGGATCCCAAGAGCCTCATTAATTAAATTGATCCAGCTATCGCTAACGGTATCCCTATCGCCGGGCAATAGCTTCCCGAGAGCTATGCTAGTTTAATTCCCCAGTTACCTGAAAGTCCACCTAGTGTCAACTATCTTCACCTATGGGGGGGGGGGATAGGTGACGTGCAGCATTTTTGCGGAATTTAAAATTCTACCTGCACAATAAAAATAAACAGCACAGCACACAGAAAACACAGGCTATTTATAGTGGTTCCCCGATTTGGGTACATCCACTTTCCCCCTTCGACCTATCTCCCAACACGGGACGACTCGGTCTCTTCTCCAACAGAATTGAAATCCAATCCTTGCACTATCGGAAGGAACCCTTCCACATGTAGGAGTCAACACTCCCACAACACGGGTTGCACCCAACCCTTACAACTAGGAACCAACGTTCCTTTACAAAAAAAGTAAAACTAGAATGTACAAGAGATACAAACTACGTTTGGAGACTACGGTGTCCCTCTTTGTTGACGACTTGTTCCTGAAGTCCACAAAGAGTCCACAACCCTAGATCTCTCTTGGAGAGGATCTCCCCGGAACCGGCGGCGGCAAGATGGGCGGCGGCAAGGTTCACGGGATCGGCGGCGACGACGATGTGCGGCTGCTGTACTTTGGAGATCCAAACTTCGTAGCGAAGCAAGCTAGGTCTACCAACGGTCACACGAGGATCGGTCGTCTCGATCGATTCGGACGGGGAAGTTTCTCCCGATCAACAAATCGAGAGACAAGGGATCTCTGGATAGACGCGTGAGACTCTAAGCTTGGCTAAGCTTCTGTCACCGGAAGATTAGGAAGAAATCTCGATCAAAAGCGGCGACCAACTTGCTTGTGCGACGACGGCGGCGGCGGAGCGGAACTCGCGATTTTAGGTCAAGATCGGCTCGGCTTCTTTCTGTATATCTGTCGTTCAAAAAATACCCGTATATATACTGTAGATACTTTCAATATGACCGTTGTGGGTCCCACAAGAAGAATCCCTAAATCCCGGTCCAGAACATTGTCAGCGGCAGAATCCAGTTCAGGGAGTTCCAGAAAAATGCCCAAGTAAAAATCGGCGAGAATCAAAAGTGAATCTCGTCGAATCGTCGAGAATCAAAAGTGATTCTCGACGATTCGGCGAGAATCAAAGATGATTCTCGTCGAAGTTGACTTGGTTGCACGCACTGATTCAGCCCGGGTCGAGACGGCGAGAATCAGCCAGTGATTCTCGACGATTCGGCGAGAATCACTTGGTGATTCTCGTCGATTCTTACTTAGAATCAGAGTTGCTTGCTTTGAAGTGTAGTTGGATCGAGTCGGCGGGAATTAGCCACTGATTCTCGGCGATTCAGCGTGATTCTCGCCGAATCGGCGAGAATCATTTGGCGATTCTCGCTGATTTACACTGAGACGAATTTTCGTCTTTCCACCCATGATGTGCTCCTTGACCCATCCTTGCTCCTTGTCTGCTCCTGCAAGATCACAGCCCTGTACTTGAAAGTAAGTGCACTCCAATAGAGAGAGTACACGTAGGGCAACACACTGATCTGCTCAACGAGGGATTACGTCGTGCAGACCCGTGTATATTGACCTACTGCACCCTGACATTGGTGTGCACTTAGCGTGGAATAACTGCAAGCACAACTTGAAATAATTTGTCAAAAACATTGCTTATTTACCTTAGCTTGTTTAGGGGCTTCTTCAAATTAGGTACGTTGTGGATACAATACCCAACAATCTCCCCCTATTTGAAGAAGCCTAAACCCTACAAGCTAAGGTGAATAAAGCGTATAGGAATGAAAATCATAAACTTGAAATTGAGTTGAGTGAGTTATTCATTACCAATACCAATTTCTTGGGAGCAAGCTTGGAGCCACCTTAGCCTTAGCCGAGAGGGTAATCTCCCCCTTTTTGGCTTCTGCAAATCTCGGTCTGTAGCATTTGACCCCTTGCTCCCCCTCAGTTTTTGCACTTGTGCCCACACTTAATTACCTTGCTCCCCCTCAGTTCTTGCGCCTGTGCTCATCTTGAGTACCTTGCTCCCCTTCAGTTCTTGCACAAGCCTGAAGCTTCTGTAGTCTTCATTCCTCATAATTTAGCATTCTCAATTTAGTTTTGAAAAGACTGAACTTGGCCTCGTCTAAGGGCTTTGTGAATATGTCTGCAATCTGCTTGTCCGTGGGGACATAACAGAGAGAGATGTCCTTGTTCTCCACGTGCTCCCGAATGAAGTGGTAGCGCACTTCAATATGCTTCGTTCTGCTGTGCGATACCGGATTGTTGGCAATTGCAATTGCACTGGAGGAGTCGCAGTACATTGGTATTTCCTTGAACTGAAGGTCGTAGTCGACTAACTGGTTTCTGATCCATAGGAGTTGTGCGCAACAGCTGCCTGCCGAGATGTACTCAGACTCTGCTGTGGAGGTTGCAACACAATTCTGTTTCTTGTTGTTCCATGAGATAAGCCTTCTTCCGAGGAATTGACACGTCCCGGAAGTTCTTTTCCTGTCATCCCTACTCCCTGCAAAATCAGCATCTGAAAAACCTATTAGCTCGACAACATTGTTTCTCGGGTACCACAAGCCAAGATTGGGAGTACCTTTAAGGTATCTTAGAATTCGCTTCGCAGCGACATAGTGAGATTCCTTAGTGTTCACCTGATATCTGGCACAGACACATGTGGAGAACATGATATCCGGTCTACTGGCAGTAAGGTAGAGCAGGGATCCAATGATGCTTCTGTATTTGGTTTCATCGAAAGGTTTACCTTTCTCATCCTTATCCAGAGACATAGTGGATCCCATTGGAGTCCTCATAGAGGTTGCATTCTCCATACCGAATTTCTTAAGGAGTTCATTTGTGAACTTCGTCTGAGAGATGAAGATTCCATCCTCAGACTGTTTCACTTGAAGTCCCAAGAAATACTTGAGCTCGCCCATACTGCTCATTTCAAACTTTCCTTGTATAAGTTTAGAAAACTTTTTGCAAAGATTGTTGTCCGTTGAGCCGAACATAATGTCATCGACATAGATTTGCACCAGCAAAATCTTGCCTTTGACTTCCCTAAGAAACAATGTTTTATCTATTTTACCTCTAGAGAACTTGTTCTCAAGAAGAAAACTAGATAAAGTCTCATACCAAGCTCGAAGGAGCTTGTTTTAAACCATAAAGAGCTTTATTGAGAAAATACACATGATTGGGATAAGTAGGATTGACAAAACCTGGGGGTTGAGCGACGTATACTTCCTCTTTCAGGTCTCCGTTCAGGAATGCTGATTTCACATCCATTTGATAGACTGTGAATCCTTTGTGCGAAGCATACGCCAGGAACAATCTGATTGCCTCGAGCCTTGCTACTGGTGCGAAGGTCTGGTCGAAGTCAAACCCCTCCTCCTGTCTGTATCCTTGGGCCACCAGCCTTGCCTTATTCTTTATGATGACACCATGTTCATCCAGCTTGTTTCTGAAGATCCACTTGGTACCAATCATATTCTGCTTGTATGGTCTGGGAACTAGCGTCCAAACGTTGCAACGTTCGAATTGATGTAGTTCATCTTGCATGGCCAGAATCCATGCCGCATCTTTGTTCGCCTCGTCGAACTTCTTTGGCTCAACCTGTGACAGGAAGCTAAGATGCAATACTTCGTTAATAGTACCTCTTCGAGTTCTAACACCGACACGAGGATCTTCGATGATCTGATCTCTAGGATGATCCCTCACGTGCCGGAGCTCTAGAAGTCTGGCGTCTGGAGCTTCGACTACTTCTTGGGCTTCTCCTCCTTCTAGGAGATTTGTTCCATTTTGATCTTCAACGTTCCCAGATGATGTGGAGGTGGAAACTTTGACGTACTTAGGAGTGTCATCTTTAGCGGTCTCATCGAGACTCAACTGTTCAAGTCGCGCAACTGCATCTTCAAGAATACCACTAGAAGAATTGCTGTTAAGCAAACTTCCTTCATCAAATACAACATTAATTGATTCTTCTACCACTAGGGTTTTCTTATTGAAGACCCTATATGCCCGACTGTGGGAACTATAGCCCATGAATATGCCTTCGAAGCATTTTTCACCAAATTTAGTACGCGGGTACTTCCCATTATTCAGTACATAGCATCTGCAACCAAAGATCCTCAAGTAGGACATGGTTGGTTTCCTGCCTTTCAGTAGCTCGTAAGGCGTCTTACGATGATGCTTGTTGATCAATGCTCGGTTTTGTACTTGACAAGTTGTATTGACAGCCTCTGCCCAGAAGTATTCTGGGAGAGAAGCGTCTTTCAACATTGTCGTGCAGGCTTCAATGAGAGTTCTATTTCTCCTCTCCGCAACTCCGTTTTGCTGAGGAGTGCGCGGGGAGGAAAACTCATGAAAGATACCTTGTTCTTCACAAAACTCTGTCATAGCACCAGATTCGAATTCTGTTCCATGGTCACTTCTGATTTTGACCACTGAGCAGTTAAATTCGTTCTGGACCTGCTTGACAAAACAAGTGAAGATGTCAAACGTATCTGACTTTCGTTTCAAAAAGAACACCCATGTAAACCGTGAATGATCATCAACTATCACTAGCGTATAGGACTTGCCTCCCAAGCTATGAACTTGCATTGGACCAAACAAGTCCATATGTAAAAGGTAAAGACATCGGGAAGAGTCTTTGTCTGCAATGCTCTTAAAGATAGCCCGAGTCTGTTTGCCCATCTGGCATGCAGGACAGGGGCTATCTTTGATGCACTTGATACTGGGAGCATCCCTTACTAAGTTCTTAGAAAACAGCATACTAATTGTCTTGAAATTAATATGTGCCAATCTCTTGTGCCATTGTTCACAAATAGATGCACTGCCTGTTGCCACAAGGCATATGGGGGTAGATAACTGAGAAAATCTAAGCAGAAGATATTTCTGCTCCTAATGCCTGATAATACCGTCTCAGAAGAGGTACGTGAAATTATCAGACATTTATCCTTGCAGAACTTAACGTCATAACCTTTATCACATAACTGACTTACACTGATTAGGTTATGGTTTAACCCTTCAACATAAGCCACGTCGGTGATAGAGATTATACCGTTGGAAATCATACCGTAACCTCTGGTGACTCCTCGATCTGACCCTCCAAAGATGACTTTGGGTCCATTCTCAACTGGAGTGTAATCACGCAGCAGGCTTCTTGTCCCAGTCATATGCCGGGAGCATCCACTGTCCAAATACCAGATCGGCGTTTTGGTGGCCTTTGGACATTCCTGCAAAACATAATTAATTTCCCTTAGGAACCCAATCGAACTTGAGTCCTAGATTCCTGGTTAGCATACTCCCCCTCAGTTGGTTAACCCTACGAGTGGTCGGCCTCGCATTTCTAACATAGGGAGTCTCGTAATACCTTGGATTAAACCAACAATCCACGGCAAAGTGACCGACTTTGCCACAACACCAACAGTCGAATTTGTTGTACCTCTTCCTAGGCTCCTGCCTTACCTTGGGAATGGTGGGTACAGCTGGGGCCTTGGATCTGGAGGTGGATGCCTCATGGTGACAGCAGTCACATGACTTCGTCACCTTCTGTATAACAGGCTTGGCTTTTGGTGCCTGCTTTCCATTATGGCCGCTAGAGAATTGACCATAATTTCCCATGTGGATTTCCTCATAAGGTGCCTTGAGGGCACTCTCACCGAAGTTCCGGGGAAAGGTCCAACCATCATATCGGCTCTTTGGCTTTGCAACCGAGGGCCGGAAATGATGACCAAAGGTTGATTCAAAGTCATGTTGGTTGCAAGGAAAGCTAGGCTTTCTGAACGCAACAGGACTGAGCGGAGCCTTTCCCTTTTCATCAGCAGAGGCCTCCTTGGCGGCCTTATTCTTCCTCTGGTTCCTGTTTCTCCTGGATGAGGAACCAAATACCCCTACATGCCCCAAGCCAGCTCCTTTGGCCTGTGCAGAGAAGGTATCAACTACTGGAAGAACTGTTTTTGGCATAAAGAAGCTCTTGACGATCTTCCTTTCTGCCGCAAGTTGTTCTTCCAACTTGTCGACTTCCTCCTGCTTAAGATCAAGGAGCTTAAGAGACTCTGAATGCTTTGAAGTCAGGTCAAGGTGCTCCTGTCGGAGAGAAATCAAACTAGTGACCTCTTCCCTTAGGGATACACACTCACCCTTAAGGAATTTCACTTCCTTTTTCTCAGCCTTCTGTCTCTTACGGCACTCCTCGAAAGTGTTGAGCAGAAGCTCATACTTCTCGAGGAGCTCCACTTCACGGGCCGAAGGGCTATCCTCAGGTTCATCATCCTGAGACTCAGGATCAGAGTCGGAGTCGGAGAGAGGGGTGTGAGCTTTTACCTTCCCAGTAAATGGGGGGCATTCTCCTTCTGAGTCGGAGCGACCCACCAGCCCGAAGTAGGCTTCCTCATCATCACTGGAGTCTGAGGAATCAGACTCACTTAGTGTCTTTGGCCTTTTGGCAATGTAGCTCCGCTCTTTCTTCTTATCTCTCGAAGATTTGTGCTCCTCTTCTTTCCCTTTTTCTCTATTGCCTTGATAGCAGTCGGCCACGACGTGCCCTGGCTTATTGCATCCAAAGCAAATAATGTCGGAGGAGCGATGTTTGTTCGGTTTAGAGGCATACCTGTCAGAAGAATAATTTTTCTTCTGATGCCTGGAGGAGGAGCCGTCTCTCTTTCTTTGATTCCTCATCTTGAGGAACTTCTTGAACTCTCGGGTGATGAGGGAGAAATCCACCTCCGACAGCTCTGAGCTGGAGGAGCATGGCTCGGAGTCCTCCTCCTAATCCTTTTTCCTGGCACGGTATGAAACCGCACCCTTGCCTTTTCTGGAGTGACTGGCTTTTAGAGCCACAGTCTTTTCTTTGGCCGCAGCCTTCTCTGCTTCTTCTTCTGCTTTCCTGGTGTTCAGCTGAAGCTCATAGGACATCAGCTTCCCAAACAGAATTTGCGGGTCTGTTTCAGCTAGTCTGCCAAACTCTCGGATGGCGCAGATCTTTGTGTCTCATTCCTTTGTAAGGGACCTAAGGAATTTATCATTGAGTTCACCATTAGTGAACACTCTTCCGTATCCTTTGAGGGCGTTGACAATCTTGAGGAAGTTCTCGTAGGTGACTCTGATCTCTTCCTTAGGCCCTTGTCTGAAGGCCTCATATTTCTAGTTCAGGAGGGATCTCCGATCATCCCTCACTTCATCAGTGCCCTCCATTAGGATGATCAGGCAATGCCAGATCTCCTGTGCTGTCCTGCAGTTGCTGAAGTTTTGCATCATTGAGTCATCAACCGCGCTGACCAGAATGTTTTGAGCCTTCTTGTCAAGTCCTACTAGCACCATCTCGTCCTTGTCCATTTCAGAAAGTTTCTTTGGCACTTTCTGGGTGGGATCAATGGTGGAGGCCTTAGTGGGGACATAAGGTCCCTCCTCCACGATCATGAAGAGTCGAGGATCAACTGCTTCCATGTAGAACCTGATCCTTTCCTTCCAGATAGGAAAGTTGAGCCTGGTGCACACTGGGATCTTGCCTGTAACTTGAGCCCGTCCATAGTAGAAGTTTGCCTCCTTCTTGACACTAGCAGCAGGATTCAACTCAAGGTGTTAACCTTTTAGATGAGGAACCTGCCTCTGATACCACTTGAAAGTCCACCTAGTGTCAACTATCTTCACCTATGGGGGGGGGAATAGGTGACGTGTAGCGTTTTTGCGGAATTTAAAATTCTACATGCACAATAAAAATAAACAGCACAGCACACAGAAAACACAAACTATTTATAGTGGTTCCCCGATTTGGGTACATCCACTTTCCCCCTTCGACCTATCTCCCAACACGGGACGACTCGGTCTCTTCTCCAACAGGATTGAAATCCAATCCTTACACTATCGGAAGGAACCCTTCCACACGTAGGAGTCAACACTCCCGCAACACGGGTTGCACCCAACCCTTGCAACTAGAAACCAACGTTCCTTTACAACAAAAGTAAAACTAGAATGTACAAGAAATACAAACTACGTTTGGAGACTACGGTGTCCCTCTTTGTTGACGACGTGTTCTTGAAGTCCACAAAGAGTCCACAACCCTAGATCTCTCTTGGAGAGGATCTCCCCGGAACCGGCGGCGGCAAGGTTCACGGGATCGGCGGCGACGACGATGTGCGGCTGCTGTACTTTGGAGATCCAAACTTCGTAGCGAAGCAAGCTAGGTCTACCAACGGTCACATGAGGATCGGTCGTCTCGATCGATTCGGACGGGGAAGTTTCTCCCGATCAACAAATCGAGAGACAAGTGATCTCTGGATAGACGTGTGAGACTCTAAGCTTGGCTAAGCTTCTGTCGCCGAAAGATCAGGAAGAAATCTCGATCAATAGCGGCGACCAACTTGCTTGAGCGACGACGACGGCGGCGGAGCGGAACTCGCGATTTTAGGTCAAGATCGGCTCGGCTTCTTTCTGTATATCTGTCGTTCAAAAAATACCCGTATATATACTGTAGATACTTTCAATATGACCGTTGTGGGTCCCACAAGAAGAATCCCTAAATCCCGGTCCAGAACATTGTAAGCGGCAGAATCCGGTTCAGGGAGTTCCAGAAAAATGGCCAAGTAAAAATCGGCGAGAATCAAAAGTGAATCTCGTTGAATCGTCGAGAATCAAAAGTGATTCTCGACGATTCGGCGAGAATCAAAGATGATTCTCGTCGAAGTTGACTTGGTTGCACGCACTGATTCAGCCCGGGTCGAGACGGCGAGAATCACTTGGTGATTCTCGTCGATTCTTACTTAGAATCAGAGTTGCTTGCTTTGAAGTGTAGTTGGATCGAGTCGGCGGCAATTAGCCACTGATTCTCGGCGATTCGGCGAGAATCACTAGTGATTCTCGCCTAGGCGAGAATCACTTGGCGATTCTCGCCTAGATCACTTGGCGATTCTCGCCGATTTACACTTAGAAGAATTTTCGTCTTTCCACCCATGATGTGCTCCTTGACACATCCTTACTCCTTGTCTGCTCCTGCAAGATCACAGCCCTGTACTTGAAAGTAAGTGCACTCCAATAGAGAGAGTACACGTAGGCCAACACACTGATCTGCTCAACGAGGTATTACGTCGTGCAGACCCGTGTATATTGACCTACTGCACCCTGACATTGGTGTGCACTTAGCGTGGAATAACTGCAAGCACAACTTGAAATAATTTGTCAAAAACATTGCCTATTTACCTTAGTTTGTTCAGGGGCTTCTTCAAATCAGGTACGTTGTGGATACAATACCCAACATTACCGCCATGCGGTAACACTACCGCCACGCGGTAGGTCCAGCATCGAGTTGACACAACGCTCTTAATGCTATCACTGGAGCTACCGCTGCACGGTAACTAGGTAGCATCGGACGATAACTTCCAGAACACCATTTCCTGTCATAAGAAAATTGATGCGTTACACAAGGTCTATCTGTCAACTCCCGTCGGTGTGATGACTGGCGAGCCCGTATACCTGTCACACTATCCTTTACCTAGGATTATGACAGCGCGTGTCAGGACACACCACATGCAATTCCACTTCATCGTGGCATGGAAGGAGCCCCTGGAATGAGCATCGAGGACTAAGCCAAACCGTCCACTTCGGACGCCATCACATCAAGGGCTCCTACCGAGTCCCTTAACATCATTACCAATCCAGTGCGGTCAAATGTTCACGCACTACATGCCTTTCAAATTTTCATGCTCTCAACACCTAATGGTTTATCATAAACACAGGAGCCAAGCCACCTTTTACAACATACAATCCCACACTACTACCCGTAGGGATACACAACTCTAAGCAGTGGACTATACTAGTAATTGCTTCTAATATTCGAGATCCTGATTTACCATATTCCATGGCCATGAGATTTACCTCGTCTGATTCCTTCCCTGCAATCGAGCATTCACAAACATATATGATCCCAAATATTTAACACAATCATTATGATGATAATTCACATACATCTTCCAACATGGTAACATATTTATAGGTTACACATTCAATTACCCTATACCATTCATCGGATTATTATCATGCGTATTCGTACCGAATTTCATAAGTATTTCCTTTGTACTACCAAATTTTATCAAATTGTTTGTTCACTAAATTCCTCCAAACCATTTATTTATTTAGATTTCTCCAAACCATTTATTTATCTCGCTACATATAACTAGGCTCACCCAAACCTCAACATCATCTTGCTACGTTTCTTCTACCTAGTCCAAAACCGGTTATACACTAACCCGAAATTGTCATGCACATAAGTTGTCACCGTGCAGCAACTTTGACTGGGCATTACCGGAGCTATGAAGCTCCTATGACAACGTGTAACATCCGTTGGAAAGGTCTCTCCGAGGACTACAACTTTAGTGTTCAGCCCAAGACCTAGATCCGGCCGCATCATGCTCAAAAACGGCCTCGAAGTCCGCTGCGCGCAGAAAATAGATTTATGCACGCATCTTAAAGCAAAACGAACGACATCGATTCTTCTTCTTCCATTAGCAATTTGTTCAAAACTACACACAAAACTTCCTCCTCCCTTATTCACCAACAAAAGTCCATCCTTCTTCACAAAACTAAGTCCACCATCTTCAAAACGAAGAGAGGAGAGGTTGAAGACAACTAATCCCTAGGACGAGGTCCTAGCATGGTCTTTTCCTAGGATATCTTCATCACGTCCAAGTCAATATTTTTTAAGTCGACATCTCTCCTATATCATTACAGAAGATCTAGTACAAAGGGATGGGTAGGAAGCTCACCTCGTTTCCGGCCATGGACCTTGTCACTCTCCTTGGC
Source organism: Platanthera guangdongensis (assembly GCA_039583875.1). Taxonomy (NCBI): domain Eukaryota; kingdom Viridiplantae; phylum Streptophyta; class Magnoliopsida; order Asparagales; family Orchidaceae; genus Platanthera; species Platanthera guangdongensis. The sequence goes on from CM077155.1 coordinate 11,957,588, forward strand.
AACATCATTCTTCACAGAGGGAAGTTTGGCCTCCAGGAAATCCGAAACAGGCGATCTCTTCGTTCCTCCACTTCCATTGTGTTTGCACAGTAACGACTCAGTTAGAAGAATGGAAGTGACGGCTAGGTTTTTTTTCCGGATTTTCCCTTTTTATAACAAGGATTAGGGTTTAGGTCCTACTGCCACGTGTCACCTCCTCAATGGACCGCCCATTATTACTTAAATTAAGTCCTATTGAAAATACTGGTCTAAGGTAGTCGTCAGCACTCATCCCGAAAACCCAGTTCAGCCTGTACGTATAATACAACGAATCCTGCCTGGGCCGAGAAATTCTCCAAGTCAAATTCGTCGAGTATCGCCCTAATACTCGACGAATCATCGAATTTACCGGTATAGTCTCGACGAATTATCTCAGCTTAATCTGACGAATATTCTCGACTCCACGGGTCGAAATCTTCTATGTCCAATATGTCTTATATACTCGATGAATCGGTTAACCCTCCAAACAATCTCGACGATTTGTTTCAGTCACACTCGACGAATTCGTCGGATATCCTCGACGATATCCGACGAATTTCACTTAACAGAATTTTCCTAAGTTTATCCAACTGATTTCTTCCAAGTTATGCATCAAGTGTTATGTGACTATATTCGACAAATAGTACTGGTCTAGAGATTGGTGTGAGATTCGAGTTGATGACGGCAAGCATGACGAGATTCACAACAATAAAAGTTGGCTTGATTTTTATAGTCAAACGCATCGTCATTATGGGAACACTTTATTCAGCTATGTGAGGAATTCTTGGGGCCATCCAGAGCTTTGGAATTCACTACCTGATCATTGTCACCGTTAGAAGGATAGTGAGCGAGACTTTTTCCAATATTGGGATTTATAGAGCCTCGGGATCTGGCAAATCATTTATTCAGTTTTTCTTTATTTGTGGAGGAGAAATGGATGTTGTAGTGTAGGCTTTCAGCTGATTCAGAGCGCATTGCGACAGTGCCTCTGGTCGCAATCGGAAGAGAAAACTGGTGTTGAAGGGCAACAGTGATGTAGATGTGTAGCCTCGGTCTTGTTTAAGGCAAAAAGATTGTCTGGTCAAGGAGGTTCCTCAAGATGAGACTACACCGGCTGATTATGAGGTTGAGGTGTTGGGGTCCTCTACCACCCCCCCCTGAGTCCCCTGAGTATCTTCTTCTTTGAATATGATACGTGATGCTGTGAGTGATCTCTTCCTTTAGTCTCCAGTGTGGTTACTTTGTGCACTTTTGACCCTTTTCTTCTTGGTTAAACATTGAAGCTCAGGCTCACAAAATGTTCACGTGAAATGATCATTATGACAACTTGAAGGATTGATACATGGCTCTTCAAAAGAGGATTCGGGTGGCAGAGGATTCACTTGCTGCCTTAAGAGAGGAATGTGATCGAGATGCATCTTGATTTTGGCGGATTGGGTCGGAGCTGAAGGTGCAGCTTGAGGAGGCCCGAGAGGCGTTACTGGCAAAGAAATCCTTGGTGGAGAAGACAACACAAATACTGAAGACTTATTATGAGGAGACTTCTTATTTAGAGAAAGAGATAGGGGCTTCGAAGGCTGAGGTGGAGTGACTTTCTTCAGAGGATCGGGCATCAGAGCTGAAGGATATCGGGCTCGCTGAGTGCACGATCGGTGTTTACTTGGAGAGGAGATTCGTGATGAGACCAGGACCAGAGAGGTGGAGCCCCAGATAGAAGATGTTCGCGAGGTTGCTCTTAGGCGTGGAATGTCGAAGGTGCTTCGGATGGTTTCCAGGAGGATTGAGTGTGATGTCTAGGGACTTGGCTTTGATGACATTTTTGATGATGATTGCTCGGGCTCTAATTCCAATGTAGATGTAGTTGGTGAGTAGTGGTCTTTCCTTTTTTGTTTGTATATGTTTGCTTTGTTTAGTCGAGTCTTTGTATGATCTTGTTCCCTTGCGAGTTGTGGCAGACTTTGTATTTGCTTTTGAGTTCTTGTATAATCTTTTGGATGTGCACAAGAATTTCTTTGAATTGTCTTTGTAACATTTTCCAGCTTTGAGCTTATCTTGCGTGATTGCTTTGGTCATGTTCACTTCATTGATTGGTTCACTGTTGGAGGACAATACTTGGTGACATCTTAATCTACTAGCCAAGCAAATATTAAGATATCCGGATCGAGGAGTGTCACTGATTGTGATGGTGAAGTACCAACCTTCTAACAGAGGCAACCGCAAAGGTGGCAACCCCTAACGGTGATGTGACCTACCATGGGGGAGAAGTGTGCACCTTCGATCCGGGGCAGTGAGAGGTCAATTGGAGAGGGCGAGGGGTAAGCCATACCAACCGTTTGTTGACTGTGATGGTGAATTACCAACCTTCAAACCGAGGCAGCCGCGAGAGAGTAGGACCTGAAGGTGTCATGACCTACCGCGAGGGTGAAGGATGCACCTTCGATCCGGGGCAGTGAGAGGCCACTTGGAGGAGGCTAGGGGTAGGCCCTACTAGATGTTTGGCGTATGCGATGAGGACTTGACCTGGCGCTACTGTTACCTACCGCAGGGGGGGCACCTTCGATCCGGGGTTGTGAGAGGTCATTCGGGGCATGGACTTATGACGTGTCCTTGTCGTGGGGGAGAAGGGTGTACCTTCGATTCAGGGCAAATAATGACAACATTTATGTTGACTGTTGGAGAGTCGGACAGATGAGCTTTGACTGGTCCTCTAGCAGCAAAGTTAGAAAATAAAGAGAGCGCCATATTAGAATGAGTGCAAAGCAAAGTTTGTACAAACGTATTTCTCTCAATTTGAAATATAGTTGGTGACCACTAGGTTAGAAAAGCAGGGATAAAATTGTGAAGCTGGTGCATAGCATAATGTTCTCTGTTTAACTTTGAGTTTTACTTTTGAACACCTTAACTGGGGAAATGTCAACGTATGAGAGTTTTATAATCATCCAGAAGTGACAACTGAAGTATTGTGGTATAATTTAACTTTGCTTGAATGATAACAAACTATGCATCATAGGTTTCCTACAGAGGTTCTTCGCCTAGAGTCACTGGAAGAGTGATGGTGTCGAGGACCGGCACTGGAGTGCTTCCTAGGATGCGCACACTCGTTGACTTGAGCTCAAGGTTACCACTTGTCAGCTTGAGTTGGAGCAGTGTAGAAAGAAATATTATGTTTACCGTGATCCCTTCGACTACCAAGACCTGACATATATTGGTTGAGGGTTCTCTGATAACTATAATCATGTTGTTTAGACTTTGATGGGGGCTTGCTAATTTTTCCTAAACGGAAATTGTTCTATTGTTCCTAGGTGAGCAAATCACTGAATCTCCGCTCTTAGAAGATTTCACTTCTCAGTGTCCTGTCCAGATATGTAGTGATATTGGTAATATTTTGAGAAATCTCGGTTTAGAGCGATTGGTCTAGGTCTCCACAAGGCAGGATGATTGTGAATGGATTGAAAGATTTCATCTTTGGAACATTGAGTAGTGCGACCCTTGGCGTCGATGATGTTCTCTTGGTTGACAAGCATCTTCATGACCCTTGCGATTCCTTTTGGTTCCGGATGAGATCTATTCACCTGCTTCCTTTTCTTTGCATGCGATTTACCTAATTCATTAGAGGTGATCCTCCTATTGTTGTTTAAAGTGAATTGATTGGCAAAAAGATGTGCTAGTTCTATGAAACTGTCAACTCATCCTTCTTTCAGAGAGCGAAACCAAGCCAGGGATTGCCCTTTGAGCGCAACAAGGAATACTTGACATAGTATCTCATCTGAGGACTGGTAGGTGTGCATTGCGGCCACATAATATCTTATTTGTGTAAGCGGATTGCTTACCCCATCAAACTTCTTAATAACTGGTATTTAAAGCCCTTTGGAATGAGGCTCGCTAAGATGGCTGGTGTGAATGGTGAACATTGGTGTTTTTTTCTCTTTGACAGATGGTATGTGAAATTTCTCACATTTGAGCTCATAGTGTCTGGTACTCTTGTGGTTTGCCAGATTACAGTGATAACTGCTTTTCATCTCCTGAATTGATTCTGCAGGAGTCAGCAAACTACTTGAATTAGTGAATTCTTTTTCTATGTCATTGGTTTTGCGTGAGTAGCGTTTGGCTGTAGTGCGATTTAGAGCTGGCTATGGCAGACTGCCTATTCCGAGGGCAGGATTATGGGCTTATGGTGCTCCTCTGCTTTTTAGGAGTGTGAGAATCTCTTTTTGATGCCCTTCAACCTAATGCTTGCATTCTTCCAATGTCATATAAGGTGCATTTATGGATTCTATCATGAGAGGTGCGCTGACGATCGAGCGGGGGAGAGCTGGATCGACGTGCCCCCCTAGGAATTGATCTTTCGATAGTGCGGGTGGCTCTTCCTACTAGATTCACTAATCATGAGTACCATTGTGCAGAGGGTACTGTCTTCAAGGTCTTTTTCAAGCTTTGGGGAACTCATTTCCCACAGAAGGTTCCAAACGGTTGCGGCCAACACAACCCTCCGGGTAGACCGGACTAAACTAGGTCATCTTAGCTCGTAGAGCGGTCGAGCGAGCACACAGTCATAGAACAAGTAGTGTAAAACACAAAGCGGTTTTAACGTGAAAAAATCCCTCAACTGGGTAAAAAACACGTGATCGGTACGGTGCCAGTCAAATTTCACTATTAGTGGTAGTTTGCAGATTATCAAGGGAATTGAGGGTGACAAGCCGCTCCTCGTTACAACTTGGAGGTATGAGAGATTGCAGGTGTGCTCGGTGGGCGACAAGCCGCCTCACGCAAACCTCGTTTTCAATCACTTTCTGGTGGTGGTGGATGCCCTCTGATGTCAATTAGATGTTGAGCACGACAACGCGACAGCAAGGCGTGCAGAGATGTGTTGGAAGATATGTGTGGAATACTGCTCGCGTAGGAGATTGCTTGCAGTGGCTGACTAACGATCATCTTCTTCCTTGGATTGTCATGGACATAGACGAATTTTTGGGTGGCTCGACGGGAGGAAGAGACTCGTAGGTGGATTTCGGCAAAGCTCCACCCTGAGGAAGAAGAAAGTTGGGCAGAGAGAAAGTTAGAAATGAGAAATAACTTGGGGCCTTTTTGTAGTCTCCCGGAGGTGATTACCGTGGATACCGACTATCGACACACCGCAACCACCCAATTTACTAGATGGAGACCACATTCTGCATAGTTTTGATTGTATATTATTTACACGATGCAACCCATAATTATACCCATAATATTTCCCACTAACCATAGTGGTTACATGAGTGGTTACGTGGTTGGTAACCTATGTAACGAATGGCGGTGATCATAATAGGACGATAAGACAATGCGTTTAAAGGAGGTCGACCGGAATAATCCGACCAAAGAAAACTGACCGAGCGGTCGACTGGGGCGAGAGTCATCCGGCGCCGGCCTCCCCTTGGGCAACCAGGCGAGGGCCATCTGGCGGCGACTTTGTCGGGGCGTGCGCGGGGCACCCGGCGCCGGCCTCTACTTTGTCGGGGCGTGCGCGAGGCGCCCGACGCCGGCCTCGACTTTGTCGGGGCGGGTGCGGGATGCCTGACACCGGCCTCGACTTTGCCGGGGCGGGCGCGGGATGCCTGACACCGGCCTCGACTTTGCCGGGGCGGGCGCGGGGAGTCGGGCGCCGGCCTGGCTGAGGTCGTCCGGCGTCGGCCACTCGGCGTCGACCTCGTCGAAGCCAGCCGGCAGCGGTGCGCCTGGCGCCGGCCTCGCCGGGGCCGACAGGAGCGGGGCCCTCGACGCCAGCCTCATCGACGCCAGTCAGGAGCGGGGCGCCCGACGCCTGTCTCGCAGAGGCCGTCTAGGCGCGGAGCAACCCGACGCCGTCCTCACTGAGGCCGACCAGGAGCGGGGCCGCCCGACGCCGATGACGGCGTGGCCAGTTGTGAGTCGTCATGCGGGTGGTGCGCGTAGTGGGATTTGTGCGTTGTAGTTTGTCTCATGATCCCCCCAAGTTAGTGAGGATCATGGAAGGTGGGCTATCGGCACCTCACTTTTCCTATATAATTATCTTGACCACATCAAAAATATAAATATATTTATTAGTGTAATATTAAGATAAGTTGAAAAATATCTTGCAATTTGTCCAAATAATATATCTTTAATTATAACAAAAAAATTTAAAATTAAATAAGATAACCACATAATACATCATTATTAAGATTGAAGAGTGTAAACTTACGAAAGATTGATAAACAAAATTTGTTTCAAGTAATATAAACTTGCAAAAAATATATAATCATTCAATATATACATTGTTTTCAATGTAAAAAAAACTAGTGAAAAAAATCAGCACCATGAAGCTTCAAGATTTTCTTCTTTAACAGTGGACTTCAGCGGCATTGTATTGAAACATGCATGATTAGCTTTAAACTTCATTCATACACCATTAACCACTCATCTTTTCAAACTTCAAGCATATCAAACAAAATTGCTCAATCGTCATCATAACAAAAAAATTGAAACACATGTTGAATATTCATTCTAATTGCATCTAAGATTAAAATAAATAACTTGAAAAAGCATTATAACAATGTTAAGAAAAAAAATAAAGAGATCACATGTATCCACATGAAAGAATAAAAATAGGCCAAAATCAAGCAATCCAATATTGACAGTGAACGAAAAATGAAATGAACAGGTGGGATACATATGAGCATATAATGAATGTTTGTGTCATTACATACTGCATGGGTGTTGTTTTTAATTGCAAATTGCTGGCAGCAGCAGCAGTTTTTGCAAGCTGCTGATAGTAGATTTTGCAAACTGCTGCCAGCAGATTTTGCAAAACTGCTGCAAGCTATTTTTGCACAACTGCCCAAAATTTGCTTCAACTAATAATCCAGATGTTCTGATTGCTCCGCATAGCTAAACACCGACCTTATCCCAATCTAAAATATCTCATAAGTTTTTGGGATCCTCCCCAAAATTTGCACCATCTAATGATCCTGATGATCTACTTGCTCTGCATGGCTAAACAACGACCTTATCTCAATTCAAAATCTCATTAATATTTAGGGTCTCTACGTTTGCACGGAATTGAGGTCCTGGAATTGGAATTGAAGGTTTAATTCCAATTCCGTCGTTCATTTGCTCGCTCGCCCAACGTTGGAATTTGAATTTTAATGATTTCCGTGAAATTCATTTTGAATTAAAGACGATTTTTTCCAATTTATATAAGAATTTGACAATTCTGGCCTCGACACATTTTAAAGTTAAGCGCGCGATATGCGCCCGGGAGCGCATGTTGTCGCACAGACACGCGTTTTTCGCTTGGGAGCACGTTTTCCGGGGAGCGGGCATTTTTCGTCAAAGCGGCGTACTTCGCCCTGGCGGGTGTTAATTCACTCGGACGCGATTTTTTCGCTCGTGCGCGAATTTTTCGCGCGTGAGCGATTTTTTCGCCACGACGCGAATTTTTGGCCCCGTCGCGAATTTTTCGTCGGGGCGCGATTTTTCACCTGGGCGCGAATTTTTTCCCCCAGTCCAGATTTTTCAGTCGGGAGCAATATTTTTCGCCCGGGCATGATTTTTAGGACCGGACGCAAATTTTTTCGTCCGGGCGTGATTTTTTATCGCTCGGGCATGATTTTACCTGGGAGCGATTTTTTCGCCCGAGCGCGCTATTTACGCACGACCGCGATTTTTTTGCCTAAGAGCACATTTTTCGTCGGGGCGGCGTATTTCGCAATGACGCACGTTTTTTCGCCTTGGGTGCAAATGTTTTAACTCGACCGCACTATTTTCGCCCTTGTGCGATTTTTTCGCGCAGACGCAAATTTTTTCGCCCGACGCAAATATTTCGCCCGACCGCGCCTTTTTCGACCGGCCGCGCTTTTTTTGCATGTGCGCGATTTTCTCGCCCGACCGCGATTTATTCGCCCGGGAGCGACTTTTACGCCCGGACGCAATTTTTTCGCCCAAACACAATTTTTCTCCGGGGCACGATTTTTCTCCGGGCGCGAATTTTTCGTCGGACCGCGAAATGTTTTATCCGACCGCGTTTTTTATTCGCCCGAGCAAGATTTTTCCGCTCGGGCGCGATTTTTTGCTCAGGCGCGTTTTTTTCGCCCGGACGATATTTTTTCTCCAGGGTGTGATTTTTCCCCGGGGCCAAAAAATCACGCTCGGGCGACAAAAACTGGCCCGGGCGAAAAAATGCAACTGGGCGAAAATATCGCGCCCGTGTGAAAAAACCCTGGCCGGGCGAAAAAAATCTCGCCCAGGCGAAAAAACTCGCGGCCGAACAAAAATTTCGCTCCCGTGCAAAAAAATCGTGGCTATAACGCACATTTGTTTATAGTAATTTTTTAATAATATTTTTCAATTCTTATATTGAATTTTATTCAGTAAACGAAGAGAAGAATTGATTAATCATACAATATTTAACAATATTCTTTATTATGCGAACACTGCAATTGGAATTAGTCACTAATATTTAATTTCATGATATTCACCAATATTCAATTCCAATATCGAATTCTAATTCCATGCAAACGAACGGACCCTTATATTTTATTTGAGTTTCTATGATAGGAGAAATTAGGCTCCGTTTGGGAGGACTTAATTTCACCGGTCAAGCGGTTACGATCGCATGAACTAGACCTTAATTATGATCCGGCTCATGCGATGGTGACCGCTTGATCGGTGAAAATAAGCCTTCCCAAACAGAGCCTTAGTATGTAAGCTGAAGAAGTCTATGTACTATTTAAATTTCTCAAGCTTATTTGACTTATTTTCTACTACTGTTTTAACTTTTAACCTAGTTTTCTACTGAGATACTACTGGGAGAAGTATCTTATCAGTTGTGTTTATCAATGGTAGTGATCATGGGGAATGATAGGGAAGTCAGTTATGTGATGACCTTGCTGAATACTCATACTCAGGCCAAGGATTTGGAAGACAGCAATACTCTCTTGAAATTAAGGTTGTGAACAACTCGAAGAAAATCTCTTATTCAGAGAAGTATATCTTCAACTTGTGTAGCAATACTAGACTGATGTTTCTGTTGAGATTTCTCAGAGAAATCTGTAGTTTTCTCAGATTTTTCTAAGAAATCTGGACAGTTTTCTTAGAGAAAGTACAGTTTTCTTAGAGAAATCTATATAAGAATCTCTAAGAAATATGTACAGATTTCTCAGAGAAATCTACATTCCAACCTAAGTTTATTGAATTAAATAATCTGAACTCCAAATATGATTCAAAGCAAACAACGATTCATGAGGTCAAATCTACAACCTATTTAGTTTATTGAATGAAATAATCAAGTTTTACACCTAAGCCGTAAGGAACTAAACCATCAGAAAGCAATAGAGCATTACTATTATTGGTTAACCAAGCGATGAATTAAGATGATCACAATAGAATGTCTCACATAAATCCCAAGGAAATAGAACTGTTGCGAATGTTAAATTTTCTCAACGTGGTCAGCAAGATAGCCCAAACGCCAAATTAATATCTTCGGAACTACCCAGTTCGCACGCTGAATCCGCGGAAAGCCCAAGGACTAGAGGTTGCACCCAATAAAACAATGGAAGCACAAGAAAGTCTTTTTATGCATTCACTTCTTTACAATCCGAGGCATACATAGCGAGACATGATTTCGCTAGTATAACAGCTGAAAACAGAAAGAACCAAAAAACAAGCCGGGCGGACAGCACCGGAGTCCGCCGAGACCGCGAGGTCGCCGAGACCGCCGAGCTCGCCCAAGCTATGCTGCAATCCGCCGAATACCACGGAGTCCGCCGAAGCCGCGAGGCCGCGCGGACAGACCGTTATTCGCCTCCTGCTGAACCCGAACTGAGGAACTCCCCTACCCGCCTGAAACCGGCGGACAGGTTATTGAAGCTGGCAAAGATGAAACAGAACTGACAAGCCGCAGAGCGACCTCCTGCTGAGTCCGCAGAGACCGCACACTTCCAAGCACTTGACCGAAGTCACAGCCAAACTCCTGGCTCCTTGAAGTTATCCGCGCGACCTGCACACAGCAAACCGTCAGCCTGAAACAATCCGAGCGGACTGGCAAACACAGACCGCAGCACTTCGCACACCCCAACTTACTGTTCACTCTAGTTACTTAGGTTACTGTAGATGTGTCAGGGGGGTCCTATTTATAGGCAAGGTGAGGAGTGTGGTCACCGCCCAAGAGATAGCGACACCACCCTCAGTCCGCGCGAATACAACCACCGTCCGCTGAGTCCGCATGGACTTAGCCGGATACCAAGGAAACCGCCAGGAGCAAGGCAACCATTGACGAACCCTCTCCAGTCCGCCCAAGCTAAGCGGACAAGGCACCAGCCCGCAAAGCTCCAACTGCTTCAGGACAGCAAACCCCCTTCAATGGTTGTCCGCACCAACCCGAGGCAGTCCGCAAGACTCACACCTCAATCCGCCACAAGTCCACGACCAAAGGCAAACAGCAACAGTCCGCCCGGTCACAGCGGACTTGGCGGATACGGCGGACACCATGAACTTGGCACTGTTGGGTATTGTATCCACAATGTACCTGATTTGAAGAAGCCCCTGGACAAGCTAAGGTCAATAGACTATATATTTGATAAAATCCTTCTAGTTGTGCTTGCAGTTTTTTCCACGCTAAGTGCACACCAATGTCAGGGTGCAGTAGGTCAATATACACGGGTCTGCACGACGTAATCCCTCGTTGAGCAGATCAGTGTGTTGGCCTACGTGTACTCTCTCTATTGGAGTGCACTTATTTTCAAGCACAGGGCTGTAAATATGTAGGAGCAGACAAGGAGCAAGGATGGGTCAAGTAGCATCTCATAGGTGGAAAGACGAAAATTCGTCTAAGTTAGAATCGACGAGATTCACTTGGGATTCTCGCCGATTCGTCGAGAATCAGAAGTTGATTCTCGCCGAACTCGATCCAGCAACTTCTAAGCAAGCACCTCTGCGTCTAAGTAAGAATCGACGAAAATCACTTAGTGATTCTCGTCGATTCGGCGAGAATCACTAGTGATTCTCGTCGAATCGACGAGAATCACTGGTTGATTCTCGCCGTCTCGACCTGGCTTAAAGCAGTGCGTGCAACCAAGGCAAATTCGACGAGAATCATCTTTGATTCTCGCCGAATCGTCGAGAATCAACTTTGATTCTCGGCGACTCGGCGAGAATCACTTTCGATTCTCACCGATTTTGACTTGGCGTTTTTCTGGAAATTCCTGAACTGGATTCTGCCGCTGTTAAATTTCTGGACCGGGATTTGGGGATTTCTTTTGTGGGTCCCACAAACGGTCATATTGGAAAACTTCTACAGTATTTATATACAGGTATTTTGAACGGAATACCTAGACAGAAAGAAGCCGAGCGAGTGCAACCCTAAAATCGCGAAATCTCTCCGCCGCCTCCGTCGCCGCTCGCGCAAGTCCGTCGCCGCTGCTGATCGCATTTCTTCCCGATCTCCGGCGACAGAAGCTTAGCAAAGCTTGAGTCTCACGTGTCTATCCAGAGATCCCTTGTCTCTCGATTTGTTGACCGGGAAAAACTCCCCCGTCCGAATCAATCGAGACGACTGATCCTAGAGTGACCGTTGGTAGACCTAGTTTGCTTTGCAACGAAGATTGGATCTCAGAAGTACTGCTGCCGCGCATCGTCGTTGCCGTCGATCCCGAACCAAGCCGCCGCTCGGATTGCCGCCCCGGTTTCGGGAAGATCCTTTCCAAGAGAGACCAAGGTTGTAAACTTTTCGTTGACTTCACGAACACGTCGTCGAACGAAGAGGAACACCGTAGTCTCCAAACGAAGTTTGTATCTCGTGTACTTTCTATATTTAATTTTGTTGTAAAGGAACGATTGTTCCGTGTTGTAAGGGTTGGGTGCAACCCGTTTTGTGGGAGTGTTGACTCTCACGTGTGGAAGGGCTCCTTCCGTTAGTGCAGGGATTGGATTTCAATCCCGTTGGAGAAGTGACCGAGTCGTCCCTTGTTGGGGAGATAGGTCGAAGGGGGAAAGTGGATGTACCCAAGTCGGGGAACCACTATAAATTTCCTGTGTATTCTGTGTGCTGTGCCTTTTATCTTTATTGTGCAGGTACCGTCGTAAATTCCGCAAAAGCGCTACTCGTCACCTATCCCCCCCCCCATAGGTGCACATAGCTGACACTAGGTGGACTTTCAAGTGGTATCAAAGCGAGGTTACTCATCAAAAAGGTCAACACCTTGAGTTGAATCCTGCCCCTAGTGTCAAGAAGATGACAAATATCTACTATGGACGGGCTCAAGTTCTCCGACAAGATCACAGTATGCACCAGGCTAAACTTTCCGATCTGGAAGGAAAGAATCAGGTTTTACATGGAAGCAGTCGATCCTCGACTCTTCATGATCGTGGAGGAGGGACCTTATGTCCCCACCAAGGCCTCCACCATCGATCCCACCAAGAAGGTGCCGAAGACACTTTCTGAAATGGACAAAGACGAGATGGTGCTCGTGGGACTGGACAAGAAGGCACGGAACATTCTGGTGAGCGCAGTTGATGATTCCATGATGCAAAATTTCAGCAACTGCAGGACTGCTCAGGAGATCTGGCAGTGCCTGATCATCCTAATGGAGGGCACGGATGAAGTGAGGGATGATCGGAGATCCCTCCTGAACCAAAAATATGAGGCCTTCAGGCAAGGGCCTAAGGAAGAGATCGGAGTCACATACGAGAACTTCCTGAAGATTGTCAATGCCCTCAAGGGCTACGGAAGAGTGTTCACCAATGGTGAACTCAATGACAAATTCCTTAGGTCCCTTACTAAGGAATGGGACACAAAGATCTGCGCCATCAGAGAATTTGGCAGACTAGCAGAAACTGATCCACAAATCCTGTTTGGAAAGCTGATGTCCTATGAACTTCAGCTGAACACCAGGAAGGCAGAGGAAGAAGCAGAGAAGGCTGCTGCAAAAGAAAAGACTGTGGCCCTAAAAGCCAGTTACTCCAGAAAGGGCAAGGGTGCGATGTCATACCGTGCGAGGAGTAAGGAAGAGGAGGAGGACTCTGAACCATGCTCCTCCGGCTCAGAGCTGTCGGAGGAGGATTTCTCCCTCATCACCCGAGAGTTCAAGAAGTTCCTCAAGATGAGGAATCAAAGAAAGAAAGACAGCTCCTCCTCCAGGCATCAGAAGAAAAATTATTCTTCTGACAGGTATGCATCTAAACCTAACAAACACCGTTCTTCTGATATTATTTGCTTTGGATGCAAAAAGCCAGGGCACGTCGTGACCGACTGCCATCAAAGCAAAAGAGAAAAAGGGAAAGGAGAGGAGCTCAAATCCTCCAGAGATAAGAAGAAGGAGCGGAGCTACATCGCAAGAAGGCCAAAGACACTAAGTGAGTCTGATTCCTCAGACTCCAGTGATGATGAGGAAGCCTACTTCGGGCTGGTGGGTCGCTCCGACTCAGAAGGAGAATGTCCCCCATTTACTGGGAAGGTAAAAGCTCACACCCCTCTCTCCAACTCCGACTCTGATCCTGAGTCTCAGGATGATGAACCTGAGGATGGCCCTTCAGCCCGTGAAGCTGAGCTCCTCGAGAAGTATGAGCTTCTGCTCAACACTTTCGATGAGTGCCGAAAGAGACTGAAGGCTGAGAAGAAGGAAGTAAAATTCCTTAAGGGTGAGTGTGTATCCCTAAGGGAAGAGGTCACTAGCTTGATTTCTCTCGGACAGGAACACCTTGACCTGACTTCCAAGCATTCAGAGTCTTTGAAGCTCCTTGATCTAAAGCAGGAGGAAGTCGACAAGTTGGAAGAACTACTTGCGGCAGAAAGGAAGATCGTCAAGAGCTTCTCCATGCCAAAAACAGTTCTTCCAGTCGTTGATACCTTCTCTGCTCAGGCCAAAGGAGCTGGCTTGGGGCATATAGGGGTACCTGGTTCTTCATCTAGGAGAAACAAGAACCAGAGGAAGAATAAGGCCGCCAAAAAGGCCTCTGCTGATGAAAAGGGTAAGGCTCCTCTTAGTCTTGTTGCGTTCAGAAAGCCTGGCTTTCCTTGCAACCAACACGACTTTGAGTCAACATTTGGGCATCATTTCCGGCCCTCGGTTGCAAAGCCAAAGAGCCGGTATGACGGTTGGAACTTTCCCCGGAACTTCGGTGAGAGTGCCTTCAAGGCACCTTATGAGGAAATCCACATAGGAAATTATGGTCCGTTCTCTAGCGGCCATAATGGAAAGCAGGCACCAAAAGCCAAGCCTGTTATACAGAAGGTGACAAAGTCACGCGACTGTTGTCACCATGAGGCCTCCACCTCCAGATCCAAGGCCCCAGCAGTACCCACCGTTCCCAGGGTAAGGCAGGAGCCTAGGAAGAGGTACAACAGATTTGACTGTTGGTGCTGTGGCAAAGTAGGTCACTTTGCCGTGGATTGTTGGTTTAATCCAAGGAACTACGAGACTCCCCATGTTAGCAATGCGAGACCGACCACTCGTAGGGTTAACCAACTGAGGGGGAGTGTACTAACCAGGAATCTAGGACCCAAGTTCGATTGGGTTCCTAAGGCAAATTAATTTTGTTTTGCAGGAATGTCCAAAGGCCACCAAAACGCCGATCTGGTATTTGGACAGTAGATGCTCCCGGCATATGACCGGGACAAGAAGCCTGCTGCGTGATTACACTCCAGTCGAGAATGGACCCAAAGTCATCTTTGGAGGGTCAGATCGAGGAGTCACCAGAGGTTATGGTATGATTTCCAATGGTATAATCTCTATCACCGACGTGGCTTATGTTGAAGGGTTAAACCATAACCTGATCAGTGTAAGTCAGTTATGTGATAAAGGTTATGACGTTAAGTTCTACAAAGATAAATGTCTGATAATTTCACGTACCTCTTCTGAAACGGTATTATCAGGCATTAGGAGCAGAAATATCTTTTGTTTAGATTTTCTCAGTTTAGATTCTTCTACCCCCGTATGCCTTGTGGCAACAGACAGTGCATCTCTTTGTGAACAATGGCACAAGAGATTGACACATATTAATTTCAAGACAATTAGTATGCTATTTCTAAGGACTTGGTAAGGGATGCTCCCAGTATCAAGTGCATCAAAGATAGCCTATGTCCTGCATGCCAGATGGGCAAACAGACTCGGGCTACCTTTAAGAGCATCGCTGACAAAGACTCTTCCCGATGTCTTTACCTTTTGCATATGGACTTGTTTGGTCCAATGCAAGTTCATAGCTTGGGAGACAAGTCCTATACGCTATTGATAGTTGATGATCATTCTCGGTTTACATGGGTGTTCTTTTTGAAACGAAAGTCAGATACGTTTGACATCTTTACTAATTTTGTCAAGCAGGTTCAGAACGAATTTAACTGCTCCGTGGTCAAAATCAGAAGTGACCATAGAACAGAATTCGAATCTGGTGCAATGATAGAATTTTGTGAAGAACAAGGTATCTTTCATGAGTTTTCCTCCCCGCGCCCTCCTCAGCAAAATGGAGTTGCGGAGAGGAGAAATAGAACTCTCATTGAAGCCTGCACGACAATGTTGAAAGATGCTTCTCTCCCGGAATACTTCTGGGCAGAGGGTGTCAATACGACATGTCATGTACAAAACCGAGCATTGATCAACAAGCATCATCGTAAGACGCCCTACGAGCTACTGAAAGGCAGGAAACCAACCATGTCCTACTTGAGGTTTTTTGGTTGTCGATGCTATGTACTGAATAATGGGAAGTACACGCGTACTAAATTCGGTGAAAAATGCTTCGAAGGCATATTCATGGGCTATAGTTCCCATAGTCGGGCATATAGGGTCTTCAATAAGAAAACCCTAGTGGTAGAAGAATCAATAAATGTTGTATTTGATGAAGGAAGTTTGCTTAACAACAATTCTTCCAGTAGTATTCTTGAAGATGCAGGTGCTAGACTTGAACAGCTGAGTCTGGATGAGACCCCTAAAGATGACGCTCCCAAGTACGTCAAAGTTTCCACCTCCACGTCATCTGAAAATGTTGAAGATCAAGATGGAACAAATCTCTTAGAAGAAAGAGAAGCCCAAGAAGTAGTTGAAGCTCCAGACGCCAGACTTCTAGAGCTCCGGCACGTGAGAGATCATCCTAGAGATCAGATCATTGGGGATCCTCGTGTTGGTGTCAGAACTCGAAGAGGTACAGTTAACGAAGTATTGCATCTTAGCTTCCTGTCACAGGTTGAGCCAAAGAAGTTCGACGAGGTGAACAAGGATGCGGCATGGATTCTGGCCATGCAAGAGGAACTACATCAATTCGAACGTTGCAAGGTTTGGACGCTGGTTCCCAGACCATACAAGCAGAATGTGATTGGCACGAAGTGGATCTTCAGAAATAAGCTGGATGAACATGGTGTCATCGTAAAGAACAAGGCCAGGCTGGTGGCTCAAGGTTACAGACAGGAGGAAGGGATTGACTTCGACCAGACCTTCGCACCAGTAGCAAGGCTCGAGGCAATCAGGTTGTTCCTGGCGTATGCTTCACACAAAGGATTCACAGTCTATCAAATGGATGTGAAATCGGCATTCCTGAACGGAGACCTGAAAGAGGAAGTATACGTCGCTCAACCCCCAGGTTTTGTCGATCCTACTTATCCTAATCACGTTTATTTTCTTAATAAGGCCTTATATGGGTTGAAACAAGCTCCACGAGCTTGGTATGAGACATTATCTAGTTTTCTTCTTGAGAACAAGTTCTCCAGAGGTAAAATAGATAAAACATTGTTTCTCAGGGAAGTCAAAGGCAATATTTTGCTGGTGCAAATCTATGTCGATGACATAATATTCGGCTCAACGGACAACAATCTTTGCAAAAAGTTCTCTAAACTTATGCAAGGAAAGTTTGAAATGAGCAGTATGGGAGAGCTCAAGTATTTCTTAGGACTTCAAGTGAAACAGTCTGAGGATGGAATCTTCATCTCTCAGACGAAGTTCACAAATGAACTCCTTAAGAAATTCGGTATGGAGAGTGCAACCTCTATGATGACTCCAATGGGATCCACCATGTCTCTAGATAAGGATGAGAAAGGTAAACCTTTCGATGAAACCAAATACAGAAGCATCATTGGATCCCTGCTCTACCTTACTGCCAGTTGACCGGATATTATGTTCTCCACATGTGTCTGTGCCCGATATCAGGTGAACACTAAGGAATCTCACTATGTCACTGCAAAGCGAATTCTGAGATACCTTAAAGGTACTCCTAATCTTGGCTTGTGGTACCCGAGAAACAATGATGTCGAGCTAATAGGCTTTTCAGATGCTGATTTTGCAGGGAGCAGGGATGACAGGAAAAGCACCTCCGGGACGTGTCAATTCCTCGGCAGGAGGCTTATCTCATGGAACAGCAAGAAACAGAATTGTGTTGCAACCTCCACAGCAGAGTCAGAGTACATCTCGGCAGGAAGCTGTTGCGCACAACTTCTATGGATCAGAAACCAGCTAGCCGACTACGACCTTCAGTTCAAGGAAGTACCCATGTACTACGACTCCTCAAGTGCAATTGCCATTGCCAACAATCCGGTGTCGCACAGCAGAACGAAACATATCGAAGTACGCTACCACTTCATTCGGGAGCACGTGGAGAACAAAGATATCTCTCTCTGTTATGTCCCCACGGACAAGCAGATTGCTGATATATTCACAAAGCCCCTAGATGAGGCCAAGTTCAATCTTTTCAAGACTGAATTGGGGATGCTCAATTATGAGGAATGAAGAATACAGAGGCTCCAGGCCCGTGTAAGAACTGAGGGGGAGCAAAGGGTAAAACGCTACAGACCCCGATTTGTAGAAGCCGAAAAGGGGGAGATTACCCTCTCGGCTAAGGCTAAGGTGGCTCCAAGCTTGCTCCCAAGAAATTGGTATTGGTAATGGATAACTCACTCAACTCTCTTTTCAGTTTATGGTTTTCATTCTCATTTGCTCTATTCACCTTAGCTTGTAGGGTTTAGGCTTCTTCAAATAGGGGGAGATTGTTGGGTATTGTATCCACAATGTACCTGATTTGAAGAAGCCCCTGGACAAGCTAAGGTCAATAGACTATGTATTTGATAAAATCCTTCTAGTTGTGCTTTCAGTTTTTTCCACGCTAAGTGCACACCAATGTCAGGGTGCAGTAGGTCAATATACACGGGTCTGCACGACGTAATCCCTCGTTGAGCAGATCAGTGTGTTGGCCTACGTGTACTCTCTCTATTGGAGTGCACTTATTTTCAAGCACAGGGCTGTAAATATGCAGGAGCAGACAAGGAGCAAGGATTGGTCAAGGAGCATCTCATAGGTGGAAAGACGAAAATTCGTCTAAGTTAGAATCGACGAGAATCACCAAGTGATTCTCGCCTATTCGGCGAGAATCACTTGGGATTCTCGCCGATTCGTCGAGAATCAGAAGTTGATTCTCGCCGAACTCGATCCAGCAACTTCTAAGCAAGCACCTCTGCGTCTAAGTAAGAATTGACGAAAATCACTTAATGATTCTCGCCGATTCGGCGAGAATCACTAGTGATTCTCGTCGAATCGACGAGAATCACTGGTTGATTCTCGCCGTCTCGACCTGGCTTAAAGCAGTGCGTGCAACCAAGGCAAATTCGACGAGAATCATCTTTGATTCTCGCCGAATCGTCGAGAATCACCTTTGATTCTCGGCGACTCGGCGAGAATCACTTTCGATTCTCACCGATTTTGACTTGGCGTTTTTCTGGAAATTCCTGAACCGGATTCTGCCGCTGTTAAATTTCTGGACCGGGATTTGGGGATTTCTTTTGTGGGTCCCACAAACGGTCATATTGGAAAACTTCTACAGTATTTATATACAGGTATTTTGAACGGAATACCTAGACAGAAAGAAGCCGAGCGAGTGCAACCCTAAAATCGCGAAATCTCTCCGCCGCCTCCGTCGTCGCTCGCGCAAGTCCGTCGCCGCTGCTGATCGCATTTCTTCCCGATCTCCGGCGACAGAAGCTTAGCAAAGCTTGAGTCTCACGTGTCTATCCAGAGATCCCTTGTCTCTCGATTTGTTGACCGGGAAAAACTCCCCCGTCCGAATCGATCGAGACGACCGATCCTAGAGTGACCGTTGGTAGACCTAGTTTGCTTTGCAACGAAGATTGGATCTCAGAAGTACTGCTGCCGCGCATCGTCGTTGCCGTCGATCCCGAACCAAGCCGCCGCTCGGATTGCCGCCCCGGTTTCGGGAAGATCCTTTCCAAGAGAGACCAAGGTTGTAAACTTTTCGTTGACTTCACGAACACGTCGTCGAACGAAGAGGAACACCGTAGTCTCCAAACGAAGTTTGTATCTCGTGTACTTTCTATATTTAATTTTGTTGTAAAGGAACGATTGTTCCGTGTTGTAAGGGTTGGGTGCAACCCGTTTTGTGGGAGTGTTGACTCTCACGTGTGGAAGGGCTCCATCCGTTAGTGCAGGGATTGGATTTCAATCCCGTTGGAGAAGTGACCGAGTCGTCCCTTGTTGGGGAGATAGGTCGAAGGGGAAAAGTGGATGTACCCAAGTCGGGGAACCACTATAAATTTCCTGTGTATTCTGTGTGCTGTGCCTTTTATCTTTATTGTGCAGGTACCATCGTAAATTCCGCAAAAGCGCTACTCGTCACCTATTCCCCCCCATAGGTGCACATAGCTGACACTAGGTGGACTTTCAGGCACAATGTGTGACCAAGTCCAAAACCATCAAGGGCCAGTGCGAGCATGGCGGACACAAAGTCCCGTCCGCCAAACACCCTAGCACAGACCGCAACCAGTCCGCGAGCTCCTCGCACTTGTCCAACGCAGCAGCTTCCTCCCGGACTCCAAACACCAGGCCGCCAACTGGTCTCCACAGCAAATCGCCTGCTGTAACACCAGAGCTCGATAAGGCCTCAGCCAAGCTCTAGGCTCAGTCCGCAACAGCCAATACCGCGGACACTCCAGTCCACAAGGCTTCCCGCGAACTCGAACCAACCCGCCAACAGCTCAAGCTTGCACCCACGACCACTGAGCAAAGCACCAGTCCGCGAGCCTATCCGCAGATACCAGGCCGCACCAAACCGCGGACTCCATGCAACAACCCGCTCAACACAGCCGGCTTCCACCAGACTTTCCACCAGGCCGCAACCCTCAGTCCGCCCAGTCCGCCCAGTCCGCCAAAGCTGTCCGCCACAGGCCGCGCGACCTGTCCCGACACCCACTTCCACTTCACAAATTTCAACACTCCCCCTTGAAGTGAGAAGTGGTGACCAAGCCCAGCAAGCTGCGTAAGCGTTCAAAGGGCCCCTTCGACAGCGGCTTCGTGAATATGTCAGCAAGATTATCT
The DNA here is from genome assembly GCA_039583875.1 of Platanthera guangdongensis. Classification (NCBI taxonomy): domain Eukaryota; kingdom Viridiplantae; phylum Streptophyta; class Magnoliopsida; order Asparagales; family Orchidaceae; genus Platanthera; species Platanthera guangdongensis. The sequence continues at coordinate 11,977,897 of CM077155.1, forward strand.
TCACTCCGAACATGCCCGACCAGCAGAGATCCTTCCAACACCTTCTCCCTGATGAAATGGTGATCAATCTCTATATGCTTGGTCCTGGCGTGACACACTGGATTGTTAACCAGCTTGAGAGCACTCTCATTGTCACCCCGGAGTAAAGTAGGCCCTTGCACTTCTTCATGAACATCCTCTATGAGCCTCCTTAACCAAACGGCTTCCCGAGCAGCCAAGGCCGAAGCCTTATACTCCGCCTCCGTGGTTGAAACCGACACCGAGTCCTGCTTCTTGCTACACCACGAGATGCTAGCTGAACCGCAAGTGAACACATAACCTGAAGTAGACCTTCGATCATCCGAATCACCGCCATAGTCAGCATCCGTGTACCCGAGCAACGCAAACTCCGCATCCCTTCCATAGAGGAGTCCCATCTCAGAAGTCACCTTGACATATTTCAGAATCCCTTTTGCCGCCAACAGATGAGATTTCCTTGGTTCAGCCATATATCGACTTACTCGGCCAACAGCATAAGCTATATCCGGCCTTGTAATCGTCAGGTAAATCAAGCTCCCAACAAGAGCCTTGAACACCAAGGGATCATTAAGAACCCTTCCCTCATCTCGTCGAAGCTTTAGCCCAGGTTCCAGTGGAGTAGAGCACTTCTTCCCTTCGCCCATGCCAAACCGCTTCACAATACGATCAGCATACCCTTTCTGGCTAATGAGAATCCCACACTCCTTCCTCTCCACTTCCAGACCAAGAAAGTGATGCAACTCTCCCAGGTCTTTCATCTCGAAGCGTATAGCAAGCTCAGCCCTGAGCCTTGCTACTTCCTCCTCCGAATTCCCTGTGATGATCATGTCATCCACATACAGTAGGACCAAGACTCTTAGCTCTCCCTTCTTCTTGACGAACAAGCTAGAATCCGAGTTAGAAGCAAAGTATCCACAGAATTGCAGGTACTCTGCAATCTTCCCATACCACGCTCTAGGAGCTTGCTTCAACCCGTAGAGAGCCTTCCTGAGTTTGCAGACATAGTCCGGATGCTTCTCAGATACGAAACCAAGCGGCTGATCCATGAAGATGTCCTTGTCAATCTCTCCGTAAAGAAAGGCATTCTTCACATCGAGTTGCCACAACCTCCATCCCTTGCTAGCAGCTAAGGCGATCACCACTCTTACAGACGTCATCTTCGCAACTGGACTAAATGTCTCCTCATAGTCTTCTCCATACTGCTGTGAGAATCCTCTAGCGACCAGGCGAGCCTTGAACCGATCAATTCTCCCATCAGCCTTCTTCTTCAACTTATACACCCACTTGCAAGTAACCGGAGTAACGCCATCAACCTTGGGCACAAGGTCCCAGGTTTCATTCTTCTTCAGAGCATCAATCTCTTCCTTCATGGCATCATCCCACTCCTTCAATCCAGTGGCCTCGTTGAAGTTTGCAGGCTCTCGCTCATCCAGAGGACCTGCAAAGAAGCAGGAGACAAAGCTCACTGCATTCCCATCACAGTACCGAGCCGGTGGCTTAACCACCCTCTTCGATCTCCGAAGACATGGCTCCTTGCTCACGGCTTCCGTTGCTTCTTCAGGCTCCACTCCTACCTGGGGCAAGCATTGAGCAGTGCTCCCCCTGCTTCCTGAGCCAGAAGGCTCAGCCTCGGAGTTCGAAGCAACATGAGTTGCTGGTGAAACAGCAAGCTCCTCTTCCAAGCCATCAGCAGCCTCCACCGGTGCTTCCTCAACCTTGCTACTTCCGGTAAGCTCCATCGAGCCACCTCCATATGACGTCAGCTCGTCAAAGACAACGTCTCTTGACACCACGAACTTCTTCGTCACAGGGTCCATGCATTTCCATCCCTTCTTCCGCTCATCATAGCCAACAAAGACAAGTTTCCATGCCTTCGCATCCAGCTTTGTCCTTGAAGCATCCGGGACATGCACATAGCAAGTTGAACCGAACACCCTAAGGTGTCCCACACTCGGCTTCTCCTTCAGCAACAGCTCAACAGGAGTCTTCATGTTGATAGGGCTGAGTGGCATCCGGTTGATAACATAGGCAGCACAAGACATTCCCTCCGCCCAAAAGGACCTTGGGATATCTTTCGCATGAAGCCAACATTTGCAGGTCTCCGTCAGATGACGGATCTTCCGCTCCGCTACCCCATTTTGTTGTGGAGTGTGAGCACAAGTAAGCTCTCGTTGGATCCCGTGCTTCCTGCAGAAGTTAGAAAACTCGGAGAAAACAAATTCTCCTCCGTTATCAGTTCTAAACTTCTTAACCCGCAAGCCAAGCCGGCCTTCTACCAACTCCTTGAACTCCACGAACAAACGGAAGGCTTCCGACTTCTCCTTTAAGAAGTACACACAAGTATACCTTGAGTAGTCATCAACCAAGACAAGCATGTATTTGCTTCCACCAAGGCTGGCAGTAACAGTCGGTCCCATCAGGTCGCCATGAATACACTCCAATGGTTTCTTGCTCCTTGTTTGAGATTTATCAAACGGAAGGCGATGTGCCTTACCGTATTGACAGCCCGCACAAACATGCCCATCACCAAAGGAGGACAACATCGGCAACCCCCTCACCAGACTTCTACTAGCCATCGCCTTCAGCTTGTCCATGCCAACATGCCCCAGCCTCTCATGCCAGATAGCCGCACTATCATTGGCTCTCATCCTATCAATATAGGCACTGGTGGAAAGAACAAACAAGTTCTTCACCCTCCTCCCAACATGAGCAACATCAGCCTTTACCGCTGATACGTTGCGAAGGAACCTCACGTCTGTTGGCCCAAACAGAACGTGATACCCAGCGTCCACCGCGTTGGTCACCGAGAAGAGGTTCTTCTTCATGCCCGGCACGTGATACACACTCCTTAACGTGAGTGGCCCCTGATCACTACCCAAAGACACGACCCCCTCCTTCTCTACTGCATAAACAGTATTATCAGCAGTGATAATAGCTTCATTACCTGAGTAAGCCTACATGGAGGTGAACTTCGACTTGTCTCCGGTGAGGTGATGACCATACCCGGAGTCGATGATCCACTCGCTGTTGAAGTCCTCAGCAGAAAAGGCCCGGACACAAGTGCCCGTCATGAAAGCTCCTCCCCATTCTGCTTCTTCACTTCGCGAGCAAGCTTCCTCCTTTCCCGCAGCATGCCCAGGCTGCAGTTTGACCTTGCAGTCCCGCTTGAAGTGCCCTCGCTGATGACACCGGTAGCACTTCAAGTTCTTCTTCCAGTCCTTAGGAGCATTGCTCCTCTCCGGCGGATATGAAGTTGAAGTCTCCTTCTCAACAGCGGCCTGCACCTTCTTCTTCTTCTTCCCTTCCCATCCCTTCTTCTTGCCTGAGAAGAGAGCCTCGCTGCCTTCCTGATTCAGATTCACTCCAGCCATCTGCCTTGCTAAGCTCTCCTGCGAAGCAAGCAGATTCTCCAGCTCCAGCAACGACGGCTGAGTAGCCCACCCTTGAACAGATGTAACAAAGGCCACATACTCCTTCCGCAAGCCGCGGATAATGTGCCTTTTCATCTTTGCCTCAGAGATAGGCTCATCAGGATCCAGTGCCGACAGCTCAGCACACAGGCTCTTCATCTTTAAGAAGTACTTGGAGATGGAAAGGTCTCCCTGAGTTGCCCTGGCCAACTCATTCTCCAGGAACTAAAGCCGCGCCACATTCTTCCTATTGAACAACTCATCAATGGTTGTCCAAATATCAGCAGCCGACTCACATCCAATGATGTGATCAAACAGTTCCGGAGAGACAGCTCTCTTCAGAATGAACTCCGCCTTAGCATTAGTTCTTCTCCAGAGCCTCACCTGCTCAGCAGTACCGAAAGCAGCAGTAACTTCCTGTCTATCGTCTCCACCGACGACTTCCCACAGCTCCTCGCCTAGAAGATAACTCTTCATGCACGACTTCCACTTCTTGAAGTTAGTCGGCGTTAAGAGTTCAATGCCCAGACCTCTTTCTAAGCTCCCTTCCATTGCAATCACCTGTTGGTACCCTTCAGCAGCTCCAAGCAACAACACAGGTTGATCACCACTCAATCACTGAGTAACAACGCTGGTTGACTTCCGCTCACGCAACTGAACAACCCGCAACCTCAGAAACCTGGCTCTGATACCATGTTAAATTTTCTCAACGTGGTCAGCAAGATAGCCCAAATGCCAAATTAATATCTTCGGAACTACCCAGTTCGCACGCTGAACCTGCGGAAAGCCCAAGGACTAGAGGTTGCACCCAACAAAACAATGGAAGCACAAGAAAGTCTTTTTATGCATTCACTTCTTTACAATCCGAGGCATACATAGCGAGACATGATTTCGCTAGTATAACAGCTGAAAACAGAAAGAACCAAAAAAATAAGCCGGGCGGACAGCACCGGAGTCCGCCGAGACCGCGAGGTCGCCGAGACCGCCGAGCTCGCCCAAGCTATGCTGCAATCCGCCGAATACCACGGAGTCCGCCGAAGCCGCGAGGCCGCGCGGACAGACCGTTATTCGCCTCCTGCTGAACCCGAACTGAGGAACTCCCCTACCCGCCTGAAACCGGCGGACAGGTTATTGAAGCTGGCAAAGATGAAACAGAACTGACAAGCCGCAGAGCGACCTCCTGCTGAGTCCGCAGAGACCGCACACTTCCAAGCACTTGACCGAAGTCACAGCCAAACTCCTGGCTCCTTGAAGTTATCCGCGCGACCTGCACACAGCAAACCGTCAGCCTGAAACAATCCGCGCGGACTGGCAAACACAGACCGCAGCACTTCGCACACCCCAACTTACTGTTCACTCTAGTTACTTAGGTTACTGTAGATGTGCCAGGGGGGGTCCTATTTATAGGCAAGGTGAGGAGTGTGGTCACCGCCCAAGAGATAGCGACACCACCCTCAGTCCGCGCGAATACAACCACCGTCCGCTGAGTCCGCATGGACTTAGCCGGATACCAAGGAAACCGCCAGGAGCAAGGCAACCATTGACGAACCCTCTCCAGTCCGCCCAAGCTAAGCGGACAAGGCACCAGCCCGCAAAGCTCCAACTGCTTCAGGACAGCAAACCCCCTTCAATGGCTGTCCGCACCAACCCGAGGCAGTCCGCAAGACTCACACCTCAATCCGCCACAAGTCCACGACCAAAGGCAAACAACAACAGTCCGCCCGGTCACAGCGGACTTGGCGGATACGGCGGACACCATGAACTTGGCACAATGTGCGACCAAGTCCAAAACCATCAAGGGCCAGTGCGAGCATGGCAGACACAAAGTCCCGTCCGCCAAACACCCTAGCACAGACCGCAACCAGTCCGCGAGCTCCTCGCACTTGTCCAACGCAGCAGCTTCCTCCCGGACTCCAAACACCAGGCCGCCAACTGGTCTCCACAGCAAATCGCCTGCTGTAACACCAGAGCTCGACAAGGCCTCAGCCAAGCTCTAGGCTCAGTCCGCAACAGCCAATACCGCGGACACTCCAGTCCGCAAGGCTTCCCGCGAACTCGAACCAACCCGCCAACAGCTCAAGCTTGCACCCACGGCCACTGAGCAAAGCACCAGTCCGCGAGCCTATCCGCAGATACCAGGCCGCACCAAACCGCGGACTCCATGCAACAACCCGCTCAACACAGCCGGCTTCCACCAGACTTTCCACCAGGCCGCAACCCTCAGTCCGCCCAGTCCACCAAAGCTGTCCGCCACAGGCCGCGCGGCCTGTCCCGACACCCACTTCCACTTCACAAATTTCAACAGCGGATGAACCTCATTTTATATGTCATGGGTGTGCACATAGCCACCTCCCCCATGATCTTCACTAAAATTAATAGGATCATAAGTTTGACCACGCGCGCGATCACCGCATCTGATCCTCGCGCGCGCGATCACCGCGTCTGATCTCCGCGCGCCGATCCAACAACCTATTATGGGGAAACCGCCACACCTCGCCGGCGGCAGGCGACCGAACTCCTCCCTGGACGCCGGCCGAACGCCCCCGACCATGCGGCCAAGGGGGCGGCCGCCCGGGCCTCCCCATTCCTCGGCCGCCGGTGCGGCCAAGCGGGGCGGCCGACCGAGCCGCCCCCCCCTCCTTGGTCGTCGGTGGCCAAAGGAGCGGCCACCCCCGCCGCTCCCTCGCCTGGCCGCCCGTGCGGCCGAGAGGGGCGGCCAACCGGGTCGCCCCCCGCCTTGGCCATCGACAGCCAAGGGGGCGACCGCCCCGACCTCCCCCCTCTCCTGGCCGCCCGTGCGGCCGAGAGGGGGCCAACCCGGCCGCACCCTCCTTGGCCAACGGTGGCCAAAGGGGATGATGCCCCGACCGCCCCTCTCCTTGGCCGACGGTGGCCAAAGGGGCAAACGCCCCAGCCGCACCATCGGCTTAGCCGCCGGTGGACACAGGGTCGGCCGGCCGCCGCATCCCTCGGCCGTCGGCGCCTGACCGATGGGAGTGGCCACCTCTCCCCGACCGTCGGCGGCGACCCTCCCTCGCCGGCGAATTTGGCGGCAAGTTCGGCGTCCGCCCATGGAGGCCCTCTCCCGTCGTCCGATTAGGGGAGATCGTCCTCGACCGCTTGATCTGTAAGACCCCCCTTCTAGAACACAAGACACAGTCGAGGGAAGTCTTATGCCCAGAACAGCTGCCTTGTGGTAGCGCCAACACACGGGTTGACCTGTACAGCCAGACGTCTATCCTACCGGCTAAAAGCAATATCATCATTGCCAACTCAACATAAGAATTAAAACACAAGTCAAAATCCACATAAGTACATAGTCCAAAACGAATACATCAAATAAAAAGAAGCAAGCAAGGCTTTTATAATATCAAAGTACATCATGCCAAAAAGGTTACAAAATGAGTCTCTCAAAAACTTACATCAGTCACTGACGGCAGCAATGGTATCGTCACTTCAGGCTCTATCATCCTGGCTTTGCTTCCCTCCTGCATAACCTGCTGCTGCTCTATCTGCGAGGTTTCCTCCTAAAATGGAAGACGTAGCAACCGTTAATCATAAAGACTAAGTGGCTATCACATCCGCTCCCCTGACAATTCTTAAGCACCGGGCGGAGAAAAGAAGAGGGTGCAATATATATATATATATATATATATATATATATATATATATATATATATATATATATATATATATATATATATATATACAGTAGTACAAGTAGGTGGTATAAGATAATCAATATCAGAGTATATCAAAGTAACTACAAAAATTGTGTATGTCAATTTACACTTGCAGTTCTACCATCAACAGTAGTGTACAAGTATGAATAAACAATAAGAAGTAACTTAACTTATATGAATGCTCATATAGACATATAAGTTAAGGACCGCCTTAACAGTAAAGTAACTCATCATATAAGAGTGCATATACAAACTTATATAATAAGGATCTTGTGTATGTAATGCAATACAATGTTATGAATGCAATGCGATAACTCACCCATGCTAACACACATGTAACTGCTATGTCGACACAGACTTGTAGTTCCCACTTTTCGAGCAGGTAGCTAACCTCTCAGGCTCCATCCGTCGTGGCCAGACGATGATAGTAGAACAGGATTTCCACTACTAGGCGGACATCCACACTACCAAGCCTAGGCCTCCATACGACTCAATGCTAAGAACACAACAACGGAGCTCACATGCGTACTACGGCTTAGAGGGGTCTTGGCTAGATGTGAACCATGAACACAACCCAAACTGGCCTACCAGTGTGGCAGAGAAAGGGCCTCGGGAATGAGCACCGTGGACACAGCCAAACCGTCGACTTGGAACAGAAAGGGCCTCGAGAATGAGCACCGAGCACACAACCAAACCGTTCAAAGTCTATATGTCAAGTCCCGTCGGTGTGAAGAATGGCGAGCCTGTAGACCGGTTACACTATCCTTAACCCAGGATTATGACACCACATGTTAACTCACTATTGACAATTGTGCCCTACAATGTTACTCAGGATTTGAAGAGGCATCACCAATCATGCTAAGGGGCATAATGTATTTGATGTGTGCTTAAGTTCATGCATGCAGGTTGTCCTTGATTATACAAGTGAACAAAAAGAGTAAGCTGAAAGTTAGATAATTTGACTAAGGTAAAAGTATTGAGACCGCTGAGATAGCTGAGTCAACTGAGAAGAATGTCTCAACATAACCGCTGAGACAGCTGAGAAGCTCAATGCAAAGCATTGAGTGAAGAATGTCTCAGCAAAACCGTTGATATAAGAGATAGTCTTAGTTGTGAAGAAGAAAGCATTGAGACAGTTGAGAAGAAACTGCTGAGACAGGAGATAATCTCGGCTATGAAGAAGAAACCGCTGAGATAGTTGAGAAGGAATCACTGAGACAAAGCCAGCAAAAATTCTCTAAGTCTAGAAGCGTTGAGTGAAGCAGGTTCACTCAACACTTCTACTGAAGAGCCAAGTCAGCATGCATTGAGAGACTTAACATCACTCAACACTTAATGACTTCTGGAATTTTTCCAAGTCCAAAAAGTGATGACCACTGCTGACGTCACCAGAAGTCAACAAGTCAAAGTATTTCGTGTCGTTGCGGGAAAGCTACAACAACACCGGTTGCCACTGCTGACGTCACCAGAAGGCAACAAAGTCAAAATAGTTCATGTCATTGCGGGGAAGATGCAGTAGCGCCGGAAGCTTCTATTTGTCTTCTTCCTAGGGAGGTGGAGCTCACCATCCGTGGCTGGGCCCACACTCAAATTGTGTCGTTGATTCAAATAAATAGATATAAAAAGCAGAGAGAAAAGTAGATTATGGTTACAAAGAAAATACAAAAAACTGAGCCGACTGAACTTCATCTTCTTCGACGAGCTTGAAAGCCAAGTCTAGCAGTGCACGCCAACAAGCAGAGAAAATAACTGAAGCTTTTCCAGTTCAACAAGTTTGTTCTTTGCAGAATAAGGTGGATGATTCATCTAATCAGCAAGGAGAGATATCTGTGTGAAGGGCCTGAAAGAATTAGTTTCAAGATATCCTAAACACCTAGAGGGGGGGGTGAATAAGTTCAATTCCTTTTTATTAAGGCAGTTCAAATATATAACTAGTAGACAACCCATGTAACAAAATTCACAACAAAGATTAATAGAAATACATCCAATCATAGCATACACACAGATTTATAGTGGTTCCCCAAGAGATGGGTACATTCACTTTCCTCCTTCGCCTATCTAGCAGTATACTAGATTCGGCCTAACTTCCTTCTTTCTTCTCAGATCCTCAGATCTTACAACTCAGAACCAAGAATGGTTCCTACAGCTCACACTTCACCAAGTGTTACAACTCAAATTCTTCCTAAGAATCCTACCTCAGAGTGAGTCCACACTCCTACAACTCAGGCAATCAAGCCCTACCTCAGCCTTATCCACCAGGCCTACGACTCAGAGAAATTAATCCCCTACCTCAGGCACTCAGCCCTACCTCAGCCTTTATAAACTTAGGCTTACAACTCAGAGAGATAACTCTCTTACACTCAGATCTATAAAAGATCCTACAGAGAAAATTGATTATAAAAAGAATAAATCCTTCACCCAGGCAGAGAGAGAAAGGGGTGAAGGTTTCTTGATCAGTTCTTGATAGATCTGACTGCTTAAGATTCAACCTGTCTTACCTTCTTCAAAGCTTCTTGAATCTGAACAAAGTAAGGTTGATCTTCATGTGAAGTTGGAGATGATCTTCAATCCAGCTTCCTTTTATTTCAGATGTAGATCTGAATTCTTCTTGCAGACTTGTTCAGAATCTGCCCTTAGAGACTTGTTGATTTCTGGATCAGAACTTATCTTCTTAGTTCTCTTAATCTCTTCAATCTAAATCATCTTCTATTTGATGATAGAACAAGTCTTTATATAGACCCATCTGAGGTTACCGGCTGATCCGGTTCATAACGGCCTTCTGACAGTTCTGACAGATACAACAGGTTTGTTAGTTATGACAGCTGTCATGTCTTCAGTCTTGACACATGATACCTTATTGTACTCTATCTCAGTCAGAAAAAGTGTCGAGACAATACTTCAAATGTGTCAACACAAATAGACCATGTGTCGACACAATTCTTGATGATGTCGACACAGCTCACACAATGTCGACACAACCCTTCTTTATCTTCTCAACACAGCTTCTGTGGAATGTATCGACACAAGTCCTGTGTGTCGACACAATAGCTTCTAGTCTCGACATAGTTGGTGCTGATAGAATTCTGGTATGTGTCGACACAAGTCCTGTGTGTCGACACAATTGTTGTCGACAGAATTCTGATGTGTGTCGACACAAGTCCTGTGTGTCGACACAATTATTGTTGACAGAATTTCTATGTGTCTACACAAGTCCTGTGTGTCGACATAATTTGGCTCCCGGTGTCGACACAATTCTTCTCAAGTGTCGACACTTGTACTTAGAAACGTTTTCTGCATTTTCTTAACCTGCACATTGAAACTCAACAACCCATCAAATACACAATGATATATATTATTGAGTTGAGTGATGTTTCTCCAAATCAGGTACACAGTTTCCAATGTACCCAACAATCTCCCCCTATTTGGAGAAGTCATAACCCTTAGTCAATGATATACATCACTTATAATAAAACAAATAGTATGATGTAAACATTTACTTCAAAAACAAGATTAACCATAAGCAGTCATAGCATGTAATAGTATTATCACATAATATGTTATAACATAATAATCATGCATCACAAAATCTTAAGTATACCATATCAAATTAAGGCTAAACCAAGGAATTTATTAATATATGTTTCAGCAATTTAGAATAACAAAGATTTAGTCCAAAATGTTACATAGACCTAAGCCTAGTCCATCTAACTCTACGATTGATCATGCTCCTTGATGACGATTCCTTTGCCAGACTGAATCCTAGCTTGTACATTGGCTTCTGTGTCATCGACCAGCTTCTTTCCTTTCAGATCCTTCTTCTTGAGCTCTTCTGTCTTGATCTTTTGCCTTTCAAAGTAATGATAAGGCTTTGGAAAATATTTGCTAGGCTCCACAGAAGTAGCAGGTATCTTCCCAGCTTTGAGGTCTCTTCTAAACTGATATATGGCATCTTGCCGCTTCTGATATTTGCTCAATTCTTGTTCAAAATACCACTTGACTCTATCATGCATGTTTTCTTTAACAGCTTGCCAAGCAGTGAGAATAATGTTTCTGGAGGTGGGACTCCACTGTTCAAAATCAGGCTTTAATTCTGCCTGCTCTATGAACCTTTTCTTAGATAATTGAGCTTCTTTCTGAGCATCCCTAGCTCTTTGTGCTTCTTGCTCTCTTTGCAAAGTAGCTCCATACATTTCAACCGTTTCACTAAAAACATTCTGTACCTTCTTTGGCGGACTATACATTTGTTGTACTGTATGCTGAATTCCCTCAAAATCGGAAGGTAGATAAATAATTTGAGCTACTTCCTGCTGAACCCCTTCATTGTAAGCCGTTGAATTCCTGATTCAGCAGTGTTGTCATCATCACAAAGGGGTGGATAACCAAGAGTTGCTCTAATAGCATTAGTTATCCATTTAGCATGATCTGAGCCTGCATTGACTAATACTCTTTCCCCCTTTATGACTTCTCATTCAATATGGTCTTGTAGATCATCCTTTTGAAATCTTATCTGATCAGCTAGATAATTGATGTCTGCTTTATAGTATAATCTGAACTTCTGCAGCTGATCAACAATTACCTTTTGAGAGGCCTGGATAGCAGTGTGAACATTAGCCAAATCTGCTTTGAGTTGTGTATCAAACTCTGACTTTTCTTTAACCTTGTTTTAGTGAAAGCAGTGGCTTTATTCTTGAGTTCTGTGACAATAACATTATGAGATTCAGTGAGATTGTCATTCATTCTAATTTGATTCTCCAGAACATATCCTTGTTTTATTGCAATGTAATCTATCTGAGTTTTGGCCTCTTTTTGTTGTTTGGCCAGGTAGACAACAGCATGAACTACATTTTGAAAGCATTCAGTCATTTCCATTTTGTTCTGATTGACTTCAAATCTGATGGATTTGATATCTTGGGCCAAGGTAGATTGCAGTTCTTTATGACTCTCATCCACATATTTCTCAAGAGCAACACTTTGTTCATCCAATTTCAGTTGTAGTGACACTAACAGTGAACTGAAATCTATTGCAGGAGCTGGACTTGGTGGTGCATTCTTCAAGGTTCTCTTATATCTTGTGCTCCTCTTCCTAAGCTCTAGAAGTTTTCTCTTCTTTACCCTGGAGGCCTCTTCATCTACAGAGGTATCAGATGAACTATCTATGTCCACTATGTCTTTTGGACTTGAGACAATGATAGGCACCTCCTTCTCAATTCTTGGCTGCTCCCCCTCAGTTCTTGCTCCTAGAAAATCAGGAAACAACTCTTCTAAGGTGACCTCTTGTTGCATTTGAACTGATGGAATAACTTTCTCTTGCTCAGCAGAAGGGCCTCCTTCAAATTCAAAGGTTTCTTCCATATTAATATCTTGTTCTGGGACATTGTCTTGGTTATTTTGATCAACATTATTCATAATCACATCCAGTGCATCATTCTCAATGTCTATAGTAGTTTTACTTATATCCTGTATTACCTCAAGTATAGATTGAGTGGCTGCTTCACTGTCCAATGCAGCTGTTGGTCATTTGGCTCTTGCACATTATCTTCCTTTGAAGGTGATGGCACTTGTTGAGCTTGAACTGGAAAAAGCTCATTAGGTCCCCCTTGATGAGGCTCTTCCTGGACCTAGTCCACTGAGATGTTGGTGGCAGGAATCTGCGCCCCCTATAGCTGATCATCAGTCACAGTTTCTAGAGCAGTAGATTTTCTAGTACTCTCTGGTCCTTCTTCATCTGTGCTGAAAACAACTTCTTCTTATGAATCACTAGAAGATTCAACTAGCTTGTGTTGAGTTTTCTTCTTTGTCTGAACCTGTTTCTGGTATTTCTGAGGTGTAGAGACATCCTTGGTCAATACCCTATCCCATCTGTACAGTATCCTCATGTCCGTTCTCCTCATATGATTAATCTTAGAGTCGGTAGTCTGATTCAGCACTTCTGGAATAGTCATGGACAGATACAGGCTTAGTATTCTACCCAGATTAGGTTTCTTTATACTTTCCGTGATCTTTTCAAAAACAACAGCAGACCAGTTAGTTTTCACCTTAAATATAACTCTAATCATGAGATTGAACATATAGGCTGAGATCCTATCATGTCCTCCTATTTTACATAGAATAACCTTGCCTATAATTTTAGACAAAAATTTGCCCTGGGAATTCATTCCCTTCCTGTTCATGTATGATCCAATTTTGGTAGTGGGATCCAGTCCGCACCATTGGAGAGCATCTTTTGTCATGGAAGATGCTATGTCATCTTCTTCCTTAACTCTAGGAAGCTGAAGTGTCTTACTTAAACTCTTCTGTGTGAGTGTCACCTTAGTACCTTGGATAGAAGATTTAATTTTCACGCCCTTCGGTTCCATGGATGCTGATGAGTAGAATTCAAGAACCTCCTTCTTCCATATCCTGGTAGGTTCTGAGACTAAGTACTCCAATCCATTCTCGGTGATTAGGGTAATCACGGCTTGGAATTCTGCAGTGGCAGTCTCAAACGCATTGCGAACTAGTTCATAGCCCTCGTTGATGTTCTCTTCCAGCTTTGGCGCCATTAGGGATGAGAGAGAGAGAGATTGAGGAGAAGGAAGATGAAGGTCTTGTCGACACAGATGGTTTGGTCTCGAGAATTCTGAGAGCGTAGTCAACAAGGTCTTGTTTCCACCTATTTATACTTTTCTAAATAATGAAGGCCAAAAGGTAGGAGGAAATTTGCTTATTGTGTCAACACAGTTGGGATGGTGTCGACACAGACTACTAAAGTCTCGACAGAGATTTTAAAAGGTATTACAATACTTTATGTCGACACCAATTGTGATGTGTCGACACAGACAACCTTAAGAGTCTACACTAATTCCTGCGTGTCGACATAGATGACTGTATGTGTCGACACCAATATCTATGTGTTAGGATATCTATATGTCGACACCAAATTCTGAGTGTCGACATAATCTTCTTGATGCGTCGACAGAATTTTCCTTAAATGTCAACACCAACTACTAAGTGTCGACACAGATTTCTTTATGTGTCGACACAAATTTACTTAGTCAAATTTATCATACTATTCTAAGTTTAGCATGCCTAATTCAATTTTAAAGTAATTGAATTTTGTTTCATCCAGTGGTTTGGTGAACATGTCAGCAATTTGACTATTAGTGTTGACAAATTCTAAACTTATGTCTTCTTTTTCAACATGATCTCTAATGAAATGAAATCTGATTTCTATGTGCTTAGTTCTGCTATGCGAAATAGTATTTCCAGCAATAGAAATGGCACTTGTAGAATCACAATATAATGGAGTTCTACTTACCTTGATGTCATAGTCTTCAAGTTGATGTTGTATCCACAAAAACTGAGCACAACAACTTCCTTCAGCTACATATTCTGACTAAGCAGTGGATATAGCCACACTTGTCTGCTTTTTGCTGCTCCATGACACCAATCTTTCACCTAGGAACTGACATGCGTCAGTGGTGCTTTTCCTATCTTCTTTGCACCCTGCAAAGTCTGCATCTGAAAAATCTGTTAGTAGAAAATCTCTATTCTTAGGGTACCAAAGACTAAGATTTGGTGTTCCCTTAAGATATCTCAAAATTCTTTTGATAGAAGTATAATGAGATTCTTTTGGGCAAGCTTGATAACTAGTACAAAGACATGTAGCATATATGATGTCTGGTATACTAGCAGTTAAGTAAAGAAGGGAGCTAATTATCCCTCTATACAAAGACTCATCTACAGGTTTTCCCGCATCATCTTTGCTTATAGGCATACTTGTCCCCATTGGAGTTCTCATGGTGGAGGATGACTCCATGGCATATTTCTTAATTAACTCCTTGGTGAACTTAGACTAGGATATGGACAAACCATCATCAGTATATCTAACTTGGAGTCCCAAGAAGAATTTCAGCTCACCCATGCTGCTCATCTCAAACTTCCCTTGCATAAGTTTTGCAAACTTTCTACAAAGGTTGTTTTTAGTAGATCCAAAGATAATGTCATCAACATATATCTGGACTAGGATGATCTTGCCTTTTGATTTCCTTAGGAATAGAGTCTTGTCTATTTTTTCCCTTGAGAATTTGTTCTCAATGAGGAAGGTAGACAGTGTTTCATACCAAGCCCTAGGGGCTTGTTTCAACTATATAGAGCTTTCTTAAGCCTATAAACATAATTAGAATAAAGAGGATCTACAAAACCTGAGGGTTGTTCAACATATACTTCCTCTTTTAAGTCACCATTCAAGAATGCTGACTTTACATCCATTTGGTATACCTTGAACCCTTGGTAAGCTGCATAGGCAAGGAACAACCTTATTGCTTCCAACCTTACCACTGGGGTAAATGTCTGGTCAAAGTCTATTCCTTCTTTCTGCCTGTAGCCATTTGCTACCAGTCTTGCTTTCTTCTTGACTATAATGCCATTCTCATCTAACTTGTTCCTGTAGATCCACTTAGTCCCTATGACATTGTGATTCTTTGGTTTAGGAACCAACTCCCAGACTTTACATCTTCTGAATTGATTCAGCTCTTCCTGCATGGCATCAATCCAATTTGGGTCTTGTATGGCCTCTTCAAATTTCTTGGGTTCCATCTGTTACAGAAAACTTGAGCATAGAACTGTGTTTAAGCTCTTGCTTCTGGTTAGAAAACCATGTCTTGGATCACCAATAATTTGGTGTGCTGGATGATCCGTTAGATGTCTTATTACTGGAGGCAATCTTTCTACAACTTGATTTTCTCCAATTTCCTCACCAAGCTGTACTTTATTGTCTTCATCATCAGCTTATGGGTCTTGTACTCCCCCTAAATAGCATCAATCATTTTCCTCATTCTGTCTTGCAGGTTGGCCTTATCTAATGGTTAGCTTGTCCATATTTTCCTTCAAACCCGTAGAGCTACAAAAAGTGCTAGACAGCTCACAGTTGATTAGCTTAGATTCATCAAAGAATACATGGACAGATTCTTCTACAGCTTAAGTAGTCAAGTTGTAGACCCTGTATGCCCCACTGTTGTTGCTGTACCCAACAAATATCCCTTCTTAAGACTTGACAGCAAACTTAGTTAAATAAGACTTGCCATTGTTAAGTACATAACACTTGCTACCAAAGATCCTAAAATAGGATATATTTGATTTTCTGCCTTTCATAATCTCATAGGGTGTCTTCTTGTAGCTTTTGGTGATGGAATCTCTATTGAGAACATGACATGCAATGTTTACTTCCTCAGCCCAGAAATATTTTGGGAGAGAAGTGTCACTTAGTAGTGTTCTACCAGCCTCAATAAGAGTCCTATTCTTTCTTCCAGCAACACCATTTTGCTGGGGATTTCTAGGAGAGAACTCTTGATGAATCCTTAGTTCTTCACAAAATCTTGTCATGAATTCAGACTGAAATTCAGTCCCATGGTCACTTCTAATTTTGACCACTGAATTGTGAAGTTCATTTTGAATTTGCCTAACAAAATTGTGGAAGACAGTAGGGGTTTCAGAGTTCTGGCTCAGAAAGAAAACCCATGTAAATCTAGAATAGTCATCCACAACCACAAAGGTATAGACTTTCCTACCTAGACTATGAACTGAAATTGGACCAAATAGATCAATATACAGGAGGTACAAACACCTCACAGAGTCTTTGGTATCAAGACTGTGGAAGGAGGTCTTGGTCTGTTTGCCTTTTTGACAAGCTAAACATACACCCTCCTTGACGCACTTGACTTGAGGAACATTTCTCACTAACTTTTTAGAAAAGAGTTCACCTATAGTCTTGTAGTTAAGGTGAGCTAGCCTCTTGTGCCCTTTGACACAATGAGAAGCTTTCTCATTTGCAACTAGGCAAACAGGAGAATCTTTATTCTCACACACAAAATTTATACAATAAACATTTCCTTTCCTATAACATGTCAAGATGACCTCCTGATCACTTGACCTTCTAATCTGACACCCATTCTTAATAAAAGAAGTGTCATAACCAAGATCACTTAGTTGACTTATGCTTATTAGGTAATGTTTCAGACCTTTCACATAAGCAGCTTGGGTGATAGTGATAGAGCTATTGGAAATGTTACCAAACCTTTTGATGACTCCCTTTTCAGATCCACCAAAGATCACTTTGGGTCTATTTTCTATGGGAGAGTAATCCTTTAGCATCCTTCTTATTCCAGTCATGTGCCTGGAACATCCACTGTCCAAGTACCATATTGTGGTATGGCCACATAGACTCACCTTCATCAAATAAAATTACTTAACCTTAGAACCCCAATAATTATTTGGTCCTAGGTTTAGGTTAGACTGAAACTTGACATACTTGCATGTAGCCTTTCTGATAGGTAAGCTTGCATTTTTCTTGACTGAAGTGTTGTGCCAACAATCAATGGCATAATGACCCACTTTGGCACAACCCCAGCACTCATATCTGTTATATCTTCTTTTAACTACAGTCTTAATAGCATTGATGTAAGAATTCCTTAAAACTGTAGGTATAGTGGTCCTTTTATTGAGTGCTGGGGCTGGTGCATCAAACACTGATGATTCCTGAAGAACATGGTGTGTTTGTTCATGGGCTGCCCTATTGGCATTTGCACCCTTGTCATTCTGATCAACATGCTTACAATGACCATGTGTGATGTCATGGTCATACCTGTTAGTAGGCTGCATCACTTTCCTGAAAGAAATAGGGAGTTTGGAGGCTAGTGGCTGAACTGGGCCTTTGCCTTTTCTTTTGGAATTAGCTGCCCTGTTCTTCCCTTGAAGCCTAATCCCGTCTTACCCTTTTGGAGGATGAAGTCATCAATTAAGGGTAGGACTGACTTTGGCTTTGAGAATTTAGCCATAAGATCCTTCTCTCTTTGAAGTCTGACTTCCAGACTCTTGATTTGATCATTTTTGAAGGTAATTATACCCATCTGAATAACAGTTATATTTTTCAGTTTGGAAACTTCATTCAACTTCAAATCCATCATTTTTGCTGAATCTGATGCAACCAATTTAAGAGATTCAATTTTCTTAGCCTGTTTTTTGATAAGGATTCTGCTTCTCTTAAGAGCTTGCAATAGATCACCATACTCATCAATCAGTTGTTGAACACGACGTTAAGATTCAGAACCATCCTCATCTCTTGATGCAGATGCTTCTGATTCTGATCCAGTATAATAATCAGACTGTGAAGATAGGTTGTTTACCTTACTGGGACCAGGCTGATCCTGACACTGATCTTCCTCAGTCAAAGCCATCAGCCCTCTACAATGATGATCTTCAATCCCATTTATAGAATCCAGCATTTGCAAGAACTCAGTTTCTACTGAATCCTCTTCAGTAGTGAATAATCCAATATAGGCTTCAGCTTCAGCCACTTCTCCTGATCCTGATGATGAGGAATCTATCCAACTCTTCTACTTCTTTGCAAAAAAGGAACTCTCCTTCTTGCCCTTATTTTGATGCTTTTTCTTGTCATTAGATTCCTTTCTTTTATCAGGGCAGTCAGCTACAACATGTCCAGACCTGTTGTAACAATAATAATTAATCTTAGAAGAAGTTATTTTGCTAGGTTTAGTGTCATACCTGTCATTTTTAGAAGATTTCTTTTTCTAGTAATAGTCATCCTTGGACTATGAGGAGGATGGCTTGGTTCTCCACTATTTTTTCTTCATGAATCTTTTGAATTGCCTTGTGAAAGAAGCAAAATCTTCATTAGAATTAGGGCTGTCTGATGTGTTGTTGTCAGAATTATCTGAGATAACTTCAGCTGCTTTCTTAGGAGGAGATGGTGACATCCTCCTATCCTTATTTGGGGCATCAACCTTGAAGGCCACAGATTTCTCTTTGTACTCAGACCTATAGCTTTTCTCTTCCTCCTTCCTGGCTATAAGCAGCATCTCACATGATAGCAGTTTTCCAAATAGGGTTGGAGGAGAAGTGTCTGCAACTCTGGGTACTTCCCTGATGACACATATCTTGGTATCCCAGTTCTTGGTTAGTGATCTGAGAAACTTATCATTGAGCTCATATGTGCTAAAGACTCTTTCATATGACATTAGCTCATTAACTATTCTGAAAAACTTCTTGTAGCAATCAGTTATGCTGTCTGTTTTAGTTTGTCTAAAACTTTCATATTCTTGATTTAACATAAACTTTCTGTCCTATCTTATTTCTTCCGATCACTCCATGTAGACAATTAAAGTGTCCAACATCTCCTTGGAGGTTTTACAGTGAATCAAGTTTTGGAAAGATGAATCATCTATAGCACTAACTGTTATGTTCTGTGCTCTCTTATCCATAGTGGCTAAGATGATCTCATTCTTTGTCATTTCTGAGTAACTCTTTGGAGTCCTGATGTTGGCATCAAGAGCTGAGATATTCATAGGAATGAATGGCCCTTTTTAACTGTGATGCAGATTCTTGGGTCAGAAGCTTCCATGAATAATCTGACTCACTCTTTCCATATACCAAAAATTTCCTTTCTACATATAGGTAATTTCATGGATCCAAGTTCCATGTGATTTTCACTTGAACCCATTTTGATTATAACTGGTAACTGCCTTATAGATCAACTCAGACTGTTAAGTCTATTCTTGAGTAACCTCCCACTTATACCACTTGAAAGAATTGGTTTCAATATATCCTAAACACCTAGAGGGGGGGGGGGGGGTGAATAAGTTCAATTCCTTTTTATTAAGGCAGTTCAAATATATAACTATTGACAACCTATGTAACAACAATCACAACACAGATTAAGAGAAACACAACCAATCACATCATACACACAGATTTATAGTGGTTCCCCAAGAGATAGGTACATCCACTTTCTCGCTTCGCCTATCTAGCAGTATATTAGATTCGGCCTAACTTCCTTCTTCCTTCTCAGATCCTCAAATCTTACAACTCAGAACCAAGACTGGTTTCTACAGCTTACACTTCACCAAGTGCTACAACTCAGATTCTTCCTGAGAATCCTACCTCAGAGTGAGTCCACACTCCTACAACTCAGGCAATCAAGCCATACCTCAGCCTTATCCACCAGGCCTACAACTTAGAGAAATTAATCCCTACCTCAGGCACTCAGCCCTACCTCAGCCTTTATAAACTTAGGCTTACCACTCAGAGAGATAACTCTCTTACACTCAGATCTATAAAAGATCCTACAGAGAAAATTGATTATAAAAAGCATAAATCCTTCACCCAGGCAGAGAGAGAAAGGGATGAAGGTTTCTTGACCAGTTCTTGATAGATCTGACTTCTTAAGATTCAACCCGTCTTAGCTTCTTCAAAGCTTCTTGAATCTGAACAAAGTAAGGTTGATCTTCATGTGAAGTTGGAGATGATCTTCAATCCAGCTTCCTTTTCTTTCAGATCTGAATTCTTCTTGCAGACTTGTTCAGAATCTGCCCTTAGAGACTTGTTGATTTCTGGATCAGAACTTATCTTCTTAGATCTCTTGATCTCTTCAATCTAAATCATCTTCTGTTTGATGATAGAACAGGTCTTTATATAGACCCATCTGAGGTTACCGGCTGATCCGGTTCATAACGGCCTTCGGACAGTTCTGACAGATGCAACAGCTTTGTTAGTTATGACAGTTGTCATGTCTTCAGTCTTGACACCTGATACCTCATTGTACTCTATCTCAGTCAGAAAAAGTGTCGAGACAGTACTTCAAATGTGTCAACACAAACAGACCATGTGTCGACACAATTCTTCATGATGTCGACACAGATCACACAATGTCGACACAGATCACACAATGTCGACACAACCCTTCTTTATCTTCTCAACACAGCTTCTGTAGAATGTGTCGACACAAGTCTTGTGTGTCGACACAATAGCTTCTAGTCTCGACATAGTTGGTGCTGACAGAATTCTGGTATGTGTCGACACAAGTTCTGTGTGTCGACACAATTGTTGTCGACAGAATTCTGCTGTGTGTCGACACAAGTCCTGTGTGTCAACACAATTATTGTTGACAGAATTTCTATATGTTGACACAAGTCCTGTGTGTCGACACAATCTGGCTCCTGGTGTCGACACAATTCTTCTCAAGTGTCGACACTTGTACTTAGAAACTTTTTCTGCATTTTCTTAACCTGCACATTGAAACTCAACAACCCATCAAATACACAATGATGTATATTATTGAGTTGAGTGAGGCTTCTCCAAATCAGGTACACAGTTTCCAATGTACCCAACAGGGCCGTCAACCTTCAATAGCAGATAGTTGTTCTTTAGTGCAGCAGTGAAATAGTTAGCTGTAGAAGAAGACTAATTCCTTCTATAACAAGAGGGGTGGACTAATATCTGCTCAGTCCAACAAGGTAGACTCAGAGATTTATCTCTGAGTCAGAGTTTTAATTTATTTCAACTTCTTGATTAAATTCATGTAGGATTCAGGTTGTCTGAATCTGAGGTGTTTGACCTTTTGTGCCTGAGTTCTAGGTGACTAATTAGTCAGTGAATTTGGTGCCATGCTGGGGTATTGAGGTAGTATCTAAGTGTGGATCTGAGAGTAAAGCTGTCCTCCCAGCCTGAGTAGTAGGGCCTAGTGCCTGAGGTAGGTGACTGTTGAGTCACTGAGCTGTAGATGACAAGTGTGTCACTGAGTTGTAGGCCTTTGAGGAGGCTGAGCTGTAGGTTCCTTGAAGGGCACTAAGGTAGGTACCTGGAAGGGTACTGAGCTGTAGGAGTGCTGTAGCACTCTGAGAGTAGGGCCTTGTACCTGAAGTAGTAGCGCTGAAAAGCCTGAGTTGTAGTCCTTAGAGATAAGACTGAGGTAGGTGGTCTGTGGACCACTGAGCTGTAGGAGCGCTGCATGGCTCTGATGTAGGAACCTTTGTGGTTCTGAGGTAGGGTTCTGAAGAGAACCTGAGTGTAAGGCTGAGATCCTGAGGTGTTAGCTCTGATGAGCATTTTGGAGGAGTTTGTGCCTTGTCTAACATAAGTTAGGAAGGTGGGAGGGAAAGTGAATGTACCCAATTGGGGAACCACTATAAATATATATGTGCTTTACTGTGTTGCTTGTACTTCTCTTATATTGCAGGTACTAAAGACAAGCTCTAGATCACTTAGTAAGAAAACAGCAAAAATCAAACATGGCACAAGCCCTAGCATGGTCTCTACCTAGGAGATCTTCATCTCACAAATCAAACTCTTTTGATTCGACATCCCTCCTAGAAATAACTACAGATCTAGCACCAAGGGAGATGGTAGGAAGCACACCTCATTTCCGATGGTTCAGGTCATGGATCTCATCACTCTCCTTGATGACATCTTCTTTTACGTTGGTGTTGTTCTTCACGGAAGAAGAGAAGGGAATGTTTTCCTCCAGAAATCACCTATGACAACTCTTCTCTCCTAACGGTTTTAGCATAGGTAACGACTCGGTAAAAATGGAGAAGTGACGGCTATATTTTCCTGTAAGTCTTCTTTTATAATGAGAAATTAGGGTTGAACCGCTTTGCCACATGTCACCATGTTACTGGACCGCCCGTTATTATATTAATTATGTCCTTTTGAAAAGGCGTGTCAATTTAAGTTGCTTAGCGCCAATCCCGAAATCCGGTTCACCCCGTGTATAGGAATCCGAAACAGTGGGCCAAAATATGACATGTCAAATTCGTCGTGTATAGCATACCCACTCGGAGAATCATCAAGATTTGTCGTGATCACTCGACGCCTTATATAATTACAGCACTTTAAGTTAAAATTGTCGAGTTTACTTCCATTACTTGACAAATCGTCGAGTGGCATCGAGTGCAGTCAACGCACTCGACTCATACAACCTCAGAATAACACTAAGTAAAAAGCGTTGAGTTTACTTACCCTTACTCGATGAATCGTCGAATGGCGCTGAGTGCACTAAACGCACTCGACGCCTATACCATCCAAAATATTTCTAAGTCAAAAGCGTTGAGTGCGTTGAGACCACTCAATGTTGTGTTGACTCCACTCAACGTCAACAACATTCCACAGTTTCTAAGTAAAAAGCGTTGAGTGTGTTGATACCACTCAACACCGCGTTGACTTCACTCAACGCCAATAGCATCCAAAATGGATCTAAGTTAAAAGCGTTGAGTGGCATTGAGACCACTCAACGCCGCATTGACTTCACTCAACACCAAAACTTCCAGAAAATATTCTAAGTCAAATACGATGAGTGGTGCTGAGTCCACTCAACGCCTCAGCTTAATCCGTTGAATGGCATTGAGTGGTGTTGAGTCCACTCAGCGCCTCAGCTTTTTCATTGAATGGAATTGAGTGGTGTTGAGTCCACTCAATGTCTCAGCTTATTCATCAAACGACATTGAGTGGTGTTGAGTCCACTCAACGCCTTAGCTTATTCGTCGAATGGAGTTGAGTGCTGTTGAGTCCACTCAACGCCATGAGTCCAGAAAATATTCTATGTAACATCTACTCTATTCGTCGACTCCAGTCGACTCACTCGATGCTTCCCGAGCCTGAGTCAATTCTTTTGACTCAAAATGCACGCGAGGGGCCTAGCGTGAAACAGGACATTACAAATCCTATAAATAAAATAAAAGATTTCATCACTGAAATCAGGCTAAGGCTGTGGGGGAAATATAACATGAAAAATATAATAAAATTTTAAACTTACCTTGGGAAAACAACTCTGGGTAGCGCTTTTGCATCAAGTCCACCGGCTCCCAAGTGTATTCTTCTTTCCCGTGATTAGACCATTGGACAATTATCAATGGTACACTTTTCCACCACATGCTCCTTTTCTCGGTGTCCACTATCTGCACCGGCTCTAGGCGGACAGATATATCAGTTTCCACTGCTCCATCTACAGTGGGGACATATTGTTCAGGCTGTAGTAGTGCCTTCTAGAGAGATGACACATGGAAGACGTTGTGCAAATTTTCCATCTCTGGTGGTAGCTCCAGCCGATAGTCCAAAGGGCACATTCTCTCCAATATAGCATAGGGCCCCATATATCTCGGGCTGCGCTTCTTCATACCACGCACTCGAGACACTCCATGCATTGGCCCGATCTTCAAGAATACCTTGTCACCCACTTGAAATTCTACCATCCGATGTTTCACATTATAGTACTTTGCTTGTCGACTTTGAGCCTCACTCAGGCAGTCTTGTATCTATCTAACAAGTGCATCGATGTCGTCAATGTACTCTATCCCCAATACCTTTGAGTCTTCATCCTGCACCCATGACAATGGAGTTCTACACCTTCTTCCATAAAGTACTTCGTGGGGAGTCATCCTAATGCTAGCTTGGTGGCTATTGTTGTATGAAAATTCTACCAGTGGTAAGAGCCTTTCCCACAGTTCTCCTCTATCCAATACACACAGTCTCAAAAGATCCTCCATTGTCCTGATGGTCCTCTCAGACTGACCATCCGTCTATAGATGAAAAGCTGTGCTGAACGTAATACGAGAGCCTAGATATGTTTGTACTGTCTTCCACTCCTTGGAGGTAAAACGACCATCATGATTTGAGATTATTGCCTTAGGCACACTATGGTACCGTACAAATTGCTCCACAAAGAGATGCACTAAGACATCCACATGTGTCCCCTTCTTCATAGGGATGAATCTGGCCACCTTTGTCAGGCGATCTTGTTGGGTATATTGGAAATAATGTACTTGATTTGAAGAAGCTCTTTCAACTCAATGATATACACAACTTTGTATTTGATGTATGTTTCAGTTTTTGCATGCAGGTTAGTCTATGTCATATTGATTGGACAGGTGTTCCAAGTGACATTGACAGGTGGAATCATAGAAGCTGACTGAAAAGACAGTAAATAAAATTTACTATGTACACAGATGTCGAGTGTAGCCAGTTCACTCAACGACATACAACTAAAAGTGCCGAATGAAGTCAGGACAGTCGACGCCTAGCAAGTTGTAGTACAGAAAAATGGCTAAGTACAAAAGTGTCAACACACTTCAACTATGTCGACACCTTTGCAGGAGATGTGTCGAGACAAGTCAGTTATGTCGACACCTTGAAGATCAAGTAAGCTGTGTTGAGACAATTCAGTTATCTCGACACCTTGAAGTTTCGAGACAGCAGTGTCGAGACAAGTTAGTTATCTCGACACCTTGAAGTTTAAGTCAGTAGTGTCGAGTCAGCAGTGTCGAGACAAGTCAAATATCTCGATACCTTAAAGCTTAGGACAGTAGTGTCGAGATAATACAGCTGTCTCGACACAATGTAGAGCTGAAGGGAAGACTTAAAGATGTCGACATCCAGCAGACAGTAGTGTCGAGACTATTCAACTGTCTCGACACAGTGAAGACTTAAAAATGTTGACACCAGCAGACAGTTGTGTCGAGACTATTAAGATGTCTCGACACATTGCAGTTTACACAAAGTATTATAGTGTCAAGACACTTAGGACATCTCGACACTTATGATTCTGAAGATGTATAGAGTCAACACAGAAGTGTCAAGTCAAGTCAGAAATGTCACATCAGCTACCGTAACGTGATATCTCATTAGAATCTGTTTGAAGGATAACTTGAAGCATGATGGCGTAATGATGACATCATCAATCAGTTGCCAGCAACCCGTGAAGGCTGTAAATAGAGGGGTTGTCTACACAGAATGCAACAATCAAAATCATCACTTAATCAATCATTTTTCTCTAAGTCAGAGGAGGGTGACAACCCCAAGAAGAAGGAAGATGAAGGTCTTCAAGAAAATCTTCAGATCCTTTCATCGAGTTGATCAGAAGATTAAGGTGGATCTATTCTACAAGTTTTTCAAGGAAATCAAGCCGATCAACATCAAGAACTTGACGATCCATGGAAGAATCATTTCAGCCAGCTTGCTTTTCAAGAATCTATTCTGTGCTTCTAAATTGAAGAATCTGAATTCTCAGATAAGTCAAATTACAGAATTGTTGTTTTCTGAGTTTATTATTCTTATTTAACTTTTAATTTTGTAAGATTTATTTGAGATCTAAGTGGGTAGGAGATAAATTCTCTGAGTTGTAAGCCTGATTTATGAAGGCTGAGGTAGTGTTCTTGAGGGACTTGAGGTAGGTGATTTGAGTGGGATCATTGAGGTGTAAGCCTGTATTATAAAGGTTGAGATAGGGTTGTTGAGGGACCTGAGGTAGGAGATTGGGTGAATCTCTAAGGCAGGACCTGTTGGTCTGAGTGTAGGTTTCTTAATAAAAACTTAGCTTGTAAGAACTATTGATCTGAGTTGAAGAGGAGGAGATATAACCTTATCTAACACATTGCTAGTGAGGAAGAAGGGGGAAAGTGGATGTATCCTAAATAGGGGAACCACTATAAAATTTCTGTGTACTGTGGATTGCTTGTGATGTGCTCTGTGGATTGCATGTGATGTGTTCTTTTGAAGTTTTTTAAGTATCTGCTGAACATATAATATAAGTGACAAAAAATTTTAAAGACACTCATTCACCCTCCCTCTAGGTGATTAACTACCCAAAAAGTTATCTTTCAAATCCATGATTACCCAAACTAAATTGTTCCCAGAGCACGAGAGAGGCAACCCATGAACAAAGTCCATGGAGATATCCTCGAACTTCTACTCAGGTATGGGCAATGACTGTAATAATCCTCCGGGGATCTTGCACTCCACCTTCACCTTTTGACAAGCCTCACAGTGCATAACATAATACTTGATAGCTTTCTTCATTCCTGACCAAAACATGGTCTTCCGCAAGTCACTATACATCTTAGAAATCTCGGGATGCACCGAATACTTGGAGCGATGTGCTTCTCTCAATATATCTTCCCGGATTTACCCGCCCTTGGGAATGTAGAGTAGGCCATGGAAATGAACAAGGCCGTCCTTTAGCGTATACTCTTTAGCAGATCCATCTTCAATTGACTTAATCACTAGGGCCAGAGCAGCATGCTTCCCTTGCTCTGCCCAGATCCGATCTCGAATATCACAAACTATACTCATTGCAGATAGGTACTCAATATACTCTTCAGAATGATCTTTAAACACCAGCGTGATCTCAATCTCCTCGAGCATTCGAGCTAATTCCATACTCATCAACCGAGACTCAGGGCTTGATTCTGGTACCTTTCTACTCAAAGATGACTACGAAGTTTGCTTTTCCTGGGTGGTTGTTCAAGGTAAACTCATAATCACACAAAACTTCTAACCACCGCCACTATTTCATATTCAACTCCTTTTGAGTATGAACATACTTTAGATTCTTATGGTCTGAGAATATCTCGCAGTGGACACCATATAGATAGTGCCTCCAAACTTTCAAGGCGAACACCACTGCCCCCAATTCCAAATGATGAACTGGGTAATTGGCTTCATGCTTCTTCAGTTACCTCAAATCATAAGTAATCACATGCCCATGCTGCATCAATACTGCTCCCATCCCTTGATATGACGCATCTGTATAAACTTGAAATCCTTCCTTCCCAGATGGAAGGGCTAGGACAGATGCGGTGGTCAGTCTATCTTTCAGCTCTTGTAATGCAGCTTCACACTGGGGTGTTGTCACAACTCGCATTTTTCACCGCCAAATAAGTATATCAGAGTAAGGGAAAAATGCACGTCATGATGCCACATCAGCAGGGGATAACTGCTGACGCTCAAGAAAAACTCCTACTTAACCATGAAGAAAGGTTCTTTAAGTTATTCAGAGTTAAAGTCAATTTAAGTATAGTAGATAGCCGTATCCCTCAGCTTAGTGGATCATCTAGTGCACAAGAAAAGTAGTTAAACGCTCCAAAAAATACTTCTTTTATCGGATTCGACATCCTACAAGAGCTTAGAGGTTCCTAAAGGACACCTCAAGGTATGAAAGTTCTAAGTTTATAATAGCAATAAAAGTAGATTTGTACGGTCGTTAAATATATTGAGTTAACATTCTAAAAGCGTGCAATGCATGAGGTTATATTAATAGTTTTATTTTATACTTGAAAATACCTACCATGCATTCCTAGCATAAAACATCCCAGAGAGCAAGTAATCCACATCCACAGAAAGAAAACTAAACAACTAGCAAGTATCCAAAAAATAGCAATCTTGTGGGCATCAACAAACTGACACAAACTCACATACAATAAAGTATGTCTGAACCAATAAGACAAAATAAACAACAATCTACCTCGCTAAGATGAGGCAACAACCACAACCCACACTACTGCTCAAGCACTCGAAAAACTAGCACCGAACTCAGCTACAGCTCTGAACCTGAGGCATTCCAAAGATAGAACACCTCAGCAAGAAAGTACAAGTAATGGCGGAAAGTAAGCCAAAAGTAAACAAAGTCGATAGGTACCAACCCAAAACCAAAGAAAAATACTTAATTAAAGTACAGTAGAAATGTACAAAAGCCAAAGGAAACACTTACGTGAAGTGTCATGTACCACAAAAGCACCCCAAATGCACAAGACTATAAAGGCAAAAAGGGTCATGATTAAATCATCTGGAAAAAGAACAAACCCCTACTAGCCTCTTGTGGTCAACTCCACCAAACAATCCAAACGGGCAGGGGGGGTCAACTCAACTGGACACAACCCCCAAAGACAATTATCCGTCTAAATGCGGGGGAGACTAAATACTTCACCATTAACCGCAAATGCCCCAAACACCCGGTAGAGTTCCATGAGATACTAATAAAGGAAACAATCACTATGGAGGTGGTTTCATCCACTAACTCCCACAATCAAGAAAACCCAACAAAAAAAATATATCTCAGGACTTGGCATATCAGATTCTACTAGACATTTCTAGATTAAGAAGCCGTTGATCAATCCCAGAAAATATTTCACAGTCCTAAACAACTCTTATCACATCCTACATAAAAGTTAGGAATAATTAAAGCCAACAATTAAACATTTCCATCAAATCACTACAACGCTACAAAATTGAATCATCATGACAAAAACTAATAACGCAAGTGGATTCAAAGGAAAACTTTAATATATCAACAAATTGAAATGACAACAGTATAGAAAGATTAAATAAAATGAGGTTAACAACATATCATCAAGGTTAGGAAGAAGAGAGAAAAGGAAACAAAGGATTAAAACCACCACTTGCATTGGTTTTATAGGAAAAATTCTCTAAACCACTCCACGTCGCAGATCGGGGCAAAAGAAGATGGAAGGAGTCGAAATCAGAACAGGAATGGCCAAAATATATGTTAGGGACAAAAACCCTAACGAGAAAACTCAAGAAATGGGGAAAGTTTTACCATGATGGCGTAGCTCTCGACGAGAGATTTCCGGATCTATATTTGGTTGAAGATTTCGAGCACTGGAGCACCGTCGGCGGCCGGCGGAAGAATCACGAAAAAAATCCCTCTCTCTCTCTCTCACGCCGCTTTGGTTCAGAAGATGAACAGGAATTCGGTCCAAAGTGAAGGAGGATAAAGAAGATAAGTATATATATATACTAATGGTATTATTAGGTTAATCAGTATTTAAGCAAAACAAACCGGGATCGGGTGAACCGGACAACTCGAGAAGAGGTAAGGGGGGTTCTCGAGAACATCAGACAGTTCTCGAGAACTAGAAGGTAGTTTTTGGGATCAGCATACAGTTTTAGAGAACTAGAAGGCAATTCTTGAGAAGAGCGGATAGTTCTCGAGAAGTAGAAGGCAGTTCTCGAGAACAACAAACAGTTCATGAGAACTAGAAGACAGTTCTCGAGAACAACAAACAGTTCTCGAGAACTAGAAGGAAGTTCTTGAGAACAGCAATGACATCTCAAAAACAAAGAACCACCCCTATAGAATAGAAGGTATCTCGAGAACAGAAAGTAGTTCTCGAGAACAGAAGGACAACTCTCGCGAAAGAAAGACCGTTCTCGAGTACAACAAGTCTTCTCGAAAACAAGCTCTCGACTACATGGAGAAACACTTCTCGGAAACAAGCAGGAAGGAAAAAAAATCATCTTGACGCATCGTTGAGCTCAGCTCGACGCTTCGTCGAGCTCCGCTCGACGATCGTCGAACACAAGGAAAACTCGATCGACGAATTTAGTTCGAAATTCGTCGAACGCAACCCAGTTCAACGATTTCTGCACAGATTTCGTCGAACTCAAAACCCAGAACAGCCCGACTCATAGCCGAGCCCAGCTCGAGCTCCGCTCGACGATTGTCGACCTCCAATCGACACCTTGCCAAACACCAGGTAGCATCATAAAACTGCACCACCCGCCTCAGGTCGACGAAAACCTACCCAAAGGAGGGCTTCCTGAGAATCAAAGCAACCTAAGGCTTAAAGTAATTAAAATAATTTTTTTCACCTTCAGAATAGTTTGACAAGGAAGGTAGGAGTTTTAAACAGAGCACAAATGCACATTGAATTTTAACAAATTTAACGGCGAAGACTACCCGAGAATTCGACGTACCATTCTTGAGACTCAATCATCACCTGCTCTCACAAGCAAGGAAATCACCACAAGGGTCCAAACACGCGCCGAGACTCCAAGATGCTCGGATCATAACAAAACTAGACAAGACCAAGGTCTCAAAAACCTCATCCTTTAAATCAAGGAAAACATCCAATCCCAACTGGATTCCCATAATATGGTCAATCAGACCCAATAGACGCGAAAACGCACGAACGGTGCAGCGCCGACATTAAAACGAAAGAGGGTAACGCCCTGACGTCAAATTATGACGTCGACAAACCAAATAATGACATCAGAAAAATTAGGGGCGTTACAGTCACACCCCTAAAAAGAAGTTTCGTCTCGAAACTTTAACACAACTTTAAAACCAAACAGAAACAAAACCCAATTATTATCAAAATCTTGAAGACATACCTGAACTAAGGGAAAAGATGCGGATGAGATTCTCTCATCACCGACTCCAATTCCCAAATCGCATTCTTGACGTCTTGATTTCTCTAGAGAACTTTAAGCATGGGGATGATCTTTCTCCGCAACACTCGATCTTGAGAATCCAGAATACGAACATGTTCTTCCACATACATAAGGTTGGGCTGAATCTGGGGCACCGAGTCGAGGTCTTGACGATCATTACAAAAACACTTCCACAACTTGCTCAAATGGAACACATTATGGACACCAGGGAAGGTAGCAGGCAACTGCAGCCTATAAGCTGATACACCGATGCGTTAAAGAATATGAAAAGGTCCCACGTACCGGGGGTTTAACTTTTGGTTCCTTTCAAAACTTTTAACACCAGACATCAGAGAAACTTTGAGAAACACCATGTCCCCAACAATAAACTCTAAATCAGTCCTATGTCGATTGGTGTTCTTCTCATATCGTTCCTGTGCTATCCGAAGCTTTTCTCGAATAATTTTCACGAAAACATCCATTTATTCTAATGCTTCAAGACCCAGCAACGGTTTCTCACTGACCTCGGCCCAAAACAAGGGAGTTCTGCATCGCCTCCCATACAAGGCCTCAAACTGGGCCATCTGCAAACTTTCTTGATAACTATTGTTGTATGCAAACTCCATCAATCTGAGTCGCTCATCCCATGCTCCCCCATGGTCCAAAACTTAGCATCTGATCATATCCTCCACGATCTGATTCACTCTTTCCATTTGATCATTTGTCTGCGGATGATAGGCTGTGGAATACTGCAGATCAGTACCCAAACCTTCCTGTAAACTCTTCCAAAAGTGAGATGTAAACCTGGAGTCTCGATCAGATACAATACTAATTGGCACTCCATGTAATCTAACGACTTCGTTTAAATATAGCTCAGTTATCTTTTTCATGGGGTAATTAATCTTAAAAGGCACGAAGTGAGCACACTTTGTTAGTTTATAAACAATAACGCAGACTGAATCGTGTCCTCGTGGAGATCTCAGTAACCCAGTAATGAAATTCATTGAGATACTATCCCACTTCCAACTCGAAATTTCTAAAGGCGTTAGCTTCCCACCAGGTCTGCCATGATCGGCCTTTACTCGCTTGCATGTAAAACATTCGAAACGAACTTCACAATATCACCTTTCATTCCGAACCATCAGGCGATCTTCTTCAAATCTTGGTACATCTTGGTTGAACCTGGGTGGTATGCAACGCTGGAACCATGAGCCTCATTGCACAACTTAACTCAAATGTCTTCAACATTGGGGATGCAAAATCTATCGCGGTACTTCAAGGTACCCGCATCATCGATCGAAA
Source organism: Platanthera guangdongensis (assembly GCA_039583875.1). Classification (NCBI taxonomy): domain Eukaryota; kingdom Viridiplantae; phylum Streptophyta; class Magnoliopsida; order Asparagales; family Orchidaceae; genus Platanthera; species Platanthera guangdongensis. The sequence goes on from CM077155.1 coordinate 12,010,085, forward strand.
AATCTAGCAAATCTCAATTCTCAGTTCTTTTGTAAAGGTGCAATAACTCAGGGTCTTCCATCTGATGCAATCTTGTGAGTGCAATCCATGTAGGCTCAGCTACCTCCAAACTACTTGACAAATTACACCTCCCAACAGGAATATTCATCAAGAGAAATTCTTCTACAAGCGAATCCACAGAGAGATTAAAAATTTTCCCCGTCGTTCTACTCAAGGCGTCGGCTACCACATTAGCTTTGCTCTGATAGTACTGGATCTCAGCATCATAATCATCAACATACTCTAACCATCTTCGCTGGCACTGATTCAACTCTCTCTAAGTGAAATCATACTTTAAGCTTTTATGATCGGTATAAATCTTGCATATTGGGTCATAGAACAAGTGCCTCCACAACTTTAGGGCATAAATCACTACTGCGAACTCAAGATCAGGCGTAGGATAGTTCTTTTCATGTACTTTTAGCTATCTCGACCCATACACAATTACCTTGCCTTCCTGCATCAACATACAACCCAGACCAACATGCGATACGTCTACATACACTGCATATTCTAACCCTTCAGCAGGTAGAGAAAAAACTGGGGCAATATGCACAATATCCTCTTCAATTTCAGAAATGCTTCCTCGCACTTATCGCTCCAATTGAAAGCTGCTTTATTCTGCGTCAGTTTAGTCAAAGGCGCAGATAACGTAGAGAAGCCCTCTACAAACCTCCTATAATAGCCAGCCAACCCTAGGAAGCTCATTATCTCCATGGGGTGGTGGGCCTATTCCAATCCATAACAACAGTCACCTTCTCAGGGTCAACCAAAATTCATTCTTTATTTACCACATGGCCCAAGAAGGATACCTGAGGCAACCAGAACTCACACTTACTTAACTTGGCATATAGCTTATGCTCCCTCAAAGTAGACAAAACTAAACGCAAGTGTTGGACATGCTCATCAGCACTGTGGGAATACACTAAAATGTCATCTATAAACACGACCATAAAACGGTCCAGAAAATCTTTGAACACACGGTTCATCATATCCATAAAGGCAGATGGAGCATTGGTCAAACCAAATGACATTACCAGGAACTCAAAATGCCCATGCCGCGAACGGAAGACAGTCCATGGAATATCTACCTCACGAATCCTCAACTGGTGGTAGCCTGAATGAAAATCGATCTTTGAAAACACAGAGCTACCACGCAACTAATAAAACAGATCATCAATCCTAGGCAGGGGATATCTATTCTTAATGGTGACTTTATTCAACTCTCTATAGTCAATACACAACCTCATTGATCCGTCCTTTTTTTTTTACAAACAAGACGGGAGCACCCCAAGATGAAGAACTCGGCCTCATAAAACCACTCAGGAGCAACTCATCCAACTGAGTCCGTAACTCCTACAACTCACGTGGGGCCATTCGGTACGGTGCCTTAGCAATAGGACGGGTACCCCACCCTAGATCTATGACAAACTCCACGTCCCTCTCAGGCGGGAGACTAGGAAGACTAGCTGGAAAAACATCCGGAAACTCACACACCACCGAAATCTCCTCTATACACGGCAAGCTAACAACGGTCTTGAAAATTAAAACCAAACAAGCGAAACATCCGGAATTTACCAGCTTCTGAGCACGTATCCGCAGATATAATCAGAGAAACTTGGTGCGGAAAACCATAAACACTCCCGGGTTGACCGTTGTCCATCTTGAAGTCCAAGCACTTAACCTTGCACTGGATAACCGCATCATATTTGGACAACCATTACATGCCCAAGATCACATCAAAATCTTCCAAGTCTATCATCTTCAAATCAGTAACGTCTAGAAAGTCATCTAACAAAATCGGACAACTTCGGATACCCTGGTCTGACAACATCGAGTCACCGGAAGGAAACTTAACTTGAAACGCATCGCTGAATTGATCGAGAGTCAAACGATGACGCTCAACAAAGTCCCTAGCCACAAACAAGTGGGTAGTACCAGAGTCAAAGAGAACACACGCCTAACGGTTCTTTACTTTAAATTTCCCTATAAAAATGCTTATATAACTAATCGAACTACATCAAAACTACAGATACAAGCTAAAACATAAACAAAACCAGGTTATAAACTAACCTGAAATCACTTGGGTAGAAGTCTTGGCCTCCTTCTAAGACAACACATTCAGCTTTCCCTTCCCTTTGTTTACAGTCTGCGGTGGTGGCAAGGCCCGAAGCAGATTTGGCTGCAGTGCAGGCTGAGACTGCGGGGAGTTTGACTTGATGTGACCTTTCTGTCTGCACTGAAAGCAGACACAAATCTTATCCCAGCAGTGGACAACATCATGCCCCTTCTAGATGATAATATAATTATTAAAGGACTCCTCAAAAAATTTAACTCATTTATCATTTTTGGCCGTTTTGATGCTCTAATACTTTGATCGTTTTTACTGCTAGGAAATCAGTTAGACCATTTATTCCATTACATTTGATTAGATTAATTTAATTGTTAATTCATACGTTTGGACAGACTTGGACTCATTTTTATTTTTGAATTCCATTACATTTGTTTAGCCTGTTTTAATTGTTGAGTCATACGTTGGTCTCATTCATTGTATTATTTTTATTTAATAATTTCAATTTTTATGAGGTAAAAGTAATGGGTCAATGATACGGAATGAGACAACAAAATTGGCCAAACAAGTTGAGGAGAAATTGTCGCTCAGTCGTCAGAACGGGAGAAAAAATCTAGGTTGGAGGAGAACGAAGAAGCAGGCGGCAGGCGGCAGGTGCCAAGGAGGAGTTGGAGGCAATTAATTATGAGCTGCATCCATTAATGTGTGATACTCAACATCATCAAGGATATTGGGGAGCACAACATGGGAGGTGCACAAACTAGTAGAGTAGTAGTGGGGTTTTTATTCAATTTTAATTTTAACCATACTTTCTCTAGGAATAGGTGCATGATAATGATGTGTATTGTGTAGATAATTTAAATATGCATATTAATCAGTTACATTATTACACTACCATTTATGTATAAAGAAAATTAAAAATAAATGCAAGAATCAAAATTGTGATCGTGTGTATCAATGTCTAACATAAAACATCATTCAATGTCTAACATAAAACATCATTTATACTTAGACACATAATTAAGCTTTTAGAATCACTAAATAAGTTTTTCATTGTATTTTTATGATACTCTGCATAGCATGAGAAAAAATTGCATTGTTTAGTAAGGATTAAAATGAAAAATCACACATTATAGTCAATCCTTACATATTAAACTACTCATGCTAGACATTCTCGATATAGCTTCAAAATTATTTTTATCATTTTTATTTTTATATGAAATAATCAACATATACAAAAAAATTCAGAAAAAAATGAAGAAAAGCATATTTTTGAGTTTTGAAATAATTTTGTAATTTTCTAGTTAATTTGTTGATTAAAGCAAATTAAAGGAATTCAATTGATAAGAGGTGCCAATTTTTCTAGATTACCATTGTTCCAAGTCACCCGGTTTTTCTCCGGTTCGGATAATCAGACCGCGATAGCTCAGAGTTCGATCGGGTGTGCAAACAGTCAAAGAAAATCAAACAATAATGATAAGTGGCTTTTTTTACTGTGAAAAACCCGAAAATTGTGAAAAATCACGTGGTCGGATCTGTGACGGGCCAAAACATAAAATATTCGCTTTGAGTTCACAAGTTTCGGTAGTTTCCTCAGAGGTTGACATGTCACCTCTTCGTTACAAGCTTTAAATAAAAAAACAGTAGAAAATAATCTAACTCCTCGGAGCGTTGATGAGAGCGCTCTAGCAGAGTCGTAGCCTTGATGAAAGTGCTCTCGTAGAGATGGACAAGTCCTTGAATCCTTGTAGTGCCTTCATGCGAGCACCCGCGAAAGCGAAATTCAGTGCCTTCTCCCGGGCTCACAAAAGCGTTCAAGTGAGTGTCGAACATTGTGCATGCTAGAAAGGGAGCAGAACGAATTCCGAGCGAAAAAACAAAAGTCTCATGTTCTCGTCGGAAAACCTAAGAGCGTGGGTTAGATGCGTGACGCACGGGTTCGTCGCACGTGTGCGCGGGTTAGCCCCCCCCCCCCCCCCCCCCCCCCCCCCGCACAGGCACGTTACCCATGTGTGCACGTCATTTACGCGAGGACATGCTTGTGACTTGCTCGCCCGTGCGCACTTGGCATTGCCCTCCTTCCGGGGCGCTTTTGGGTCTCTAGGTGACTGTAGCTTTGTCCGCGCAGCTCATTTGGTTGGGTTGACTCCCATTTGAGTTCTAGGTTGAAATTTTCCTGGTTTGACTTAGAAAATGTAGAGGGAACCCCATCAAATGCCCCCAAAATTTTGCAGGTCGTGATTCACAAAGCAACAAGTCTGAAATTTTTTGTCCCTGCTTCTTTTGTCTTGGGGTCGTGTACTTTGGATTATTTTACCAAGTGTTTGTCGTAAGGCATTTTTTTGTTGGGTGCGAAGTCATTTACATTAGACCTGAATGCGTGTGTTGATCACTTTGCACCGCTCATGTCTGCTTTGCGAGTTAAAGGTTCTGTAGTGGATTCGTAGATGGTGAGTCTTGCAATTGATTGCTTATGCACCTCCCTAGCTTGTTGATGTCTGCGGCACGTTGCAGGAACATCCAACTTTTTTGTGCTTTGTGCGCTGCGTTGGTGCTGAAATGTGTTGTTTTTGACGTTCCCCCTTGTATGAACAAGTATGATGTTGTGCGTTAGCTTGAGCTGTTGTCGCGGGGCGTTAGTGCTGCTAGTAGATTTTTTGACATGACATGGAGGGTTGTTATTTCACCCCTTGTCCTGGAATCGGGGAAGGACTTGGTGTCCATTCTTGCGTGGAAGCATAGAAAGACTTGGTATCGTTCTTATCAAAAGTTAATACATTGACTTTTTTAGGCGTTGGTCGTTGGTGGCGCTTGTGCCTCAAAATATTAGAATGATGCAGGCTTTTGTTAATGAGGAACTCAAGGAGTACAAGGGTCTTGGTGCGGAGCAGTGCTGGATGGATTGAGCGGGCCCTGAGATGATTGTTACGAGGGTAGCTCCATCACAATAGGATGAGTGTGTTATTAAGCTATGCCATTCAGTTGGTGAGGGGCTTCAAGTATTGTGAAAGATGTGGGGGCATTCGACCCCTTGAACAGGCAATGCCATGAAAGATGGTGTTGACAACGGGGAGTACTTGATTGCATCTATGCCATGCACACACATTGTCTCTTCTATTAGTGTTTTTCCCTTATCATCATGGACATGGCTTAGCGCCGCAACGTGCTTTTGCGTATTTGGTGGCCCTTATAATATTTTACGAAGATGTCCTCATGTTTTGGGTTGTGTGAATTAGGGTGCTCCAGAAGTATCTGATGTTTTACTCTCCTTGCATGTCGTGCCCTATCTGTGGCAATTGTCGCTTAGCGTTAGTGTGGGGACTTGTTTCATAAACTTGATAAGGGGGGACATTTGCCCACATTGCCGTGGCGGATTGGATGGTATCAGAATCTGAAGGACTTTTGCGTGTTCAAATAGTATAAGGAATCATCGTCGATTACATTGGTAGTGGTGAAGAAGCTTTGTTTGTTTGCGTCTCAGGAGGACTGAGGTCTGTCCGAAGGAGGTGACGAAAAATCATTATTTATTCGAGCCTCGGGAGGACCGGGGTCTATCCCGATGGATGTGGCGAGGAACCTTTGTTTGTACGCATATCAGGAGGATCGGGGTCCATCTAGGTGGAGGTGGAGAACAACCTTTGTGTGTTTGTATCTCAAAAGGACCGACGTCCATCCAGATGGAGGTGATGAAAAACCTTTGTTCATTTATGCCTCAGGAGGATCGGGGTTCTTCCTGATGGAGGTGGTGAGGAACCTTTTTTTGTTCGCATCTCAGGAGGACCGGGTCCATTTAGGTGCAGGTGGCAAGGAAGCTTTGTTCGTTCGTGCCTTTGGAGAACCGAGGTCCACCCCGGTGGAGGTGGCGAAGAACCTTTATTCGTTTGTGCTTCAGGAGAAACGGAGCCCATCCGGGTGAAGTTGATGAGGAAAACCATTGGAACCTTTTATTTTACTTTAGTGCACAAGTTGCTTGGACGCCTCATTCTTTTCATATTTCTTGAGACCAAACTATGCCGATGATGGTCCTCTTTGGTGACTTGCAGTGTAACACCTCCCATGTAATGACCGTATAATATGGGTCCGGCCGGGGCCCCACAACATACAGATGCCACAGCTTCAGTATTAAAAAGTGATATAACTACCCAACCTCAAAACTCATAGACACACTACATCGGAAACTGCAAACAAAACTAGAAGTTATCCACACATATAAGAGTATCGAACGCGGCCTTATGACCTTACAACAAAAGTGAGTCCAAAGCATAAATAATAACACCAGTCATAAATGTACATAAGCACCCCTAGACTACCTCGGCATGCAAGCCGGAAAACAAGTACATCAAACATACAATGTCTCAAAAGTAAAGCTAAAGCAAAGATGGTAACACTTCATGAGGGTTAGGCCTTTCTGGCCGGCGAGCTAGCTCCTGCTTGCGATCCTTGCCCTGTAAAAATTGTTTGTAACGTGGGTCAGCAAAGGCTGAGCTCAAACTGTGTAACAAGCACATCTCCTCCCAGCCGCCCCAAACGGACCGCGGGATACCCCCTCCAACCTGCAAGTCAGCACTTTGTATACCATATACATAAACGATTAAAGCACTAAAGAAACAGGCTTGGATGTCTCAAACAGCATACACGTTCTCTATTGTTGAACATATAATAAAAATGGCCTACTATGCAACATGAATACAAAACCCGGGCTTCACACAAGGCACACTAAAGTGTATGCATCTAGCATATCATCAATCATCCGGGTACTTCCCATTTCCCTAGTGGCTTTAAGCCTCAAACAACAGGGTACTGCATTTCCCCTAACGGCATGCAAGCCGCCACACAGAACTCTTGCCAAGGCTCCACCCGCCCATGGTCTCAAACCTGGGCTTGCCTGCAAGCTCTGACTTCTCATGTCAGGATTCCGTCTAACACACCGACCGATTCTAAGAACCCTTGCCGGACCCCACCCGCTCATGGCCTCATTGCCCGGGCTTGCCCCATGCTTGGCGTTCTCGTCAGTCTCACAGAAGGGGACTAGTCTTGCCGGGACACTCTCCACACATGACTTGCACGTCACAGGATAGCCAGCCAACCACGGAGACAAAGCCACACCTTGGCACATTACAATCCAAAATCATTCCCACACTAATCCCTCATGTGTACTGCAACGTCCCCGTGCCCCAAGGAAACCATCTGCCACCCATGCGGAACTAATCTTGTCCACCAAGGAAACCATCTACCGCCAATGGGGAGCTAACCTTGTCAGGTTCCGGCTACACGTACTCACTCGGGAAAAAGGGGAAACATCACAAACATCACGAACGGCCTATTGCCGCAACGGATTTCTACCAAATCCTCAAAGTTCGTATGCAGCATCACCGGGTCGGACGAACGGCCGCGACCACGGCTACACCCACAATGCCTAATCCACTAACGGAGTGGATATCTAATGCAAGAGCATGTCGGGGACGGACTCAATCGACCCGGATGTTCCTCTTAAACCATGGCGACCCAAACACCTCTCATTTGAGGGATTGGTGCCCAAAAACCAAGAAAATGAGAGATGCTAAACACGCATACTAAAACCAAGAGGAGAAGTGTCGTTACCTTCCGACCCCTCTTCCTAGCCATGGAAACTTTGCCGGATGAAGACCTTCGCAACGATTTTGCGTCCACGAATCCGGACTCGGCTCGCGATTTGGAGCACCGAAGCTTCTCCAACATCTGGATCTCTCCTTCACCTTCTTCCTTGCTCTCCCTTCTCGCTAGAACTTAGAAAGAGAGTGTTTGAAGAAGAATGAGGGTTTATAAACCCTACTACTAGACTTAACTTAGCAGAGACAGCCCTGGACCATCAGATCCCAAAAGGAGGAAACGAACGACCACGATCCGAACTGAAAATCAAACTACCTGGGCCGAACACGACTTGTGACACGCCCATGTCCAAGGCCGTGTGCCCCATTCGACGCCGAAATCGTCGCATCCAGAAAAGGACACGGGCTCTGAACACGTCAGTGTCAAAGCTGACACGCTCGTGTCGCGCAATACACGCCCGTGTGTCAGGGCGTGTTCCTCCATCGACACAGGACCAAAAACTACCCGAGGAGGACACGGGTAGGTGACACGCCCTTGTCACATTTGACACGCCCGTGTCACGCATGAACACGCATGGGCTCCAGGCCGTGTTCATTCCCTCACACGACACGGCTCACAACCCGTGAAGGACACGACCTGGGACACGCCCGTGTCTCAGGCCGTGTTCGAAGGCTCGACGATCGTCGATTGCCTTTATGTCGACGCAGCGGAAAATTCGTCGAACACGCTCGACACGACCTTGGACACGCCCGTGTCCCTGGCCGTGTTCACTATCTCGACACATCATCGAGTGCAGAATGTCGACTACACGGACTCTCGATGAACCCGACCACGACACGGCCATGGACACACCCGTATCCTAGGTCGTGTTCCCTGTCTCGACATTTCGTCGAGCTCAGTTTGTCGACCATCGAGTTCTTCGCTGAACCCGAGCAAGACACAGCCTTGGATACGCCTGTATCCTTGGCCGTGTGACCCCTTACCAAAACCTAAACTTGGCCAAAACGTTGATCGTCCCTCATTCGAAATTTGGGGCGTTACAACTCTATCCCCCTTAAAAGAATTTCATCCCAAAATTACAGAAAATAAAAGGGGACAAAAACATAAATAGTACCTGAATGGAAGAACTTTGGATATCCTCCAGCATGGTTTGTTCCCGCTCCCAAGAGAGTTCCTCACGACCGCAGTTGTCCCATCAGACTCTAACGAGTTTGACCTCTTTGTTTCGCAACTGCCGAATCTCTGAATCCTCTATAACAACTGGACGTACTCGCATCCTCAGGTCTTCCTCTATCGACACTGATGCCAATTCGATCACCACACTAGCCTCTACTAAGGCTTTTCTCAAGACGGAGACATGGAATACGTTGTGTAATCCACTCAGCTCTGCGGACAACGCCAACCGATAGGCTGCTTCTCCCACCCGTTCAACAACTTCAAAAGGTCCCAAAAACCTTGGACTCAACTTCTTGAGTCGGCGAATTCGTAAGACGCCTTTGAACGGCTTGATCTTTTAATAGGCCCAATCGCCTACTGCGAACTCCAGCTTCCTATGACGAGCATTAAATTATTTTGCTTGCTGGTCTTGAGACACCTTCATACGCTCTTGAATGGTCCGCACCAACTTACAAGTGTCAACTACCACCTCTTTTCCCAATAGTTTGGTGTCTCCCGCCTCTGTCCAAGACATCGGTGTTCGACACCGTCTCCCATACAGAGCTTCATATGGCGCCATTCTTATACTTGCTTGATAACTGTTATTGTTTGCGAACTCCACCATGACGAGGCGATCCTCCCACTTCTTACCGAAGTCAAGAATGCACATTCTCAGCATATCCTCCATAGTACGGTTCGTTCTTTCGGTTTGCCCGTCAGTTTGAGGTTGGAACGCTGTACTGAACTTTAGCTTCTTGCCCAAACTCTTCTGAACCAATCTTCAGTCCTTGGACGTGAAACGCCCGTCACGATCGCTGACTATACTTTTAGGAATTCCATGTAGTCGCACAATGTTGCGAACATACAACTCCACCAGCTTCTCCACGCTGTCCTCCTTCTGATTTGGGATGAAGTGAGCCACTTTGGTTAAGTGATCCACGATCACCCAAATTGCATCATTACCCTACTGCGATCTAGGCAACCCATGCACAAAATCCATGGAGATATCATCGAATTTCCACTCGGGGATTGGAAGAGGCTTGAGGAACCCGCCCGGCTTCTGACACTCGGCTTTCACCAAGGCACAAGTTTGGCATCGATTCACATACAAAGCTACGTCCCGCTTCAGCCCCGGCCACCAAAAGGATTTCTTCATATCCAAGTACATCTTTGTACTGCCCGGGTGAATGAAGTACTTTGTGAAGTGAGCCTCAAACATCAACTCCTCACGGAGCTTGCCGAACTGCGGTACACGAATCCTTCCGTCCTTCCTCAGAATCCCATCAATCATCTCCCTGGCGCTGCTCTCGCCCTTTTGAGCTTCCACCACGTATGGTTGAAACTCCAGATCCAAACGGGTCGCTTCCCCAATACGATCAGACAAGTCATTCTGCACTTCAATCCAGTTCAACCGAGCTACGCTAGACTCGCCTCTCACTACACATTCCAAGCCAAGGGACTCCCATTCTAGCACCAACCGCTCATCATGGGCTTCTATCCAATTCCCTTGCCCAGAGTATTTTCTACTCATGGCATCTGCCACCACATTGGCTTTGCCTGGCGTGTACTGAATCGCCACCTCATAGTCTCCAAGGAACTCGACCCACCTGCGCTGCCGCATGTTCAAGTCCTTCTGATCTAAGAGATACTTCAGTCTTTTATGATCCGTGAAGATTTCCACCCTTGCACCATAAACATAGTGTCACCATATTTTCAATGCAAAAATTGCCGCCGCCAATTCCAAGTCATCGACGGGGTAATTCCTCTCATGAGGCTTCAGTTATCTATACCCAAAGGCTATTGCGCTGCCATGTTGCACCAAAACGCAACCCAAACCGCATCCCGATGCGTCACTGAAGATTTGAAATCCTTCGGTCCCTTTCGGTAGACTTAGGATTAGAGCCATCATCGACCTTTCCTTCAGGGTCTCAAATGCTTGACTGCACTACTAAGTCCACACAAACTTCTGATCCTTGCGAGTTAGTGATGTTAGGGGTAGAGCTATCCGTGAAAAGTTTTCCACAAACCTTCTATAGTACCCAGCTAGTCCAAGGAAACTTCGGACTACGCCACGGTTCTCAAAACTGGCCAATCTTTGATGGCTTCCACTTTTGTTGGATCTACCGCCACCCCATCCCAACTAATCATGTGGCCCAAAAATGCCACCTTCTCTAACCAGAATTCGCACTTCGAGAACTTTGCGTAATGCTGGTTCTCTCTCAACACTTTCAAGACCTCAAGTCAGTCTCATGCTCCACCTCCGATCAGGAGTACACCAGGATGTCATCAATAAAGACAACTACAAAAGAGTCCAAGTATTTCTGAAATACCCGATTCATCAAATCCATGAATATAGATGGTGCGTTCTTCAGCCCGAACGGCATCACCGTGACCTCAAAGTGACCATACCTCGTACCAAATGCTGTCTTGTGTATGTCCTCGTCCCGAATTCGCAACTGATAATATCCTGACTTCAAGTCCAACTTTGAGTACACCACCGACCCCATCAGCTGGTCGAATAGGTCATCTATCCGAGGAATCAGATACTTATTCTTGACGGTCAGTTTATTCAACTCTTGGTAGTCTATGCACAGCCGCATACTACCGTATTTTTTCTTCACGAACAACACCGGTGCGCTCCATGGAGAAGAACTGGGTCTGATATACCCTTGCTCCAACAGTTCCTGCAACTGCACCTTGAGCTCAGCCAACTCTTTCGGTGCCATCCTAAATGGAGGACGTGACACCGGCCTAGCCTCCGACACTAACTCAAATGAGAAATCGATCTCCCACCAAGGTGGCGCTCCAAGAAGTTCATCCGGAAACACATCCTTGAACTCTGCCACCACGGGCACTTCCCCAATTGATAACTTGGTCAGGCGAACCTCCAATAACGCTACAAGCGCTAATCCACCCTGGTTAACTGCCCGCATCAACTACATGGCCGAAATAAGGGAATAGGCCACTCTACAAAGGCCCTCAAACTTGACTTCTGCCTTGTAACACCCCCTATCCGTCGCATAGCATATAGCAGTAGGTCCGGCCGGGGCCCGACGCCATATACCACAGACAGACCGGGTGGTTACGTATGGAAACCATCCAACCAATCCCAACGTCCTACACAGAGCATTCTAGCGGAAGCAATTTATTAAAGTTGCAAAACAAGAACCCAACACAAGCATGAATGTCCACTAGCAAGATAATAGGAATGTTATTACAAAATACTCAAAAGTCGACCTTAAGGCCTTACAAAAGTTTCACTTGTCTTTTACATGTTTTCCAAACTTCGGCACGCAGGCCGGCCATACATGAATAAAACATAAAACATTTCCATTCGGGCCTTCGAGGGCCAGCTTCGCAAAAAGGGCTTTAGCCCGCTATTGACCGCTTGGTCCAGCTGCACCTGCAAGCAAACAAACCACCACACGGTGGCAAACAAAGCAACGGTCAGCAATGCTGACCAAATTATAATGATCCCGCCCCCAACTCGGGGCGGCGATGCTCCTTCCCTGCATTTCATTAGCTTAAGCGAGCAATATAAATATAGTCATTTCATCACAGGCGGAGGCTCAACGGCCACACACCCCGTGCACTCAGGGCACATTCTTGGTGAACGCAGTCTAAGTCTGCCGACTCACCGCCATCCTCTCTTGGACGACCAAACTATGAGCAGTTTGTCTTCCTGGCATGGGTCACGGTAATTAAAACCATAGACCGCCGAAGACCCTCATCTATGCCAACGGCCCTAATCCGAACGACATAGAGTGGGTACGGTTCCATCTAACCCGTGCTCACAACGCAACGGTAATTTAAACCATATGCGCCCGCAACGGTAATTTAAACCATATGCGCAGGTCAAACTTCTACCGAGTCCCATTTTCACCACAAGTCACATAACCCGGTTATGTTCAAGTTGGCTTCCAAGCCACCAAGTTGGCAAGACCTCGTGTCCGCCCAGTTTTCCGGGTGCACCTTTGGGTTAGTCCCCAAGGCTCCCTGCTGCAATCTACCGCGTAGAAAACCCGAAAAACACCAAATAGCACGGAGTCTTCTCCGGCCTTATGCAATGCAACATCACCGATCCGAACTACATGTCCGGGTAGGCTTCAACCAAAATGCCTATGTCCGTTCTCGCATACGGACTCTAAACAACGGGGACTTCACATATCTACCCGAAGGAACGCCTCCAACTCTCCGCAAACTCGCGAGAGCGGGCTTCCTATGCAAAGAAAAGAGCGACTCATGCTCAAGATGAGGATCGTTACCCTTGCGGTCCTCTTTGGCGCCATCGAAAAGTAATCGGATGGAAATCACCGCACTTGCGTTGCCTCCGTGGATCCGGAGTCGGCTTGCGATTCGGAGCTCCGAAGCTCCTCCAATGGCGGATCTAGCTCCTCTTCTTCTTGCCTTAGCTTTTCTTTCTCCAAGGGTTTGGAGAGAGATCAAGTGGAAAAAGTGAGGGTTTTCTAAGTCAAAACCCGGGTATATCCCTTCAGGAACAACCCCCAGCCATTGGATCCTCAGTCAAAGAAATGAACGGCTTCGATTCGGGACTGAAATGCCCAATCTGGGCCGAACACGGCCTGGCACACGCCCGTGTCCAGGGCCGTGTGCCTCATTCGCCGTCAAAATCAAATCACCTGGAACCTCACACGGGCATCGAACACGCCCGTGTTCGATCTGACACGCCCGTGTTCCAACTGACACGGCCGTGTATCTGGCCGTGTACCCCATGATTTTCTCCCGTTTCCAACCCGAGCGCTGACACGGGTTCGGACACGCCCGTGTCCTTGCCCGTGTCACCTTGACACGCCTGGGCTCCAGGCCGTGTACAAGGTCTCGGCACTTCGCGGCTAAGTGTCGACACGGGTCGACACGCCCTGCGACACGCCCGTGTCGCAGGCCGTGTGCCAGGTCTCGACACACTGTCGACACCAAAGTGTCGACTTCGCGGGACGAGTGTCGACACGGGTTGACACGCCCTGCGACACGCCCGTGTCGCAGGCCGTGTGCCGTGTCTCGACACAACTTCAAAGCACTGTGTCGACTTCACGGCTAAGTGTCGACACGGGTCGACACGCCCTGCGACACGCCCGTGTCGCAGGCCGTGTGCCCAGTCTCGACACAATGTCGAGACCAAAGTGTCGACTTCACGCCTTAGTGTCGACACAGGCTTGACACGCCCTGGGACACGCCCGTGTCCCAGGCCGTGTGCCTGCAGCCAGAACTCAAACTGGCCCAAATTATTCCCCTTTTGCTCCTTTGAGTTTCGGGGCGTTACAACTCTACCCCTCTTAAAAGAATTTCGCCCACGAAATTACATAAAGGGAAAAACATGTACCAAAACTAAAATTTGTACCTGAGCGGAACAACTCCGGATATTCGTCAAGCATCGTCTGCTCTCGCTCCCAAGAGAGCTCCTCACGACCGCAATTGTCCCACCGGACTTTGACCATCCTGATCTCTTTATTGCGTAGCCGCTTGACCTCCGAGTCCTCAATCCGCACGGGCTTGACTTTTGTCGTTAGCCCACTATCCACCGGCACTTGATTGGCCGCGATCACTTGCGTAGGCTCTTGCACCGCCTTCCGAAGCACCGAAATATGGAATACATCATGTAAACCACTTAGCTCCACTGAAAGCTTCAGCCGATAGGCCGCTTCTCCTACTCGCTCCAGAACCTCGAACGGTCCAAGGTACCTCGGGCTTAGCTTTTTCAATCGCCGCACCCGCGAGACACCCTTGAACGGCTTGATCTTCAAGTATACATAATCGCCCACAGCGAACTCCACGTTCCTGTGCTTGGCATTATAGTACTTTGCTTGCCGGTCCTGAGCGATAAGCAACCTCTCCCGAATGGTTCTCACCAAAGAAGTAGCATCATCCACTTCCGATCGCTTATACAACTTCGACTCGCCCGTTTCTAACCAAGACAACGGCGTGCGACATCTTCTACCATATAGGGCCTCGAAAGGCGCCATCTGAATACTTGCTTGGTAGCTGTTGTTGTATGCGAACTCCACCAAATAAAGGTGGTCCTCCCACTGCTTTCCGAAGTCCAAGACACACATGCGAAGCATGTCTTCCATCGTTCTATTGACCCTCTCGGTCTGCCCATCCGTTTGCGGATGGAAGGCTGTGCTAAACTTCAGCTTTGTTCCCAACATTTGCTGCACCAGCCTCCAATCATTGGACGTGAACCGCCCATCTCGGTCACTCACGATGCTGCGGGGCACACCATGAAGCCGCACTATGTTATCCACATAAAGCTTCGCCAGCTTCTCCATCGGATCATCCTTCCTATGCGGAATAAAATGCGACACCTTTGTTAATCGATCGACCACCACCCAAATGGCGTCGTTCCCCTTTTGCGACCTTGGCAAACCATGCACAAAGTCCATAGAGATGTCGTCGAATTTCCACTCCGGAATAGGCAAGGACTTAAGAAATCCTCCCGGCTTTTGGCACTCCGCCTTTACCAAGGCGCAGGTTTGGCACTTCGCTACATATAGCGCCACATCCTTTTTCAAACCCGGCCACCAAAATAGCTTCTTGATATCGCGGTACATCTTCGTGCTCCCCGGGTGAATCGAGTACTTGGTATGGTGCGCCTCGTACAACAACTCCACCCGTAAATTGCCCACACTTGGGACGCACAAACGACCGTCCTTCCACAGCAATCCGTCCTCCACAACGAATTGGGAATTTGACCCATCCAGAGCCTCTATCATGAACTGCTTCATATGAGCATCCATATCCAAAGCCTGTCGAATCCGATCAGCCAGGTCATATTGGACTTCAGTCCAATTCAGCACTGCTTCAGCACTAGATTGCCTATCCACACAAACAATCTCCAACGCCTCCAGCTCCTGCACCAACCGCTCATCATGCACTGATAGCCAATTCGCTTGAGCTGGGGCTCGGCGACTCAACGCGTCCGCAACCGCATTCCCTTTGCCAGGCACGTAGTGGATCTTGAAAGTATAGTCCCCCAGGAACTCCATCCACCTACGCTGCCGCATATTCAGATCTTTCTGATCAATCAGGTACTTTAGGCTCTTGTGATCGGTGTAGATATCAATCTTCACACCGTACAAATAGTGTCTCCACAGCTTCAAGGCAAAAATCACGGCCGCCAACTCCAAGTCGTGGACCGGATAATTCCTCTCGTGCACTTTTAGCTGTCTCGAGCCATAAGCTATCACGCTGCCATGCTGCAGTAGCACGCAACCCAAACCGCTGCCTGAAGCATCGCTATATATCTCATAGCCTTCGGTCCCAACCGGCGAACTCAACACAGGCGCCGTGGTCAACCGACACTTCAATTCCTCAAAAGCTCGCGCGCACTCCGGCGTCCAAACGAACTTATGCTCCTTCCTCGTCAAAGTAGTGAGAGGTAGCGCTATCCGCGAGAAGTTCTCTACGAAGCGCCTATAATATCCGGCAAGCCCCAAAAAGCTCCGGACTTCTGCTACCGTAGCAAGCTCAGGCCACTCCCGTATCGCAACAATCTTCGCCGGATCCACAGCAATACCCTCTCCACTCACTATATGCCCGAGGAACGCCACTGAGGATAGCCAAAACTCGCACTTCGAGAACTTGGCATACAACTGGTTTCTCCTGAGTGTCTCCAACACCAAATGGAGATGCTTGAAGTGATCCTCCTCACTTTGCGAGTACACCAAAATATCGTCGATGAAGACGATCACAAAATGGTCTAGGTACTCCCTGAACGTCCTGTTCATCAAATCCATAAATACCGACGGCGCATTAGTCAGCCCAAACGGCATGACCGTAAACTCATAATGCCCGTATCTCGTACTAAACGCTGTCTTTGGGATATCACTCTCCCTTATCCGCAGCTGATAGTACCCAGACTTGAGATCTAACTTCGAGTACACCGTCGACCCGACTAACTGATCAAAGAGATCATCAATCCGGGGGATCGGGTACTTGTTCTTCTCAGTCAGCTTGTTTAGCTCCCGATAGTCAATACACAACCTCAAGCTTCCGTCCTTCTTCTTAACAAAGAGGACCGGTGCGCTCCAAGGCGAAGAACTCGGGCGCACATAACCTTGCTCCAACAACTCTTGCAGTTGAACTTTCAGCTCCGCCATTTCCTTAGGCGCTAGCCGATACGGAGATCGTGACACAGGCTTTGCACCTGGCACTAGCTCGATCGTAAAATCTATCTCCCGCTGAGGCGGGGCTCCAGGAAGATCTGCGGGGAACACATCAGGGTATTCCGATACCACTGAAATACAATCCATCGCGGGCTTCGGCTTTGCAACCTCCACTAGTGTAAAGAACAGTTCTGCTCCAGCACGAACCGCCTTCACCACCTGAAGAGCAGACATCAACGTCTTGCTCGACCCCTTTAAGCCCGTAAACGTCGTCTCACGACTTGCTCCCAGCTTTACTTCCTTGCTACCGCAATCTATATGGGCCTGCTGCTCCGAGAGCCAGTCCATTCCAAATATGACGTCGAACTCCGCCAACGGAAGTAAAGACGCCTGCAGGTCGAACTCCTGCTCCCCAATACGAACTTTAACTTCGCAGATCCTAACCGCTCGCATCGAACACCCATTGGGCAACAACACATCCAACTTGTCCTTCGCCATCGAAGAAGGGACTCCGATGCGTGATATAAATCCTTCGGACAAGAAGGAGTGTGAAGCTCCCGTATCAAAGAGTGCTCGTGCCGGATTTTCACAAATCAATACAAATCCTAAACAAGCAGTGGTAAGGTAACATATACATAACAAGCATATAAAGGAATTGACTTGCTATAAATTAAACCGTACCTGTCACCACGTCAGCTTGTTTAATGGCCTCCTGTTGGCCAAGATTATAGACCCTTGGTTGGGCCGGAGCATAGTGGGATGCGGTCGACTCCACCGCCTTACCCTTCTCTTCATAAGTAGCTCCTGGCCTCCTCTCGGACTTAGGACGTCCGCTCCAACAATCACGGGCGAAATGCCCCGTCTTGCCACAAGTAAAGCACGCGCCCGGGGTCCGACTCGTAGCCGCCCCAGAAGCACCAGAAGGAGCTGGACCCGAAGTCCTATGCTTCTTAAAGAATCTTTGATAGCCAGACTTTGAAGTAGTCGGCACTTTGAACCCAGATTTCTTCTCACCCAAGCCTTTCTTCGCTTGCACACTCTTCATGTCCTTCTCCAAGGACCGGGCAGTATTGACCAAGGTTAAGAAACCCTGCGTCATTGGCCCCGACAGTAACAACCTCAGCTCATCCCTTAAGCCTTCATAAAAACGATTAGTCTTGCGCTCCTCATCCATGATGGTGGAGCTAGCATAACGACTCAACCGCGTAAACTCGTGGAGATATTCATCCACGTTCCTCTCACCCTGTACCAACCTCAGGAACTCATTCTCCATTGAAATCCTCTGAGTAGAGGGGAGGTATCTTGCTAAGAACAATTCCGAGAA
Organism: Platanthera guangdongensis; assembly: GCA_039583875.1. Lineage (NCBI taxonomy): Eukaryota > Viridiplantae > Streptophyta > Magnoliopsida > Asparagales > Orchidaceae > Platanthera > Platanthera guangdongensis. The sequence goes on from CM077155.1 coordinate 12,028,386, forward strand.
CTCTTCCATCGGAACGTCTATCAGTTGTCTACCTCTCAAATGATGCAGCTCCAAACCTTCCCACCACATCCTCGCTTCCCCATCCAGAAGGAACGTAGCGATGGTGGTCATTTGCCACTCCTCCGTCTCCGTCGCTGTCATGACTCTCTTCACCCTAGAGAGCCAGTCTTCAGCCTGCGATGGGGTTCCCAACCCCGAGAATAACGGAGGGTTAAAGCTCATTACATGCTTCAACTGCCTCTCAGTCGCCCTCCTTGGCACTATTGGTTCTACAACCACTTGCTCCATCCTCCTCGGCTCCGCCTCTTGAAGAGGTACTTGCTCCATCACAGGAGCTGGCTGCTGCGCTTGCCTCCCAGGCTGCGCATTTATCACGGCCAACACCGCTTCAGCAACCAATCGTATATTTTCCGCCGACAAAGGTGTTGCGGGAGCAACTTCTGGTGCACTACTAGCCTCAGAACCTCGGCGTTCTGACGGCCCAACACCACTTCGGGTCACCTATAGTGGTACAAAACACCGTTAAGCGACCAAATAACATTGCAAACAGCAATTATAGGAACACGCAGGTTCCTCAAACACGAGTATTTTCATTCCTAAGTGGACATTCATGGGTTCTTTTTACTGTTATTACGATGACGCACACAATGTGCTCACCACCCCTTAAAAAGAATTCGCCCATGAATTCACTTTAAGCCCGACCAAAACCAGTAGTCTGATACCAAATTGTAACACCCCCTATCCGTCGCATAGCATATAGCAGTAGGTCCGGCCGGGGCCCGACGCCATATACCACAGACAGACCGGGTGGTTACGTATGAAAACCATCCAACCAATCCCAACGTCCTACACAGAGCATTCTAGCGGAAGCAATTTATTAAAGTTGCAAAACAAGAACCCAGCACAAGCATGAATGTCCACTAGCAAGATAATAGGAATGTTATTACAAAATACTCAAAAGTCGACCTTAAGGCCTTACAAAAGTTTCACTTGTCTTTTACATGTTTTCCAAACTTCGGCACGCAGGCCGGCCATACATGAATAAAACATAAAACATTTCCATTCGGGCCTTCGAGGGCCAGCTTCGCAAAAAGGGCTTTAGCCCGCTATTGACCGCTTGGTCCAGCTGCACCTGCAAGCAAACAAACCACCGCACGGTGGCAAACAAAGCAACGGTCAGCAATGCTGACCAAATTATAACGATCCCGCCCCCAACTCGGGGCGGCGATGCTCCTTCCCTGCATTTCATTAGCTTAAGCGAGCAATATAAATATAGTCATTTCATCACAGGCGGAGGCTCAACGGCCACACACCCCGTGCACTCAGGGCACATTCTTGGTGAACGCAGTCTAAGTCTGCCGACTCACCGCCATCCTCTCTTGGACGACCAAACTATGAGCAGTTTGTCTTCCTGGCATGGGTCACGGTAATTAAAACCATAGACCGCCGAAGACCCTCATCTATGCCAACGGCCCTAATCCGAACGACATAGAGTGGGTACGGTTCCATCTAACCCGTGCTCACAACGCAACGGTAATTTAAACCATATGCGCCCGCAACGGTAATTTAAACCATATGCGCAGGTCAAACTTCTACCGAGTCCCATTTTCACCACAAGTCACATAACCCGGTTATGTTCAAGTTGGCTTCCAAGCCACCAAGTTGGCAAGACCTCGTGTCCGCCCAGTTTTCCGGGTGCACCTTTGGGTTAGTCCCCAAGGCTCCCTGCTGCAATCTACCGCGTAGAAAACCCGAAAAACACCAAATAGCACGGAGTCTTCTCCGGCCTTATGCAATGCAACATCACCGATCCGAACTACATGTCCGGGTAGGCTTCAACCAAAATGCCTATGTCCGTTCTCGCATACGGACTCTAAACAACGGGGACTTCACATATCTACCCGAAGGAACGCCTCCAACTCTCCGCAAACTCGCGAGAGCGGGCTTCCTATGCAAAGAAAAGAGCGACTCATGCTCAAGATGAGGATCGTTACCCTTGCGGTCCTCTTTGGCGCCATCGAAAAGTAATCGGATGGAAATCACCGCACTTGCGTTGCCTCCGTGGATCCGGAGTCGGCTTGCGATTCGGAGCTCCGAAGCTCCTCCAATGGCGGATCTAGCTCCTCTTCTTCTTGCCTTAGCTTTTCTTTCTCCAAGGGTTTGGAGAGAGATCAAGTGGAAAAAGTGAGGGTTTTCTAAGTCAAAACCCGGGTATATCCCTTCAGGAACAACCCCCAGCCATTGGATCCTCAGTCAAAGAAATGAACGGCTTCGATTCGGGACTGAAATGCCCAATCTGGGCCGAACACGGCCTGGCACACGCCCGTGTCCAGGGCCGTGTGCCTCATTCGCCGTCAAAATCAAATCACCTGGAACCTCACACGGGCATCGAACACGCCCGTGTTCGATCTGACACGCCCGTGTTCCAACTGACACGGCCGTGTATCTGGCCGTGTACCCCCATGATTTTCTCCCGTTTCCAACCCGAGCGCTGACACGGGTTCGGACACGCCCGTGTCCTTGCCCGTGTCACCTTGACACGCCTGGGCTCCAGGCCGTGTACAAGGTCTCGGCACTTCGCGGCTAAGTGTCGACACGGGTCGACACGCCCTGCGACACGCCCGTGTCGCAGGCCGTGTGCCAGGTCTCGACACACTGTCGACACCAAAGTGTCGACTTCGCGGGACGAGTGTCGACACGGGTTGACACGCCCTGCGACACGCCCGTGTCGCAGGCCGTGTGCCGTGTCTCGACACAACTTCAAAGCACTGTGTCGACTTCACGGCTAAGTGTCGACACGGGTCGACACGCCCTGCGACACGCCCGTGTCGCAGGCCGTGTGCCCAGTCTCGACACAATGTCGAGACCAAAGTGTCGACTTCACGCCTTAGTGTCGACACAGGCTTGACACGCCCTGGGACACGCCCGTGTCCCAGGCCGTGTGCCTGCAGCCAGAACTCAAACTGGCCCAAATTATTCCCCTTTTGCTCCTTTGAGTTTCGGGGCGTTACATGCCTGCCCTTTGCTCCTTAGGGTCACCACCTTGGATAGGAAATCATTACTGGCGCGCTATTATGCAAGCCAGTCCATTCCCAATATCACATCAAACTCCGCCAATGGTAAGACCACTGCTATCAACACGAAGTCAACTCCGTCTAGCTCCCAATAGATGCGCCCTTTCTTCCCGGTGGTCATAGATGACCCATTGGGCATGGGCACCTTCAGTTCTGCGTCCGCCGAAAATGACTCAACTCCAATCCTCCAGATGAAGCTTTCCTCAAGAAAGGAGTGTGATGCTCCCGTATCAAACAATACCCTAGCGGGGTATCCAGAAACTAACACAAAGCCTAAAACATAGACATCACACGTAAAGGTCTAAAAGTATGAAGCACAAAGTTAAACTTAAACTTCTGCATACCTGTCACCACATCGGGTTGGCAGATCGCTTCCTGCTATCCAAGGTTGTAGGCCCTTGGCTGCACCGGTTGGAACCGAGAAGCGCTCGACTCCGCCATCTTCCCTTTCTCTGTGGCACTGGGGCCGGAGCGCCCAGTCTGCTCCTGCCTTAGCTCATTCTCCGCACCTCCTTGATTATAAAAACGAACAATGTGTCCCACCTTACCGCAGTTGAAACACGTCGGTGGCCCTTTGGAGTGAGACCCTTCGGACGTCCACTTGCTTTTCTCACCGGACTTGAAAGTATGAGGCTTTTTCCTCCACCTACTCCCTTCAGACTTCCCTTGGGACTTAGAAGGCTTCCCTTCCCCTTGCTTGGGCGCAAAACCCTTATGGCGTTGGCTTCACTCTAGATCACTTTCCAAAGTTCTGGCAGCCTCCACTAGCTCAATGAAGCCGGCTCTCTTCATGGCAATAAGGGGTTGTCTTAGATTCTCCCTCAGCCCCTGATAGAAGAGGTTGTCCCTCTCCTCATCGTTCTCCATGGTCGTTCCCGCGTACCGACCCAAACGAGTGAACTCCTAGACATACTCATCCACCGTCTTGTCACGCTGCACCAGGTGCAGATATTCCCTCTGGAGGGCCAACCTTGTTGAAACAGGAATGTACTTCTTAAGGAAGGCATCCCCAAATTCTTCCATGGACGGGGTGCGCCCAGGAAATTGGCGGCCGTTATGGCACACCCACCACGACTTTGCGTCTCCTTCTAATATGAATGCCACATACTCAGATTTCTTCTCTTCTGGTGTCTCTGCCTCCCTCAGAAGCTCTTGAATTCGTGCCCACGAAACCTCCGCATCAAGTGGCATATCAACTCCCTTGAACGACGGGGGATGGAAGCTCAAAAAATACTTCATCTGTCGGTCTCCATGCCCGACCACCACTCTTTCTGCCAAAGACTCTACTCGCTTGGCTTCTCCGCTTGGCACGGCCGTCGCTGTATCTGGTGTAGCAGGAGTTGCTACCTAAGCAACAGGGGTTGCTACCTGAGCTGTCTTTGCAGCTTAGGCTGCCACCATTGCTTCTGCAAGCATGCGACAGAAGTCGGCCGGGTTTACACCCACGCCCAATGGACCCTGAGCAGTGGCGCTGCTCGCCGAAAGCTCTTATCTTGGTCTCGACGTACCCGTCTCGTTGCTTGCACTCTTCAGAAAAGCAAGAAAACAAGGAATCAGTCTCCAATCGCAAGACTCAAACATAAGGACACTCATGGTCCCGCGTTACTCTTATGTGGATAACTTCTATACGCACTGACCTTGAATCTAACCTGCCTCTGATACCAAATTGTAACACCTCCCCTGTAATGACCGTATAATATGGGTCCGGCCGGGGCCCCACAACATACAGACGCCACATCTTCAGTATTATAAAGTGATATAACTACCCAACCTCAAAACTCATAGACAAACTACAGTAGAAACATCAAACAAAACTAGAAGTTATCCACACATATAAGAGTATCGAACGCGGCCTTATGGCCTTACAACAAAAGTGAGTCCAAAGCTCAAATAATAACAACAGTCAAAAATGTGCATAAGCACCCCTAGACTACCTCGGCATGTAAGCCGGAAAACAAGTACATCAAACATACAATGTCTCAAAAGTAAAGCTAAAGCAAAGATGGTAACACTTCATGAGGTTTAGGCCTTTCTGGCCGGTGAGTTAGCTCCTGCTTGAGATCCTTGCCCTGTAAAAATTGTTTGTAACGTGGGTCAGTAAAGGCTGACCTCAAACTGTGTAACAAGCACATCTCCTCCCGGCTGCCCCTAACGGACCCCGAGGTACCCCTCCAACCTGCAAGTCAGCACTTCGTATACTATATGCATAAACGGTTAAAGCACTAAAGAAATATGCTTGGATGTCTCAAAGAGCATACACGTTCTCTATTGTTGAGCATATAATAAAAATGGCCTACTATGCAACATGAATGCAAAACCCGGACTTCACCCAAGGCACCCTAAAGCGTATGCATCTAGCACATCATCAATCATACAGGTACTTCCCATTTCCCCAGTGGCTTTAAGCCTCAAACAACAGGGTACTACATTTCCCCTAACGGCATGCAAGCCACCACACGGAACTCTTGCCATGGCCCCACCCGCTCATGGTCTTAAACCCGGGCTTGCCTGCAAGCTCTGACTTCTCATGTCAGGATTTCGTCTAACACACCGACCGATTCTAAGAACACTTGCCGGACCCCACCCGCTCATGGCCTCATTGCCCTGGCTTGCCCCATGCTTGGCGTTCTCGTTAGTCTCACAGAAGGGGAGTAGTCTCGTCGGGAAACTCTCCACACATAACTTGCACGTCATGGGATAGCCAGCCAACCACGGAGACAAAGCCATTCCTTGGCACATTACAATCCAAAATCATTCCCGCACTAATCCCTCATGTGTACTGCAACGTCCCCGCGCACCAAGGAAACCATCTACCACCCATGCGGAACTAATCTTGTCCACCAAGGAAACCATCTACAGCCAATGGCGAGCTAACCTTTTTCGGTTCCGGCTACACGTACTCACTCGAGAAAAAGGGGAAACATCACAAACATCACAAACGACCTCTTTCCGCAACGGATTTCTACCAAATCCTCAAAGTTCGTATGCAACATCATCAGGTCGGACTAACGGCCGCGACCACGGTTTCACCCACAATGCATAATCCACTAACGGAGCAGATCTCAAATGCAAGAGCATGCCGAGGACGGACTCAGACGACTCGGAGGTTCCTCTTGAACCATGGCGACCCAAGCCCCTCTCATTTGAGGGATTGGTGCCCAAAAACCAAGAAAATGAGAGATGCTAAACATGCATCCTAAAACCAAGAGGAGAAGTGTCGTTACCTTCCGACCCCTCTTCCTATCCATGGAAACTTTGTCGGATGAAGACCTTCGCAACGATCTTGCCTCCACGAATCTGGACTCGGCTCGCAATTTGGAGCACCGAAGCTTCTCCAACAGCCGGATCTCTCCTTCACCTTCTTCCTTGCTCTCCCTTCTCTCTAGAACTTAGAAAGAGAGTGTTTGAAGAATAATGAGGGTTTCTAAACCCTACTCCCGGACTTAACTTAGCAGGGACAACCCTGGACCATCAGATCCCAAAAGGAGGAAACGAATGACCACGATCCGAACTGAAAATCAAACTACCTGTGCCGAACACGGCTTGTGACACGCCCGTATCCAAGGCCGTGTGCCCCATTCGATGCCGAAACCGTCGCATCCAGAAAAGGACACGGGCTATGAACATGCCCGTGTCAAAGCTGACACGCCCGTATCGTGCAGTACACGCCCGTGTGTCGGGGCGTGTTCCTCCATCGACACAGGAACAAAAACCACCCGAGGAGGATACGGGTAGGTGACACGCCCATGTCACATTTGACACGCCCGTGTCACACGTGAACACACCTGTGCTCCAGGCCGTGTCCATCCCCTCATACGGCACGGCTCATAACCCGTGAAGGACACGGCCTGGGACACGCCCGTGTATCAGGCCGTGTTCGAAGTCTCGATGATCGTCGACTGCCTTTGTGTCGACACCGCCGAAAATTCATGGAACACGCTCGACACGGCCTTGGATACGCTTGTGTCCCAGACCGTGTTCACTGTCTCGACACATCGTCGAGTGCAGAACGTCGACTACATGGACTCTCGACGAACCCGACCACGACATGGCCATGGACACGCCCGTGTTCTAGGCCGTGTTCCCTGTCTCGACACTTCGTCGAGCTCAGTTTGTCGACCATCGAGTTCTTTGCTGAACCCGAGCAAGACACGGCCTTGGATATGCCTGTGTCCTTGGCCAGGTAACCCTTACCAAAACCCAAACTTGGTCAAAACGTTGATCGTCCCTCATTTGAAATTTGGGGCGTTACATGTAGCTCTGTATGCTCTGTCCCAACTCTTTTAGCATTTTTTTGGGTTGAGCAAGAGGGGTAGCATATGCAGGCACCAAATATTTTGTAGTGGAAGTGAGAGGGGGGAACTCCCAACATTAATTGATGTACAGTTTAATAACAGGGTGTGGCAAGTTAAATTTTAGGTTATAGATATATTTTTTGGTTACGAATAAACATGTTGAGTTGAGCAAAGAACGTTCTATTATTCAAAGCATGTTTAGTTAAGTGAAGTGCACCCAAATGAGCTAAGCACGTTCATCTAAATGAGCATGTCCAGATAATTATTGAGTGTGTTAAATAGAGTGAAGCATATTCACTAAAGCAAATTTGTTAGCTAGAGCGAATATGTTCAATGTTGTGAACATGATCACTGGAGAGAGTGGAGTGTTGGGGCGCACCAGAGAGTTGTGCTTGTACGCACGCTCGGGAGAGCATCACATAAGGGTGCTAGTGGGCTTGCTTTAGAGGTTTTTTGGTGGTCATGTGAGAGAGTGGGATTCATACTCTTCAGTCAATTATCTCAACTCAATTGAATGGATATGCCCACATTTTATATATTTTAAGAGGGATGGGCCAAAAATTCATCCATTTATTTATTTGACGAGCTAATTGAAATGCAAAATTCTTTTCCCCAGGATTACCAACCATGATGGTCAAACTACTTTACCAAGGGTAGATACTGGTATTCCAATCAGGCTCACTAGAGTGGGGCATCCAGTGGCGGCCACATTAAAGTGCGTGGGTCTTGATGAAAATTCTCTATGTCATCTACACGAACTTGGTGGTGGTGACTATTTCTCGTCATAGGCCCGGATCTTTGACAATCACACACAAAAGTGGTTTTGTGTGAAAATGGCAACCCCATCAAAAAATAACCTATATTTTTGATTGAATGTCCTATCTGGAAACATTTTTTGAGAAATAACAGTGACGCTTTTTGATCCAAATTTTGTTAAGCCATTTAAAAGATATGAGCTCCCAAAGTTTAAAAACTTCAGCCTATATTAATGGCAGTTTGAGGTCCTTGGAGGTGGGAGGAAGGGAGGGCCACAAAGGGTGTCACACGATTTCTTCCATGTCATACGACTGTCAATTGGCAGACAAAATAAGGGGCCACAGCTGTGGACACAACCCTACCTATTGGGCCTGAAGCTAGGGCTTAGCCCTAGTATGAAGAATGAGCCAAGAAGGAGACCTACCTGAGTCAGACCAGTCTAGGAGGGGCTAGGTCAGGTCGATTTTTCCTTGAATATAGATCTGGGAGACTTTTGAGTGATCACACTTGAAATTATGCGAAATTGGTCTGATTGGAATCATGCTTCTTGTTGAGTCGATCATGTTCATGTTGGTGCTATTGAAAATTGTAAAGTGAAAGTGAATGAATGGAAGACTTGGGCAACCTATCCGCGCGGACTACGCGGACAGGGTTGGCGGACAGCCAGGTCGGCGTGGCTGGAGCAATCGGTTTGTTCTATGGCGGCCTGGGCGATCTGTTCGTGTGGCCTACGCGGACAGCAGTGGTGGCCTGCCAGGCCGGCTTATGATCTGCAAGAAGATGGATCACCAGAAGTAACCAGGGGGATAGGGACTCTATCCATGGAGTCCGGCTGGAAGCAGACTGAAGAACTGGAGCTCGGCAGACCAGCTTGGCAGAAGCCTTGGTCTTACTCTAGTGAAGCGGCAAGAGGAACCCCGGAGTTCGCCAGTAAGGGCAGACTGGCCCTTGTGGCCAGTGGGTTTTACTTGGTTTGTTCTGAACCAAGTCCATGTTTGGCTCAGTCCGGGGAGATCGCGTAGTGGAGTGCGGACTGCGTCGTAGTCCGCCAAGATCGGCAGAAGTGCTTTGTGCCTTGGTTGCGAGTTTGGGTATATACAGACTGGAGTTTCTGTCCGCAACTGCGTGCAGACTGGAGCTGGAGTCTGCTGAGTCTGATAGTTTCATTGCTGGCATTGTTGTGGACTCGGGATGTGCGGACTGGAGCAGTCAGCAGAAGGTGTTGACTGGAGGAGTCTGCTGTATAAGCGGACTGGAGTAGTCAGCAGAAGGTGCGGACTGGAGCAGTCAGCGGAAGATGCGGACTGGAGGTGTCTGCTATGTAAGCAGACTGGAGCAGTGTCCGCTGAGTCCGGAGGTGTTTTGGTAATAAGGCAATGGACTCTGGGCATGCGGACTGGAGTTGTCTGTAGGGATATGCAAACTAGAGTTGTCCGCAGTATGAGTGGACTAGATCGGCGTGTCTGGTGAGTCCGGTTATTGCCTTGGAGGCGAAGCCGGTAGGCTCGGGAAGAGTGGACTGAAGAAGTGTGTTCGCTGAGTCCGGCATTTGCCTTATAACAAAGCTGAGCCCGGGATAAGCGGGCTGGAGCTGTGTCCGCGGATAGGCGGACAATGTTGCTGCAGAGTCCGGCTGTGATGGTCCTGGCTTGGCCTTCAGCGTTAAGGCAGACTAGCGACTGTGTCCGGCCTTGAGATGTATTGGCTTGGCCTTTGGCGATAAGGCGGATTGGTGATTGTGTTCGGCCTTGGAGAAGCAATGGTGGACAGGCAATCCTGCACAGGTGCGGCGGACTAAATGTATCCGCGGACTGCGGAGATGTCTTGCTACGGAATGTGGCGGTAATCATATCGGCTAGGGCGGTGACCACACTCATCATCCTGCCGATAAATAGGACCCATGTCACATCAGGAATAAGAACCAACCGAAGTAAGTGAACAGTAACTTGAACCTGCTACAGTTGGTGCGGACTGACTTTTGGTGTCCGCGCGGTTTGATGGAGTTGACCGGGTTGTGTTGTACAGGTTGTGCGGATAGCGCTGGAAATCCAGGACTTAGCTCTGATTGTGGTCAGGGACAGTGCGGACTATGCGGTTAAGTAACAGGCGGTAAACAGCAGGTCGTAGATAGCGACCAGTCGATCTTCTCTTTGGCAACTTGGTTCGGGTTTCAATAAGTCTCCTGCTTCAGGTGGACTGTTCTATTCGGCATCGCAGCTTGTGCGGTCTGGCGGCTAGGCGACCTCGCGGTTAAGCGGCTTGCAGATCAGCGGCTAGAGCAAGCATTGGAATAAGGGGTAGTCCGCGCGGCTTGGGTTGCGGTCTGGCGACCTGGCGGACTAAGAGGACTCCACAGTAGTAAACCATCGGCTTGTGTTTGAGTCCGCGCGGCTTGTTTGTCTTGTCTTGTTTTTGAAGTCTCTGTTGTCCCTTTGGTGGTTGTTTGGTGAAGCATGTCTCGTCATGTATGTCTCACCTTGTAAAGAAGATTGTTGTTAATCAATAAAGACTCTTGTACTGCATGTGTTTTCTAGTTGACTGACTTAAGTTTATGTTGAAACCAGAACCCGGCCTCTTGTGGAGTTCGACCCTTGGGGAAGGGGTGGTCTCGCGCCTACTTTGCTCCTGCAAGAAAAACAACGAAGAAGACAAGAAGAAACATACCCAAGGGCTCGGCAGGGAGGTCCCACCACAAACCCGGAAGATCTCTGAGCGCTTCCCCTCCTTAGCCAGAAGCCGAGCTAAGGTACCCTCAGAGAGCACTTGAAAACGAGAGTAAGGAGGCACTCCAAGCGTGCCCTCTGAGGTACCCCTTGGGTCTTATTTATAGTTTTTTGGAATCTAAACTGCCAATAACCAAAAGAACTGACCTGAAAATACCAAAAAGCCCCTGGTTGGGTCTACCAACAGCCAAACTCCGCTGTTCTGAGGGGCTATTTGCACCCCTGGGGAGTCAGCTCGCCTCCAATCCCCCTCCGCGGGAGGCGGGCACGACCTGGCTCCAGCGGTCCGCCTATTCTTCCTGGGCGAGTGTTGGGTATTGTATCCACAATGTACCTGATTTGAAGAAGCCCCTGGACAAGCTAAGGTCAATAGACAATGTTTTTGATAAAATCTTTCAAGTTGTGCTTGCAGTTTTTCCACGCTAAGTGCACACCAATGTCAGGGTGCAGTAGGTCAATATACACGGGTCTGCACGACGTAATCCCTCGTTGAGCAGATCAGTGTGTTGGCCTACGTGTACTCTCTCTATTGGAGTGCACTTACTTTCAAGCACAGGGCTATAACTATGCAGGAGCAAACAAGGAGCAAGGATGGGTCAAGGAGCACCTCATGGGTGGAAAGACGAAAATTCGTCTAAGTGTAAATCGACGAGAATCACCAAGTGATTCTCGCCGATTCGGCGAGAATCACTAGTGAATCTCGCCGACTCGTCGAGAATCAGTGGTTGCTTCTCGCCGAACTCGTTCCAGCCACTTCTAAGCAAGCACCTCTGCTTCTAAGTAAGAATCAACGAGAATCACCAAGTGATTCTCGCCGATTCGGCGAGAATCACTAGCGATTCTCGTCGAATCGTCGAGAATCACTGGTTGATTCTCGCCGTCTCGACCTGGCCTAAAGCAGTGCGTGCAACCAAGGCAAATTCGACGAGAATCATCTTTGATTCTCGCCGAATCATCGAGAATCACCTTTGATTCTCGACGACTCGGCGAGATTCACTTTCGATTCTCACCGATTTTGACTTGGGCGTTTTTCTGAAACTTCCTGAACCGGATTCTGCCGCTGTCAGTGTTCTGGACCGGGATTTTGGGATTCTTCTTGTGGGCCCCACAACGGTCTTATTCAAGTTGTCTACAGTATATATATTCGGGTATTTTGAACGGAATACTTACACAGAAAGAAGCCGAGCAAGAGAAAACCCTAAAATCGCGAAATCGCTTCGCCGCCGCCGTCGCCGCTCGCGCTATTTGGACGCCGCTGTTGATTGCATTTCTTCTCGATCTCCGGCGACAGAAGCTTAGCAAAGCTTTGAGTTTCACGTGTCTATCCAGAGATCTCTTGTCTCTCGATTTGTTGATCGGGAAAAACTTCCCCGTCCGAATCAATCGAGACGACCGATCCTTGTGTGACCGTTGGAAGACCAAGCTAGTTTCGCTATGAAGATTGGATCTCTAAGTTCAGCAGCCGCTCATCATCATAGCCGCCGATCCCGAAGCAAGCCGCCGCTCATCTTGCCGCCGCCGACTCCGGGGAGATCCTCTCCAAGAGAGACCAAGGTTGTAGACTCTTCGTTGACTTCACGAACACGTCGTCGAACGAAGAGGAACACCGTAGTCTCCAAACGAAGTTTGTATCTCGTGTACATTCTATTTTACTTTTGTTGTAAAGGAACGATTGTTCCGTATTGTAAGGGTTGGGTGCAACCCGGTTTGTGGGAGTGTTGACTCCTACGTGTGGAAGGGTTCCTTCCGATAGTGCAGGGATTGGATTTCAATCCTGTTGGAGAAGAGACCGAGTCGTCCCTTGTTGGGAGATAGGTCGAAGGGGGAAAGTGGATGTACGCAAGTCGGGGAACCACTATAAATTGCCTGTGTATTCTGTGTGCTGTGCTTTTTATTTTTATTGTGCAGGTACATTCGTAAATTCCGCAAAAGCGTTGCACGTCACCTATTCCCCCCCCCCCCCCCCCCATAGGTGAACTTTGTTGACACTAGGTGGACTTTCAAGTGGTATCAGAGGGAGGTTCCTCATCAAAAAGGTTAACACCTTGAGTTGAATCCTGCCCCTAGTGTCAAGAAGAAGACGAACATCTACCATGGACGGGCTCAAGTTCTCCGGCAAGATCCCAGTGTGCACCAGGCTCAACTTTCCTATCTGGAAGGAAAGGATCAGGTTCTACATGGAAGCAGTTGATCCTCTACTCTTCATGATCGTGGAGGAGGGACCTTATGTCCCCACTAAGGCCTCCACCATTGATCCCACCAAGAAGGTGCCGAAGACACTTTCTGAAATGGACAAGGACGAGATGGTGCTAGTGGGACTTGACAAGAAGGCACGAAACATTCTGGTCAGCGCATTTGATGACTCTATGATGCAAAACTTCAGCAACTGCAGGACAGCACAGGAGATCTGGCAGTGCCTGATCATCCTAATGGAGGGTACGGATGAAGTGAGGGATGATCAGAGATCCCTCCTGAACCAGAAATATGAAGCCTTCAGACAAGGGCCTAAGGAAGAGATCGGAGTCACCTACGAGAACTTCCTAAAGATTGTCAACGCCCTCAAGGGCTACGGAAGAGTGTTCACTAATGGTGAACTCAATGACAAATTCCTTAGGTCCCTTACTAAGGAATGGGACACAAAGATCTGCGCCATCAGAGAATTTGGCAGACTAGCAGAAACTGATCCACAAATTCTGTTTGGGAAGCTGATGTCCTATGAGCTTCAGCTGAACACCAGAAAAGCTGAAGAAGAAGCAGAGAAGGCGGCAGCCAAAGAAAAGACTGTGGCTCTAAAAGCCAGTCACTCCAGAAAAGGCAAGGGTGCGGTTTCATACCGTGCCAGGAAAAAGGATGAAGAGGAGGACTCCGAGCCTTGCTCCTCCAGCTCAGAGTTGTCGGAGGAGGATTTCTCCCTCATCACTCGAGAGTTCAAGAAGTTCCTCAAGATGAGGAATCAAAGAAAGAGAGACGGCTCCTCCTCCAGGCATCAGAAGAAAAATTATTCTTCAGACAGGTATGCATCTAGACCGAACAAACATCGCTCCTCTGACATTATTTGCTTTGGATGCAATAAGCTAGGACACATCGTGGCCGACTGCTATCAAGGCAAGAGAGAAAAAGGGAAAGAAGAGGAGCACAAATCCTCTAGAGATAAGAAGAAGGAGCGGAGCTACATCGCCAAAAGGCCAAAGAAACTGAGTGAGTCTGATTCCTCAGACTCCAGTGATGATGAGGAAGCCTACTTCGGGCTGGTGGGTCGCTCCGACTCAGAAGAAGAATGCCCCCCTTTTACTGGGAAGGTAAAAGCTCACACCCCTCTCTCCGACTCCGACTCTGATCCTGAGTCTCAGGATGATGAACCTGAGGATAGCCTTTCGGCCCGTGAAGCTGAGCTCCTCGAGAAGTATGAGCTTCTGCTCAACACTTTCGAGGAGTGCCGAAAGAGATTGAAGGCTGAGAAAAAGGAAGTAAAATTCCTTAAGGGTGAGTGTGTTTCCCTAAGGGAAGAGGTCACCAGTTTGATCTCTCTTCGACAGGAGCACCTTGACCTGACCTCAAAGCATTCAGAGTCTCTGAAGCTCCTTGATCTTAAGCAGGGGGAAGGCGACAAGCTGGAAGAACAACTTGCGGCAGAAAGGAAGATCGTCAAGAGCTTCTCTATGCCAAAAACAGTTCTTCCAGTTGTTGATACCTTCTCTGCTCAGGCCAAAGGAGCTGGCTTGGGGCATGTAGGGGTATCTGGTTCCTCCTCCAGCAGAAATAGGAACCAGAGGAAGAATAAGGCCGCCAAGAAGGCCTCTGCTGATGAAAAGGGAAAGGCCCCGCTTAGTCCTGTTGCGTTCAGAAAGCCTGGCTTTCCTTGCAACCAACATGACTTTGAGTCAACATTTGGCCATCATTTCCGACCCTCGGTTGCAAAGCCAAAGAGCCGATATGACAGTTGGACCTTTCCCCGGAACTTCGGTGAGAGTGCCTTCAAGGCACCTTATGAGGAAATCCACATGAGAAATTATGGTCCGTTCTCTAGCGGCCATAATGGAAAGCAGGCACCAAAAGCCAAGCCTGTTATACAGAAGGTGACGAAGTCATATGACTGCTATCACCATGAGGCCTCCACCTCCAGATCCAAGGCCCCAACTATACCCACCGTTCCCAGGGTAAGGCAGGAGTCTAGGAAGAGGTACAACAGATTCGACTGTTGTTGCTGTGGCAAAGTTGGTCACTTTGCCGTGGATTGTTGGTTTAATCCAAGGTATTACGAGACTCCTCATGTTAGCAATGCGAGGCCGACCACTCGTAGGGTTAACCAACCGAGGGGGAGTGTGCTAACCAGGAATCTAGGACCCAAGTTCGATTGGGTTCCTAAGGCAAATTAATTTTGTTTTGCAGGAATGTCCAAAGGCCACCAAAACGCCGATCTGGTATTTGGACAGTGGATGCTCCCGGCATATGACTGGGACAAGAAGCCTGCTGCGTGATTACACTCCAGTCGAGCATGGACCCAAAGTCATCTTTGGAGGGTCAGATCGAGGAGTCACCAGAGGTTACGGTATGATTTCCAACGGTATAATCTCTATCACCGACGTGGCTTATGTTGAAGGGTTAAACCATAACCTGATCAGTGTAAGTCAGTTATGTGACAAAGGTTATGACGTTAAGTTCTGCAAAGATAAATGTTTGATAATTTCACGTACCTCTTCTGAGACGGTATTATCAGGCATTAGGAGCAGAAATATCTTCTGCTTAGATTTTCTCAGTTTAGATTCATCTACCCCCGTATGCCTTGTGGCAACAGGCAGTGCATCTCTTTGTGAACAATGGCACAAGAGATTGGCACATATTAATTTCAGGACAATTAGTATACTGTTTTCTAAGAACTTAGTAAGAGATGCTCCTAGTATCAAGTGCATCAAAGATAGCCCCTGTCCTGCATGCCAGATGGGCAAACAGACTCGGGCTACCTTTAAGAGCATTACAGACAAAGACTCTTCCCGGTGTCTTTACCTTTTACATATGGACTTGTTTGGTCCAATGCAAGTTCATAGCTTGGGAGGCAAGTCCTATACGCTAGTGATAGTTGATGATCATTCTCGGTTTACATGGGTGTTCTTTTTGAAACGAAAGTCAGATACGTTTGACATCTTCACTAGTTTTGTCAAGATGGTTCAGAACGAATTTAACTGCTCTGTGGTCAAAATCAGAAGTGACCATGGAACAGAATTCGAATCTGGTGCTATGACAGAGTTTTGTGAAGAACAAGGTATCTTTCATGAGTTTTCCTCCCCGCGCACTCCTCAGCAAAATGGAGTTGCGTAGAGGAGAAATAGAACTCTCATTGAAGCCTGCACGACAATGTTGAAAGACGCTTCTCTCCCGGAATACTTCTGGGCAGAGGCTGTCAATACAGCTTGTCATGTACAAAACCGAGCATTGATCAACAAGCATCATCGTAAGACGCCTTACGAGCTACTGAAAGGCAGGAAACCAACCATGTCCTACTTGAGGATTTTTGGTTGCAGATGCTATGTACTGAATAATGGGAAGTACCCGCGTACTAAATTTGGTGAAAAATGCTTCGAAGGCATATTCATGGGCTATAGTTCCCACAGTCGGGCATATAGGGTCTTCAATAAGAAAACCCTAGTGGTAGAAGAATCAATAAATGTTGTATTTGATGAAGGAAGTTTGCTTAACAACAATTCTTCCAGTGGTATTCTTGAAGATGCAGGTGCACGACTTGAACAGCTGAGTCTGGATGAGACCGCTAAAGATGACACTCCTAAGTACGTCAAAGTTTCCACCTCCACGTCATCTGAAAATGTTGAAGATCAAAATGGAACAAATCTCTTGGAAGAAAGAGAAGCCCAAGAAGTAGTTGAAGCTCCAGACGCCAGACTTCTAGAGCTCCGGCATGTGAAGGATCATCCTAGAGATCAGATCATCGGAGATCCTCGTGTCGGTGTCAGAACTCAAAGAGGTACCATTAACGAAGTTTTGCATCTTAGCTTCCTGTCACAGGTTGAGCCAAAGAAGTTCGACGAGGCGAACAAGGATGCAGCATTGATTCTGGCCATGCAAGATGAACTACATCAATTCGAACGCTGCAACGTTTAGACGCTAGTTCCTAGACCATACAAGCAGAATGTGATTGGCACCAAGTGGATCTTCAGAAACAAGCTGGATGAACATGGTGTTATCATAAAGAACAAGGCAAGGCTGGTGGCTCAAGGTTACAGACAGGAGGAGGGGATTGACTTCGACCAGACCTTCGCACCAGTAGCAAGGCTCGAGGCAATCAGATTGTTCTTGGCGTATGCTTCACACAAAGGATTCACAGTCTATCAAATGGATGTGAAATCAGCATTTCTGAACGGAGACCTGAAAGAGAAAGTATACGTCGCTCAACCCCCAGGTTTTGTCGATCCTACTTATCCCAATCATGTTTATTTTCTTAATAAAGCTTTATATGGGTTAAAACAAGCTCCACGAGCTTGGTATGAGACTTTATCTAGTTTTCTTCTTGAGAACAAGTTCTCTAGAGGTAAAATAGATAAAACATTGTTTCTCAGGGAAGTCAAAGGCAAGATTTTGCTGGTGCAAATCTATGTCGATGACATAATCTTCGGCTCAACGGACAATAATCTTTGCAAAACGTTTTCTAAACTTATGCAAGGAAAGTTTGAAATGAGCAGTATGGGAGATCTCAAGTATTTCTTGGGACTTCAAGTGAAACAGTCTGAGGATGGAATCTTCATCTCTCAGACGAAGTTCACAAATGAACTCCTTAAGAAATTCGGTATGGAGAGTGCAACCTCTATGAGGACTCCAATGGGATCCACTATGTCTCTGGATAAGGATGAGAAAGGTAAACCTTTCGATGAAACCAAATACAGAAGCATCATTGGATCCCTGCTCTACCTTACTGCCAGTAGACCGGATATTATGTTCTCCACATGTGTCTGTGCCCGATATCAGGTGAACACTAAGGAATCTCACTATGTCGCTGCGAAGCGAATTCTAAGATACCTTAAAGGTACTCCTAATCTTGGCTTGTGGTACCCGAGAAACAATGATGTCGAGCTAATAGGCTTTTCAGATGCTGATTTTGCAGGAAGTAGGGATGACAGGAAATGCACCTCCGGGACGTGTCAATTCCTCGGCAGGAGGCTTATCTCTTGGAACAGCAAGAAACAGAATTGTGTTGCAACCTCCACAATAGAGTCTGAGTACAGCTCGGCAGGCAGCTGTTGCGCACAACTCCTGTGGATCAGAAACCAGTTAGCCGACTACGACCTTCAGTTCAAAGACATACCAATGTACTGCGACTCCTCCAGTGCAATTGCCATTGCCAACAATCCGGTCTCGCACAGCAGAACGAAGCATATTGAAGTGCGCTACCACTTCATTCGGGAGCACGTGGAAAACAAGGTCATCTCTCTCTGTTATGTCCCCACGGACAAGCAGATTGCTGATATATTCACAAAGCCCTTAGACGAGGCCAAGTTCAATCTTTTCAAGACTGAATTGGGGATGCTCAATTATGTGGAATGAAGACTACAGAAGCTCCAGGCCCGTGCACGATCTGAGGGGGAGCAAGGAACTCACATGTGAGCACAGACGCAAGAACTGAGGGGGAGCAAGGGGTCAAATGCTACCGACCCCGATTTGCAGAAGCCGAAAAGGGGGAGATTACCCTCTCGGCTAAGGCTAAGGTGGCTCCAAGCTTGCTCTTAAGAAATTGGTATTGGTAATGGATCACTCACTCAACTCAAATTTACGTTTATGGTTTTCATTCCCATATGCTCTATTCACCTTAGCCTGTAGGGTTTAGGCTTCTCCAAATAGGGGGAGATTGTTGGGTATTGTATCCACAATGTACCTGATTTGAAGAAGCCCCTGGACAAGCTAAGGTCAATAGACAATGTTTTTGATAAAATCTTTCAAGTTGTGCTTGCAGTTTTTCCACGCTAAGTGCACACCAATGTCAGGGTGCAGTAGGTCAATATACACGGGTCTGCACGACGTAATCCCTCGTTGAGCAGATCAGTGTGTTGGCGTACATGTACTCTCTCTATTGGAGTGCACTTACTTTCAAGCACAGGGCTATAACTATGCAGGAGCAAACAAGGAGCAAAGATGGGTCAAGGAGCACCTCATGGGTGGAAAGACGAAAATTCGTCTAAGTGTAAATCGACGAGAATCACCAAGTGATTCTCGCCGATTCGGCGAGAATCACTAGTGATTCTCGCCGACTCGTCGAGAATCAGTGGTTGCTTCTAGCCGAACTCGTTCCAGCCACTTCTAAGCAAGTACCTCTGCTTCTAAGTAAGAATCGACGAGAATCACCAAGTGATTCTCGCCAATTCGGCGAGAATCACTAGCGATTCTCGCCGATTCGGCGAGAATCACTAGCGATTCTCGTCGAATCGTCGAGAATCACTGGTTGATTCTCGCCGTCTCGACCTGGACTAAAGCAGTGCGTGCAACCAAGGCAAATTCGACGAGAATCATCTTTGATTCTCGCCGAATCGTCGAGAATCACCTTTGATTCTCGACGACTCAGCGAGATTCACTTTCGATTCTCACCGATTTTGACTTGGGCGTTTTTCTGAAACTTCCTGAACCGGATTCTGCCGCTGTCAGTGTTCTGGACCGGGATTTTGGGATTCTTCTTGTGGGTCCCACAACGGTCTTATTCAAGTTATCTACAGTATATATATTCGGGTATTTTGAACGGAATACTTACACAGAAAGAAGCCGAGCAAGAGAAAACCCTAAAATCGCGAAATCGCTTCGCCACCGCCGTCGCCGCTCGCGCTATTTGGACGCCGTTGTTGATCGCGTTTCTTCTCGATCTCCGGCGACAGAAGCTTAGCAAAGCTTTGAGTCTCACGTGTCTATCCAGAGATCTCTTGTCTCTCGATTTGTTGATCGGGAAAAACTTCCCCGTCCGAATCAATCGAGACGACCGATCCTCGTGTGACCATTGGAAGACCAAGCTAGTTTCGCTACGAAGATTGGATCTCTAAGTTCAGCAGCCGCTCATCATCATAGCCGCCGATCCCGAAGCAATCCGCCGCTCATCTTGCCGCCGCCGGCTCCGGGGAGATCCTCTCCAAGAGAGACCAAGGTTGTAGACTCTTCGTTGACTTCACGAACACGTCGTCGAACGAAGAGGAACACCGTAGTCTCCAAACGAAGTTTGTATCTCGTGTACATTCTATTTTACTTTTGTTGTAAAGGAACGATTGTTCCGTATTGTAAGGGTTGGGTGCAACCCGGTTTGTGGGAGTGTTGACTCCTACGTGTGGAAGGGTTCCTTCCGATAGTGCAGGGATTGGATTTCAATCCTGTTGGAGAAGAGACCGAGTCATCCCTTGTTGGGAGATAGGTCGATGGGGGAAAGTGGATGTACCCAAGTCGGGGAACCACTATAAATTGCCTGTGTATTCTGTGTGCTGTGCTTTTTATTTTTATTGTGCAGGTACATTCGTAAATTCCGCAAATGCGTTGCACGTCACCTATTCCCCCCCCCCCCCCATAGGTGAACTTTGTTGACACTAGGTGGACTTTCAGCGAGCGCGAGCCGGACCGCCGCGACCTGCCTGTCTTCTGCCGGGGCGGACCGGCGGCCCGGTCATGTGTAGGGGCTGGCCGGCGACCACCGCGACCTCCCGATCGGCTCTCTAGTCGTGGGTCGCTGAACCCATCCGCTTCGGTCAGCGATTCTCCGCGCGACCCGCTCGCTCGCCTCGCCCGGCTCGCTCACCTAAAACGGGCGGGAGCGAGCCAGCCCTCCTGCCGTATATCTGTTCGCCGCTTGGGTGCGGGTCACGGGGCTGGATCTGCTCGACTTCCCTGGTAGGACCCGCTCGCCGGACACGGGGTTGTACACAATCCCCGCTCTTTTTGAGGTTGAAACAAGCTCGAAAAGAATCATCCAACCCGCGTGTTCGGCGAGTACTGTGCTGAGCTGGCAGGGAATCTTCTGGTGGGGCCCCACTGTCCGGCTATAAATATAACGCTGAGCCCAGGGGGGGCTCCCCAGATCCCCTCATTTTTCTTGAATAGATTACAGTTTCTCGATGCCGGTCAGCGAAGAGGTGGGAGCTCGCCTGGCGGCAGCGGGCCAGAAGACTCGGGAGGAGGCCCTCGAGGGCGCCCCTTGGCTTGCACGTGGGTCTCCCGGCCATCTCTTTAGGCCGGCGAAGGGAAAGATTGTTAGGCGGTATCCGACGGGTGACCGTCCGGGCTCCAGCTCGGCGGCGGGTGTTGAGGTCGTTCCTGGGTTACGTGACCTTCTTCGGTTCATCGTTGTACCTCTGATCTTTTGTCTTGCAGGCAATTCCTTGCGAAGAGGTGGGGAACGGGGGAGAGGATCACCCCCTACCTTATCGTCTGAGAGGGTTGCTAGTTCCCCAGGTCTGGACCGCCCACCTCCGAAAACCCCTCGCTCACCGGCTCCCCACGGACTGGGAAAATCTCTTGAGGCCCTCGAGGGAGAAGCCTTTCAGGGTCGGCCGGGCTCCTCTCGCCCATCCATCGGCGCGGACGACGTGCCAACCCATGGTAAGCTAGTACTCACCGTTGGCTTTGTCCTCGCTCGCTCCTTCTGAATCGCCCTTTTGTAGGCTACAACATGGACTCCTCCGAAACTGAGATGAGCGAAGGGTATTCGCCTCCGCCCGACGTGGACAGTGTTTCTGATTACCTGGGCGACCCGACCGATGCGGTGGGGATGAAGAGGCAGGTGACGCGGCTGTTCCAGAAACACACGCTGCTGCTTCAGGAGATCGTGAAGAGGGTCGATCAAGACAAAGCCGACACCGCGGCCCGGCTCGCGGCCTTGGAGGGACCCCCGCGCGCAGCAGAAGACGACGATGTCACTTCACCGGGCGTGCACATTATGCGAGCCGAGGAGCGTCTTAGGAATGTCTCAGAGCAAGTCGGCCTGGCTGAGCGGGAGCTGGTGGCGGTTCGCGATTACCACTATCCTCGCATGCCGCCGCGATCGGGAACGAAGCGGCGGGGCAGGTGGAAGTGGATCGAGTACTGATCCAGCCTTATGGCTCTCCGCCGGCGGGACGTCGCCGGGTTGCTATTATTTCAAAGTCGTCCTGTACCTGTAGCGATTCACAACTCTTTTTGCCTGCGTGTGGGCCTAATTTTTGCTGCTGATGTGTATTGAAATTACCATGTTATTGCTTTCGTTCTCTGTGGGGCGGGTCAGGGAAAGGATTCGCTCTACCCGTCCTGCCGATCGGGGCGAGGGCGAGCCGAGGGGCTCGCCAGCCGGGAGTTTCCCGACTCGCGCGGAATCCCGGGCGGGTGCGGGCCGAGACTCGCCCGCTCAAGTCTTGCGCGGATGCGGCCGGGCGAGAACCGCGCCTGATCGGCCTTTGCGGTGCGGTTGCGCGCTGGGAAGTCGAACCGTCGGGCTGATTTTTGGCTACATGCACCCCTTCATTCGGCGGGAACTTTCCCGCCCTTTCTCTCTCCCTATAAATAGGCCTTGCCGGTTCTTATTCTTTCACTGGCTCAAAACATTCTCCCGCTTCCTGCTCTCCGTGAAGCTCGGCTCGTGCTCGCCTTCTCGATCTGTCTCGCACGATTGTTGGCGATTCGGTGGAAATGGGCGGTGGCAGCGGCGATGCGGACGGTCGAAGCAAGTGCGCCTGGACCTTCTCAGAGCACGATTTCCCTCACGCCGCTATTTCGGAACGCGAGTACCTGGATGCTCTCGGCGACCACGTCCCGCCGGGTTTTTCGGCGAGA
The DNA here is from genome assembly GCA_039583875.1 of Platanthera guangdongensis. Taxonomy (NCBI): domain Eukaryota; kingdom Viridiplantae; phylum Streptophyta; class Magnoliopsida; order Asparagales; family Orchidaceae; genus Platanthera; species Platanthera guangdongensis. The sequence continues at coordinate 12,051,009 of CM077155.1, forward strand.
CGGCCCGGGGAAACAGAGAAGATCAACGATTTATCCAGGGACGAGCTCGCCATACCCCTGGCTCACTTTGAGGTGGGCCTGCGACTTCCCCTGTGTCCCGAGGTGCGCCAAGTGCTGAAGTACTTCGGGCTCGTCCTAGGTCAGATGACCCCGAACTCCATAGCCATTATGGTGGGGTTCGCCTGCTTTCTGCGAGAGGAGCGAGTCGAGTTTAGTCTCGCTGTTTTCCGGAAGCTATTCTCCTTCCGGGCGAATTGGGATGGTACCGCCTACTTCTCTAGCGCCCACCTCAAGGTGCGGGAGACAATAAATAAGAGTCATAACTGGCTCAAAAAGTTCCTGTTTGTCAAAGGGGACTTCGGCAACGTCCCCTTCTCGCCGGTGCAGCTCAGCGAGGCGAGTTACCGTCCGCCCAGCCTAGGGGGCCACGAGGCCGACTTGTGCGGGTTCTTCGCCGGGAAGAACTTTGAGGTCGCGTATCTGCGCCGCCATCTTGATGACCTTGTCGCCGTCCCACCAGGGGGAGGTTTGCCACTTGCCACTGTTCTGCCTTACCATTTTCTTCTCTGTCTCATCCCCTCTTCTTGGCAGGCGAGCGGGATATCCCTCTTCATCCCCCCTACGAGAGTGCTCGGATTGCCCCCGGGGTTCTCGCCCGAGCGCAGGCCACAAACGCAGCTCAGCGCGACCCCCCGTCGGTCCCGGCCAAGAAGCGGCCGGGCGGCGGACAGGCCACTCCCCCGCCGAAAGTGGCGAAGACTTCGGGTCGGCAACCCGCTGTGAGCCAAGGCAAAGGCAAGGCCCCGGCAGATCTGCCGACCGAGGGCTCCCCTCCCGTGATCGCTTCGACCAGCGACACTCCCGTCGGAGCGGCGGGTACTTCGGGGCCGCCATACGGGTCGCAAACCGCCGCGAAGCCGGTGCCGAGAGGGCATCGCAACTTCGGCTATGGCGAGAAATACCTGGACGAGCTCGGCGTCCCGCTCCTGTCATGGGACAAGGATTCAAACCGCGTGGTGGTCTCGACTCTGCTGCCGAGCTAGCTGGAGCAGGACACCATCGGCGGGGAGGGGTATAATTTCTCGTTCGGCCTGTACTCGTGAGAAGACGCCGCCATCTACGACAAAGAGGCGACGCGAGTATTGGTTCACGAGAGCGCGCGGGCCCAGCTACGCGGCCTGGAGCTATCTCATATGGTAGGGAGGCGCTGCACCCAGCTGGAGCGGAACGCCACCTCCCTGAAGAAGCTGGCGGACGAGAGGGAGGAGGCCCAAAAGCTTGCTCAGGAAGACGCGAACCTTCAGAGGAGGCGGGCCGACGCGGCAGAGAAGTCCCTCGCGCAGTACCTGGGCGGGGTGGTATGTGCTCACCATCAATAACCGCCCTTTCTCGCGAATCCACCTTATAACTTTCTTTTCCTCTTTTCCCCAGGACGCGGCGACGGCGAGCCGGATGGGTGCGGAGATCGCTACCCTTGCTCAGGACAAGTCAGTGCTGGAGGCACGGGTACGCGAGCTGGAGGCCGCCGCCGCTGTCCCTCCGCCAGATAACAGGGGCTGACCGCTCGCGCACCACTCTGACCACGAGTTGGAGGTGCTTGTAGAAAGTAGAGAAAGGAAGCGAAAAGAAGAGAACAAGCCGAATAAACTTTTGAATAATCGAAATTTTATTATCCAAAAATGATAACTATTACAAAGGTATGCCCTCCCTTATATAGAATGGAGGAGAGAAGAGAGAATACAAATAAGAGATGTGGGACTAAATTTACAAGCTAAGCGGACTGTACAAAGTAAACCGCACAGGCCGCGCGGTTAGACAGAAGCACTAACCGCACGGCTTACAATAAGAGATGCAGAGAGGTCGCGCCTGTGAAGATTGCTTAGACCGCCCGGTTTACAAGTCGCCGAGTCAAACCGCCAGACCGCGCGGTCTCTAACCCGCCAAGACAGACCGCCCGGTCTCCAACTTCAACACTCCCCCTCAAGCTGGAGCATATATATCAATCATGCCCAGCTTGTCGCAAACATGCAGAAACGAGGCGGAGACTGGCTTGGTGAAGATGTCGGCTAGCTCTTTATCAGATGTGACAACGGAGTGCAAATCTGTTTCTTTAAAATCTCTTCACGAATGAATGGCAAGTCAACCTCAATGTGCTTGTTCTTTCATGGAATACAGGATTTTTGGAGATGTATATGGCGGCCTTGTTATCACGAACATAGGTAGAGGATGGTTGACAACCTCTCCTAAAATCTACATGAGAGCCCGCAACCATTCAATCACAAAGTGGTTGAAGCCATACTGCGAGATTACTCAGTTCTGCACTGGACCTGGAAACAAAAGACTGCTTTTTACTCTTCCAGCTCACCAGATTTTCCCCCAACAAAGGTTGCAAAAACACCTGAGGTTAGACTTGCGAATCCCCTTTGTCATCAGCATAAACATTGACATTCTGAGTAGGCTCAATCCTCAGAAGACCATTCTTCTAAAAGTAATCCTTTCCCAGGCGCATGCTTTGACATATTCCAAGAATCCGCAAGGCGGACTGAAAGAGACAATCCCTGGGTTGCTTTGCATAAATCGACTCACCTTGCCCACAGCATAAGAAATGGACGGGACTGGTCACTGTGAGATATTATGAGCTTACCAACCAGACGCCTTGTATCGCGAACATCGAAAGAAGAGGCGAATCATTGTCCAGGTTTGGTCTCCCCCAATAGCCCATGGGAAGGGCAGGTTTTAGCTCAAGTCAATCCTGCCTCTGTTAAAAGATCAAGGGCATACTTACGATGAGAGAGAACTAAGGAGTCGGGCTTCCGAGAGAGTTCGATCCCCAGAAAGTAACTTTGGGAGCCATATCTTTAGTGATCAGTGTTGGCGAAGATGTAGGCTTTGTCAGGGTTACCCCTTCTGGTCATCGCAGAGTGAGAAGAATATCATCGCGTATACAGCAAGAACAAACCATCCAGAAAGGAGTTGGCGAATTAAAAGAGAGACGTGATCAGCAGAGCTTCGCACAAAACCAACAGCCGCCACAAATACGCTTGGTGAACTTGTCAAACCAAGCTCGAGGACTCTGCTTGAGGCCATTTTAAATTGCCTTCTGCAGCCAGCCATACTCGTGGTCTCCCCCTGAGCAACATACCCAGGAGGTCTGCTCCCTGTAAACGGCCCTCGTGAAGATCACCATAAAGGAAAGGCATTTCTTGACGCCCAGATGAGAAATTGGGCCAATCCCGATGACGGCCACAGAGAGAAGAACCCGGGATTGTGCTGAGACGAGCCACAGGGGAGAAGGTGTCAAAGTAATCAACCCCATAGGTCTGAGTAAAGCCCTTAGCACAAGGCGGAGCCTTATACCGATCCACAGTGCCGTCTGGGTAAATTTTGACCACAAAGAACCCAGCCGACAGCAAAGGGTTCAGTGCCAAAGGTAGGAGGAAAAACGAGTACAGGTACCCCGTCAGTGAGGGTCGCCCATTCCTCATCAATGGGCCATTTCCATGTGAGGAATAGCAAGGGTCCCTGATAGGAGCGGGGTTTGTGGACAGTGGCAGAGATAGCCAGTGCAAAGGCCCTGCGAGAAGGAAGTAAGACGATCATTAGGAAACAACAGCAAGCAAGGGGGTGTAAGGCGCACGTCCGACCACCCCTTTGCGAAGAGCTATTAGGGAAGATCCAGGTCAGCCGGGGACCGCGGGCATCCGAGCACCGTGGTAGAGAAAGGCTGCCGCGCCCGGGAGAAGAGAGCGTCCGGGCACGGAGAGGAGGGAGAGGGTGGTGGAGAAGGGAGAGAGAGAGGTGGAGGAAGAGGAGGGGGGGGAGATGGGGTAGTGGTGGAGAGTGTAGGAGGGAGAGGATGGGAACGAAGCGGGAAATGGCAAGGGGAGAATCAGAAGCTAGGAGAAGAGGAGAAGAGGCATCCGAGAAGTAGGAAGGTATTCTCGAAGAAGGTTGACGTCAGCAGAGACGAACTTGCTTAACGAAGGAACTGGGGGGATCAAAAGAAACAGTAGCCTTTTCTGAGTGTGGAATACACCCAGAAAGTACACATTTGGTGGAGCGAGGGGAGAGCTTATCACTGGGGTGGCAGAAGCGGGCATGCACAAAGGCCAGTGCATCCAAAGATTTGGAGAGGGAAGATGAACAGGCTCCTTGCCGGATACAAAATGGAGAAAACGGGGTTGGCCATGGAGAACACGTGGAGGGAATGCGATGATCGAGGTAGCAGGCAAGGAGAACAACATAGCCCAATAGGAGCGAGGAACATGCATCTGGGTCATCAAGGTGCGAGCGACATCGAGCAGGTGTCGGGTTTTTGCGTTCGGCGACACCATTTTGTTGGAAGAATGACACAACTAGTTTGATGAAGATCCCATTTTGCATGCAGAAGAGAGAAAGTCACGACTGAGAATTCTGCTTTTATCAGACGAACGAAAAAAACTTTGATTAGAAACATCAAAACTGAGTTTTGATCATGAGATAGAAGGATGTTCCATACCGAGAATAATCGGACGCGATTCTTTAACAGAACACCCACGTACAGCGAGAGAAATCATCAATGAACGTGACAAAATAGGAACTTACCACGGACCAAGGGTAAGAGTAGGAGAAGGACCCAGATGTCGGAGTGGATAAGATCAAACGGACGGTAGAGTACGAACGTGCTTTGGAGGGAAGGGAGAAAGAGAGCGGTGATGCTTGCCAGCGGACGGCCTCACAGCTGAGCGGAGGATTTGAGGAGGAAGGTGGGGCAGAAGTTGACGAAGAAGACGGGAGGAGCATGACAAGGCGGAGATGCCATTGGAGAAGATCTGTGGAGGTGGTAGGGAAGGTGGAGAAGCAGAAGAGAAATGTTGCGAGGAAGTATAAGCCCGCCGACTCTCAGTCCTAGTAGCAATCGTCCGTAGCCGGAGTCCGGATCCTGCCCCCCCGAAAAAGAGCAAGAAGTAGAAAGAAGTAAATGTGACGGAACACTGTAATGCTTGCAAAGAGATGTAAACAGAAATAAGTCACGGGAACTGGGGCAAATATAGAGTATTCCGCCAAGTGAAGAGAGGGGTGATAACATGAACTATCCCTGTGCATGAATGAAAATGATGAAGAGCCGTCAGCGAGAGTAACTGGGGGCAAGCGAGCATGTTTTTCTAGGAGTAGAGAAACACGGGAGATGGCCGGTCAATGATCGTAGCACCAGCGTCCGATCAGCCATTGCCCTGATTGTAATGATACGTGTTGCACGACCCGAATACGTGACAACCGAGTGCGAACGGCCATGAAGGGAGGAAGAAGAAACTGCAAGCGGTTCGGTGACAGACACAGCGGCACGAAGGGCCACGACCAAGGTGCAGGCACAAGCCCGCGACAAACAGGAGGGCGCGGCGACTAACAAGAGAAGCGGCTAAAGAGCGAAGAGGCGGAGAGGCCGCTCTAAACAAGGAACAATCTCCGCGGAAAACAGCGGCGGGAAATAAAAGGGAAGAAGCCGCTTGAAACACGAGCGGTTAGGATCCAGATCAAGGCACAGCGGGGAAGAAAAGTCGCGCGACTGCAAAGGCGATGCGAACAGAAGAGAGGACGAAGAGGCTGGTACCTCGACCCAAGATGCGGGGTAAGGAAAGCGAACAACCCGCTTACGGTTCAGGCAGATCACAGCAGCAAACCGCGAGTGCAGAAGAGACAACACACGCGGAAGAGACAGGACCGCAGCGGACTAGGAAGTCGGAGTCATAACGGCAGAAAAAGAGCAAGGAGCGCGGCACCCGAACAGTGTCGCTGCGACAAGCGCAGGAGAGAAGAGAAACAAGAAGAGCAAACGAGCGCAAACAGGCAGCGACAGAACAGAAAACAAGCCGCGCGGATAGAAACCTTGCCGCGCGGGGACAGAGGAGAAGGGCCAAGCCGACGGAACAAGCCGCAGACCGCGGAAGACAAGCCTTTGCGAACAACAGAGAGCGCACAGGAATCAGGAGGAAGGAAACGACCGTGTCCTCAGATACATTGTGGAAACCACCCGTCACCACCCATCTTCCCAAAACCCCGAGGTTATGGTAGGGGGCGACGGGGGGGACATGAACACAAGGAGCGTCCACATGCAGGCGATGTGGACTAACCCCAACCACAGGACCGAGGGAATTCCGCCACACAAGGGGTGGCCCACCGGGGTCAACACCCAGACATGGAACGCGATGGCGGAAAGCCCAAAACATACGGTCCCAACCCAAGTGTCCTGCGTATGGCTTAATATAATCTTCTCAACGAGCAGGACACCATCGGCGGGGAGGGGTATAATTTCTCGTTCGGCCTGTACTCGTGAGAAGACGCCGCCATCTACGACAAAGAGGCGACGCGAGTATTGGTTCACGAGAGCGCGCGGGCCCAGCTACGCGGCCTGGAGCTAGCTCATATGGTAGGGAGGCGCTGCACCCAGCTGGAGCGGAACGCCACCTCCCTGAAGAAGCTGGCGGACGAGAGGGAGGAGGCCCAAAAGCTTGCTCAGGAAGACGCGAACCTTCAGAGGAGGCGGGCCGACGCGGCAGAGAAGTCCCTCGCGCAGTACCTGGGCGGGGTGGTATGTGCTCACCATCAATAACCGCCCTTTCTCGCGAATCCACCTTATAACTTTCTTTTCCTCTTTTCCCCAGGACGCGGCGACGGCGAGCCGGATGGGTGCGGAGATCGCTACCCTTGCTCAGGACAAGTCAGTGCTGGAGGCACGGGTACGCGAGCTGGAGGCCGCCGCCGCTGTCCCTCCGCCAGATAACAGGGGCTGACCGCTCGCGCACCACTCTGACCACGAGTTGGAGGTGCTTATGCAAAAGAACGCCGCCAACGCCGCGAAGTACACGATGCAGATGCTGCGACGCGCGGATCTTCTCACGAGCGAGGCGGCGGAGCTCTCGGCGAGCGACGTGGTTCCGGCGCTGTTCCTCCCCGTACCGGACCCTGGAGACCAGTCCTTCCAGCGCATTTAGGACTTCTCGCCCCGAATCTCGCGTCACCCACGCTCTTTTGACATTTGTTTATTAGTTGTATATATCATGCACGTTTAGCTGTTTTGAGATGTACGCGCGAGCTGTGCCTAGACTTCGTGATCTTTATCTACTATTGCTTTTATAAATGCTTTCTCGCCTGCCTCTGTATATTTGCTATTACCGCGCAGGGTGGCCTGCCTCTGCGGCCCAGCCCTGATGATGCGGCTGTTTCGCCCATCAAGCGAGGCGAGTCGGCTCGTCCTTTGTCTGAGTTATCAAACTTCTTGCGGACCCTCGCCCAGGTTTTCGCCTCCGTTCGGCCGCCTTTCTTGGGGCTGGGGGGCTATGTTAGACCCCTCCCTTTTTGGTTAACTTTTGTGATTCCAACCCGCTATTAACGCCATTCGAGTAGTTCCCGGCCCTGCCGGCTAGGTGGGAGCCCGGCAGCGTGATTCGTTCTAGGTCGCAAATCATTGCCATCGAGTGACTTCCGGCCCTGCCAGCTAGGTGAGAGCCTGGCATCGAGATCTTCTTGAGGCTAGGGATGACACCGAGTGACTTCCGGCCCTGCCAGCTAGGTGGGAGCCTGGCAGCAGGATCTTCTCGGGGTCCAAACACATTCCATCGAGTGACTTCCGGCCCTGCCAGCTAGGTGAGAGCCTGGCAGCGGGATCTTCTCGAGGCTAGGGATGACACCGAGTGACCTCCGGCCCTGCCAGCTAGGTGAGAGCCTGACAGCGGGATCTTCTCCGGGTCCAGACACATTCCATCGAGTGACTTCCAGCCCTGCCAGCTAGGTGAGAGCCTGGCAGCGGGATCTTCTCGATGCTAGGGATGATACCGAGTGACTTCCGGCCCTACCAGCTAGGTGGGAGCCTGGCAGCGGGATCTTCTCGAGGTCCAAACACATTCCATCGAGTGACTTCCGGCCCTGCCAGCTAGGTGAGAGCCTGGCAGCGGGATCTTCTCGAGGCTAGGGATGACACCGAGTGACTTCCGGCCCTGCCAGCTAGGTGAGAGCCTGGCAGCGGGATCTTCTCGGGGTCCAAACACATTTCATCGAGTGACTTCCGGCCCTGCCAGCTAGGTGAGAGCCTGGCAGCGGGATCTTCTCGAGGCTAGGGATGACACCGAGTGACTTACGGCCCTACCAGCTAGGTGGGAGCCTGGTAGCGGGATCTTCTCGGGGTCCAAACACATTCCATCGAGTGACTTCCGGCCCTGCCAGCTAGGTGAGAGCCTGGCAGCGGGATCTTCTCGAGGCTAGGGATGACACCGAGTAACTTCCGGCCCTGCCAGCTAGGTGAGAGCCTGGCAGCGAGATCTTCTCGGGGTCCAAACACATTCCATCGAGTGACTTCCGGCCCTGCCAGCTAGGTGAGAGCCTGGCAGCGGGATCTTCTCGAGGCTAGGGATGACACTGAGTGACTTCTGGCCCTGCCAGCTAGGTGAGAGCCTGGCAGCAGGATCTTCTCGGGGTCCAGACACATTCCATCGAGTGACTTCCGGCCCTGCCAGCTAGGTGAGAGCCTGGCAGCGGGATCTTCTCGAGGCTAGGGATGACACCGAGTGACTTCCGACCCTGCCATCTAGGTGGGAGCCTGGCAGCGGGATCTTCTCGGGGTCCAAACACATTCCATCGAGTGACTTCCGGCCCTGCCAGCTAGGTGAGAGCCTGGCAGCGGGATCTTCTCGAGGCTAGGGATGACACCAAGTGACTTCCGGCCCTGCCAGCTAGGTGAGAGCCTGGCAGCGGGATCTTCTCGGGGTCCAAACACATTCCATCGAGTGACTTCCAGCCCTGCCAGCTAGGTGAGAGCCTGGCAGCGGGATCTTCTCGAGGCTAGGGATGACACCGAGTGACTTCCGGCCCTGCCAGCTAGGTGAGAGCCTGGCAGCGGGATCTTCTCGGGGTCCAAACACATTCTAATTCTCTATGCAAGCTGGCTATGACAATACTGGGGGGGGGGGAAGGAATTCATTATAACCAACGTGTTGCTTACAGGCGCTTAGGGAAAAAACCTTTTCAGGTCGTCTCCGCTCCAGGTGAGACTCAGGGTCTCGCCCTCTACATTTTGGAGCCGATAGCCCCCTGACTTCAAAGCTTCCTTCACAATAAAGGACCCCTCTCAGCTGGGGTTGAGCTTCCCTACGGACGCTGACCTCCCTGCCGCGTCTACCTTCTTCAGCACCAGATCTCCTTCCGCGAACTGCTTGACCCTGACATGCTTGTCAAAGTATTTGGCCATCCTTCTTTTTACCTCCTCCTGTCGGATGGCCGAAAGGTCCCTCAATTCTTCCACCATGTCAAGGGAGAGTCTCAGCTCCCCCTCGTTCTCGGCTCGCCATTCCTCTCGGCCCTCTTTGGCAGCTTCGACTCGCGGCGTCCGGACTTCAAATTCTACGGGGAGCACTGCCTCGTACCCATGGGAGAGCTTGAAGGGGGTCTCCCCTGTAGCCGTGTTAGGCGTGGTTCTTAGGGCCCAAAGAACTACGGGGAGCTGCTCTACCCAACTCCCCCTCAAATTTTCCACCTTCTTCTTGAGGAGGTTGACGATGATCTTGTTCGCGGCCTCCACCTGCCCGTTACTCCTGGGGTGGTGGACCGAGGCGAACCTGAGCTCGATTCCGAGCTGCTCACAGAAGCTGGTGAACTCGGCACTGGCGAACTGGGGTCCGTTGTCTGTGACGATGGCCTGGGGCAGCCCATGGCGACAGATGATCTCCCCCCAAACAAAGTTCCTGATCACTTGGGAGGTCACCTTGGCCAACGCCTTCACCTCCATCCACTTCGAGAAGTAGTCGATCATCACTAGGAGGAACCTTCTCTGATCGCTGGCCTGGGGAAACGGTCCAACCAAATCCATTCCCAGTTGCCGTGATACTCTTGAGTTGTTGGGCCGGCTGTAGCTGGAGGGGGGCAAACAGCTGGCACTTATGACATCTTCTTGCGAACTCCGAGGCGTCTCGACCCAGGGTGGGCCAGAAATACCCTTGCCTGACTATCCTTCCCTCCAGGGTCCGACTCCCGAAATGACTCCCGCACTCCCCGGAGTGGACTTCCTCCAAGATCCTCTGCGCCTCGCCCTCGGCCACGCAGCGAGCCAGCATCCCGGAGATGGTCTTCCTGTATAGCTGCCCGTCTTTGAGGAGGTAGTAAGCTGACTTGTGCCTCAGCTTCTTCCTGTCTACCCCCTCCGGATATTCTCCCGTGGAGAGGAAAACTACTACTGGATCCATCCACGAAGCTTGCTGGTCGATTTCCATGAGCTCCCCCTCGTCGATGGAGGGGCGGAACAGGTCGGTGATGGTGCCCCCCGCCCGGGGGCCATGCTTCGCTAGCTGGTCGGCCTGTTCATTCTCTCCCCTTGGCATGTGTCGGATGGAGAAGGTCTGGAAGGTGCCTATGACCCCCTTCACTTTGGCCAAGTATGACTTCAGGGTGGGTTCCCTTGCTTCGAACTCCCCGTTGATCTGGGAAGTCACCACCATGGAGTCAGTGAGGACCTCCACATCCAGCACCCCCAGCTCCCTGGCCAGGCGCAGCCCCGCTATCACGGCCTCGTACTCGGCCTGGTTGTTGGTAATGGGAAAGTGCACTACAACCGTCTGCTCAATCCGAGTTCCTTGAGGGCTTTCTAGGACCACCCCCACCCCAAGGGAATGCCTCCCTGAGGCTCCATCCACTCTCACTTTCCAAGGAGTCGGGCGGGTGAGTTCTTCCTCCGCTACTTCCACCACGTAGTCGGCCAGGAAGTCGGCCATCGCCTGAGCTTTGATCGAGAGCCGTGGAATGAAGGAGACATCGAACTCGCTCAGCTCCACCGACCATTTAGCCAGCCGGCCTGAATGCTCCACCCCCTCGAAGATGTTGTGGAGGGGATGGTCGGTCACCACTCGGATTGAGTGTGCCTGGAAGTAAGGTCTCAGCCGCCGAGCCGAGATGATTAGGGCGAATGCAAGCTTCTCCAAGATCGGGTACCGGAGCTCGGCCTTCCTCAGGACCCGGCTGACGTAATAGACAGGGAGATGTCTCTTTCCCTCTTCTCGAACCAAGTCGGAGCTCAGAGCCTCTGCCCTGACCCCGAGATATAAGAACAAATCCTCCCCCTCCTTCGGCCCTTGGAGCAGCAGAGCCTGTGTCAACTGCGCCTTGAGGGCCTGGAACGCCTCCTCGTATTCCTTGGTCCATTCAAACCTCTGACCACCCCTCAGCGTTCTGAAGAAGGGGGAGCACTTCTCCCCTGCCCGAGAAAGGAAGCGACTCAACCCTGCTAGCTTCCCCGTCAGTCGTTGGACCTCCTTCGCATTCCGCGGGGACCCCAGCTCTACGATAGCCTTGACCTTATCTGGATTCGGCTCGACCCCCGCGCGGGTGAGGAGGTGCCCCAAGAACTTCCCCCTGCTGGCCCCGAAGACACACTTAAGGGGATTCAAGCGCATCTTGTATCTGCGTAGGGTGGCGAAGGTCTCCTCCAGATACCGGAGGTGGGAGTCCGCATCCCGGCTTTTTATCATGAGGTCGTCCATGTATACCTCCAAATTCCTCCCCCTCTGCTCCTTGAAGACCCTATCCATCATTTTTTGATAGGTGGCCCCAGCATTCTTCAGCCCGAACGGCATCATCTTGTAGCAGTAGCATCCGTCCCCTGTGATGAACGAGACATCCTTGATGTCCGGGGGTGCATCCTGATCTGATGGTAACCTGAAAAGGCATCTAAAAAACTCATTACAGGAAAGCCGACGGCTGAGTCAACCAGCGCGTCGATCCGAGGCAAAGGATAACAGTCCTTAGGACAAGCTTTATTAAGTAAGGAAAAATCGATACACAATCGCCAGCGGCCGTCTCCTTTTTTAACCATCACAACGTTGGAGACCCAGCCATGGTACTGAATCTCGGACACGAAGCCCGCCTTGAGAAGCTTTGCCACCTCCTCCCTGATGGGCTCCGCCAGCTTGTCCGCCGTGGACCTCTTTTTCTGCTGAACGGGGCGTGTTCCCGGGTCCAGGTTGAGGCGGTGGCAGGCCATATCTGCGTCAACCCCCGACATCTCCGCGGCGTTCCAGACGAAGATGTCCACGTTCTTCTGGATGCACTCCAGCATCTTGCCATGGTCCTCCGGGGTCAGCCCTCCGCTGACACGAACCTTCTCCATCCTACCTCCCTGGGTGAGCACCTCCAGCTCCACCACTTCCTCTGCCGCCTCTAGCCTGGACCGATCCCCCTATCCTTCGGCATCCCCTTCCTCCGGAATGGGGACCTCTACCTCCATCTTTTCTCCCGCGCCTCTCACTTCGGCCACCTCCTCCAGATCTTCCCCTACCGCCTCTCCTGCGTGGTCCTTCACTTCTGGCTCCTCCCCTCCTGCCTCCTGCTCGACCTCCTCCATCCTCTGCCCCATCTCCTCGGCCCCCTCCTGCCAAGAGATGGTGTTTACCGCAGTGACATAACACTCCCGCGCCACCTTTGGGTCCCCCCTGACCCTGACCTGGACCCCCTCAGCGTTGAACTTCAAACACTGATGGAAAGACGAGGGGACGCAGTGGAAGGCGCTGATGAGAGGCCTCCCGAAGATGGCGCTGTAGCTGCTGGGGGCGTCCACAATGACGAACTTGCAGTTTCGGGACTGCCCCCCCAGGGTGACATGGAGGCCAACTCCTCCCTCTACTTCCTTCCTTTCTCCCGAGAACCCGAACAAGGGCCCGTCCGAGGCCAGCACCCTCTTAGCCTCCACCTTCATCGCGTCAAACGCCTTTTTGAAGACGACGTTGACGGAGCTCCCGTTGTCCACGAGGATCCGAGAGACAGTGAAGTTCTCGATGGCGGCTTTGATGACCAGCGCATCACAGAATGGATCCTCGTGGTCTGGCATATCACTCCGGGAGAAAGTGATCCTCTCCTCCGGTGGCGGGGTTTGGGATGTAGAGGCGATGCTCCGCCAGTACATGGTGTGGAGACTTGCCTTGCGGGAAGCCTCGATCCCCACTCCCCCGTGGATCACTCCGATCCCTCCTCGGGTCCCGACATCCACCCGGTCCTCGCAACGATCCTCCTCCGCCCGAGGCAGGACTTCCTCGATCCTTACTTCCTGCCGCGCCTCCTGCTGCTGCAGCTGCCGCTCCCTATTTCCCTCTCATCTCCAAGAATTCCAGGCACGTGGCCGTCGCGTGCCCCTCTTCCTGATGGAAGTCGCAATAGGGTATCTCCACCCTGACCTCCATTCTCCTCCTCCTCATGATCCCCCTCCTTGCTCCCAAAGCTATGGCCATGGCCTCCTCCTGATCGGGGAGCCGAGGCCTCTGGCCCTGCCTCCAGTCCGGAGGGTGGAACTGATCTTGCCTCCCCTGATGGTGACCCCTTCCGTAGTATCCTCTTGGTGGCCCTTGCCCCTGCCACTCAGGTCTCCAGCCCAGCCGGCGGTCGGGCTCCTGGTGCCCCCACCTCGGCTGTTGTTACCACTGGAGCTGCCTTTGCTCCCTCTGCCTAGGTTCTCCCCTTCTCTCCTCCTGTGCCTTTCCTCCTCTCGACTCTTTCTCTTCCTCGGTGGCCCACCTGGCTAGCTTTCTTGCGAACTCCGGATTTGACGCCTCCCCGTCGACCTCTCTCGCCGCCCTCTCCATCAACTCCTCGTAGGAGAGAGGGGGAACTCTCTTCAGCTCCATTCGGAAGAACCCCTGCTGCAGGCCCAGGGTAAAGGCCATCATCAGACTGTGGCCCGGCATCTACTGGACCTGGGTGAATTCCTCCTGAAATCGATCCACGTAGCTCCCCAACGTCTCGTTCACTCCTTGCTTAATGTGGAACAACGACTCAGACTCCTTCTTCCTCTTCTTCGAAGTAGTGAACCTCAGCATGAACCCTCGGCGCAAGTCCTCGAAGCAGTAGATGGAACTAGTCGGCAGCTGGTGGAACCACTCCCTCGCCTTCTCCCGGAGAGTGATGGCGAAGAGTCGGCATTTGAATCCGTCCGACATCTGTCGGATGGAGACCACATCCTCGAACCATTGGACATGCTGGACCGGGTCTCCCTTCCCAGTGTAGTAAGACATCTCGGGTTCCCTGAACCCATCTAGGACTGGAGCTGAGGAGACCAGCTCGCTGAAAGGACTGCCCCCCCCCCCCACTGGACGAACCGGCGAGTCTCGCGAGCCCAACTCGCCGAACCTGCCTCGGCTTGCCGAGCCGGGGAAAAGCTCGCGCCCCGGGAGCTCGCACCCTCGACCTTCCTCGGCCACTTCCTTTCCAGCTCGCCGGCCAGGGGCGTCCTCGCCCAAAGAGGGGGCGGCCGCGATCTGGGCTGCCGGAGTCGAGTACTCGGCCCGCGCGCCGAGTGCGAACTTGACGAGGCCCAACACCTCGTTCCTGAAGTCCTCCAACATCCCCACCGTTGCGAGAGGCGGGGGGGGGGGGGGGGGGGGCGGCGAGTCCTGCCTGTCAGATCCTTGTCCTCCCATCATTGAGCTCGCCGAAGCTTTTCTGCACTGACCACTCTCCACGCTCACCGTACTAAAATGTTGAAACCGGAACCCGGCCTCTTGTGGAGTTCGACCCTTGGGGAAGGGGTGTTCTCGCGCCTACTTTGCTCCTGCAAGAAAAACAACGAAGAAGACAAGAAGAAACAGACCCAAGGGCTCGGCAGGGAGGTCCCACCACAAACCCGGAAGATCTCTGAGCGCTTCCCCTCCTTAGCCAGAAGCCGAGCTAAGGTACCCTCAGAGAGCACTTGAAAACGAGAGTAAGGAGGCACTCCAAGCGTGCCCTCTGAGGTACCCCTTGGGTCTTATTTATAGTTTTTTGGAATCTAAACTGCCAATAACCAAAAGAACTGACCTGAAAATACCAAAAAACCCCTGGTTGGGTGTGCCAAGAGCCAAACTCCGCTGTTCTGAGGGGCTATTGGCACCCCTGGGGAGTCAGCTCGCCTCCAATCCCCCTTCGCGGGAGGCGGGCACGACCTGGCTCCAGCGGTCCGCCTATTCTTCTTGGGCGAGCGCGAGCTGGACCGCCGCGACCTGTCTGTCTTCTGCCGGGGCGGACCGGCGGCCTGGTCGCGTGTAGGGGCTGGCCGACGGCCACCGCGACCTCCCGATCGGCTCGCTAGTCGCGGGTCGCCGAACCCATCCGCTTCGGTCAGCGATTCTCCGCGCGACCCGCTCGCTCGCCTCGCCCGGCTCGCTTGGCTGAAATGGGCGGGAGCGGTCCAGCCCTCCTGCCGCATATCTGTTCGCCGCTTGGGTGCGGGTCGCGGGGCTGGATCTGCTCGACTTCCCTGGCGGGACCCGCTCGCCGGACACGGGGTGGTACAGTTGAGATAGCCCCTACTTACTCCAAGGTCCAGGGAAATTTCCGCATGATCAAGGTGTGATCTTGATAGTGCTGAGAATATTAATTTGGCTTCAGGCTATCTTGGTGACCACCTGGAGAAAATTCAACATGTTATCAGAGCAAGGTTCAGTTGCTTGAGTAGTGAACTTGGTCTCGGGGCTGGATTGGAGTAGATAAGCAGTGATCAACTGAAGTGGTTGTTGCTCTTGTGAAGAGGGAACCAGTGATAAAACCAAGGCAGTGGAGGATGCAAGTTGTCTTTGAATTGATCTCCTTGCAGAGACGAACTTTGATAGGTGGAAGTCTTGTATGGAGAGCTTTCTTCTTGGCGAGGACCTTTGGCAGGTAGTATGCAGAGCAAAAATACAAGAGGCTACTGTTGGCATTGCTGAAGAGAGGAGAGCTTGGAAGGAGACAAATGCGAAAGCGGAGTCTATTCTCAAGCAAGTGATCTCATCGGAGCTCTTAGACCACATCAGTGGATGTCGGTCAGCTGCGGAGGTTTGGACTTCCCTTGATGGGTTGTTCAGGAAGGAGGTGAAGGTTACTACAGATGATGGTCCTTCTACTTCATATCAACAAGAGAGGAGTGGTTCTCCTAGGTGTGATGACAAGAGGAAGGAAGGATCAAGGTGTTATAAATGCAAGCAGCATGGTCATCTCAGGAAGGAGTGCAAGGTTGTCTTGCTCTCGGCGAATGTTGCTCAAGTAAGGAGTAACGAGAAGAACTTATTTGGGATTTCAACAAGTTCTGGTGCTGATCGGATGAAGGCAGGTGATAGTGCAACTATCTGGCATGAAAGACTGGGGCATGCAGGGATGGACAAGCTGAGAGCATTGGCGGTAAGAAGACTCGTAAGAGGCTTGCCTAGATTGTCTTCCTATGGTGATGGTGAGGGGTGTGCAGGATGTCAGCAAGGTGAAGCTTACCGCTTTATGGTTGATAATGCACAATCCAGATGTAAAGCTCCTTCGGAGGTTGTCCATTGTGCTCTGGTTGGACCAACCGTCACCGCCAATCTTGGAGGCAGCAGGTTCATGCTGATATTGGTTGATGACTATTCAAGGTATACTTGGGTATACTTCATGAAGGAGAAGTCAAACATGATGCGCTTGCTTATGGAGTTCAAGAAGCTTGTGGAAGGCCAGTTTGGCCGGCGGATCAAGAAGTTGAGGACAAGCATCGGTGGTGAGTTTGGCTCAACCGAGTTCTCAAACGTTTGTAGGAAGCATGGGATCTGAATGGAGCTTTCTTGTGGACATACTTCACAGCAAGATGGTGTTGTAGCTTGGATGATTAGTTTGTTGACGGAGACCTGCAAGTGTTGGCTTCGGAGCAAAGGCGTTCCTAAGGCACTTTGGGCGGAAGGAATGGCCTATGCTGCTCATATCATCAATCGGATGCCTCTTAGTCCGATCATTGTGAAGACTCCATTTGAGCTGATGTTCGTGGTGAAGCCCAGTATGAGGCACCTACGGGTGTTTGGCCCTACCTGCTACATACCCACTCTGGATGCTCTCAAGACGAAGTTGGTCTTTGTTGGGTATGATGAGCAGAGGAAAAGTTAGAGGTGTATGGATCCTGCGACGAAGAGGCTAATTGTGTCGAGAGACGTTGTATTCGATGAGTTGACGTCGCACTGGGATAGCTCTTATATGGAGCTAGAGATAAGTAGGTCAGATATTGGGCTGAAGGAGGCTGCTGCAAAGGTTCAGTTGGAGCTGCCTGAGTCACCAGGAGCTCCAAGTTGTTCTAGCTCCGGGGCAAAGGCGTCAGGGTCAGGAAGCAGGGGGAGCATTGCTCCAGATACTTCTGGCTCGAAGGCGGAGGCTTCTGGTTTTAAAAGCAAGGGGAGAGATGTTCCAGGAAGTTCTTGTTCAAGAGGGGAGTCTTCTGGTTCAAGTAGCAGGGGGAGCGTTGTTCTAGGTGCTCCTGGTTCAAGTGAGGAGGCGTCTTGTTCAGGAAGCAAGAGGAGCATTGTTCCGGGTTTGCCCGGGAACGGAGCTGGTTCAGGAGGAGCAGCGGAGGTGGTTAGCCATGATCAGGTTCTTCGGAGATCGAAGAGGATCAGTAAGCCACCAACTCGATATAGCGAAGGGAACACGACGCACTTGGTCCCATGTTTCTTTGCAAGCCCTCAGGTCGAGCGAGTACCTTCTAGCTGTGATGATCCCACTAGAATCAAGGAGGTGGTTGACACCAAGGCTGAAGAGGTGACTAATCTCAGAGGCGATGAGACTTGGGCTCTTGTGCCTAAGGTAGTTGGTGATACTCCTATGATGCATGAGTGGAGGTTGAAGCTGATGAAGGAGGCAGAGGGAAGCATGGCTCCTTTTGAGAGATGTTGGAGGGCTCTCTCATGGTCCATGATATGCGGGGTGAGGACTATGTCTTGGACAACTCTTCGTAGATGCTATCGGAGGGACCAGGTACAAGGTTACGGGAGCTTCTGGAGTTATTCACCACTTCTCACTTCAAGGGGGAGTGTTGAAAATTATGAAGTGAAAGTGAGTGAATGGAAGACTTGGGCAACCTATCCTCGCAGACTACATGGACAGGGTTGGCGGATAGCCAGGTCGGCGGGGATGGAGCAGTTGGTTTGTTCTATGGCGGCCTGTGCGATTTGTTCGAGCGGCCTACGCGGACAGCAACGGTGGTCTGCCAGGCCGGCTTATGCTCTGTAAGAAGATGGATCCCAAGAAGTAACCAGGCGGATATCGACTCTATCCGCAGAGTCCGGCAGGAAGCGGACTGAAGAACTGGAGCTCGGCAGGCCGGCTTGGCAGAAGCCTTGGTCTTGCTCTAGTGAAGCAGCAAGAGGAGAACGCAGAGTCCGCCAGAAAGGGCGGACTGGCCCTTGTGGCCAGTGGGTTGGACTTGGTTGGTTCTAAACCAAGTCCATGTTTAGCTCAGTCCGGGGAGATCACGCAGTGGAGTGCGGACTGTGTCTCAGTCCGCCAAGCTCGTCAGAAGTGCTTTGTGCCTTGGTTGCGAGTTTGGGTATATACGGACTGGAGTTTCTGTCCGCAACTGCGTGCGGACTAGAGCTGGATTACGCTGAGTCCGACAGTTGCCTTGCTGGCATTGTTATGAACTCAGGATGTGTGAATTGGAGCAGTCAGCAGAAGGTTCGGACTGGAGGAGTCTGCTATGTAAGCGGACTGGAGCAGTCAGCAGAAGGTGCGGACTGGAGCAGTCAGCGTAAGATGCGGACTGGAAGTGTCTGCTGTGTAAGCAGACTGGAGCAGTGTCCGCTGAGTCCGGAGGTGTATTGGTAAAAGAGTAATGGACTCAGGGCATGCAGACTGGAGTTGTCTGCAGGGATATGCAGACTAGAGTTATCCGCAGTATAAGCGGACTAGATCGGCGTGTCCGCTGAGTCCGGCTGTTACCTTGACGACGAAGCTGGTAGGCTCAGGATGAGCGGACTGAAGCGGTGTGTCCGCCGAGTCCGGCATTTGCCTTGTGGCAAGGCTGAGCGCGGGATAAGCGGTCTGGAGCTGTGTCCGCCGATAGTCGGGCAATGTTGCTGCAGAGTCCGGCTGTGATGTTCCTGGCTTGGCCTTCAGCGACAAGGCAGACTGGCGACTGTTTCCGACCTTGGGATGCATTGGCTTGGCGTTTGACGACAAAGCGGACTGGTGATTGTGTCCGGCCTTGGAGAAGCAATGGTGGATAGGCAATCCTGCACAGGAGCGGCAGACTGAATTTATCCGCGGACTGCGGAGATGTCTTGCTGCGGGATGTGGCAGTAATCCTATCGGCTATGGCGGTGACCACACTCATCATCGTGCCTATAAATAGGACCCATGTCACATCAGGAATAAGAACCAACCGAAGTAAGTGAACAGTAACTTGAGCCCGCTACAGTTGGTGCAGACTGAATTTTGGTGTCCATGCAGTTTGATGGAGTTGACTGGGTTGCGCTGTGTAGGTTGTGCGGATAGCACTGGAAAGCCAGGACTTGGCTCTGATTGCGGTCAGGGACAGTGCGGACTCTGCGATTAAGCAACATGCGGTAAACAGTAGGTCGCAGATAGCGACCAGTCGGTCTTCTCTTTGGCAACTTGGTTCGGGTTTCAATAAGTCGCCTGCTTCAGGCGGACTATTCTATTCGGCATCGCAGCTTGTGCGGTCTAGCGGCTAGGTGACCTCGCGGTTAGGCGGCTTGCAGATCGGCGGCTAGAGCAAGCATTGGAATAAGGGGTAGTCCACGTGGCTTGGGTTGCGGTCTGGCAACCTGGAGGACTAAGCGGACTCCACAATAGTAGACCAGCGGCTTGTGTTTGAGTCTGCGCGGCTTGTTTGTCTTGTCTTGTTTTTGAAGTCTCTACTGTCCCTTTAGTGGTTGTTTGGTGAACCATGTCTCGCCATATATGTCTCACCTTGTAAAGAAGATTGTTGTTAATCAATAAAGACTCTTGTACTGCATGTGTTTTCTGGTTGACTCACTTAAGTTGAGATAACCCCTGCTTACTTCAAGGTCCAGGGAAATTTCTGCGTGATCAAGGTGTGATCTTGATAGTGCTGAGAATATTAATTTGGCTTCAGGCTATCTTGGTGACCACCTGGAGAAAATTCAACAGGTGTATTCCAACCACATTAATATTTTTGGAAAACCCATCAATATTTAAAATTATTATATATTTAAAATAAAAAAATGGTTTTAAATTGCCAATTCGTTAATAAATGATTAAGTTAATAATCAATGTAACTCTGTGCTTGTTTTATACCCAAAAAATGAAAGTGCTAAATTAGATGATAATATATTAATTAAAGTACTCACAAAATTTAACTCATTTATCATTTTTGGGCGTTTTGTTCGTCTAATACTTTGACTGTTTTGGCCGTTAGGGAATCAGTTTGACCATTTATTCCATTACATTTGATTAGCTAAATTTAATTGTTAAGTCATATGTTTGGACAGACTTGGACTCTTTTTTATTTCTGGATTCCATTACATTTGTTTAGCTTGTTTTAATTGCTGAGTCATACGTTGGTCTCATACGTTGTATTCATTTTATTTAAAAATTTCAATTTTATGAGGTAAGAGTAATGGGTCAATGATACTGAATGAGCCAACAAAATACGCCAAACAAGTTGAGGAGAAATTATAACTCAGTCAACAGAATGGGAGGAGAGATTGAGGATGGAGGTGAATGAAGAAGCAGGTGGCATGGAGGAGTTGGAGGCAGTTAATTACGAGCTGCGACCAATAATATGTGATACTGAGCGTCATCAAGGATGTTGGGGAGCAACATGGGGGGTGCATAGACTAGTAGAGTAGTAGTGGGGTATTAATTCAATTCTAATCTTAACCATACATCTCTAGGAATAGGTGCATGATAATGATGTGTATTGTTTAGATAATTTATCTATGCATATTAATTCACATATATTCATAAACAAAATTAAAGATAAATGTAGGAATCAAAGAATGTGACCGTGTGTATCATTGTCTAACATAGAACATCATTTATACTTATATAGGAATCAAAGAATGATTTCTATATAAGTTTTTCATTGTAGTGATACTTTGCATAACATGAGAAAAAATTGCAATATTTAGTAAGGATTAAAGTGAAAAACCACACAATATAGTCAATCCTCACATATTAAACTACTCATGATAGATATTTTCAATATAGCTTCTAAATTATTATTATCCTTTTATTTTTATATGAAATAATCAACATATAAAAAACAATAATTCAGAAAAAAAATGTAGAAAAGCATATTTTTGTGCTTTGAAATAATTTTGTAATTTTCTAGTTAATTAGTATATTAAAACAAATTAAAAAAATTCAATTGATAAGAGGTGCCAATTTTTCTTGATTACCATTGTTGCGAGTAACCCGGTTTTTCCCCGGTCCGGAGAATCGGACCACCTTAGCTCGGATTTGGATCTGGTGTGCAAACAGTCAATGAAAATGAAGCAGTAATGACTAGTATCATTTTTACTGTGAAAAACCCGAAACGGGTGAAAAATCACGTGGTCGGATCTGTGTCGGGCCAAAACGCAAAATATTTTGTTGAGTTTACAATTTTCGGTAGTTTCCTGGAAGGGTGACATGTTGCCTCTCCATTACAGGCTTTGGACCAAAAAATAGCAGAAAATAAACTAAGTTCTTGGAGCGTTGATGAGAGCGCTCTAGCAGAGTCGTAGCCTTGACGGGAGCGCTCTCGTTGATAAGGACAAGTCCTTGAATCCTTGTAGCGCCTACAAGCGAGCACCTGTGGAAGTGAATTTCAGTGCCTTCTCCCGGGCTCACAAAAGCATCCAAGTGAGTGTCAGACATTGTGCATGCTAGAAAGGGAGTGGAATGAATTTCGAGCGGAAAAACAAAAGTCTCACGTTTCACCGGAAAACCTAAGAGCGTGGGTTGGCAGTGTGCCTCACAGGTTGGTCACACGCATGCGCGAGTTAGCTCCCGCACACAGGCACGTTACTGATAATTCATTATTTATAGTAGTTTTTATATAGTTTTTACTTAATAAATAGTTAGGTTTCTATTTAGTTTATATTAATATTTGTATTGATTCCTTTTTTTCTTATTTCAGTTCAATATGAGCTGATAATAACAATTTGTAGCTGACAGAATTGATCCGGAGAAAATCTGGAGAAAAGTCGAATTTTTCCATAGTGCACGCCCCTGTCACGGGCTTGACAGGGGGGCATGACCATAGTCACAAGTCGTGACCTCAAGGTGCTATTCCACCGCCATTCCATGTCAATTAAAGTTACACGACCCAATGTCACGGGCGTGACATTGGGCGTGACCATCCTACACGGGTCGTGCCGCCAGAAGGAGCTTCACTTTCATAACGCACGGCGGTTATGGGTTACATGCCCTGGACACTGCCGTAACCTACTGGTCACGGGCGTGACCATGGGCATGACTCCCCGACATTACTCAGTCATCAATCAACATTTCGTTCCAGAACGTTCAAGCTTACACGTCCTAGGTCATGGGCGTGACCTAGGGGCGTGACGTCCAGCAACAACCAGAATTATTTCCCGTCATTTCGAGTTCCCGTAGTTTCCAGTAACAGTATAGACACGCCCTAGGTCACGGTCGTGACCTAGGGGTATGACCCTTCAAAAACTGCCAGAGTTAATTCCTGCCATTTCCAGTTACCGTCGTTTCTAGTAACAGTATAGACACGCCCTAGGTCGCAGGCGTGACCTAGGGGCATGACCAGCATAATGACAATTTTGGCGGTTTTTCTCCAACGTTCCCGTGCTTTCAAGACAACGGTTCTGATTATTACATGCCCTAGGTCACAGCCATGACCTAGGGGCGTGACCTTCCAGAAAAATGCCTATAAATTCCAGAGAAAGCAAGGATCTTGGTTGCATCTGGAGAGGCATCTAAGCAGGCATTTAGGAGTAGTTCAGTAGCTTAGTTTTCTATTTTTATGCATTTCTTTCATATACCTTTCTTTTACAAAGAATGGTTTTGCTTTAAGTTATTTTCAATTTCAAGTAATTTCCTTTTATCTATTATGTCTTACATTCCTTTCTCTTCATGTAAGTTTTATATCAAGTCAAGTAGCTAATTTCATCAGCACTTGATCATGATGAACTTTGAAAGTGAATAAAACTCTTTTTGTCAAAACTCTTTATTCATCACTATAGATTTATCTTTGATTTATTTTGTG
Organism: Platanthera guangdongensis; assembly: GCA_039583875.1. Classification (NCBI taxonomy): domain Eukaryota; kingdom Viridiplantae; phylum Streptophyta; class Magnoliopsida; order Asparagales; family Orchidaceae; genus Platanthera; species Platanthera guangdongensis. Next base: position 12,073,969 of record CM077155.1, read on the forward strand.
TCGAATTCATATTTCACATATATGTTCTTCGATTCTAGATCCATATCTTAAATTACTGAGAGGTTGCAGATAAGAGTACATCGCTCCAAGATAAAAGGAGTTGCATGCACTCCTCGAGAGAGGACGACATAAATCCGTTGGATTGGAGTCAAATCCAATAGAGGTGTTCACCGCTTAAAGCAAGCTAAGGAGTTTCGACTGGCCGAGGGGTTTTAATTGATCAACCTATGGTTAGTCAAAAGCATGAGCTCGAGAGAGACGTTTTTGTATTTTAGGAACCTCCATGGTCGAAGTATTTAATTTAGAGCTTGGCTTTCATAAAGAGTTTATTTTAATTCAAGGTGAGTTTAGATCAAGTGCTAGTTTTTAATTTATTTTCTTTCATTAAGTATAATTTAATCTCTTTTTCTATTTAGATAAAATAATATTAATTTGCGTGAGTAGTACTCAACAGTCCCCTAGTCTAAATACGACAATTTCTATACTATATTTTGATAGGTACACTTGCCTATTTCGAGATTATAGTTTGAAATATTTTTAAAACTATTAAAATTCTCCATCAAGTTTTTGGCGCCGTTGTCGGGAAATTATTTTGTTGATATTTTGAAAGTGTAGATTTTATTACTTTTATCATTCTTGTTCTCCACCTCCATTTCTATTTTGAATTTTCTTTTTCAAATTCATTTCTATTAAGTACCTGTTGTTTAATTTTTTTTTTCAAAAAAAAAAAGTTATCTCAATTGGCCGCTAAGGTTGCCGAGCTTACACATAAAATTAATTTTTTGCAAGCCGCAAGGCAGTGCTTAATTTCTTGTTATTATTGTGGTGCTTCTCATTAAAGTGATAATTGTTATTATTATTATCAACACTTGCAGATCTCCGTCAACCAACTGATCATCTAAGCTGCAACACCATCTTGCTATGAAGTATGTCCACAAGAAAGCTCCATTCGGATCTCATGCTTCCTGCAAAAGTTTGAGAACTCGGTTGAGCCAAACTCACCACCGATGCTTGTCCTCAACTTCTTGATCCGCCGGCCAAACTGGCCTTCCACAAGCTTCTTGAACTCCATAAGCAAGCGCATCATGTTTGACTTCTCCTTCATGAAGTATACCCAAGTATACCTTGAATAGTCATCAACCAATATCAGCATGAACCTGCTGCCTCCAAGACTGGCGGTGACAGTTGGTCCAACCAGAGCACAATGGACAACCTCCGATGGAGCTTTACATCTGGATTGTGCATTATCAACCATAAAGCGGTAAGCTTCACCTTGCTGACATCCCGCACACCCCTGACCATCACCATAGGAAGAAAATCTAGGCAAGCCGCTTACGAGTCTTCTTACCGCTAATGCCCTCATCTTGTCCATCCCTGCATGCCCCAATCTTCCATGCCAGATAGCTGCAATATCACTGGCCTTCATCCGATCAGCACCAGAACTTGTTGAAATCCCAAATAAGTTCTTCTCGTTACTCCTTACTTGAGCAACATTCGCCGAGAGCAAGACAACCTTGCACTCCTTCCTGAGATGACCATGCTGCTTGCATTTATAATACCTTGATCCTTCCTTCCTCTTCTCACCACACCTAGGAGAACCACTCCTCTCTTGTTGATATGAAGTAGAAGGACCATCTTCTGCAGTAACCTTCACCTCCTTCCTGAAAAACCCATCAAGGGAAGTCCAAACCTCCGCAGCTGACCGACATCCACTGATGTGGTCTAAGAGCTCCGATGAGATCACCTGCTTGAGAATAGACTCCGCTTTCGCATTTGTCTCCTTCCAAGATCTCATCTCTTCAGCAATTCCAGCAGTAGACTCTTGTATTTCTGCTCTGCATACTACCTGCCAAAGGTCCTCGCCAAGAAGAAAGCTCTCCATACAAGACTTCCACCTATCAAAGATTGTCTCTGCAAGGAGATCAATTCAAAGACAACTTGCATCCTCCACTGCCTTGGTTCTATCACTGGTTCCCTCTTCACAAGAGCAACAATGACTTCAGTTGATCACTGCTTATCCACTCCAATCCAGCACCGAGACCAAGTTCACTACTCAAGCAACTGAACCTTGCTCTGATAACATGTTGAATTTTCTCTAGATGGTCACCAAGATAGCCTGAAGCCAAATTAATATTCTCAGCACTATCAAGATCACACCTTGATCACGCGGAAATTTCCCTGGACCTTGGAGTAAGTAGGGGTTATCTCAACTTAAGTTGCTCAACCAGAAAACACATGCAGTATAAAAGTCTTTATTGATTAACAACAATCTTCTTTACAAGGTGAGACATACATGACGAGACATGCTTCACCAAACAACCACCAAAGGGACAATAGAGACTTCAAAAACAAGACACGACAAACAAGCCGCGTGGACTCAAACACAATCCGCTTGTCTACTACTATGGAGTCTGCTTAGTCCGTCAGGTCGCCAGACCGCATCCCAAGCCACGCGGACTACCCCTTATTCCAATGCTTGCTCTAGCCGTTGATCTGCAAGCCTCCTAACCGCGAGGTCACCTAGCCTCCAGACCGCACAAGCTACGATGCCAAATAGAACAGTTCGCCTGAAGCAGGCGACTTGTTGAAACTCGAACCAAGTTACCAAAGATAAGACCGACTGGTCACTGTCTGCGACCTGCTGTTTACCGCCTGTTGCTTAACCGCATAGTCTGCACTGTCCCTGACCGCAATCAGAGCCAAGTCCTGGCTTTCCAGCGCTATCCGCACAACCTGTACAGCACAACCCGGTCAACTCCATCAAATCGTGCGGACACCAAAAGTCAGTCCGCATCAACTGTAGCGGCTCAAGTTACTGTTCACTTACTTTGGTTGGTTCTTATTCCTAATGTGACATGGGTCCTATTTATAAGCATGATGATGAGTGTGGTCACCACCCTAGCCGATATGATTACCGCCACATTCCGTAGCAAGACATATCCGCAGTCCGTGGATAGATTCAGTCCTCCGCACCTGTGCAGGATTGCCTGTCCACCATTGCATCTCCAAGGTCGGACATAATCACCAGTCTGCCTTGTCGCCAAAGGCCAAGCCAATACATCTCAAGGCCGGACACAGTCGGTAGTATGTCATATCGCTGAAGGCCAAGCCAGGACCATCACATCCAGACTCTGCAGCAACATTGTCCGCCTATCCGCGGAGACAGCTCTAGCCCGCTTATCCCGGGCACAACTCGGCCATAAGGCAAATGCCGGACTCAGCGGACACACCGCTTCAGTCTGCTCATCCCGAGCCTACCAGCTTCGCCTCCAAGGCAACAACCGGACTCAGCAGACACGCCGATCTAGTCCGCTCATACTACGGACAACTCTAGTCTGCATATCCCTGTAGACAACTCCAGTCCGCATGCCCAGAGTCCATTGCCTTATTACCAAGACACCTCCGTACTCAGCGTACACTGCTCCAGTATTCTTACACAGCAGACACCTCCAGTCTGCATCTTCCGCTGACTGCTCTAGTCCGCACCTTCTGCTGACTGCTCCAGTCCGCTTACACAGCAGACTCCTCCAGTCCACACCTTCTGCTGACTGCTCTAGTCCGCACATCCCGAGTCCACAACATTGCCAGCAATGAAACTGTCAGACTCAGCGGACTCCAGTTCCAGTCTGCACGCAGTTGCGGACAGAAACTCCAGTCCGTATATACCCAAACTCACAACCAAGGCACAAAGCACTTCTGCCGATCTTGGCGGACTACGACACAGTCCGCATTCCACTACGCGATCTCCCCGGACTGAGCCAAACTTGGACTTGGTTTAGAACCAACCAAGTCCAACCCATTGGCCACAAGGGCCAGTCCGCCCTTACTGGCGGACTCGGGGTTCCTCTTGCCGCTTCACCAGAGCAAGACCAAGGCTTCTGCCAAGCTGGTTTGCCGAGCTCCAATTCTTCAGTCCGCTTCCTGCCAGACTCTGCGGATAGAGTCCCTATTCCCCTGGTTACTTCCGGGGATCCATCTTCTTGCAGATCATAAGCTGGCCTGGCAGGCCACCACTTCTGTCTGCGTAGGCCGCGCGAACAGATCGCCTAGGCCGCCATAGAACAAACCGATTGCTCCAGCCCCGCTGACCTGGCTATCCGCCAAACCTGTCTGTGTAGTCTGCGCGGATAGGTTGCCCAAGTCTTCCATTCACTCACTTTCACTTTACAATTTTCAATAGCACCAACATGAACATGATCGACTCAACAAGAAGCATGATTCCAATCAGACCAATTTCGCATAATTTCATGTGTGATCACTCAAAAGTCTCTCGGATCTATATTCATGAAAAAATCGGCCTGACCTAGCCCCTCCTAGACTGGTCTGACTCAGGTAGGTCTCCTCCTTGGCTTATTCTTCATACTAGGGCCAAGCCCTAGCTTCAGGCCCAATAGGTAGGGTTGTGTCCACAGCTGTGGCCACTTATTTTGTCCGCCAATTGACAGTCGTATGACATGGAAGAAATCGTGTGACACCTTTTGTGGACCTCCCTTCCTCCCTCCTCCAAGGAGCTCAAACCGCCATTAATAGAGTTTGAAGTTTTAAAACTTTGGGAGCTCATATCTTTTCAATGGCTTAACAAAATTTGGATCAAAAAGCGTCACTGTTTTTTCTCAAAAAATGTTGCCAGATAGGACATTCAATCAAAAATATAGGTTATTTTTTGATGGGGTTGCCATTTTCACACAAAACCACTTTTGTGTGTGACTGTCAAAGATCCGGGCCTATGATGAGAAATAGTCACCCCCACCAAGTTTGTGTAGATGACATAGAGAATTTTCATCAAGACCCAAGCACTTTAATGTGGCCGCCGCTGGATGCCCCACTCTAGTAAGCCTGATTGGAATACCGGTATCTACCCTTGGTAAAGTAGTCTGACCATCATGGTTAGTAATCCTAGGGAAAAGAATTTTGCATTTCAATTAGCTCGTCAAATAAATAAATGGATGAATTTTTGGCCCATCCCTCTTAAAATATATAAAATGTGGGCATATCCATTCAATTGAGGGGCGATAATTGACTGAAGAGTATGAATCCCACTCTCTCACATGACCACCAAAAAACCTCTAAAGTAAGCCCACTAGCACCCTTATGTGATGCTCTCCCGAGCGTGCATACAAGCATAACTCTCTGGTGCGCCCCAACACTCCACTCTCTCCAGTGACCATGTTCACAACATTGAACATATTCACTCTAGTGAACAAATTTGCTTTAGTGAATATGCTTCACTCTATTTAACACACTCAATAATTATTTGGACATGCTCATTTAGATGAACGTGCTTAGCTCATTTGGGTGCACTTCACTTAACTAAACATGCTTTGAATAATAGAACTTCTTTTGCTCAACTCAACATGTTTAATCGTAACCAAAAAATTTATCTATAACCTGAAATTTAACTTGCCACACCCCGTTATTAAACTGTACATCAATCAATGTTTTGAGTTTCCCCCTCTCACTTCCACTACAAAATCTTTGGTGCCTGCATATGCTGCCCCTCTTGCTCAAACCAAAAAAATGCTAAAAGAGTTGGGACAGAGCATACAGAGCTGCATGTAACGCCCCAAATTTCAAATGAGGGACGATCAACGTTTTGGCCAAGTTTGGGTTTTGGTAAGGGTTACATGGCCAAGGACATGGGAATGCCCAAGGCCGTGTCTTGCTCGGGTTCAGCGAAGAACTCGATGGTCGACAAACTGAGCTCGACGAAGTGTCGAGACAGGGAACACGACCTAGGACACGGGCATGTCCATGGCCATGTCGTGGTTGGGTTCGTCGAGAGTCCATGTAGTCGACGTTCTGCACTCGACGATGTGTCGAGACAGTGAACACGACCTGGGGCATGTCCAAGGCCGTGTCGAGCGTGTTCGACGAATTTTCGGCGGTGTCGACACAAAGGCAGTCGACGATCGTCGAGACTTCGAACACGGCCTGAGACACGGGCGTATCCCAGGCCGTGTCCTTCATGGGTTATGAGTCGTGCCGTGTGAGGGGATGGACACGGCTTAGAGCCCAGGCGTGTTCATGTGGGACACGGGCGTGTCAAATGTTACATGGGCGTGTCACCTACCTGTGTCCTCCTCGGGTGGTTTTTGGTCCTGTGTCAATGGAGGAACACGCCCCGGCACACGGGCGTGTACTGCGCGACACGGGCATGTCAACTTTGACACGGGCATGTTCAGAGCCCGTGTCCTTTTCTGGATACGACGGTTTCGGCGTCGAATGGGGCACACAGCCTTGGACACGGGCTTGTCACAAGCCGTGTTCGGCCCAGGTAGTTTGATCTTCAGTTCGGATCGTGGTCGTTCGTTTCCTCCTTTTGGGATCTGATGGTCCAGGGCTGTCCCTGCTAAGTTAAGTCCGGGAGTAGGGTTTAGAAACCCTCATTCTTCTTCAAACACTCTCTTTCTAAGTTCTAGAGAGAAGGGAGAGCAAGGAAGAAGGTGAAGGAGAGATCCGGCTGTTGGAGAAGCTTCGGTGCTCCAAATTGCGAGCCGAGTTCGGATTCGTGGAGGCAAGATTGTTGCGAAGGTCTTCATCCGACAAAGTTTCCATGGCTAGGAAGAGGGGTCGGAAGGTAACGACACTTCTTCTCTTGGTTTTAGGATGCGTGTTTAGCATCTCTCTTTTTCTTGGTTTTTGGGCACCAATCCCTCAAATGAGACGGTTTGGGTCGCCATGGTTCAAGAGGAACATCCGAGTCGTCTGAGTCCGTCCCCGGCATGCTCTTGCATTTGAGATCCGCTCCGTTAGTGGATTAGGCATTGTGGGTGAAGCCGTGGTCGCAGCCGTTAGTCCGACCCGGTGATGCTGCATACGAACTTTGAGGATTTGGTAGAAATCCGTTGCAGAAAGAGGCCGTTCGTGATGTTTGTGATGTTTCCCCTTTTTCTCGAGTGAGTACGTGTAGCCGGAACCGGAAAAGGTTAGCTCGCCATTGGCTGTAGATGGTTTCCTTGGTGGACAAGATTAGTTCCGCATGGGTGGTAGATGGTTTCCTTGGTGCGCGGGGACGTTGCAGTACACATGAGGGATTAGTGTGGGAATGATTTTGGATTGTAATGTGCCAAGTTATGGCTTTGTCTCCGTGGTTGGCTAGCTATCCCGTGACGTGCAAGTCATGTGTGGAGAGTGTCCGGACGAGACTAGTCCCCTTCTGTGAGACTGATGAGAACGCCAAGCATGGGGCAAGCCCGGGAAATGAGGCCATGAGCGGGTGGGGTCCGGCAAAGGTTCTTAGAATCGGTCGGTGTGTTAGAAGGAATCCTGACATGAGAAGTCAGAGCTTACAGGCAAGCCCAGGTTTGAGATCATGAGCGGGTGGGGCCTTGGCAAGAGTACCATGTGGTGGCTTGCATGCCGCTAGGGGAAATGCAGTACCCTGTTGTTTGAGGCTTAAAGCTACTGGGGAAATGGGAAGTACCCGGATGATTGATGATGTGCTAGATGCAAATGATTTAGGGTGCCTTGGGTGAAGCTCGGGTCTTGCATTCATGTTGCATATCAGGCCCTTTTTAATATATGCTCAACAATAGAGAACGTGTATGCTGTTTGAGACATCCAAGCATATTTCTTTAGTGCTTTAACAGTTTATGTATATGGTATACGAAGTGCTGACTTGCAGGTTGGAGGGGGACCCCGGGGTCCGTTAGGGGCTGCCGGGAGGAGATGTGCTTGTTACACAGTTTGAGGTCAGCCTTTGCTGACCCACGTTTCAAACAATTTTTACAGGGCAAGGATCGCAAGCAGGAGCTAGATCGCCGGCCAAAAAGGCCTAAGCCTCATGAAGTGTTGCCATCTTTGCTTTAGCTTTACTTCTGAGACATTGTATGTTTGATGTACTTGTTTTCCGGCTTGCATGCCGAGGTAGTCTAGGGGTGCTTATGAACATTTATGATTGGTGTTATTATTTGAGCTTTGGACTCACTTTTGTTGTAAGGCCATAAGGCCGCGTTCGATACTCTTATATGTGTGGATAACTTATAGTTTTGTTTGTTGTTTCTACTGTAGTTAGTCTATAAGTTTTGAGGTTGGGTAGTTATATCACTTTATAATACTGAAGTTGTGGCGTCTATATGTTGTGGGGCCCCGGCCGGACCCATATTATACGGTCATTACAGGGGAGGTGTTACAATTTGGTATCAGAGGCAGGTTAGATTCAAGGTCAGTGCGTATAGAAGTTATCCACATAAGAGTAACGCGGGACTATGAGTGTCCTTATGTTTGAGTCTTGCGATTGGAGACTGATTCCTTGTTTTCTTGCTTTTCTGAAGAGGGTAAGCAATGAGGCGAGTACGTCGAGACCAAGATAAGAGCTTTCGGCGAGCAGCCCCACTGCTCATGGTCCGTTGGGCATGGGTGTAAACCCGACCGACTTCTGTCGCATGCTTGCAGAAGCAATGGTGGCAGCCTAAGCTGCAACGACAGCTCAGGTAGAAACCCCTTTTGCTCAGGTAGCAACTCCTGCTACACCAGATACGGCGACAGTCGTGCCAGGCGGAGAAGCCATGCGAGTAGAGCCTTTGGCAGAAAGAGTGGTGGTCGGGCATTGAGACCGGCAGATGAAGTATTTTCTGAGCATCCATCCCCCGTCGTTCAAGGGAGTTGATATGCCAATTGATGCGGAGGATTGGTGGGCACGAATTCAAGAGCTTCTGAGGGTGGCAGAGACGCCAGAAGAGAAGCAATCTGAGTATGTGGCGTTCATGTTAGAAGGAGATGCAAAGTTTTGGTGGGTGTGCCATAGAGGCCGCCAATTTCCTGCCCGTCCATGGAAAAATTTGGGGATGCCTTCCTTAAGAAGTACATTCCTGTTTCAACAAGGTTGGCCCTCCAGAGGCAATTTCTGCACCTGGTGCAGCGTGACAAGATTGTGGATGAGTATGTCCTGGAGTTCACTCGTTTTGGTCAGTACGCGGGAATGACCATGGCGGACGATGAGGAGAGGGACAACCTCTTCTATCAGGGGCTGAGGGAGAATCTAATACAACCCCTTATTGCCATGAAGAGAGCCGGTTTCAATGAGCTAGTGGAGGCTGCCAGAACTTTGGAAAGTGATCTAGAGCGAAGCCAACACCGTAAGGGTTTTGCGCCCAAGCAAGGGGAAGGGAAGCCTTCTCAGTCCCAAGGGAAGTCTGAAGAGAGTAGGTGGAGGAAAAAGCCTCACACTTTCAAGTCCGGTGAGAAAAGCAATTGGACGTCCGGAGGGTCTCACTCCAAGGGGCCACCGACGTGTTTCAACTGCGGTAAGGTGGGACACATTGCTTGTTTTTATAATCAAGGAGGTGCGGAGCATGAGCCAAGGCAGGAGCAGACTGTATGCTCCGGCCCCAGTGCCGCAGAGAAAGGGAAGATGGCGGAGTCGAGCGCTTCTCGGTTCCAACCGGTGCAGCCAAGGGCCTACAACCTTGGATAGCAGGAAGCGATCCGCCAAACCGATGTGGTGATAGGTATGAGGAAGTTTAAGTTTAACTTTATGCTTCATACTTTTAGACCTTTACGTGTGATGTCTATGTTTTAGGCTTTGTGTTAGTTTCTGGATACCCTGCTAGGGTATTGTTTGATACGGGAGCGTCACACTCCTTTCTTGCGGAAAGCTTCATCTGGAGGATTGGAGTTGAGTCATTTTTGGCGGACGCAGAACTGAAGGTGGGCATGCCCAATGGGCCATCTATGACCTCCGGGAAGAAAGGGCGCATCTATTGGGAGCTAGACGGAGTTGACTTCGTGTTGATTGTAGCGGTCTTACCATTGGCAGAGTTTGATGTGATATTAGGAATGGACTGGCTTGCAGAATAGCGCACCAGTAATGATTGCCTATCCAAGGTGGTGACCCTAAGGAGCAAAGGGCAGGCGGAAGTTAAGTTTGATGGCCTTTGTGGAGTGGCCTATTCCCTGATTTCGGCCATGTAGTTGATGCGGACAGTTAACCAGGGTGGAGTAGCGCTTGTAGCATTATTGGAGGTTCGCCTCTCCAAGTTATCAATTGGGGAAGTGCCCGTGGTGGCAGAGTTCAAGGATGTGTTTCCGGATGAACTTCCTGGAGCGCCATCTTGGCGGGAGATAAATTTCTCGTTTGAGTTAGTGTAACATCTCATTTCCAACTAGACCCCTAAGAGTGGTTTTGGCCATGACTAGGTCATGACAAAACCCTAGGAAGCCAGAAATGGGCCAAGAGATAGAAGGCCAAGGTGAGGATCACCATGTCTGCCTATGGCACAACCACATCACCAAACCTAGGGTTTGACCTAGGGCTTCACCATGACTCCATGACCCCACCACAACATCACTAACCCATTATAGGGTCCACTAGAGCCTTAAGGGTCCATTGGAGTCAACCCTAGGTGGCCAATTTGACCTAGGACCACCATCGGCCTAAATAGGGCAAGGTGCCCTAATCATGGACAGTTGACCTCTAATGTGCCCAACTAACCCTACCAAGGACTTCTTAGACCTAAAGTGAGGTCAATGGGTCTCTTAGGACCCAAGAAGGGCAGTACAAAGGGTTAAGTTGACCGAAGTCAACTCTAACCCTAAATGGGTCAACCTAACCTACATTGGATCAAACTGACCTGCACAAGGGCCAATTGAAGTTCCCTTAGCCAAGTGGACACCACATATACCTTCATAACCCTAGTAAGAGGCCAATGGGTCACCAAGGACCCATAGGGGCCAACCAAAAAGGCTAAGTTGACCAAAGTCAACTCTAGCCCTAAAGTGGTCAAGTGACTTGCCTAAGGGTCAAGTGACCTCCAAAGGGCCAAGACAACCCTACCTAGGCCTTAGGGGAGGCCAATGGGTCACCAAGGACCCATTAGGGCTGTTGGAACACCCTATTACTAATTTGGGTCAGGATCACTATATCCCTAGGAATCTGTGTTTTGACCTTCCATATAGCTTAATAGGACAATTAGAATTGAGTCTAAGGGTCAGTAGTCTAGGATTGGAAGCTGCTCTGAAGACCCAAGTTTTTCTGGAGACTAAGTCCAAATCGTCGAGCTCAGCACGACGTTTCGTCGAACTCCGGTCGACGATCGTCTAGCTCAACTTTGGCAGATCGTCGAGCTCCATTCGACGATCGCTGAGCTCAGCCTCATAATATCGTCGAGCTCTGGTCGACGATCGCTGAGCTCAACTTCTCAATATCGTCGAACTCAGTTCGACGATCGCTGAGCTCAGGTCGACGATTTTGGCTCTGCACTGGATCCTTATCTCTGAGCTCAGTTCGACGATCTTTGAGCTCAGATCGACGATTTCTTTACTGCTTGCATTTTCCAATTCGCTGAGCTCAGCTCGACGATAGCAGAGCTCAGTTCGACGATTTCAGTTATCTTTCAGAATTCAAATTCAAATCAGATAGAAGTTATTCTGCATTTAATTCAGAAGATCTGCCAGCCGTTTTCATTTACTTCTGGAGCAAGTTTCAAGGGATTTTTCTAGGAACAATTCAGTGGACTTTCCTTCAGAACATATTATGCAATTAAGGCTGTAATTAATTCAGACCAACGGCTATCTTTGACAGAGCAATTTTCTATTCAGACTCAGAGAATAAAAGATAGAATGTTTTTGAATCAGACAGAGCATAGACAAGAAAAAAGAGAATAGAGATTGACAAGAACAGAGGACACCTCTCAATATACAGAGACTCTGAAAAATATTCTGTCAACAAGAATTCAGAAGAACACTCATCAAGAGATCAAACCTTCAAACATTCTTCAGATCTCTTCAGCTCTCAAGTGTTCAAGGCCAACATCATTTCAAGACTCCAGACACTCAACATTTCAGCTTGCTGAAATCATCTTTTGCTAGAGATCCATCTTTGAAGGCCTATCACCCTCAGCAAAGCTCATCTTCCTGAAGATCAAGGACTCAGGGGGAGCTTTGAAATCAATCCACTTAGTCTTCTCAGTTGCTTGAGAAAAGAGAAGACTGCCATAACTCTCTCAACCCCCTCTCTGTAAAGGGTTTTTCAAACTCCCTTCAAAAGTTTGAATCTGGTTTTTGAGCACCTTGTCAAAAGCTCATTGGTGGCAAGACACCTGATCAAAAAATCTGTTTTGGTTTTTGAGCACCTTATCAAAAGCTCATTGGTGCCCATGACACCTGATCAACTCATCCTGCAGTGGATTCCTACCTAGGGTGGTAGAAGAGTGGATGTACCCAAGTTGGGGAACCACTATATTTCCTTGTGTCATCTGGTTCTGCATGTTTTCTTTTTGTTTCTGGCCTAGATTTTCTTGTGCTTAGGTTCTGCATAGCTTAGTTTTGTGGTTTATTTTACTTCTGCTTCCCTGCTTACACTCATTACAACAATTATTGTAAAGCTTTGCAAAAGTTTTTTTCCTTGTGTTTTAAAAAGCACCATATACTCTATTCACCCCCCCTCTAGAGTATATCAGATCTAGTTTCCCCTTTCAATTGGTATCAAAGCCAGGTTGGTTAAACATACCATATCTGTTTGGTTGTACAGGCTAACACCTGAACCCCAAAGATCCCAAACTAGATCCTTCTTTTGTTTTCTAGTATTAGATTTAGCTTGCACAAATCATGGCCCAGAACAAAGATTATGCTAGCACCAGACCTCCAGTGTGCAATCTGTCAAAGTTTGCACTTTGGAAAGCAAGGATTAGACTATACATGAACTCTATTGACGAAGATATTTTTAATTCTGTTTTGACAGTGTGTCCAAGACCTCCAGAGAGCACAAGCACAAATGCTGTTCCACCTCCATCAGGAACAGATACTGACATTAAAAAGTGGAAAGTAGCTGATGCCAAGGCAATGAACATTCTAGCTCAAACAATGTCAGATGACATTTTTCAGAAGGTAGCTGAATGTAATTCAGCCAAGGAGATCTGGGACAAGCTCTCAGAAATAGTTTCAGGATCAGCTGATGAGAGAAAAGACAGAAGATCCCATCTCATCTCCCAATATGAGAACTTCAAGAAGGGAGAAACTGAATCAGTGGGAGACATGTACAACAGACTGAGTCTAATTGTCAGTGAACTGAGGACATTAGACAAAGAGATCTCACTAACAGAACTTAATGACAAGATCCTAATGTGCTTCCCCAGCACTTGGGATTCAAGAATCTGGCCAATTAAAGATGCCAGAAGCCTGAATGAGATCACCACTGAAGCCTTGTTGGGTAAGCTCAAATCTTATGAGCTACTCATCAAGAACAGAGAAGAAGAACAGAAGGCTGCTTCTCCAACCACAAAAAGGGAGAAGACTATAGCATTCAAGGCAACTGAGGATTTGCCTAAAGAAAAAGGAACAGCCAATGATGAACTTCTCAGCTTGCTGGCCAAAAGATTCTACAAGATGGCCAGAAAGGACTTCAGAAGAAGATCATACAAGGAGCAGGATAAGCCAAGGTATGACAAGTCCATTGGCAATAGCAAAGACATTATTTGCTTTGGTTGCAGGAAACCAGGGCATATGGTTCCTGACTGTCCAGAAAACAAGAACAAGGACAGAAGGGACAGAAAAGAAAGAAGAAAGGAGAAGAACTCCAAAAGGAATGGAAATAGCAAACCTTCCTCCAGCAGAAATAAGCACACAAGGAAAGGATTTGTTGCTGAATCCTGGAGTGAGACTGAAGAGGAGTCACAAGCCTCCTCCAGCTCAAGTGATGATGAGGATGATGCAGAAGAAAAGGAATTCTGCATGATGGCAATTAATGCCTCACAGCACAACTCAGAGGAAGAAGAGTCAGATTCAGACTCAGAGATTCAACCTGAGGAAGATCAGGTAATCAGCTCTTTTGATTTTACTTCAGAAGATTTTAAACTAGAATTTAAAGCACTATGCTTAGACCTGCTAAAGTCTGAGAAAGAGATCATCTCTCTCAGAAATCAATTATCTGAACAAAGTGGTTTAAAATCAGAAAACCTCAAACTCTCTCAGGAGTTGGAGAACCATAGGGAACAGATAGCTTCACTGAAGAGTGAACTCTCTGAGGCCAAGAAGCTTGAAGAATCTCTCAATGGGAGAAGCATCAAGCTGATGGACATCACAAGCACAGTGAACTCAAGATTCAACAGTACACTGGGCTTGGGTGCCTCATCCAGCCAACCTATTGTTCTAACAACCCCTATCAAGTTCATTTCTGACAAGGGAAAGGGAGTTGTAGAGGTTGCCAGGAAAAATTCTGATCTGCCTCAGAAATTCAAGTCCCAGCAGAAATCGTCGAACGGAGATCGACGATCGCCGAATGAAGATCGACGATCGCCGAACGCAGCTCGACGATCTCAGGACAAATCGTCGAACGCTGGTCGACGATCTCAGCCAAGATCGTCGAACGCTAGTCGACGATCCCATATACCTGACCTCAGCCATAGTCGACCGTCGAACGGAGCTCGACGATCTGACCCAAGATCGTCGAACTCAGCTCCACGATCGTCGAACAGAGGTCAGAGCTCTGGAAATTCTTTCAATGGCAAGTCAAAATTGAATCCTGAGGGTTCTTCATCCCAAACCTTCAACCCTTATACTGAATGGATTTTACCTCCAAGGAGATATCATCCTGAAGGATATAAGAGTCAGCCAGGGATGTCTTTCATTTCTGAATTTAAAGGTTATCAACCTAGGCCCAAGGTAAACTGGGTCAAAAACAAGTGAATTGCTTCATGTGCAGGTGAAGACCTATCCAACATCTAACCAGCAATGGTATTTGGATAGTGGGTGCTCCAAGCACATGACAGGGAACAAGGACAACCTCAATTCCCTTAGAGCCAAGCTTGGACCCAAAGTTATCTTTGGTGATTCCAACTTTGGACAAACTAAAGGATATGGAGTAGTCCAGATTGGTTCTGTAACCTTCAAGAAGGTAGCATATGTGGAAGGATTGAAGCACAACCTAATCAGCATCAGCCAGCTATGTTATGAAGGCTACCAGGTGACCTTCAGCAAAACCTTATGCAAAATCAAGTCAGAGGACAACACAACTGTGTTGACAGGTAAAAGGAAAGGTAACATCTACCTAGTAGATTTTCTTTCAACTACTTTAGATATCTGTTTATTCAACTCAGTTTGTAGACCAAATGTTTTATGACATAAGAGATTAGGACATCTAAACCTTAGAACTATTGCTAGGCTCTCCAAGGACAACCTTGTTAGAGGACTACCTTCTGGCCCCTACAAGAAGGAAGGACTCTGCAAGGCTTGTCAATTAGGCAAGCAAACTAAGAACAGCTTTAAGTCACTTAATAAGAGTGATTCACCTAGGATATTGTATCTGTTACACATGGATCTATTTGGACCCATCACAGTACAAAGCCTAGGAGGGAAATCCTACACTTTAGTGATTGTAGATGACTTCTCTAGATTCACTTGGGTGTTCTTTCTAAGGAAGAAGTCTGATAACTTTAAGTGTCTGACAGAGTTTCTCAAATGTATAAAGATTGAGTTCAATACTCACATTGCCCTGATCAGAAGTGATCATGGGACAGAGTTTGATTCTCTTCTTATGCAAGAGTTCTGTCAGAGTGAAGGGATCAGGCATACTTTCTCAGCTCCTAGAACTCCTCAACAAAATGGGGTAGCTGAAAGGAAAAATAGAACCCTTATTGAATCTGCCACTACATTGTTGTCAGATGCTCATCTACCTCTATCCTTCTGGGCAGAGGCAGTGAACACCTCCAACTATGTGCTGAACAGAAGCCTGATACATAAACTGAAGGGAAAGACTCCCTATGAATTACTCAAAGGGAAGAAACCTAAAGTTGACTATTTCAAAATTTTTGGTTGCATTTGCTATATTCACAATAATGATAAGAAACATCTAGCAAAATTTCAAGTCAAAGCTGATGAAGGAGTGTTTCTGGGATACTCCATGATCAGCAAGGCCTATAGGGTCTATAATAAATCATCATTGAAAATTGAGGAATCTGTTCATGTTTCTTTTGATGAAACTAACATGTCTTTCAAGGAGAAGATTTCTTCTACCATAGAACCTTTGCAGGAACACTCTCTAGTTGAAGATATGAACAAGCTACAGGTTGCTCAAGAGGATGAGAGCAGTGAAGATGAAGGGAATACTCAACACATTGAAGCTCAGCTTGAAGAGCCAGTTGTTGTACCACAAGAGGAAACAACAACACAGGTTGGTGAACAATCAACACCCCCTGTTGATTTAGTAACATCAAGAGACCATCCAATTTCCCAGATAATTGGAGAAATCTCAGCTGGTGTGCAAACCAGAAATCAGGTCAACCAAAACCTGTTGCACACCTGCTTCCTTTCTCAAATTGAACCTCAGTCCATTCAAGATGCAGAGCAAGATCCACACTGGATCATTGCCATGCAAGAGGAGCTGCATCAATTTGAGAGGAACAAAGTATGAGAACTAGTGCCAAAGCCCAAGGATCATTCCATTGTTGGAACAAGGTGGGTCTTCAGAAATAAACTGGATGATCAAGGAGTAATAATAAGGAATAAGGCAAGGCTAGTTGCCCAAGGATATTCTCAAGAAGAAGGAATCGACTACGACCAGACCTTTGCACCTGTTGCAAGATTAGAAGCCATCAGGATATTCTTAGCTTATGCAGCTCACAAAGGCTTCAAGGTTTATCAGATGGATGTCAAGAGTGCCTTCTTAAATGGAGACATCAAAGAGGAAGTCTATGTCAGACAACCTCCAGGTTTTATCTCTCCAACTCATCCTGATTTTATTTTTAGATTAAATAAAGCATTATATGGTCTCAAGCAAGCTCCTAGAGCATGGTATGAGACCCTAGCATGCTTTCTTTTGGAAAATGGTTTTATAAGGGGTAGAGTAGACCAAACTCTTTTCATTAGAACCCATAAGTCCCATACCCTACTAGTACAAATCTATGTAGATGATATCATTTTTGGCTCTACTGACTCAAAATTGTGCAGAAGGTTTTCCAACCTAATGCATTCTAAATTTGAGATGAGTAGCATGGGTGAGCTATCCTTCTTCCTAGGATTGCAAGTCAAAAACATGCTGAGGGCATCTTTATTTCTCAAACCAAATATGCTAATGAGCTGGTTAAGAAATTTGGCATGTCTGAGGCATCTTGTATGAAAACACCCATGCCTACCAATGCTGTATTGGATGCTGATGAACATGGGAAACCTGTTGATCAGACAACATATAGAGCAATGATTGGCTCTTTACTGTATCTTACAGCTAGTAGACCAGATATAATGTTTGCTACATGCATATGTGCTAGATTCCAAGTTAGCCCTAGAGAGTCACACCTCACATTAGTAAAGAGGATTCTTAGGTATGTTAAAAGTTGTCCAAATCTAGGTCTCTGGTATCCAAAAGATTCAGCATTTGAGTTAACTGGATTCTCTGATGCTGATTATGCTGGATGCAGAATTGACAGGAAAAGCACCAGTGGAACTTGTCAGTTCCTTGGTGATAGACTTGTCTCTTGGTTTTGCAAGAAACAAACTTCTGTGTCAACTTCAACTGCTGAAGCTGAATATATGGCTGCAGGCAGTTGTTGTTCACAAATACTGTGGATTCAAAATCAACTCCTAGACTATGGTTACAACTTAGTGAAGTCAAAAATCTTTTGTGACAATACAAGTGCTATCTCCATAGCTCAAAATCCAGTCCTCCATAGTAGGACAAAACACATAGAGATTAGGCATCACTTCTTAAGGGACAATGTTGAGAAGAATAAAATTGAACTGCAATATATCCCAACTGATTTACAAAGGGGAGATATTTTCACCAAGCCCTTGGATGAAAAGAAACACACCTTCTTCCTAAATCAGTTAGGAATGTTAGATGGAGGAAGTCTCAAATAATACTCAAGATTTTGAAAGCTAAAAATTGACCAAGACTAGGCAAAATTTCTGATTTTCCTTAGTATCTAAAATTTCTCTGATCTCTGAACTGCGCTCGACGATTTCCCCAAAGATCGTCGAACGGAGGTCGACGATTTCCAGGATCGTCGAACTGAGTTCAGCGCTCCTCAGATAGTATGAACTATCTCTTCTGGTCAACGATCGTCGAACGACGCTCGACGATTCTGTTCACTGAACGATCGTCGAACGGAGCTCGACGATTTTGGAGTCTCTTCAGATTCCTTTAGAAGCCTCGATCGTCGAACTGAGTTCAACGATCTTTCCCTTTCTGCGTCGAACCCTAATATAAAACTCATTTTTCGCCGTCGTTCTCTTTTGCGCTTTCAATTTCTCTGCAAACTTTTTCTTCCCTCCAAACAGTTCTACCTTGGTCGTTTTGTTTGTTAAGTTTTTTGCAGGTACCATGGCCGTTTCAGTTGCTGTACTCGCTGCAATGAAATTTGATGCCGGCTTTGACATCGATCTCGACTCCTTCAACACAACCGATCAAGTCTTCCAGGACATTCTCAGTTTGTTCAAAGATCAGCACTTATCTGCCCTTATGACAACCAGAATCAAACTTGCAGCTGATGAAATCAAAGAATGGGTATACACTGCCCACAACCTTGACAACAATACCATAGTTGGTTCTATTGGTGGCACCCAGGTACCTCTGACCCCAACAGTATTGACAGAGGTTTTTGGTTTAAGGAATGGTGAAGACTCTGCTGACCTTTCTGGAGAAGAATTCTCAGATGTACTTGCCAGGATGGGTCATCCTGAGGGGAACCCTAGCAAGTTGTTTAAGAGGAACCTGTCAGTGGAATACAGGTTTCTGGCTGATGTAGTAGGCAAGGTTCTCTTGGCCAAACATTCTGCTCATGACACCATCTCCAGATATCAGCTCTGCCTCATGGGAGCTCTGGTGGACAGAAAAAGCTTGAACTGGGGAGAAGTATTTTTTGATCTGCTGAAGAAAAAGATAAACAAAACATTTGTGAACTTTGGAAGAATACTGGGAGTCTTCCTCCAGGCCAAGTGCCCTTCTCTGCTAGTCTCCTCTGGAGTGCACATCAATGCCTCCAAGAGACTCACCTGTGCCCTTTTTGGGAAATGGGACAGGCAAATCATCAACCCCAGCAGGCCCTCTCCATCTGCCCCTTCAGGCACCAGGACTCTAAGAGTCACTCCCCCCCAGGTCTCTGCCCCTGCAGAAGACCTGCCTGCTGCTAGTGCTGCTGCTTCTCCTCCTCCAAGCCCAACCCTACCAATTCCATCCACCACTCCAGCTACCTCCACCATTACAATCTCAAGCCCATCTCCAACCTCTATTCCATCTCCAAGAATTTCCTCTCCACCAGCAGACCACTTCCACCCCCTTTTCTCCTATCCCCCACCAGATGTCACCTCATCCCCATCCCTTCCATCCTTCACTCTCCTGGATGAATCCTACATGGATGATTCCCCCTCCTCTCCTCCAGAATTGCCATCCTCCTCCACAACTTTCCAAGACCTTCTCCACCAAATTATTGATCAACCCACCTTCACTCCCTCCATATCCATCCCTCTATCCTCCATCTCTACCATCCCCTCTCCTGAACCATTCATTCCACCCTTCAGCCCTCCTCCTCCAGCTCCATCAGCCATCCCTGTACCCTCTACCTCTGCTCCTCTCATTGAGCATGTAGATCTCCCAGCCCTTGCTGATCAGTTGTATGAGCTCCTTGCACCTAGGCTCTCTCTTCTCATGGAGGCCTCTTTAGCTCCTCTACAACAATCAGTGGCAGCTCTCTATGCCAGGCTTTCCTCTTTCCTTACTCCTCTAGCAGCACCCCCAGCAGTGTGCCTTGATGCACAAGTATCTGCATCCAGGCAGGGGGAGATGCCCTATGAAGCCAGCCTTCATGCTGCTGTTGCTGCTGCTGCTCCTCCTGCTGTTTCTGCTTCTGCTACTGCTGCTGGTTCTGTGTTTGCTTCTGCTGCTGCTGCTACACCAGTACTAGCAATAGACCTAAGGTCTTTGCTATCTACTTTTGATACTACTTACTTCTGCTGCCTCCCAGAGCCCAATGCTGGCCAGCTCTCTGAAGATCTGTCCAAGGCTCTAGTGCCCTTCTCTTGCTGTGACCCCAGAATCATTTCTGATTTTATTCTGTCAGTGACTGCTGCTTCTGATGATGTTACTACTGCTGCTGCTGCTGAAGACAATGTTCCAACTGCTGCTGTTGAGCCCATTTCACAGGATTTTCTGATGACAGAGGCTGTTGCTTTTGAGCCTGCTGTAGAAGTTGTTGTTTCTGAAGCTGCTGCTGCCCTCATGCCTGAAGTAATCACTGTTGTTTCTTCTGCTGCTCCAGTACCTATAGTTACATCTGCTGCTGCTCCTGTTGCTGCCCCTTCTGCTTCTGCCCCATCAGCTGCTGTTAAATTAAAAGAGGATTTGATGAAGAAGATTGATGCCTTGTATGATGCACAAAGTTCTGAATCTGAGGATTATAACACTGCTTCTGATGACTCATCTGCCACAATTGCAAAGAAAGAAAGGCAAGAAGTAAGGCTTTGAAGAGGGTTCCTCCTGCCAAGGTTAGAGATGATAATGATGTTCCCTACTATATTCTGCACAACTGCCCAATCTCTGAGCATTGGATGCAATTCTCCAAGAACCAGTTAAAGGCTATGAAGAAGAAGAGGAAATATGAGAAAGGTTCCTCTCAGTTCAAGCACCCTCATCCTCCTCCACCACCTCCACCTGATGCAGGTGCAGGTGGCAGCTCTGCAAGTTCAGGCCCTGCTAGAAGCCAGGCTCCCTACCAACCTCATGCAAGAACATATCAAAGGGAAAGCCAGTCTAGGGGGTCTTACTCTAAAAGGGGAGGATATAGGGGAAACCAAAGAGAAACTCAGGTTTACTCCAAAGGACACTCCAGGCAGCATCCTTACTCTAGGGGAGGACATGTTTCTGCTGATACATCTTCTGGTCCTTTCCCCTACAAGCTCAAAGATACTGTGACTGCCAGGACTCCTCAAGATACTTCTTCCAACAGGTATGAGCCACCTGTTCCATTTGAGGACCCTGAGAAAAATCCTATGGCTTGGACTGCAAGAATGAAAGAGCTGGCTGCCTTAGATCAAATAAAGAAAGCAAAAGATCAAGGGCTAGACACTTCCAATATCTCTACCATGTCAGAGCAAAGGCAGAAGGAATTAGAGAGATATGCTTCAAGCAAATTTTTTGATGCAGACAGGTACATGGAGTTGCATCCTGCTGCAGTGGTTCCAAGGACTTATAAACAACCATATCTGGGAGCAGCCTGCTCCTCTTTAGAGAGAATGATTTTATGTTCCAACAGGGAAATTAAAATGGTAAAAGGCAAAGAAAAGGAATAACTCTGTAAGGTGATAATTCTTGGTTTCTCTGACTGCTTTCTGGATATCATGCTTTTATATATCTCTATGATGGTTCTGTGATGTATAGCTGCTATTGTTTTTATGTTTCTGTGACTGTATGATGTTGTTTGTTTTTCCTATGTCTGTAAATAGTTTTCCTAACCCAAATAGGGGGAGATTGTTGGAACACCCTATTACTAATTTGGGTCAGGATCACTATGTCCCTAGGAATCTGTGTTTTGACCTTCTGTATAGCTTAATAGGTCAATTAGAATTGAGTCTAAGGGTCAGTAGTCTAGGATTGGAAGCTGCTCTGAAGACCCAAGTTTTTCTGGAGACTAAGTCCAAATCGTCGAGCTCAGCACGACGTTTCGTCGAACTCCGGTCGACGATCGTCTAGCTCAACTTTGGCAGATCGTCGAGCTCCATTCGACGATCGCTGAGCTCAGCCTCATAATATCGTCGAGCTCTGGTCGACGATCGCTGAGCTCAACTTCTCAATATCGTCGAACTCAGTTCGACGATCGCTGAGCTCAGGTCGACGATTTTGGCTCTGCACTGGATCCTTATCTCTGAGCTCAGTTCGACGATCTTTGAGCTCAGATCGACGATTTCTTTGCTGCTTGCATTTTCCAATTCGCTGAGCTCAGCTCGACGATAGCAGAGCTCAGTTCGACGATTTCAGTTATCTTTCAGAATTCAAATTCAAATCAGATAGAAGTTATTCTGCATTTAATTCAGAAGATCTGCCAGCCGTTTTCATTTACTTCTGGAGCAAGTTTCAAGGGATTTTTCTAGGAACAATTCAGTGGACTTTCCTTCAGAACATATTATGCAATTAAGGCTGTAATTAATTCAGACCAACGGCTATCTTTGACAGAGCAATTTTCTATTCAGACTCAGAGAATAAAAGATAGAATGTTTTTGAATCAGACAGAGCATAGACAAGAAAAAAGAGAATAGAGATTGACAAGAACAGAGGACACCTCTCAATATACAGAGACTCTGAAAAATATTCTGTCAACAAGAATTCAGAAGAACACTCATCAAGAGATCAAACCTTCAAACATTCTTCAGATCTCTTCAGCTCTCAAGTGTTCAAGGCCAACATCATTTCAAGACTCCAGACACTCAACATTTCAGCTTGCTGAAATCATCTTTTGCTGGAGATCCATCTTTGAAGGCCTATCACCCTCAGCAAAGCTCATCTTCCTGAAGATCAAGGACTCAGGGGGAGCTTTGAAATCAATCCACTTAGTCTTCTCAGTTGCTTGAGAAAAGAGAAGACTGCCATAACTCTCTCAACCCCCTCTCTGTAAAGGGTTTTTCAAACTCCCTTCAAAAGTTTGAATCTGGTTTTTGAGCACCTTGTCAAAAGCTCATTGGTGGCAAGACACCTGATCAAAAAATCTGTTTTGGTTTTTGAGCACCTTATCAAAAGCTCATTGGTGCCCAGGACACCTGATCAACTCATCCTGCAGTGGATTCCTACCTAGGGTGGTAGAAGAGTGGATGTACCCAAGTTGGGGAACCACTATATTTCCTTGTGTCATCTGGTTCTGCATGTTTTCTTTTTGTTTCTGGCCTAGATTTTCTTGTGCTTAGGTTCTGCATAGCTTAGTTTTGTGGTTTATTTTACTTCTGCTTCCCTGCTTACACTCATTACAACAATTGTTGTAAAGCTTTGCAAAAGTTTTTTTCCTTGTGTTTTAAAAAGCACCATATACTCTATTCACCCCCCCTCTAGAGTATATCAGATCTAGTTTCCCCTTTCAAGGGCCAACCTCAAAGACCAAATTGACCTAGGTCAACCCTAGCCTAGGTCTGGGTCAAGCTAGCCTAAATGGGCTAACTCAAGCTCAAGCCCAACTCACTTGGGCTAACCATGTTTTGATGGTTGAAATAAACATGTGGGCTTCCTTAGGATTAGGTAGGAGTCAATTAGGCTTAGTATGAAGGAGAGAGAAAAATCCACCTAAGGGAAGAGAGAGAAAGTGAAAGAGATAATGGAGGAAGACTTTGGGCTCCTCCTTCCCCTTCCCCAACCTCTCATTCATTTATTTAAGACCAGGAATGCATCCCCAATCCAACCAGCTACTCCTTGACTGGCTGGAGCCAGCTTTCCCCCCTACCTACCATGGCCGCCATTGTTGACTAAGGCCAATAATGGCAAAGCTCCCTACAGCCACCTAACACCCCTTCTCTTCATCTTAAAACCTTCACTGGACTCCAAGGAGTCGGTCCCACCATTTACCTGAAGGAGCCTAGCAGTTTCATAGTGCTGCTGCAGAAATATGACCACCACCACCACCAAAATGGTTTCCCGGCGATCGGCAAGGCTACAGCCGCCCAGCAAGGTCCTCCTCCACTCCTTATCTCATGTATAGATCATAGCAATCACTAGGTCCAAGGTTCGGGCTCAATTGAGCCCGATCCAATTCGGGATTTCCATGGATTTTGGCCGAAAATTCTCTTGCTAGAACCGCCGTAATAGGGCTCTCCGGCGGCTGTGCCACCGCCTGGCGACGGCCACCACCTCAACGGAGGTGGTGGTGGCGGTGGCCGGCCGGGGAGGTGGCTGGATCGCCGGAGGCAGCTACTGGAAGATTATCCAGGCGGGATGAATCGGAGCCGTCGGCTGGAGGAAGGAGATGAAGGGATGCCGTCAAAACATGCGCCAAGATTCGTGCAAATGATGAAATTAAACTATAGTTTATAATATACATTTTAATGATTCTGTCACACCTATTTATATTTAATGTTTCAAATTTTTAAAACTACATAGATGCTGTTTCATAAAAGGTCATCAACATGAAAAGTGTACCCCAGTGAGTCTACTGTATTTTCAAATTGGTTTGAAACAATTTGGGTGCCTGGTTTGACCAGGACACCCATTTTGGTGTGGCCTAGACATAGGGCTAGGCAGAAATTAAATTGAGTGCCCACACTTTAACATTAGTCCAAATGAGTTGAAATTTTGGAAGGGAGTCCCCATGAACCATATCAAGGTGCTGACCAAAAATGGGAATTTTTGGGGACACGTTTTGTATAGTTTTGGAAATTATTTAATTTCAATAGGATAATTTAATTAGGTGGTCTAATTACCTCCAAACCCTGCCAAATTTTGGTGAGTGGTCCCTGGACTCATGCTATGTCTCTGTATAAAGTTTCACCTCATTTCGATGTGTTTTTAATAGGTATTGACCTAACCCTAACTTTACCTTAATGAGGTTATTTTGGTCAAAAAGTCCACTTTTGATTTTGAGTGACCAAATCACCTCACCAGAGGCTGAAATTTGGGCCACTAACTTGGTATGGCATTTAGCACCTCTCCATGGAATGTGGGGTAGAGTGGAATTGATTTGCCCTAAGATCCTAGGCCAAACCCTAAGGAAGGACCTTTGTGCCTTGTGAAGGGCAAGAGTCCTAAACACCTTGGATGAACGTAAAATTTTGTATGGAGGGTCCTAGGGTAGATAAAACCCTCTGGTAAAATTCTTAAAGGATTTTGAAAATGGTAGGGCCCACAAAACCCTAACCCTAGCTTAGGTCATTAAACTTGTAGTGCTAAATTAGGTTAGCAAAACTCCTTGAAATATAATGAAATTTTGGTAGTGTGGGCATAAGGATATATTGAGCCTCTGGTAATTTATTTGGGAATTTTGGACCAATATTTTTAGCACTTCATTTGTAACCCTTGGGATAACCCTAATTAATAATTTGACTATTATGATCTCAGTGCCCATTGAAAGGTTATGAAATTTTGGCAGAGGTAGTTTTAGATCATATTGATCATCTTCGAATTTTAATAGAATTTTTGAATACATATTTAGGGTATCTACTTCACAAGTTCATAACTTTGGGAACATGCTAAATAATTCTTACAGAACTCAATAATTGATGAAAAAATTTATGCAAATTGATAGGTAGTGTTCCTAGTTCATTATGCTCATGTGGGAATTTATTTGGAATTTTTAGATGGATAATTGGTATACTTTGTTCATTAACCCATTAACTTGGAATTTTATGAGAAAATCAAGTATAGACTTTATTATTCAATGGTAAATTGTGAAACTTGATCTAAAGAATTTATATGTCCTTATAATCATACTTGGTGTTGGGTATTGTATCCACAATGTACCTGATTTGAAGAAGCCCCTGGACAAGCTAAGGTCAATAGACAATGTTTTTGATAAAATCTTTCAAGTTGTGCTTGCAGTTTTTCCACGCTAAGTGCACACCAATGTCAGGGTGCAGTAGGTCTATATACACGGGTCTGCACGACGTAATCCCTCGTTGAGCAGATCAGTGTGTTGGCCTACGTATACTCTCTCTATTGGAGTGCACTTACTTTCAAGCACAGGGCTATAACTATGCAGGAGCAGACAAGGAGCAAGGATGGGTCAAGGAGTACCTCATGGGTGGAAAGACGAAAATTCGTCTAAGTGTAAATCGACGAGAATCACCAAGTGATTCTCGCCGATTCGGCGAGAATCACTAGTGATTCTCGCCGACTCGTCGAGAATCAGTGGTTGCTTCTCGTCGAACTCGTTCCAGCCACTTCTAAGCGAGCACCTCTGCTTCTAAGTAAGAATCGACGAGAATCACCAAGTGATTCTCGCCGATTCGGCGAGAATCACTAGGGATTCTCGTCGAATCGTCGAGAATCACTGGTTGATTCTCGCCGTCTCGACCTGGCCTAAAGCAGTGCGTGCAACCAAGGCAAATTCGACGAGAATCATCTTTGATTCTCGCCGAATCGTCGAGAATCACCTTTGATTCTCGACGACTCGGCGAGATTCACTTTCGATTCTCACCGATTTTGACTTGGGCATTTTTCTGAAACTTCCTGAACCGGATTCTGCCGCTGTCAGTGTTCTGGACCGGGATTTTGGGATTCTTCTTGTGGGTCCCACAATGGTCTTATTCAAGTTGTCTACAGTATATATATTCGGGTATTTTGAATGGAATACACACAGAAAGAAGCCGAGCAAGAGAAAACCCTAAAATCGCGAAATCGCTCCGCCGCCGCCGTCGCCGCTCGCGCTATTTGGACACCGCTGTTGATCGCGTTTCTTCTCGATCTCCGGCGACAGAAGCTTAGCAAAGCTTTGAGTCTCACGTGTCTATCCAGAGATCTCTTGTCTCTCGATTTGTTGATCGGGAAAAACTTCCCCGTCCGAATCGATCGAGACGACCGATCCTCGTGTGACCGTTGGAAGACCAAGCTAGTTTCGCTACGAAGATTGGATCTCTAAGTTCAGCAGCCGCTCATCATCATAGCCGCCGATCCCGAAGCAAGCCGCCGCTCGTCTTGCCCCCGCCGGCTCCGGGGAGATCCTCTCCAAGAGAGACCAAGGTTGTAGACTCTTCGTTGACTTCACGAACACGTCGTCGAACGAAGAGGAACACCGTAGTCTCCAAACGAAGTTTGTATCTCGTGTACATTCTATTTTACTTTTGTTGTAAAGGAACGATTGTTCCGTATTGTAAGGGTTGGGTGCAACCCGGTTTGTAGGAGTGTTGACTCCTACGTGTGGAAGGGTTTCTTCCGATAGTGCAGGGATTGGATTTCAATAATGTTGGAGAAGAGACCGAGTCGTCCCTTGTTGGGAGATAGGTCGAAGGGGGAAAGTGGATGTACCCAAGTCGGGGAACCACTATAAATTGCCTGTGTATTCTGTGTGCTGTGCTTTTTTTTTTATTGTGCAGGTACATTCGTAAATTCCGCAAAAGCGTTGCACGTCACCTATTCCCCCCCCATAGGTGAACTTTGTTGACACTAGGTGGACTTTCAAGTGGTATCAGAGGGAGGTTACTCATCAAAAAGGTTAACACCTTGAGTAGAATCCTGCCACCAGTGTCAAGAAGAAGACGAACATCTACCATGGACGGGCTCAAGTTCTCCGGCAAGATCCCAGTGTGCACCAGGCTCAACTTTCCCATCTGGAAGGAAAGGATCAGGTTCTACATGGAAGCAGTTGATCCTCGACTCTTCATGATCGTGGAGGAGGGACCTTATGTCCCCACTAAGGCCTCCACCATTGATCCCACCAAGAAGGTGCCGAAGACACTTTCTGAAATGGACAAGGACGAGATGGTGCTAGTGGGACTTGACAAGAAGGCACGAAACATTCTGGTCAGTGCAGTTGATGACTCTATGATGCAAAACTTCAGCAATTGCAAGACAGCTCAGGAAATCTGGCAGTGCCTGATCATCCTAATGGAGGGTACGGATGAAGTGAGGGATGATCGGAGATCCCTCCTGAACCAGAAATATGAAGCCTTCAGACAAGGGACTAAGGAAGAGATCGGAGTCACCTACGAGAACTTCCTAAAGATTGTCAACGCCCTCAAGGGCTACAGAAGAGTGTTCACTAATGGTGAACTCAATGATAAATTCCTTAGGTCCCTTACTAAGGAATGGGACACAAAGATCTGCGCCATCAGAGAATTTGGTAGACTAGCAGAAACTGATCCACAAATTCTGTTTGGGAAGCTGATGTCCTATGAGCTTCAGCTGAACACCAGAAAAGCAGAAGAAGAAGCCGAGAAGGCGGCAGCCAAAGAAAAGACTGTGGCTCTAAAAGCCAGTCACTCCAGAAAAGGCAAGGGTGCGGTTTCATACCGTGCCAAGAAAAAGGATGAGGAGGAGGACTCCGAGCCATGCTCCTCCAGCTCAGAGCTGTCGGAGGAGGATTTCTCCCTCATCACTCGAGAGTTCAAGAAGTTCCTCAAGATGAGGAATCAAAGAAAGAGAGACGGCTCCTCCTCCAGGCATCAGAAGAAAAATTATTCTTCTGGCAGGTATGCATCTAGACCGAACAAACATCGCTCCTCTGACATTATTTGCTTTGGATGCAATAAGCCAGGACACGTCGTGGCCGACTGCTATCAAGGCAAGAGAGAAAAAGGGAAAGAAGAGGAGCACAAATCCTCTAGAGATAAGAAGAAGGAGCGGAGCTACATCGCCAAAAGGCCAAAGACACTGAGTGAGTCTGATTCCTCAGACTCCAGTGATGATGAGGAAGCCTACTTCGGGCTGGTGGGTCGCTCCGACTCAGAAGGAGAATGCCCCCCGTTTACTGGGAAGGTAAAAGCTCACACCCCTCTCTCCGACTCCGACTCCGATCCTGAGTCTCAGGATGATGAACCTGAGGATAGCCTTTCGGCCCGTGAAGCTGAGCTCCTCGAGAAGTATGAGCTTCTGCTCAACACTTTCGAGGAGTTCCGAAAGAGATTGAAGGCTGAGAAAAAGGAAGTAAAAATCCTTAAGGGTGAGTGTGTTTCCCTAAGGGAAGAGGTCACCAGTTTGATCTATCTCCGACAGGAGCACCTTGACCTGACCTCAAAGCATTCAGAGTCTCTGAAGCTCCTTGATCTTAAGCAGGGGGAAGTCGACAAGCTGGAAGAACAACTTGCGGCAGAAAGGAAGATCGTCAAGAGCTTCTCCATGCCAAAAACAGTTCTTCTAGTTGTTGATACCTTCTCTGCTCAGGCCAAAGGAGCTGTCTTGGGGCATGTAGGGGTATCTGGTTCCTCCTCTAGGAGAAACATGAACCAGAGGAAGAATAAGGCCGCCAAGAAGGCCTCTGCTGATGAAAAGGGAAAGGCCCCGCTTAGTCCTGTTGCGTTCAGAAAGCCTGGCTTTCCTTGCAACCAACATGACTTTGAGTCAACATTTGGCCATCATTTCCGGCCCTCGGTTGCAAAGCCAAAGAGCCGATATGACAGTTGGACCTTTCCCTGGAACTTCGGTGAGAGTGCCTTCAAGGCACCTTATGAGGAAATCCACATGGGAAATTATGGTTCGTTCTCTAGCGGCCATAATGGAAAGCAGGCACCAAAAGCCAAGCCTGTTATACAGAAGGTGACGAAGTCATGTGACTGCTGTCACCATGAGGCCTCCACCTCCAGATCCAAGGCCCCAGCTGTACCCACCGTTCCCAGGGTAAGGCAGGAGCCTAGGAAGAGGTACAATAGATTCGACTGCTGGTGCTGTGGCAAAGTTGGTCACTTTGCCATGGATTGTTGGTTTAATCCAAGGTATTACGAGACTCCTCATGTTAGCAATGCGAGGCCGACCACTCGTAGGGTTAACCAACCGAGGGGGAGTGTGCTAACCAGGAATCTAGGACCCAAGTTCGATTGGGTTCCTAAGGCAAATTAATTTTGTTTTGCAGGAATGTCCAAAGGCCACCAAAACACTGATCTGGTATTTGGACAGTGGATGCTCCCGGCATATGACTGGGACAAGAAGCCTGCTACGTGATTACACTCCAGTCGAGCATGGACCCAAAGTCATCTTTGGAGGGTCAGATCGAGGAGTCACCAGAGGTTACGCAATTCTTCCAGTGGTATTCTTGAAGATGCAGGTGCACGACTTGAACAGCTGAGTCTGGATGAGACCGCTAAAGATGACACTCCTAAGTACGTCAAAGTTTCCACCTCCACGTCATCTGAAAATGTTGAAGATCTAAATGGAACAAATCTCTTGGAAGAAAGAGAAGCCCAAGAAGTAGTTGCAGCTCCAGACGCCAGACTTCTAGAGCTCCGGCACGTGAGGGATCATCCTAGAGATCAGATCATCGGAGATCCTCGTGTCTGTGTCAGAACTCGAAGAGGTACCATTAACGAAGTTTTGCATCTTAGCTTCCTGTCACAGGTTGAGCCAAAGAAGTTCGACGAGGCGAACAAGGATGCAGCATGGATTCTGGCCATGCAAGATGAACTACATCAATTCGAACGCTGCAACGTTTGGAAGCTAGTTCCTAGACCATACAAGCAGAATGTGATTGGCACCAAGTGGATCTTCAGAAACAAGCTGGATGAACATGGTGTTATCATAAAGAATAAGGCAAGGCTGGTGGCTCAAGGTTACAGACAGGAGGAGGGGATTGACTTCGACCAGACCTTCGCACCAGTAGCAAGGCTCGAGGCAATCAGATTGTTCCTGGCGTATGCTTCACACAAAGGATTCACAGTCTATCAAATGGATGTGAAATCAGCATTTCTGAACGGAGACCTGAAAGAGGAAGTATACGTCGCTCAACCCCCAGGTTTTGTCGATCCTACTTATCCCAATCATGTTTATTTTCTTAATAAAGCTTTATATGGGTTAAAACAAGCTCCACGAGCTTGGTATGAGACTTTATCTAGTTTTCTTCTTGAGAACAAGTTCTCTAGAGGTAAAATAGATAAAACATTGTTTCTCAGGGAAGTCAAAGGCAAGATTTTGCTGGTGCAAATCTATGTCGATGACATAATCTTCGGCTCAACGGACAACAATCTTTGCAAAAAGTTTTCTAAACTTATGCAAGGAAAGTTTAAAATGAGCAGTATGGGAGAGCTCAAGTATTTCTTGGGACTTCAAGTGAAACAGTCTGAGGATGGAATCTTCATCTCTCAGACGAAGTTCACAAATGAACTCCTTAAGAAATTCGGTATGGAGAGTGCAACCTCTATGAGGACTCCAATGGGATCCACTATGTCTCTGGATAAGGATGAGAAAGGTAAACCTTTCGATGAAACCAAATACAGAAGCATCATTGGATCCCTGCTCTACCTTACTGCCAGTAGACCGGATATTATGTTCTCCACATGTGTCTGTGCCCGATATCAGGTGAACACTAAGGAATCTCACTATGTCGCTGCGAAGCGAATTCTAAGATACCTTAAAGGTACTCCTAATCTTGGCTTGTGGTACCCGAGAAACAATGATGTTGAGCTAATAGGCTTTTCAGATGCTAATTTTGCAGGAAGTAGGGATGACAGGAAAAGCACCTCCGGGACGTGTCAATTCCTCGGCAGGAGGCTTGTTTCTTGGAACAGCAAGAAACAGAATTGTGTTGCAACCTCCACAGCAGAGTCTGAGTACATCTCGGCAGGCAGCTGTTGCGCACAACTCCTATGGATCAGAAACCAGTTAGCCGACTACGACCTTCAGTTCAAAGACATACCAATGTACTGCGACTCCTCCAGTGCAATTGACATTGCCAACAATCCGGTCTCGCACAGCAGAATGAAGCATATTGAAGTGCGCTACCACTTCATTCGGGAGCACGTGGAAAACAAGGACATCTCTCTCTGTTTTGTCCCCACGGACAAGCAGATTGCTGATATATTCACAAAGCCCTTAGACGAGGCCAAGTTCAATCTTTTCAAGACTGAATTGGGGATGCTCAATTATGAGGAATGAAGACTACAGAAGCTCCAGGCTCGTGCACGATCTGAGGGGGAGCAAGGAACTCAAATGTGAGCACAGACGCAAGAACTGAGGGGGAGCAAGGGGTCAAATGCTACCGACCCCGATTTGCAGAAGCCGAAAAGGGGGAGATTACCCTCTCGGCTAAGGATAAGGTGGCTCCAAGCTTGCTCCCAAGAAATTGGTATTGGTAATGGATCACTCACTCAACTCAATTTTACGTTTATGGTTTTCATTCCCATATGCTCTATTCACCTTAGCCTGTAGGGTTTAGGCTTCTTCAAATAGGGAGAGATTGTTGGGTATTGTATCCACAATTTACCTGATTTGAAGAAGCCCCTGGACAAGCTAAGGTCAATAGACAATGTTTTTGATAAAATCTTTCAAGTTGTGCTTGCAGTTTTTCCACGCTAAGTGCACACCAATGTCAGGGTGCAGTAGGTCAATATACACGGGTCTGCACGACGTAATCCCTCGTTGAGCAGATCAGTGTGTTGGCCTACGTGTACTCTCTCTATTGGAGTGCACTTACTTTCAAGCACAGGGCTATAACTATGCAGGAGCAGACAAGGAGCAAGGATGAGTCAAGGAGCACCTCATGGGTGGAAAGACGAAAATTCGTCTAAGTGTAAATCGACGAGAATCACCAAGTGATTCTCGCCGATTCGGCGAGAATCACTAGTGATTCTCGCCGACTCGTCGAGAATCAGTGGTTGCTTCTCGTCGAACTCGTTCCAGACACTTCTAAGCGAGCACCTCTGCTTCTAAGTAAGAATCGATGAGAATCACTAGTGATTCTCGTCGAATCGTCGAGAATCACTGGTTGATTCTCGCCGTCTCGACCTGGCCTAAAGCAGTGCGTGCAACCAAGGCAAATTCGACGAGAATCATCTTTGATTCTCGCCGAATCGTCGAGAATCACCTTTGATTCTCGACGACTCGGCGAGATTCACTTTCGATTCTCACCGATTTTGACTTGGGCGTTTTTCTGAAACTTCCTGAACCGGATTCTGCCGCTGTCAGTGTTCTGGACCGGGATTTTGGGATTCTTCTTGTGGGTCCCACAACGGTCTTATTCAAGTTGTCTACAGTATATATATTCGGGTATTTTGAACGGAATACACACAGAAAGAAGCCGAGCAAGAGAAAACCCTAAAATCGCGAAATCGCTCCGCCGCCGCCTTCGCCGCTCGCGCTATTTGGACGCCGCTGTTGATCGCGTTTCTTCTCGATCTCCGGCGACAGAAGCTTAGCAAAGCTTTGAGTCTCACGTGTCTATCCAGAGATCTCTTGTCTCTCGATTTGTTGATCGGGAAAAACTTCCCCGTCCGAATCGATCGAGACGACCGATCCTCGTATGACCGTTGGAAGACCAAGCTAGTTTCGCTACGAAGATTGGATCTCTAAGTTCAGCAGCCGCTCATCATCATAGCCGCCGATCCCGAAGCAAGCTGCCGCTCGTCTTGCCCCCGCCGGCTCCGGGGAGATCCTCTCCAAGAGAGACCAAGGTTGTAGACTCTTCGTTGACTTCACGAACACGTCGTCGAACGAAGAGGAACACCGTAGTCTCCAAACGAAGTTTATATCTCGTGTACTTTCTATTTTACTTTTGTTGTAAAGGAACAATTGTTCCGTATTGTAAGGGTTGGGTGCAACCCGGTTTGTGGGAGTGTTGACTCCTACGTGTGGAAGGGTTTCTTCCGATAGTGCAGGAATTGGATTTCAATCCTGTTGGAGAAGAGACCGAGTCGTCCCTTGTTGGGAGATAGGTCGAAGGGGGAAAGTGGATGTACCCAAGTCGGGGAACCACTATAAATTGCCTGTGTATTCTGTGTGCTGTGCTTTTTATTTTTATTGTGCAGGTACATTCGTAAATTCCGCAAAAGCGTTGCACGTCACCTATTCCCCCCCCCCATAGGTGAACTTTGTTGACACTAGGTGGACTTTCACTTGGATTTTATCTGAATTTTTGGAAGTATTATTGTTGTACATACCTATTAAAATGATTTATTATGGGATATATTTGAAAATAAAATTAAGGGCTAAAACCTTGCTAAAAAATTGGAAGGCTTAGACTTTGGAGTTGATTATTCATTTTGTAATTATCATAAATTTAGTGGAGTATTATCTTGTCTGAAATTGGTTCTTCATGTTCAAACTTGGGCTTTTTGGCTACTAGAATAAATAAATAATTTACCAGACAAATTAGGAAAATTATGAATTTCTGGATTTATGATATAAATGTCATTATAGCCCTCTAATAATTATCATATGGGTACTGGATGATTATTTGGTGTATCTTCTATTTTACGAGTCATATAGCTTAAGTGGTCTGCATATGGTAAAAACTGCAGAAATTATGTTTGAGTATAATTGATGCATGTCTTGGGATTAGTGGTATGCTGGTTTGGATGGTTAAAAATAAGTTCATTATTGGTAGTAGGATGAGTAGAGGGATGGATTGACTAGAGTTAGGCGGTGCCCGGGATCGACGAAAGATCGTCTTCCCTGTAGGGAGGAAGTGTTTAATGTACTAGGGTTAGGTTCAGTAAAATTAATTAAGGGTCGGGAAATCGGGTAGCAACCAATAATAGTAAGTGCCTTGCGAAAGGGAGCTTTGGGCGTAATCCCATCGTAGTTCCTAGAGCCTTCGAGAGCCCTTCCCGGGGTATATCTTGGGGAGTCCTGGGCTAACGTAAACGGTAGGAGTGATAAATCTTAAAGAGCAACTAGAATAATTAGGGGTTCACTTTCACACACCTCGGTGTCTCGGGGAGTTGGTTTGACTTAGTTGATATTTATGAGGGGCAGGATGGCCCGACGAGTTTCAGCTCGATTGTTTGAGACGGACATTATGGTCCGGGGAGCTTCGGCTCGGTTTTGAATACGATAAATTTGCATGTGCATAAAAGGAAAGAAAATTAAGGTGGTGGGTCTTCGGTATTGGAGGGTCGATGCACCGACGCCAATACGCTGACTTGGCAAGTGTAGTTAGCACTTCGCCAACAGAAGTCCGGTGCGCCAGCCGGCAAGAGTATGCAGGAGTTCGCTTCGTGCACAAAGCGTTGAGGCATACTATAGGTCTGACCGGTAGTGCTTTACTGCTTTAGAGGTGGGCGAGGCCCAACCCACCACTTCCGTCTGCCACTACGGAGGTATCCTGGGAGGTTACGGCTCCAGTAAGGGGGAATTAAAGATCTGTGTGCACAGAGTCGGGTGTGTCTGTTGCACTTGCATGTTCCATCATACCCACTTGCATGTCATAGCATAATCGATTTATTTAACCCCTGACACCTAAGGTATAAGTAGAATGGGATGCTTATACATTAGGACTTGCAAAACGACCCCTTGGTCTATAAGCTTGTGTGGGCAAGTTTATAAATTAAGGTCAATTTTGATATATATTTACTGCTGTTTGATAGCCGACACCCCAACGTATAAATTGGTATGTGA
Organism: Platanthera guangdongensis; assembly: GCA_039583875.1. Taxonomy (NCBI): domain Eukaryota; kingdom Viridiplantae; phylum Streptophyta; class Magnoliopsida; order Asparagales; family Orchidaceae; genus Platanthera; species Platanthera guangdongensis. The sequence continues at coordinate 12,108,839 of CM077155.1, forward strand.
CTTTTTATACTATGGGAGCCTTGCAGAAGACCCCTTGGCTTATGTGTTCCCACATAAGGGAAGGTTACTTTTCATATTTCATCTTATTTTCAATATCTATTATAGAATTGCTAGTATAGGTCCGCTGCCGTCTGTTTTTGTTATTCTCCACCTTCATGGTCCTCTCCTTTCCTTCTCCTCGCTCGGTGCCTAGGAGCCATGGAGGAAGGGGCGGAGGATGATAGGAGTTAGTCTTTTAGACTAATGGTTTTCGAACCACATCATTTTAGGGGAGCGTGGAGCCCAGCATGGAGCAGTAGCCCCGGAGGTCGGCACGCTTGGAGATCGGGCAGTCTAGTTCCGGAGTTCAGACGACAGGGACTGTGAGTCCTGAATGCTAGTTATTATATTAGTTTGCTTCCGCGATGAGAGAAATGTAGTGAGGACATGATGTACTGGGCATGAGCCCATGATTTTAGTATTTTGTATATCTGTGGACACTCCCTTCATGGAGTTTATTTACTATATATGTGATTGTTGTGGACTTGCTTTTTTCTATTTTGCTACAGTTGCGATCGATTTGGCCGGCAGGATCGGCATTTTGTAGTGATGACCTTCCCAGGTGCGAAGGTGTCACCGCAAAGCAGCGGTTCTGGGCCTCAGACCCCGGTGTTTTAAAAAGAAAAAAAAGGGGTCTTACAAGTGGTATCAGAGGAAACCTCGATCGAAAAGTAGCAGTGCACAACCCCTGGGTCACCCCCGCGCGAGTTTAGTTTGGGGACAAACTAAGCAGCGGAAGCAGTGGTGTGCCCATATAGGGGATCACATGTAAATCGTCCACTTTTAATTAGGTTAGAGTCGATTACTTACTGTTGACTTTTATTACGCAGCCCCCAGCACAACCTACACCACAAGGCGGAGTTCAACAGAACTCCGAACGTTGCACCATCTCCCCCGGTCCCCACTGTATTCCTACAGTCAGAGATGGGACAGACTCTGACAGCCATTCTGGACACGTTTAGGGCACAACAGGTTCCGGCTCCGCAGCCAAACCCGGGGGCTAACTGACTGAGCATTTTCCGAGGACTTTCTCCCCCATCCTACTTGGGGACTAAGTCGGCTGTTCGGATAGAGGAGTGGTTTGATATTATGTACGAAATGCTGACCGGGATACGGTGCCCCTGGGAGGAGAGGGTGGCTTTGGTAGTATCTTTCCTGGAGTCCCATGCCAAGAGGTGGTGGAAGACGCTGCTGGACACGACGTTTGCCGATAGGGAGATTGCGGAAATTACCTGGGAAGAGTTCAGGGCCACGCAGTTGGAGCATTTTGTTCTGCAGTCGGCCAGGGATGAGTTGGAGGAGCGGTTCTTATAGCTGAAGCAGGGCACTAGGACGGTGGTGGAGTACCATCAGGAGTTCGACCATTTGGCTCGATATGCAGGTTCTTACCAGCTGGACGAAGCAAGATACATCAAGAGGTTCTATAAGGGTATGAAAGAGGAGTTGAGGGAGGCCTTGTTGTTTGTATCCGACGGGCCTATCTCCCGGATTTTGGAGATGGCAAAGAGGATTGAGGCTGATTGGCACATCACTCGGGGTCGGAAGCGGCAAGCGGAGGATCGGGGCCAGAGAGCCAGAAATGATCAGCGGCGAGGTGCTATACCAGATGGGAGAAGGATAGAGGACTAGCCTCATCAGGAAGTGTGGCAGGAGCCGACGGAGCAGGTGATATTGGCCCCTCAACCTCTTCGGATACAGGAGATGCCGAGACCCGGGGGTATGGCGTATCCCCCACCAGAGTGCTTCCATTGTCATCAGGTTGGACACCTCCGGAGAAACTGCCCCATGAGGGGGGCACCACCACCAGCACCACAGGGTGGCCCACCTGCTCAGCATTTCGGAGGCCGAGGTTGTGGCTAAGGACGTGGATACCAGGGAGGGGATCGTAGGCAAGAAAGGGAGCAGGTGTATGCTTTGGACCTGGCGCAGCCTCGGAACCCAGAGCAGGTCATAACAGGTATAGTCTTCATCAGCGGCAAACCCGCCTATACTCTGTTCGATACGGGTACCTCGCACTCGTTTGTGTCGGAGGCCTTTCTGGAAGGGCTGGAAGGAGTGGAGCGGTTCACAAGCCTGATGAGGAGGGTGCGTCTACCCGACGGATCGGGGATACTCACCTCTGCCCACTGCAACATGGAGGTGGAGATTGGAGGAAAGTCATTCGAAGTATCGGCAACGATCCTAAGGATGAAAGTCTTCGAGCTGATCCTGGGCATGACTTGGTTATACTGGAACCATGCCCAGATTGATTGTCAAGCAAAGAGGATCACCGTGAGGCATGGGGACTCTGTCATTATCATCGAAGGTATAAGACCTGCCTCTCATATACTCTTATCTTCAGTACAGGCCGTTAAGGCCCACCTACAGGGAGAGGAAGTTTATCAGATTTTATTTGAGTTGGCGGAGGCCAAGGGGTCTGTGGAAGACATCCCGGTGGTGCGAGTGTTTGCTGACATCTTTCCAGAGAAACTGCCAGGGTTACCCCCGCACCGAGAGCAGGACTTCCAGATACAGTTGGTGCCGGAGGCCAAGCCGGCATCTAGGGCTCCTTACCGGATGGAACCGAAGGAGTTGGCAGAGTTCCTAAGTCAGTTGCAGGAACTAGTAGATGTGGGGTTTGTCCGGCCAAGCTCTTCGCCGTGGGGAGCCCCGGTGCTATTTGTCAAGAAGAAGGACGGAAGTCTCCGCTTGTGTATTGATTACCGAGCACTAAATCGGCTGATGGTCCGGAATACCTATCCACTGCCCAGGATAGACGAGCTGTTCGACCAACTGCAGGGGGCGCAGTTCTTTTCAAAATTAGATTTGTGGTCGGGCTACTACCAGCTTCGGATTCTAGAGGAGGATATTCAGAAGACTGCTTTTAGTAGCAGATATGGATTGTTTGAGTTTACAGTGATGCCCTTCGGGCTCACAAATGCACCATCGGCATTCATGACCCTCATGAACCAGGTTTTCAAGGAGTATCTAGATGTGTTTGTCATTGTGTTTATCGATGACATCCTCATCTACTCAAGAACGGAGGAGGAGCACGCTCGCCATCTGGCACTGACCCTACAGAGACTGCGGGAGAATCATTTATATGCAATGTTCAGCAAATGTCAGTTCTGGTTGAAGGAGGTGGGCTTCTTAGGCCATATTATCAGTGGGGCCGGGTTGGCAGTGGATCCGGCAAAGATTCAGGCAGTTCGGGATTGGCCGCAATTGAAGGCAGCCACCGACGTACGAAGTTTCCTAGGACTTGTAGGTTATTACCAGAAGTTCGTGGAGGGATTCTCTCGAATCGCCCTCTCACTCACATCTTTGACGAAGAAGGAAGTACCTTTCGTGTGGACCCCGCAGTGCCAGGCGGCTTTCCAGGAGCTGAAGGATTGACTCACCTCGGCTCCCATACTTGCTCTCCCCTCGGGAAGAGAAGGATTTCAGGTCTACACCGATGCTTCCTACCAGGGTATGGGAGTTGTACTGATGTAGAAGGGTCATGTGATTGCGTATGTGTCTCGCCAGTTAAAGAAGCATGAACAGGACTACCCGGTGCACGACCTTGAGATGGGGCGGTCGTTTTTGCTTTGAAAGTCTGGCGCCACTATCTTTATGGAGTCCACTGCGACATCTACTCCGACCACAAGAACCTGAAATACGTGGACACGCAGAAGGAACTGAACATCAGGCAGAGGCACTGGGTGGAGGCCTTAGCGGACTACCAGTATGAGACGCACTACCATCCAGGGAAGGCAAACGTGGTGGCCGATGTGTTGAGTCGGAGAGCTGCCACTTCCGAAGCCGGGCCCCAGGTTATGTCTATGGAGCTGGTGAGGAGATTGGAGGATATGCACATCACACTAGTGTCGTCCGAGGACCCCGAGCTCTACATGGAGTATTTAGCTACGATGAGTGCTACAAACGATATCCGGGACCGAGTTAGAGATGGGCAGAGGTGAGATGCCAAATTGGAGCCGATATTCTGGGCCTTGGAGAATGGTACGACAGGGGATTACACGATGAGGGACAGCGTGGTATACTTTAGAGGTCGGACTTATATACTGGAAGGAGGCCAGGTCCGGGAAGATATCATGGCGAAGGCCCACCACAGCAGATACTTGGTGCACCCGGGGATCACGAAGATGACTGCGGACTTGAAGAAGACTATGTACTGGCCAGACATGAAGAAGGATATCACTCAGTTTGTGACCCACTGTGAAGCGTGCCAACTAGTGAAGGCGGAGTGCAAAAACTCCGCAGGATTGTTGCAACCACTCCCGGTACCGGAGTGGAAGTTTGAAGACATCGCGATGGACTTTATTCATGGACTTCCCCGATCACGGACGGGAAACGACTCGATTTGGGTCATCGTCGATCGGTTGACGAAGGTGGCCAGATTCATTTCGATCAGGATGGACGACTCTGTGGGAGTATTAGTGCGGAGATTTGTGGAACAGTTCGTTCGATACCACGGGGTGCCCAAGACGATCGTGTCGGATCGAGATGGCTGGTTCACTTCCAGGGAGTGGAGATCCGTGCAGGCTTACTTAGGTACGCGATTGACCTTCAACACCGCATTCCATCCCCAGACGGATGGGCAGACGGAACGCACCAATCGGACACTGGAAGATCTTTTGAGCCTATGCATTTTGGACCGCGGGGAACCGTGGGAGAAGCTCTTACCCCTGGTCAAGTTCTCCTATAACAACAGCTACCAATCCAGCATCAGGATGGCGCCTTACGAAGCCTTGTATGGAAGGAAATGCAGGACCCCGCTTTCTTGGATTCAGGACGAGGATCTGAAGGCTTTGGGATCCGAATTTGTTGAAGACACCGAGGCTCAAGTGAGTTTGATCAGAGACAGGATGTTAGAGGCGCAGAGCAAACAGGCAAAGTACTATGACGCCTGGCATCGTCAGGTGGAGTTTTAGGTGGGGGACCGAGTGTTTTTGAAGATCCGGCCCATGCATGGAGTTTCACGGGTGCGTGGTTGTAGGAAGAAACTCAGCCCTAGGTATCTGGGCCCTTACAGGATCCTGGAGCGGATCAGACCCCTAGCCTACAGGCTGGAGTTGCCACCAGAGCTGGAAGCTCTGCACGACATCTTCCACATTTCTTCGCTGAGGAGGGCTCTACTACGCCTGGAGCAGCAGATTTTGACCGTCGAAGGGCCGGTAGCTTCAGACCGGCCTGTTCACTTGGAGCCGGTTCGGATCGATGACAAAGGAGTACGGATCTTGCGCCGCAAGAAGATACCCTTAGTCAAGGTTCTGTGGAGGAACCACGTCCAGGAGGAGCATACCTGGGAACCGCAGGACCTGATGCGACAAAAGTATCCAGAGCTATTCAGTCAGGTATACCTCACAACCCCTCAAGATGTTTAATTTATTTTCCTGCTTTAAACTAGTAAGGCTGCTCCAGGAAGAGTAGAGGCTAATCTTTTGTTTATTGGGATCTTGGTTTGACAATTGGGCGAATTGGTCATAGATTTAGGTTTCCCTTTAAACCTAATTTAGCAAACATGGCGTCGTGATGAGATGTTACAAGTTCCTTTTCTTCGGTAGAAATTCCCGTAGGCTTAACCTTGATTTCAGGGACGAAATCTTAGTTTTATTTATTGGGATTTGTAACAACCCATTTCCAACTAGACCCCTAAGAGTGGTTTTGGCCATGACTAGGTCATGACAAAACCCTAGGAAGCCAGAAATGGGCCAAGAGATAGAAGGCCAAGGTGAGGATCACCATGGTCTGCCTATGGCACAACCACATCACCAAACCTAGGGTTTGACCTAGGGCTTCACCATGACTCCATGACCCCACCACAACATCACTAACACATTAGAGGGTCCACTAGAGCCTTAAGGGTCCATTGGAGTCAACCACAGGTGGCCAATTTGACCTAGGACCACCATACGCCTAAATAGGGCAAGGTTCCCTAATCAAGGGCAGTTGACCTCTAATGTGCCCAACTAACACTACCAAGGACTTCCTAGACCTAAAGTGAGGTCAATGGGTCTCTTAGGACCCAAGAAGGGCAGTCCAAAGGATTAAGTTGACCAAAGTCAACTCTAACCCTAAATGGGTCAGCCTAACCTACATTGCGTCAAACTGACATGCACAAGGGCCAATTGAAGTTCCCTTAGCCAAGTGGACCCCACACATACCTTCATAACCCTAGTAAGAGGCCAATGGGTCACCAAGGACCCATAGGGGCCAACCAAAAAGGCTAAGTTGACCAAAGTCAACTCTAGCCCTAAAGTGGTCAAGTGTCTTTCCTAAGGGTCAAGTGACCTCCAAAGGGCCAAGACAACCCTACCTAGGCCTTATGGGAGGCGAATGGGTCTCCAAGGACCCATTAGGGCCAACCTCAAAGACCAAATTGACCTAGGTCAACCCTAACCTAGGTTTGGGTCAAGCTAGCCCAAATGGGCTAACTCAAGCTCAAGCCCAACTCACTTGGGCTAACCATGTTTTGGTGGATGAAATAAACATGTGGGCTGCCTTAGGGTTAGGTAGGAGTCAATTCAGCTTAGTATGAAGGAGAGAGAAAAATCCACCTAAGGGAAGAGAGAGAAAGTGAATGAGATAATGGAGGAAGACTTTGGGATCCTCCTTCCCCTTCCCCAACCTCTCATTCATTTCTTTAAGACCAGGAATGCCTCCCCAATCCAACCAGCTACTCCTTGACTGGTTGGAGCCAGCTTTCCCCCCTACCTACCATGGCCGCCATTGTTGACTAAGGTCAATAATGGCAAAGCTCCCTACAGCCACCTAACACCCCTTCTCTTCATCTTAAAACCTTCACTGTACTCCAAGGAGTCAGTCCCACCATTTACCTGAAGGAGCCAAGCAGTTTCATAGTGCTGTTGCAGAAATCCGACCACCACCACCACCAAAATGGTTTACCGGCGATCGGCAAGGCTACAGCCGCCCAGCAAGGTCCTCCTCCACTCCTCTCATGTATAGATCATAGGAATCACTAGGTCCAAGCTTCGGGCTCAATTGAGCCCGATCCAATTCGGGATTTCCATGCATTTTGGCCGAAAATTCTCTTGCTAGAACTGCCGGAATAGGGCTCTCCGGCGGCTGTGTCGCCGCCTGGCGACGGCCACCACCTCAACCGAGGTGGTGGTGGTGGTGGCCGGCCGGGGAGGTGGCCGGATCGCCGGCGGCAGCTGCTGGAAGATGCTCCAGGCGGGATGAATCGGAGCCGTCGGCTGGAGGAAGGAGATGAATTGATGTCGTCAAAACATGCGCCAAGATTCGTGCAAATGATGAAATTAAACTATAGTTTATAATATACATTTTAATGATTCTGTCACACCTTTTTTAAATTTAATATTTCTAATTTTTAAAAATATATAGAAGCTGTTTCATAAAAGGTCATCAACATGAAAAGTGTACCCCAGTGAGTCTACTTTATTTTAAAATTTGTTTGAACCAATTTGGGTGCCTGGTTTGACCAGGGCACCCTTTTTGGTGGGGCCTAGACATAGGGCTAGACAGAAATTAAATTGAGTGCCCACACTTTATCTTTGGTCCAAATGAGTTGAAATTTTCGCAGGCAGTCCCCCTGAACCATATCAAGGTGCTGCCCAAAAATAGGAATTTTTGGGGACACTTTTTGTATAGTTTTGGAAATTATTTAATTTCACTAGGATAATTTAATTAGGTGGTCTAATTATCTCCAAACCCTGCCAAATTTTGGTCAGTGGTCCCTGGACTCATCCTATGTCTCTTTATAAAGTTTCACCTCATTTGGATGTGTTTTGAATAGGTATTGACCTAACCCTAACTTTACCTTAATGAGGGTATTTTGGTCAAAAAGTGCACTTTTGATTTTGAGTGACCAAATCACCTCAACCGAGGCTGAAATTTGGGCCACTGACATGGTATGGCATTTAGCACCTCCCCATGGAATGTGGGGTAGAGTGGAATTGATTTGCCCTAAGACCCTAGGCCAAACCCTAAGGAAGGACCTTTGTGCCTTGGGAAGGGCATGAGTCCTAAACACCTTGGATGAAAGTCAAATTTTGTATGGAGTGTCTTAGGGTAGATAAAACCCTCTGGTAAAAATCTTAAAGGATTTTGAAAAGGGTATGGCCCACAAAACCCTAACCCTAGCTTAGGTCATAAAACTTGTAGTGCTAAATTAGGTTAGCAAAACTCCTTGAAATATAATGAAATTTTGGTAGTGTGGGCATAAGGATATATTGAGCCTCTGGTAATTTATTTGGGAATTTTGGACCAATATTGTTAGCACTTCATTTGTAACCCTTGGGATAACCCTAATTAGTAATTTGACTATTATGATCTCACTGCCCATTACAAAGTTATGAAATTTTGGCAGAGGTAGTTTTAGACCATATTGATCATCTATGAATTTTAATAAAATTTTTTAATACATATTTAGGGTATCTACTTCACAAGTTCATAACTTTGGGAACATGATAAATAATTCTTATAGAGCTCAATAATTGATGAAAAAATTTATGAAAATTAATAGGTAGTGTTCCTAGTTCATTATGCTCATGTGGGAATTTATTTGGAATTTTTAGATGGATAATTGGTATACTTTGTTCATTAACCCATTAACTTGGAATTTTATGAGAAAATCAAGTATAGACTTTATTATTCAATGGTAAATTGTGAAACTTGATCTAAAGAATTTATATGTCCTTATAATCATACTTGGATTTTATCTGAATTTTTGGAAGTATTATTGATGTACATACCTATTAAAATGATTTATTATGGGATATATTTGAAAATAAAATTAAGGGCCAAAACCTTGCAGAAAAATTGAAAGGCTTAGACTTTGGAGTTGATTATTCATTTTGTAATTATCATAAATTTAGTGGAATATTATCTTGTCTGAAATTGGTACTTCATGTTCAAACTTGGGCTTTTTGGCTACTAGAATAAATAAATAATTTACCAGACAAATTAGGAAAATTATGAATTTCTGGATTTATGCTAAAAATGTCATTATAGCCCTCTAATAATTGTCATATGGGTACTGTATGATTATTTGGTGTATCTCCCATTTTACGAGTCATATAGCTTAAGTTGTCTGCATATGGTAAAAACTGCAGGAATTATGTTTGAGTATAATTGATGCATGTCTTGGGATTAGTGGTATGCTGGTTTGGATGGTTAAAAATAAGTTCATTATTGGTAGTAGGATGAGTAGAGGGATGGATTGACTAGAGTTAGGCGGTGCCCGGGATCGACGAAAGATCGTCTTCCCCGTAGGGAGGAAGTGTTTAATGTACTAGGGCTAGGTTCAGTAAAATTAATTAAGGGTCGGGAAATCGGGTAGCAACCAATAATAGTAAGTGCCTTGCGAAAGGGAGCTTTGGGCGTAATCCCATCGTAGTTCCTAGAGCCTTCGAGAGCCCTTCACGGGGTATATCTTGGGCAGTCCTGGGCTAACGTAAACAGTTGGAGTGATAAATCTTAAAGAGCAACTAGAATAATTAGGGGTTCACTTTCACACACCCCGGTGTCTCGGGGAGTTGGTTTGACTCGGTTGATATTTGTGAGGGGCAGGATGGCCCGGCGAGTTTCAGCTCGATTGTTTGAGACGGACATTATGGTCCGGGGAGCTTCGGCTCGGTTTTGTATACGATAAATTTGCATGTGCATAAAAGGAAAGAAAATTAAGGTGGTGGGTCTTCGGTATTGGAGGGTCGATGCACCGACGCCAATACGCTGACTCGGAAAGTGTGGTTAGCACTTCGCCAATAGAAGTCCGGTGCGCCAGCCGGCAAGAGTACGCAGGAGTCCGCTTTGTGCACCAAGCGTTGAGGCGTACGATAGGTCTAACCGGTAGTGCTTTACTAGTTTAGAGGTGGGCGAGGCCCAACCCACCGCTTCCATCTACCACTACGGAGGTATCCTGGGAGGTTACGGCTCCAGAAAGGGGGAACTAAAGGTCTGTGTGCACAGAGTCGGGTGTGTGTGTTGCACTTACATGTTCCATCATACCCACTTGCATGTCATAACATAATTGATTTATTTAACCCTTGACACCTAAGGTATAAGTGGAATGGGATGCTTATACATTAGGACTTGCAAAACGACCCCTTGGTCTATAAGCTTGTGTGGGCAAGTTTATAAATTAAGGTCAATTTGATATATATTTACTGCTGTTTGATAACCGACACCCCAATGTATAAATTAGTATGAGACTTTTTATACGATGGGAGCCTTGCAGAAGACCCCTTGGCTTATGTGTTCACACATAAGTGAAGGTTACTTTTCATATTTCATCTTATTGTCAATATCTATTATAGAATTGCTAGTATAGGTCTGCTGCCATCTGTTTTTGTTATTCTCCACCTTCATGTCCTCTCCTTTCCTTCTCGCCGCTCGGTGCCTAGGAGCCATGGGGGAAGGGGCAGAGGATGATATGACTTAGTCTTTTAGACTAACGGTTTTCGAACCACATCATTTTAGGGGAGCGTGGAGCCCAGCATGGAGGAGCAGCCCCGGAGGTCGGCACGCTTGGAGATCGGGCAGTCTAGTTCCGGAGTTCAAACGACAGGGACTGTGAGTCCTGAACGCTAGTTGTTATATTAGTTTGGTTCCGCGATGAGAGAAATATAGTGAGGACATGATGTACTGGGCATGAGCCCATGATTTTTGTATTTTGTATATCTGTAGACACTCCCTTTGTGGATTTTATTTACTATATATATGATTGCTGTGGACTTGCTTTTTTCTATTTTGCTACAGTTGCGATCGATTTGGCCGGCAGGATCGGCATTTTGTAGTGATGACCTTCCCATGTATGAAGGTGTCACCGCAAAGCGGAGGTTTTGGGCCTAAGACCCCGGTGTTTTAAAAAGAAAAAAAGGGGGTCTTACAGTTAGTGTCGGAGGCTAGGCCGGTGTCACGTCCTCCGTTTAGGATGGCACCGAAAGAGTTGGCTGAGCTCAAGGTGCAGTTGCAGGAACTATTGGAGCAAGGGTATATCAGACCCAGTTCTTCTCCGTGGAGCGCACCGGTGTTGTTCGTGAAGAAAAAAGACGGTAGTATGCGGCTGTGCATGGACTACCAAGAGTTGAATAAACTGACCGTCAAGAATAAGTATCCGATTCCTCAGATAGATGACCTATTCGACCAGCTGGTGGGATCGGTGGTGTACTCAAAGTTGGACTTGAAGTCAGGATATTATCAGTTGCGAATTCAGGACGAGGACATACCCAAGACAGCATTTGGTACGAGGTATGGTCACTTTGAGTTCACGGTGATGCCGATCGGGCTGACGAACGCACCAACTGTATTCATGGATTTGATGAATCAGGTATTTCAGAAATACTTGGACTCTTTTGTAGTTGTCTTTATTGATGACATCCTGGTGTACTCCAGATCGGAGGTGGAGCATGAGACTGACTTGAGGTCTTGCAAGTGTTGAGAGAGAACCAGGTTTATGCAAAGTTCTCGAAGTGCTAATTCTGGTTAGAGAAGGTGGCATTTTTGGACCACGTGATTAGTTGGGATGGGGTGGTGGTAGATCCAATAAAAGTGGAAGCCATCAGAGATTGGCCGGTTTTGAGAACCGTGGCGGAAGTCCGAAGTTTACTTGGACTAGCTGGGTACTATAGATGGTTTGTGGAATACTTTTCGCGGATAGCTCTACCCCTAACATCACTAACTCGCAAGGATCAGAAGTTTGTGTGGACTCAGGAGTGCAGTCAAGCATTTGAGACCCTGAAGGAAAGGCTGATGATGGATCCAATCCTAAGTCTACCAAAAGGGACCGAAGGATTTCAAATCTTCAGTGACGCATCGGGATGCGGTTTGGGTTGCGTTTTTGGTGCAACATGGCAGCGTAATAGCCTTTCGGTCTAAACAACTGAAGCCTCATGAGAGGAATTACCCCGTCGATGACTTGGAATTGGCGGCGGTTATTTTTTCATTGAAAATATGGCGACACTATGTTTATGGTGCAAGGGTGGAGATCTTCACGGATCATACAAGCCCGAAGTATCTCTTGGATCAGAAAGACTTGAACATGCAGCAGCGCAGGTGGGTCGAGTTCCTTGGAGACTATGAGGTGGTGATTCAATACACGCCAGGCAAAGCCAATGTGGTGGCAGATGCCTTGAGTAGAAAATACTCTGGGCAAGGGAATTGGATAGAAGCCCATGATGAGCGGTTGGTGCTAGAATGGGAGTCCCTTGGCTTGGAATGTGTAGTGAGAGGCGAGTCTAGCGTAGCTCGGTTTGAACTGGATTGAAGTGTAGAACGACTTGTTCGATCGTATTGGGGAAGCGACCCGTTTGGATCTGGAGTTTCAACCATACGTGGTGGAAGCACAAAAGGGCGAGAGCAGCGCCAGGGAGATGATTGGTGGGATTCTGAGGAAGGACGGAAGGATTTGTGTACCGCAGTTCGACAAGCTCCGTGAGGAGTTAATGTTTGAGGCTCACTTCACAAACTACTCCATTCACCCGGGCAGTACAAAGATGTACTTGGATATGAAGAAATCCTTTTGGTAGCTGGGGCTGAAGCGGGACGTAGCTTTGTATGTGAATCGATGACAAACTTGTGCCTTGGTGAAAGCCGAGTGTCAAAAGCCGGGCGGGTTCCTCAAGCCTCTTCCAATCCCCGAGTGGAAATTTGATGATATCTCCATGGATGTTGTACATGGGTTGCCTAGATCGCAGCAGGGTAATGACGTTATTTCGGTGATCGTTGATCACTTAACCAAAGTGGCTCACTTCATCCCAAATCGGAAGGAGGACAGCGTGGAGAAGCTGGTGGAGTTGTATGTTCGCAACATTGTGCGACTACATTGAATTCCTAAAAGTATAGTCAGCGATCGTGACGGACGTTTCACATCCAAGGACTGGAGATTGGTTCAGAAGAGTTTGGGCACGAAGCTAAAGTTCAGTACGACATTCCATCCTGAAACTGACGGGCAAACCGAAAGAACGAAATGTACTATGGAGGATATGCTGAGAATGTGAATTCTTGACTTCGGCAAGAAGTGGGAGGATCACCTCATCATGGTGGAGTTCGCATACAATAACAGTTATCAAGCAAGTATAAGAATGGCGCCATATGAAGCTCTGTATGGGAGACGGTGTCGAACACCGATGTCTTGGACAGAGGCGGGAGACACCAAACTATTGGGAAAAGAGGTGGTAGTTGACACTTGTAAGTTGGTGCGGACCATTCAAGAGCGTATGAAGGTGTCTCAAGACCAGCAAGCAAAATAATTTAATGCTCGTCACAGGAAGCTGGAGTTCGCGGTAGGCGATTGGGCCTATTTAAAGATCAAGCCGTTCAAAGGCGTCTCACGAATTCGCCGACTCAAGAAGTTGAGTCCAAGGTTTTTGGGACCTTTTAAGGTTGTTGAATAGGTGGGAGAAGCAGCCTATTGGTTGGCGTTGTCCGTAGAGCTGAGTGGATTACACGACGTATTCCATGTCTCCGTCTTGAGAAAAGCCTTAGTAGAGGCTAGTGTGGTGATCGAATTGGCATCAATGTCGATATAGGAAGACCGGAGGACGCGAGTACGTCCAGTTGTTATAGAGGATTCAGAGATTCAGCAGTTGCGAAACAAAGAGGTCAATCTCGTTAAAGTCCGATGGGACAACTGCGGTCCTGAGGAACTCTCTTGGGAGCGGGAACAAACCATGCTGGAGGAGTATCCAAAGTTCTTCCGTTCAGGTACTATTTAAGTTTTTGTCCCCTTTTATTTTTTGTAATTTTGGGACGAAATTGTTTTAAGCGGGAGAGAGTTGTAATGCCCCAAATTTCGAATGCGGGACGGTCAACGTTTTGGCCAAGTTTAGGTTTTGGTAAGGGGTCACACGACCAAGGACACGGGCGTGTCCAAGGCCCTGTCTTGCTCGGGTTCAGCGAAGAACTCGATGGTCGACAAACTGAGCTCGACGAAGTGTCGAGACAGGGAACACGGCCTAGGACACAGGCGTGTCCATGGCCGTGTCATGGTTAGGTTCATCGAGAGTCCGTGTAGTCGACGTTCTGCACTCGATGATGTGTCGAGATAGTGAACATGGCCTGGGACACTGGCGTGTCCAAGGTCGTGTCGAGCGTGTTCGACGAATTCTCCGTGGTGTCGACACAAAGGCAGTCGACGATCGTCGAGACTTTGAACACGGCCTGAGACACGGGCGTGTCCCAGGTCGTGTCCTTCACGGGTTGTGAGCCGTGCCGTGTGAGGGGATGCACACGGCTTGGAGCCCAGACGTGTTCATGTGTGACATGGGCGTGTCAAATGTGACAAGGGCATGTCACCTACCCGTGTCCTCCTCGGGTGGTTTTTGGTCCTGTGTCGATGGAGGAACACGCCCTGACACACGTGCGTGTACTGCGCGACACAGGCGTGTCAGCTTTGACACGGACGTGTTCAGAGCCCATGTCCTTTTCTGGATGCGACGATTTCGGCGTCGAATGGGGCACACGGACTTGGACACGGGTGTGTCACAAGTCGTGTTCGGCCCAGGTAGTTTGATTTTCAGTTCGGATCGTAGTCGTTCGTTTCCCCATTTTTGGATCTGATGGTCCAGGGCTGTCCCTATTGGGTTTCTCTATGAGGAGTGGCACAACGCTTGTGCACGCAGCGGAAAAGAAAACATCAAGAAAAACCCAAAGAGATGTGGATCGGGCCATGAACGTTGAATCAAGAAGTTAGCATAACTAAGCAAAAATTACCTCGGTGGCGTTGAGTCACAACTCAACGAAGATGCTCCAAATTTCTGCTTCCTGCTGGCGGCGAGTTCTACGTGGAATAATGTCCACGTTTCTACAGAAGTCCACACGAGCGGGAGAACACCGGGCTTTCCGTCACACGGAAGATCGGGATGGAGAAGACCGCACCTCTGCTATTCCACGGACTGCTAGGTCCGCGCCAAGAAGAGCAGCACCAGCGACGGTCTCCGGAGAAGAGGAGGTCAGCTGAGCGATCACGGCGGCGGCGGAACGCTTCCGTCGGCGGCGGGATACGGGATCGGGGAAACGATCGCGGAACAGCTTCCGTCAAAATCGATTTGATCGGCAGTAAAAGCACACACCCCCCGAAAACCCTAAGTGTCCTATTTATACCAAAGGTATAAATAAACCCAAGAAAATCGCTATCCGCAGACCACCCCGAAATAGGGTTCAGAATCGGCGAGTATCAATCGGCGAGAGTCGGCGACAATCGGCGAGAATCACTGAGCAGGTTCGGCGAGAATCAGTCGACGAGTATCACCATGTATCGGCGAGAGTCAGAGTACAATACTCAACGATTCTCGCCGATCGTCGAGCTCCACTTGACGATACACGTCAAATCTCGTCGACCGTCGAGCCGCGGTCGACGATACTTGTCGAAGTCGTCGATCGTCGAGAATCAACATATTGATTCTCGACGATTCTCGTCGATCGGCGAGAATCAAAGAGACGATTCTCGCCGATCGGCGGGAATCAGAAAGACAATTCTCGACGAATGCTATCGACCCTCGGACGACAATCTTACCAGCCCTCCAAGGCAACATTTGCCCAACCTGACGATCCTTTAAGGCAACACTTTGCCCACAATCCCATTCAAGGTGGTGATTGGTAACCTTTACCAACACAGTCAATCAACCAATTTCTCCACATCTCTTATGTGCGACCCTGCAGGCTCATATCGCGTTGGCAGTGAGATTACATGTTTGATCACTTCCAGATCACAATGGTAACTCCAACAGACTCCCACTTGATCTCGAAAGTATCAAATCAAAAACCTCACAAACAATGAGCGGCATCTAGCAATGCATCATTGCTCCCCAAGCAATAAGAGTTCATAACTCATAAGCCTTTATGACCAATGTATCAGCGTTGTCTTTGTCCCTTTGTCCCTTACATCCGTAAAGAACTAGAGGCATGGACCGTGTCACCCTCGTAATAGCTCAATCCAAGTTTCTTGATCCAGGACGGACTTCCAGAGAATGGTGAGTCCAATATCACATATTGACTCAACCAAGCTTGGCCATGCATTTCTCAGTCCAGTTCCATCAAGGGGCCCATGGATGCAACTCCTGTCATACAGGAGGACAAATCCCATATCTGCTCACACACAAACACCCAAATGATTCGTAACATGCCCAACAACCACCCTTATCATCAACCTTTCTCAAGGAAGACTTTAGATGGCATCAAAGCACGCTCTTCCTCACTTGATGAATGCTGTGACTTCAGGTCAAAGGATCACAACACCATTGTCAATTGAGATCTACTCGTGACACGATTGGATGACAATCCACAGAGCAGTCTCAGGTTGGGTCTGTCCAGTACAACTTGTTCACTAACAAGTACCCACGTGATGACTTGATATCACAATATCATGACCTGTGAGAACCGGTCATCAGTCAACGCACGTGCTAGCCTTCATGTATCATCATCACCCTTAGCTTCTATGACGATACTCGACCAGGGACCTTTAAGAATGAAGCTTCAAATAAATCATGGGCTCTCACATTCAAGTCACGTACTTGATGTCCCATGGAAGCGAACATTCTAAGGGTATCTATTATGTTAACATTTAACTATCATATAAAAAAGACATAATAAAAGAACTTGCCATTAATTATAAGAGAAAAATTAGGTACACAGTTCATCATATGAACAAACAGCCAACAAAATACAAGATTACATGCAACCCACAAGATTCTCGCTAGAGTTGATCATTTAGGTATCGTATACCCATCGATCTAGTATGACCATCATGCTTTCTCTGCGCGAGAGGCTTTGTCAGCGGATCCGCAGTATTTTCCTCAGTCGGCACTCTGCAAATGTTTACATCTCCTCGTTCGACAATCTCACGAATAAGATGAAACTGTCAGAGTATGTGCTTGGAGCGCTGATGAGATCTAGGTTCCTTAGATTGTGCAATTATCACAGTAGAGAACTACGGGACCAACAATGATAGGAACTACATCAAGCTCGCCGATGAATTTTCTAATCCATACAGCCTCCTTCGCCGCATTAGCTGCTGCGATATACTCGGTCTCAGTTGTAGAATCAACAACTGTCTCTTGCTTGGAACTCTTTCAGCTCACAGCTCCTCCATTCAGGCAAAACACAAAACCTGACTGAGACTTGGAGTCGTCTCGATCAGTTTGGAAGCTAGCATCTGTGTAACCACTTACAACGAGCTCTTCCTCTCCACCATACACCAAGAACACGTCCTTAGTCCTTCTCAAGTACTTCAGGATATTCTTGACTGCAATCCAGTGACACTCACCGGGGTCTGACTGATACCTGCTAGTCATGCTCAAAGCAAAGGAGACATCGGGTCGAGTACATAACATCGCGTACATGATTGATCCAATTGCCGAAGCATATGGAATTAACTTCATGCGGTCCTTATCTTCACAAGATTTTGGACACTGGTCCTTAGAGATATTCACACCATGAGACATGGGCAAAAATCCTTTCTTGGACTCAAGCATGTTGAACCGCTTCAACACCTTTTTGATGTACGTACTCTGGGTCAAACCCAGCAACTTCTTCGATCTATCTCTATAGATCTTAATACCAAGTATATAAGTCGCTTCACCCAAATCCTTCATTGAAAAGTAGTTCCCTAGGTTGTTCTTAACAACTTTCAGGGTAGGAATGTCATTCCCAATCAACAGTATGTCATCTACATACAATATCAGGAAGACAACAATGCTCCCACTGATTCGCTTGTAAACACAAGGCTCATCTTCATTCTTGATGAAACCAAACTTTTTGATTTTCTCATCAAAACGAAGATTCCAACTTCGAGAGGCCTGTTTCAGTCCATAAATGGACTTATTCAGCTTGCATATTTTAGTGGCTTCATCTGGGGATACAAAACCCTCGGGTTGTGTCATATACACTTCCTCAAGGAGGTTTCCATTAAGGAAAGCCGTTTTGACATCCATCTGCCAGATCTCGTAGTCATAATACGCAGCAATAGCAAGCAATATCCTAATGGACTTTACCATAGCAACAGGGGAAAATGTCTCATCATAGTCAATACCATGAATTTGCTTGAAACCTTTAGCCACCAGTCGCCCTTTGAATGTCTGTACATTCCCATCCATGTCGGTCTTCTTCTTGAAGACCCACTTGCACCCTATGGGTCATACCCCTTCTGGTGGTTCCACCAAGTTCCAAACTTGGTTTGCATACATGGAGTCCATTTTGGATTTCATAGCCTCAAGCCATTTGTCGGAGTCCGGTCCATTCATAGCCTCTTGGTAGGTTGCTGGTTCATCATCATG
Organism: Platanthera guangdongensis; assembly: GCA_039583875.1. Lineage (NCBI taxonomy): Eukaryota > Viridiplantae > Streptophyta > Magnoliopsida > Asparagales > Orchidaceae > Platanthera > Platanthera guangdongensis. Next base: position 12,127,114 of record CM077155.1, read on the forward strand.
ATCCATAAGCAACACATTACCTATTTGAGACACGAGAAATCCATATCTCTCAGGCTCAAACCTCGGTCTACCAGATCTACATAGGACTTGTGTTCCCTGAGCAGGTTCTCTAGCTACAACATCTTGTAGTCCTGACTCAGAATCTAATTCCGATTCATTCACTATATGTGGTTCTTGAACTTCTTCAAGCTCTACCTTTTCAGTCTTTCTTGATAAGAACTCTTTCTCCAAGAAGACACCAGTCCTTGCGACAAACACTTTGCCCTCAGACGGTAGGTAAAAGTAATACCCTTTCGTTTCCTTAGGATATCCCACCAGATAACATTTATCCGATTTGGGTTCCAGCTTGTCAGGCATTTGACGTCTCACGTATGCCTCACAGCCCCAAATTTTAATGAACGACATACTAGGACGCTTCCCAGTCCATATCTCATATGGTGTCTTCAGAACCGTTTTCGTTGGAGCGCGATTCAATGTCATTGCAGCAGTCTCTAAAGCAAAACCCCAAAAGGAAACATGCAAGTCTGCATGACTCATCATCGAACGTACCATGTCTAACAGAGTACGATTTCTCCTCTTAGACACACCATTATGTTGTGGCGTTCTAGGTGGAGTGAGCTGTGATACAATACCACACTCTTTCAGATGATCACGGAACTCATGACTCAGGTATTCGCCACCTCGATCAGATCGGAGTGCTTTAACCCTTTTACCCAATTGGTTTTCTACTTCATTCTTGAACTCTTTGAACTTTTCAAAGGTCTCGGATTTGCACTTCATAAGATACACATATCCGTATCTACTGAAATCATCAGTAAATGTAACAAAGTAGAAATACCCACCTCTAGCCATGGTACTCATGGGTCCGCATACATCACTATGTACAACACCCAAGAGATCCTCAGCCCTCTCAGTATAACCAGTGAAAGGAGCTTTAGTCATCTTGCCTAACAAACAAGATTCGCATCGCTCAAATGATTCATAATCAAATGAGTCCAAAAGTCCATCTCTATGGAGCTTGGATATGCACTTCTCGTTGATATGGCCCAAACGACAATGCCAGAGAAACGTAGGGTTCGAATCATTTGTTCTTAGTCTTTTATTATTTTCTACATTATAGATCAGATGGTCCAAGTTCAAAACGTAAAGACCATTAAACAATTGGGCTACAGCATAACAAACGTCATTCTTAAATATAGAACAACAATTGTTCTTAATTATAAAAGAAAATCCAATCATGTCCAAACATGAAATAGATATAATGTTTCTAGTTATGGCCGGAACAAAATAATAATTATTAAGTTCTATTACAAGCTCACTGGGCAAAGAAAGACGATAAACCCCTACGGCTACAGCAGCAACTTTTGCTCCATTGCCGACGCGGAGGTCCACCTCTCCTTTACTCAGCAATCTTCTCCTTCCCAGTTCCTGCACATTTGTACAAATGTGAGAACCACATCCGGTATCCAATACCCAAGATGAAGGAGCAGAAAGGTTTATCTCTATAACGTAAACATTTGAAGCGGAAGTCATACCTCCCCTCAATTTCTGCAGACCCTCAATGTACGAAGGACAGTTCCTCCTCCAATGACCAGCCTTGCCACAGTGGTGGCATTTCCCTTCCTTCACCGTGCTTTTCTTTTTCATCAGTGCTGAAGACTTGGGCTCAAGATATGACTTAGGTCCCACCTTCGTCTTCTTGGAACCCTTGGCTTTGCCCTTGCCCTTATGCACCATCAGTATGGGGCTGGCAGGCTTGGCCTTCTTCATGTTGATTTCGGCAGTTCTCAACATGCCTAGGAGTTCGGGCAGTGTCTTGTCTATCTCATTCATGTTGTAGTTCAAGACAAACTGCTCATAACTGTCCGGCAACGATTGCAGGATCAGATCCGTGGCCAACTCTTGACCAAGAGGAAAACCCAGCCTTTCAAGGTTCTCTATATACCCAATCATCTTGAGTACGTGAGTCCCTACTGAGTCTCGAACTCCCATCTTGCACTGAAACAACGCTTTTGTGATGTCGAACCTCTCTTGACGAGCCTGCCCTTGAAACATTTTCTTGAGATGCTCGTCAATCTCCTTGCACCCCATGTTCTCATATTGCTTCTGAAGCTCAGAGTTCCTAGTGGCAAGCATAAGGCATTCGACATCTAAAGCATCGTCAATATACTTCTTATAAGTATCCTTCTCAGCATGGGAAGAGTTCCCGGTCGGCACCTCGGGGGCTTCTTCTTCCAAGACATAGAGCTTTCGCTCCTGCCTGAGAACAATTCTCAGGTTCCTTTACCAGTCCATGTAATTTGTCCCACTGAGCTTATCCTTCTCAAGGATGGCTCTCAGAGACAACGTGGAGTGTGAAACACTTGCCATGGAATTCTACAAGAATTTATGCAGAATAAAATCAGTACCAAAATTTCAAATACAATTTATTTTAATTTGGACTTCAACTAAAATACTCCCACTATTTTATTCGAAATGATAGCCCTCACTAACAATTCGGAGAGTTCATGCGAGCTACTCTCTTAGTGGACAAGATCCGTATTTCACCAACACTATGAGTCCGCTTTGGCGTTCCTCTCACGATGCGGTTATTTAGGTAGGCAACGCTTGCCAATTGCATCCTCATGCAATTCTTGTATGGTTGGTGAATAACTCCTTATTCGCATCCATCATATGGTGCATGCCAACCCTATGCCTCTAGGCACTCAACCTTTGAGGTCACCTAGTTAAGATGGACCCGATGTCGATAGTGGGATATCACAATTATCCGCTCGCACCCTTACCAAGATAGATTAATGCACCTTGCTTTGGCAAGCCCACACTTCATCGATCGAGGCAGGAAGAGTGTCATCCATCGGAAGGCATCCGAACACTTAATATTAGATGAAGGGATTTTTCAATTATAGGTTAACAATTAACCATGATCAACATTTGATCAATGTGCACATCCATAGAAAAACAATTCTAAACCACATGCATCCCTTATGTGCACATCCTAACACCATCAACAATTGATAGAAGGAAGGGCTAAATCTGAACATCCGGAAACTTCCAAATTCTCAGATTTACATGCATTGGACAAAGGCAAAGACAACTCAACTTGAAGCAGTAGACAAGCTCATCTCTCTTTGTTGGATTCAAAATCCAAAACAAAATCGAGGGATGGTTACTGCTAAGGAGATCACAATTTCTAACAATTAGAAATTCCACGCAATTCCAGAGGTTCTTGGCGGGGAACCAAGACTAAATCTAGGCATTTAGAACACTTCTAAATCCCTAGGTTTACACGCACTAGAATAACAAACTTCCAAAACAACGATCATGGCTGAACCTCGCTTTGATACCACTGTTGGGTTTCTCTATGAGGAGTGGCACAACGCTTGTGCACGCAGCGGAAAAGAAAAACATCAAGAAAAACCCAAAGAGATGTGGATCGGGCCATGAACGTTGAATCAAGAAGTTAGCATAACTAAGCAAAAATTACCTCGGTGGCGTTGAGTCACAACTCAACGAAGATGCTCCAAATTTCTGCTTCCTGCTGGCGGCGAGTTCTACGTGGAATAATGTCCACGTTTCTGCAGAAGTCCACACGAGCGGGAGAACACCGAGCTTTCCGTCACACGGAAGATCGGGATGGAGAAGACCGCACCTCTGCTATTCCACGGACTGCTAGGTCCGCGCCAGGAAGAGCAGCACCAGCGACGGTCGTCGGAGAAGAGGAGGTTAGCGGAGCGATCACGGCGGCGGCGGAACGCTTCCGTCGGCGGCGGGATACGGGATCGGGGAAACGATCGCGGAACAGCTTCCGTCAAAATCGATTTGATCGGCAGTAAAAGCACACACCCCCCGAAAACCCTAAGTGTCCTATTTATACCAAAGGTATAAATAAACCCAAGAAAATCGCTATCCGCAGACCACCCCGAAATAGGGTTCAGAATCGGCGAGTATCAATCGGCGAGAGTCGACGACAATCGGCGAGAATCACTGAGCAGGTTCGGCGAGAATCAGTCGACGAGTATCACCATGGATCGGCGAGAGTCAGAGTACAATACTCAACGATTCTCGCCGATCGTCGAGCTCCACTTGACGATACACGTCGAATCTCGTCGACCGTCGAGCCGCGGTCGACAATACTTGTCGAAGTCATCGATCGTCGAGAATCAACATATTGATTCTCGACGATTCTCGTCGATCGGCGAGAATCAAAGAGACAATTCTCGCCGATCGGCGGGAATCAGAAAGACAATTCTCGACGAATGCTATCGACCCTCGGACGACAATCTTACCAGCCCTCCAAGGCAACATTTGCCCAACCTGACGATCCTTTAAGGCAACACTTTGCCCACAATCCCATTCAAGGCGGTGATTGGTAACCTTTACCAACACAGTCAATCAACCAATTTCTCCACATCTCTTATGTGCGACCCTGCAGGCTCATATCACATTGGTAGTGAGATTACATGTTTGATCACTTCCAGATCACAATGGTAACTCCAACAGTCCCTGCTAAGTTAAGTCCGGGAGTAGGGTTTATAAACCCTCATTCTTCTTCAAACACTCTCTTTCTAAGTTCTAGCGAGAAGGGAGAGCAAGGAAGAAGGTGAAGGAGAGATCCGACTGTTGGAGAAGCTTCGGTGCTCCAAATCGCGAGCCGAGTCCGGATTCGTGGAGGCAAGATCGTTGCAAAGGTCTTCATCCGGCAAAGTTTCCATGGCTAAGAAGAGGGGTCGGAAGGTAACGACACTTCTCCTCTTGGTTTTAGGATGCGTGTTTAGCATCTCTCATTTTCTTGGTTTTTGGGCACCAATCCCTCAAATGAGTGGGGTTTGGGTCACCATGGTTCAAGTGAAACATCCGGGTTGATTGAGTCCGTCCCCGGCTTGCTCTTGCATTAGAGATCCGCTCTGTTAGTGGATTAGGCATTGTGGATGTAGCCGTGGTCGCGACCGTTAGTCCGACTCGGTGATGTTGCATACGAACTTTGAGGATTTAGTAGAAATTTGTTGCGGCAAGAGGCCGTTCGTGATGTTTGTGAGGTTTCCCCTTTTTCCCGAGTGAGTACGTGTAGCCGGAACCGGACATGGTTAGCTCCCCATTGGTGGTAGATGGTTTCCTTGGTGGACAAGGTTAGCTCTGCATAGGTGGTAGATGGTTTCCTTGGTGCGCGGGGACGTTACAGTACACATGAGGGATTAGTGTGGGAATGATTTTGGATTGTAATGTGCCAAGGCGTGGCTTTGTCTCCGTGGTTGGCTGGCTATCCCATGACGTGCAAGTCATGTGTGGAGAGTGTCCCGGCGAGACTAGTCCCCTTCTATGAGACTGACGAGAACGCCAAACATGGGGCAAGCCCGGGCAATGAGGCCATGAGCGGGTGGGGTTTGACAAGGGTTCTTAGAATCGGTCGGTGTGTTAAACGGAATCCTGACATGAGAAGTCAGAGCTTGTAGGCTAGCCCGGGTTTGAGACCATGAGAGGGTGGGGCCTTGGCAAGAGTTCAGTGTGGCGGCTTGCATGCCGTTAGGGGAAATGCAGTACCCTGTTGTTTGAGGCTTAAAGCCACTGGGGAAATGGGAAGTACTCGGATGATTGATGATGTGCTAGATGCATACGCTTTAGGGTGCCTTGTGTGAAGCCCGGGTTTTGCATTCATGTTGCATAGTAGGCCCTTTTTATTATATGTTCAACAATAGAGAACGTGTATGCTGTTTGAGACATCCAAGCCTGTTTCTTTTGTGCTTTAATCGTTTATGTATATGGTATACGAAGTGCTGACTTGCAGGTTGGAGGGGTACCCCGGGGTCAGTTAGGGGCGGCCGGGAGGATATGTGCTTGTTACACAGTTTGAGGTCAGCCTTTGCTGACCCACGTTACAAACAATTTTTACAGGGCAAGGATCGCAAGCAGGAGCTAGCTCGCCGACCAGAAAGCCCTAAGCCTCATGAAGTGTTACCATCTTTGCTTTAGCTTTACTTTTGAGACATTGTATGTTTGATGTACTTGTTTTCCGGCTTGCATGCCGAGGTAGTCTAGGGGTGCTTATGCACATTTATGACTGGTGCTATTATTTGAGCTTTGGACTCACTTTTGTTGTAAGGCCATAAGGCCGTGTTCGATACTCTTATATGTGTGGATAACTTCTAGTTTTGTTTGCAGTTTCCGCTGTAGTGTGTCTATGAGTTTTGAGGTTGGGTAGTTATATCACTTTATAATACCGAAGCTGTGGCGTCTGTATGTTGTGGGGCCCTGGCCGGACCCATATTATACGGTCATTACAGGGGAGGTGTTACACTGCAAGTCACCAAAGAGGACCATCATCGACATAGTTTGGTCTCAAGAAATATGAAAAGAATGAGGCGTCCAAGCAACTTGTGCATTAAAGTAAAATAAAAGGTTCCAATGGTTTTACTCATCAACTTCACCTGGATGGGCTCCGTTCCTCCTGAAGCACAAACGAATAAAGGTTCTTCGCCACCTCCATCGGGATGGACCTCGGTTCTCCAGAGGCACGAACGAACAAAGCTTCCTTGCCACCTGCACCTAAACGGACCCGGTCCTCCTCAGATGCGAACAAAAAAAGGTTCCTCACCACCTCCATCAGGAAGAACCCCGATCCTCCTGAGGCATAAATGAACAAAGGTTTTTCGTGACCTCCATCTGGATGTACGTCGGTCCTTTTGAGATACAAACACACAAAGGTTTTTCTCCACCTCCACCTAGATGGACCCCGATCCTCCTGATATGTGTACAAACAAAGGTTCCTCGCAACATCCATCGGGATAGACCCCGGTCCTCCCGAGGCTCGAATAAATAATGATTTTTCGTCACCTCCTTCGGACAGACCTCAGTCCTGCTGAGACGCAAACAAACAAAGCTTCTTCACCACTACCAATGTAATCGACGATGATTCCTTATACTATTTGAACACGCAAAAGTCCTTCAGATTCTGATACCATCCAATCCGCCAAGGCAATGTGGGCAAATGTCCCCCCTTATCAAGTTTAAGAAACAAGTCCCCACACTAACGCTTAGCGACAATTGCCACAGATAGGGCACGACATGCAAGGAGAGTAAAACATCAGATACTTCTGGAGCACCCTAATTCACATAACCCAAAACATGAGGACATCTTCGTAAAATACTATAAGGGCCACCAAATGCGCAAAAGCACGTTGCGGCGCTAAGCCATGTCCACGATGATATGGGAAAAACACTAATAGAAGTGACAATGTGTGTGCATGGTATAGATGCAATCAAGTACTCCCCGTTGTCAACACCATCTTTCATGGCATTGCCTGTTCAAGGGGTCGAATGCCCCCACATCTTTCACAATACTTGAAGCCCATCACCAACTGAATGACATAGCTTAATAACACACTCATCCTATTGTGATGGAGCTACCCTCGTAACAATCATCTCAGGGCCCGCTCAATCCATCCAGCACTGCTCCGCACCAAGACCCTTGCACTCCTTGAGTTCTTCATTAACAAAAGCCTGCATCATTCTAACATTCTGAGGCACAAGTGCCACTAACGACCAACGCCTAAAAAAGTCTCTGTATTAACTTTTGATAAGAACGATACCAAGTCTTTCTATGCTTCCACGCAAGAATGGACACCAAGTCCTTCCCCAATTCCAGGACAAGGGGTGAAATAACAACCCTCCATGTCATGTCAAAAAATCTACTAGCAGCACTAACGCCCCGTGACAACAGCTCAAGCTAACACACAACATCATACTTACGTGTTCATACAAGGGGGAACGTCAAAAACAACACATTTCAGCACCAACGCAGCGCACAAAGCACAAAAAAGCAGGATGTTCCTGCAACGTGCCGCAGGCACCACATAACAAGCAATGGAGGTGCATAAGCAATCAATTGCAAGACTCACCGTCTACGAATCCACTACAGAACCTTTAACTCGCAAAGCAGACATGAGCGGTGCAAAGTGATCAACACACGCATTCAGCTCTAATGTAAATGACTTCTCACCCCACAAAAAAATGTCTTACGACAAACACTTGGTAATATAATCCAAAGTACATGACCCCAAGACAAAAGAAGTAGGGACAAAAAATTTCGGACTTGTTGCTTTGTGAATCACGACCCGCAAAATTTTGGGGGCATTTGATGGGTTTCCCTCTACATTTTCTTAGTCCAACCAGGAAAATTTCAACCTAGAACTCAAATGCGAGCCAACCCAACCAAATGAGCTGTGCGGACAAAGCTACAGTCACCTAGAGACCCAAAAGCGCCCCGGAAGGAGGGCAATGCCAAGTGCGCACGGACGGGCAAGTCACAAGCATGTCCTCGCGTAAATGGCGTGCACACATGGGTAACGTGCCTGTGCGGGGGGGGGGGGGGGGGGGGGGGGGGCTAACCTGCGCACACGTGCGACCAACCCGTGCGGCACGCAGCTACCCCGCTCTCTTAGGTTTTCCGACGAGAACATGAGACTTTTGTTTTTTCGCTCGGAATTCGTTCTGCTCCCTTTCTAGCATGCACAATGTCCGACACTCACTTGAACGCTTTTGTGAGCCCGGGAGAAGGCACTGAATTTCGCTTCCGCGGGTGCTCGCATGAAGGCACTACAAGAATTCAAGGACTTGTTCATCTCTACGAGAGCACTCTCATCAAGGCTACGACTCTGCTAGAGCGCTCTCATCAACGCTCCGAGGAGTTAGATTACTTTCTGCTGTTTTTTTATTCAAAGCTTGTAACGAAGAGGTGACATGTCACCGTCTGAGGAAACTACCAAAACTTGTGAACTCAAAGCGAATATTTTATGTTTTGGCCCGTCACAGATCCGACCACATGATTTTTCACAATTTTCGGGTTTTTCACAGTAAAAAAAGCCACTTATCATTATTGTTTGATTTTCTTTGACTGTTTGCACACCCGATCCAACTCTGAGCTATTGCGGTCTGATTATCCGAACCGGAGAAAAACCGGGTGACTTGGAACAATGGTAATCTAGAAAAATTGGCACCTCTTATCAATTGAATTCCTTTAATTTGCTTTAATCAACAAATTAACTAGAAAAATACAAAATTATTTCAAAACTCAAAAATATGCTTTTCTTCATTTTTTTTCTGAATTTTTTTGTATATGTTGATTATTTCATATAAAAATAAAAATGATAAAAATAATTTTGAAGCTATATCGAGAATGTCTAGCATGCATAGTTTAATATGTAAGGATTGACTATAATGTGTGATTTTTCATTTTAATCCTTACTAAACAATGCAATTTTTTCTTATGCTATGCAGAGTATCATAAAAATACAATGAAAAACTTATTTAGTGATTCTAAAAGCTTAATTATGTGTCTAAGTATAAATGATGTTTTATGTTAGACATTGATTGATGTTTTATGTTAGACATTGATACACACGATCACAATTTTTGATTCTTGCATTTATTTTTAATTTTCTTTATACATAAATGGTAGTGTAATAATGTAACTAATTAATATGCACATTTAAATTATCTACACAATACACATCATTATCATGCACCTATTCCTAGAGAAAGTATGATTAAAATTAAAATTGAATAAAAACCCCACTACTACTCTACTAGTCTGTGCACCTCCCATGTTGTGCTCCCCAACATCCTTGATGATGTTCAGTATCACACATTAATGGATGCAGCTGATAATTAATTGCTTCCAACTCCTCCTTGGCACCTGCCGCCTGCCGCCTGCTTCTTCGTTCGCCTCCAACCTAGATTTTTTCTCCCGTTCTGACGACTGAGCGACAATTTCTCCTCAACTTGTTTGGTCTATTTTGTTGTCTCATTCCATATCATTGACCCATTACTTTTACCACATAAAAATTGAAATTATTAAATAAAAATAATACAATGAATGAGACCAACGTATGACTCAACAATTAAAACAGGCTAAACAAATGTAATGGAATTCAAAAATAAAAATGAGTCCAAGTCTGTCCAAACGTATGAATTAACAATTAAATTAATCTAATCAAATGTAATGGAATAAATGGTCTAACTGATTTCCTAGCAGTAAAAATGATCAAAGTATTAGAGCATCAAAACGGCCAAAAATGATAAATGAGTTAAATTTTTTGAGGAGTCCTTTAATAATTATATTATCATCTAATTTAGCACTTTCATTTTTTGGGTATAATATAAGCACAGAGTTACATTGATAATAAACTTAAACTTTGATTAACAAATTGGCAATTTAAAACCATTTTTTATTTTTAATATATAAGAAATTTGAATATTGATGGGTTTCCCAAAAATTATTAAAGTGGCTGAATTGCGCCAACATGAACATGATCGACTCAAAAACATGCATGATTCCAATCAGACCGATTTTGCATAATTTCAAGTGTGATCACTCAAATGACTCCTGGATTTATATTCAAGAAGAGATCAGCCTGACCCAGCCCAGCGTAGACTAGACTGTCTCTGGTCGGTCTCCCCCTTCCTCATGTTAGGGCCATGCCCTAGCTTCAGGCCCAATAGGTGGGGATATGTCCACTACTGTGTCCCCTTATTTTGGCTGTCAATTGACAGTCGTATGACATGGAAAAAATTGTGTGACACCTTTTCTGGCCCACCCTTCCTCCCTCCTCCAAGGACCTCAAACCGCCATTAATAGAGGTTGAAGTTTTAAAACTTTGTGAGCTCATTTCTTTTCAATGGCTTAACAAAATTTTGTTCAAAAAGCATCACAGTTTTTTCTCAAAAAATGTTGCAAGATAGGTCATTCAATCAAAAATTTAGTTGAAGTTTTGATGGGGTGGCCATTTTCACCCAAAAGCATTTTTGCGTGTGATTGTCAGAGATCCGGGCCTACGACGAGAAATCTTCACCACCACCAAACTTGTGGAGATGAGATAGAGAATTTTTGTCAAGATCCGAGCACTTTCATGTGGCCGCCGCTGGATGCCCCACTCTAGTGAGCCTGATCGGACTACCGGTATCTACCCTTGAGTAAAGTAGTCTGACCATCAAGGATAGTATTCCCGTGGAAAAGAATTGTGCATTTCTGTTAGCTCGTCAAATAAATAAATGGATGAATTTTTGGCGCATCCCTCATAAAATATATAAAGTGGGGGCATATCCATTCATTTGAGGGGGCGATAATTGACAGAAGAGTATGAATCCCGCTCTCTCGCATGACAACACTAAAAAACCTCTGATGCAAGCCCACTACCACCCTTAGATGATGCTCTCCTGAGTGTGCATGCAAGCACAACTCTCTGGTGTGCCGCAACACTCCAATCTTGCCTGTGATCATGTTCACTGCAGTGAACATATTCGCTCTAGTGAACATATTTGATTTAGTGAATATGCTTCACTCTATTTAACACACTCAATAATTATCTGGACATGCTCGTTTATCTAAACGTGCTAAGCTCATTTGGGTGCACTTCACTTAACTAAACATGCTTTGAACAATAGAATGATGTTTTCTCAACTCAACATGTTTAATCGCAACAAAAAATTTTATCTATACCCTGATATTTGACTGGCCACACCCCGTTATTAAAATGTACATCAATCAATGAGTGGAGTTCCTCCCTCTCACTTCCACTATAACATCTCTGGGCCTGCATATGCTGCCCCACTGGCTCAACCCAAACAAATGCCAATAGAGTTGGGACAGAGCATACGCAGCCGGAAGTCACCAAAGAGGACCATCATCGACATTGTTTGGTCTCAAGAAATCTTAAGGGAATGCGGCGTCCATGCAACTTGCGCACAAAAGTAAACTAAAAGGTGACAATGGTTTTCCTTATAACCTTCACCTAGATGGGCCCTTGTCCTCCTGAAGCACGAACGATTAAAAGTTCTTTGCAACATCTAACTGGATGGACCTTGGTTCTACAAAGGCACGAACGAACAAAAGTTCTTTGCCACCTGCACATAAACCGATCCAGTCCTCCTGAGACGCGAACAAAAAAAGGTTCCTCCCCACCTCCATCGAGAAGAACCCCAATCCTCCTGAGGCACAAATGAATAGGGTTCTTCATCACCTCCATCTAGATAGACCATGGTCCTCTTGAGATACAAGCATACAAAGGTTCTTCTCCACCACCTAGATGAAACCCAGTGTAACACCCCCATCCGTTGTATGGTATATAACAGAAGGTCCAGCTGGAACCCGACGCCATATACCACAGATAGTCGGAAGGGTTACGTATGAATTACCAAACTATCCAATTAAGACTACTCGTCCTACATAGAGCATTCTAGCAGAAGATTTTAAACAGTTGAAAGAATTCAAACTGAAATCCATAAATCATGAATGTCCACAACCACTACAATAGGAATGAAATAGCAACACACTGAAAGGTACACGGCCTTATGGCCTTAAAAATATTCACTTAATAAATAGTGTCTTACATACATCGGCTCGCAGGCCGGCCACACATGACAAAATAAAAACAACTACACTAAGGCCTTCGAGGGCCAGCACAGCAACATGGGCTCCAGCCCGCTATTTAGCACTCGGCTCCGCAGCACCTGCAAGTAACATTCCACCGCACGGTGGCAAACAAAATAACGATCAGCCAAAGCCGACCAAATTATAACGACCCCGCCCCTTACTCGGGACGGCGGTGCTCCTTCCCTGCATATCATTATCCCAGCTAAACAATAAAGTGCAATTATACTTCGCCACAGGTGTAGGCTCACACGTCAAACACCCCGTGCACTCAGGGCACATAATTGGTGAACCCGGTCCACCACCACCCCCAGGACGGCAATAAAGTGAGCATTTTAGCCTTCTGATCACTGTCTAAGGCTCCCGACTATGCCAATGGCCAGTCCCCTTTTCGGGTTTCTCGCACCGAACCACATAGCCCAGGTCCGATTCCACTTGCCCGTTGCTCAAACCGCCTAGTCACTTTAAGACATACGTGCGGGCCAAGCTTCTCTCGGATCCTAAATATTCCAAACAATCACATAACCCAGTTATGTTCAACGCCTGTTCCCTGACTGCCAAGTTAGCAGAACAACGATTCCGCTCAGTTTTTCGGGTGCGCCTTGGAGTTAATCCTCAAGGATCTCTGCTGCAATCTACCGCGTAGAAATACGAAAACCAAAAGCACGGAGTCTTCTCCGGCAACCATACAAATGCAACATCACCGATCCAGACAAACACGTCCGGGTAGGCTTCACACACAATGCCTATGCCCGTACTTCGATTTCGGACTCTATATGCAACACAAGGGGGACTATTAACGTCTACCCCAAGGAACACCACGCACTCAGCGCACACTCGTGGGAGCTGGTTTCCCTATGCAAAAGGAAGAGCTTCACATGCTCAAGTTGAGAATCGTTACCCTTGTAGTCCGCTTTTGCGCCATGGAAAAACTACACGGATAGAAATCTTCGCAACGGAATTTCCTCTACGGATCCGCTCTCGATTCTCAAAACGGTGCTCCGACGCTCCGCCGACGGCCGGAAACCACCTCCTTCTTCCTCCCCTCTCTAACTCCTTGGAAAGAGAATGCCTTGGAGAAAATAAAGAATTAACCCCCCATTCCCGGCCTTAACAGAGCAGGAACACATCTAGGCCGTCGGATCTTAATTAAAGAAAACGAACGGCTCAGATCTGTAAAAAAATCCTCAAACCTGGGTCGAACACGGCCTCGCACACGGCCGTGTCCCAAGCCATGTGCCTCGATCCAGGCATGATCGTCAAACACAAAAAACCACACGGGCTAAAACACGTTCGTGTCTCAACCTGACACACCCTTGTCGGGTCCTCGACACGCCCGTGACCGGGGGCGTGTCACATATAACCGCCACGCCAACTGACACGACCCTGCTGAACATGTGTGGGGACACGGGTATGAACTCGCCCATGTCACCCCTGACACGCCCGTGTCAAAACTGTGCACGACCCGTGTTTCCTGCCGTGTCCTTTTCTAGACACAGTCGGCCAACACACCGAGCAGGACACGACCATGGACACACCCATGTCCCTGGCCGTGTATCTCTATACAGGAACCAAAATTCCTTTTTAGACTCGACCAGCTTAAATATAATTTTTGGAGCGTTACAAATGTCCCCCACTTAAGGAATTTCGTCACGAAATTAAATAAAGGTACACAAAATTAAATGTTACCTGAGTGGAATAACTCAAGATATTCCTCCAACATAGTTTGCTCTTGCTCCCATGAAAGCTCCTCACGTCTATAATTATCCCAACAGACTTTAACCATTCGAACATCCTTGTTGCGGAGTCGTTTGACTTCAAAGTCTTCAATACGTATAAGCTTGACCCTTGTCGTCAACTCGTAATCAACCAACACTTGATCGTTCGCGATGATCTGCGAAGGCTCTTACACTGCCTTACGCAATACTGACACGTGGAACACATCGTGTAGCCCACTCAACTCCACAGATAGCTTCAACCTATACGCTGCCTCGCAAATACACTCCAGGATCTCAAATGGTCCAAGGTATCTCAGACTCAGCTTCTTCAAGCGTCGAATCCGTGAGACACCCTTGAACGACTTGATTTTTAAATACACCCAGTCGCCAACATTGAACTCCACATTCCTATGTTTGGCGTTATAGTACTTTGACTGTCTGTCCTGAGCGATCTTCAACCGTTCCTGAATTGTCTGTATCACTAAAGTAGCATCTTCCACCGCCTGCCGTTTGTAAAGCTTCGACTCGTTCGTCTCTAACCAAGACAACGACCTGCAACACTTTCTCCCGTACAAGGCCTCGAAAGGCGCCATTCCAATACTCGCCTGATAACTGTTGTTATACACAAACTCCACCATATACAGGTGATCTTCCCACTACTTTCCAAAATCTAGGACGCACATGCGAAGCATGTCCTCCATCGTCCGGTTGACCCTCTCGGGTTGGCCATCCGTCTGTGGATGAAAGGCTGTGCTGAACTTAAGCTTAGTACCCAATAGACTATGCACCAAACTCCACTGATTCGACGTGAAGCGTCCATCTCGGTCACTAACAATACTGCGGGGCACACCATGCAATCGTACAATATTCTCCACATAGAGTTTGGCTAACTTTTCAATCGAGTCTTCCTTCCTGTTCGGGATGAAATGTGACACTTTTGTCAGCCTATCTACGACCACCCAGATGACGTCGTTACCCCTCCGCGACTTTTGCAAACCATGCACAAAATCCATAGATATATTGTCAAATTTCCATTTCGGGATAGGTAGGGACTTCAAGAAACCTTCGGGCTTCTGTCACTCCGCCTTCACCAATGCACATATTCGGCACTTGGCCACATAAAGTGCTACATCCTTCTTCAATCCTGGCCACCAGAATAATTTATTCATGTCTCTATACATCTTCGTGCTTCCCGGGTGGACCATGTACTTGGTATGATGAGCTTCGTACATCAAATCCTCCCAAAGATTATCCGCATTAGGAACGCATAGGCGACCGTCCCTCCTTAGCAACCCATCCTCAACAGCAAACTGGGAATTTGACCCATCCAAGGATTCATCCAAGATCTGCTTCATGTTGTTATCCTGAACCAAAGCCCATCGCACTCTACCAGCTAGGTCACACTGCACCTCTGTCCAAAACAGTTTCGCCTCAGTACCAGACTGCTTGTCGACGCAAGTTATCTCCAAAGCCTCCAACTCACTGACCAACGTCTCATCATGTACCGACAACCAACTGGCCTGCACAGGAGTCCTGCGACTCAACGCATCCGCCACTGCATTTCCTTTCCAAGACACATAATGTATCTTGAAGGTGTAGTCCCCTAGGAACTCCATCCACCTCCGCTGCCTCATGTTCAAGTCCTTTTGATCTAACATGTACTTCAAGCTCTTATGATCGGTGTAGATATCGACCTTCACACCGTACAAATAGTGCCTCCACAGCTTTAGAGCAAATATCACGGCAGCTAACTCCAAGTCATGGACCAGATAATTTCTCTCATGAACCTTCAACTGCCTTGAACCATAGGCTATCACACTCCCATGGTGTAGCAGAACACAACCCAAACCACTGCTCGAAGCATCGCTATAGATCTCGAAACCTTCGGTCCCACTCGGCGAACACAAAATAGGCGTCATGGTCAACCGCCTCTTCAACTCTTTAAAAGCCTGTTCGCAATCCGGAGACCACACAAACTTTTGATCCCTTCTTGTCAACGTCGTGAGTGGTAGCGCTGCCCGTGAGAAGTTCTCTACGAAGCGCCTGTAGTAGCCAGCAAGCCCTAGAAAGCTCCGGACTTCCGCCACTATAGTCAGCACAGGCCCCTCCCGTATCGCTGCTATCTTCGCTGGATCCACCGCTATCCCTTCTCCACTAACAACATGACCAAGGAACACTACCGAGGATAACCAGAACTCACACTTGGAGAACTTAGCATACAACTGATTTCTTCTCAACGTCTCGAACACCATGTGTAGATGCTTGTAGTGATCCTCCTCACACTGCGAGTACACCAGGATATCGTCGATAAAAACTATCACGAAATGATTCAGGTACTCTCTGAACGTCTTGTTCATCAGATCCGTAAACACGGATGGCGCATTGGTCAAACCAAACGGCATGACCGTGAACTCGTAATGCCCAAACTGAGTGTTGAATGCTGTCTTTAGGATGTCACTCTCCCTTATCCTCAATTGGTAGTAACCGGACTTCAGATCTAACTTTGAATATACTGTTGACCCTACCAACTGATCAAACAGATCGTCAATCCTCGGGATCGGGTACTTTTTCTTTTCCGTAAGCTTGTTCAATTCCCGATAGTCAATGCAGAGTTGTAAACTCCCATCCTTTTCTTAATGAAAAGGACCGGTGCGCTCCAAGGCGACGAACTTGGACGCACATATAATTGCTCCAACAACTCTTGCAGTTGCACCTTCAACTCCGCCATCTCTCTAGGCGCTATTCGATACGGAGAGCGTGACACCGGTTTGGCACCCGGTACGAGCTCAATAGTAAAATCAATCTCCCGCTAAGGAGGGGCACCTGAGAGATCATCTGGGAACACATCAAGATACTCGGACACAACTGGGATACTTCCCAAACTTGGCTTAGGCGTTGAAGTTTGCACTAGAGTGACAAACAGCTCTGCCCCAGACCGAACTGCCTTGATCACTTGAAGGGCTGACATCAAAATCTTACCAGGCCCCTTCATGCCCGCAAAAGTAGACTCCCGTTCAGTGTTCGGACCATACTTAACTTCCTTACGGTTGCAATCAATACATGCTCTCTGCTCCGAGAGCCAGTCCATACCAAAGATTACATCGTACTCTGCTAATGGCAGCAAATCAAACTCCTGGTCCCCAATCCGAATCTTTACCACGCATACTCTATCCGCGAGCATTGAGCACCCATTGGGCAACAACACATCCAACTTGTCTTTTGCCACCGAGGAAGGGACTCAGATGCGCGATATGAATTTTTCGGACAAGAAGGAATGCGATGCTCCCGTATCAAACAGGGCACTTGCCGGAAACTCAAAGATCAACACAAAGCTTAGCACCAATATAAGTAAGCTAACATATACAAAGGTAACAACTATATAAAGTTAAACTGCTGTAATTTAACTCGTACCTGTCACCATGTCAGCTTGTTTTATGTCCTCTTGCATACCAAGATTATAAACTCTAGGCTGGGCTGGAGCATGGTGGGACGCGGTTGACTCCACCGCCTTCCCTTTCTCCTCATAAGTCGCTTCAGGCTTCCTCTCGAACCTTGCACGTCCGCTCTAACACTGACGAGCAAAATTCCCCATCTTCCCATAGTTGTAGCAAGATCCTGGGACTCGACTTGTGGTTGCCCCCGACGCACCAGACGGATGGGCTGAGTTCGAAGTCCTCCGCTTCTTGTTCCATCTCCGGTAACCTGACTTTGTATTTGGCACCTTGAACTCGGACTTCTTCTCCCATGGGTCCTTCTTCTCTTGAACATTCTTCATAACCTTTTCCAATGACCGGGCCAAATTGACCAAGGCTAGGAAGCTCTGCGCCTTAGGCCCAGCAAGGAGTAGCTGTAGATCGCCACGTAGACCCTCATAGAATCGGTTGGTCTTCCGTTCCTCTTCAGTAAACATAGCACTAGCATAACGACCCAACCGTGTGAAATCGTGGAGATACTCGTCCACAGTTCTGGCTCCTGAGTCAAACCAAGGTACTGATTCTCCATCTCCAACTTCTGAGCAGAGGGTAGGTATTTGGCCAAGAACAATCTTGAGAATTAATCCATCGGCACATCAGCAAGTTGCCTTCCCACTAAAAGATGAAACTCCAACTCATCCCACCACATCCTCGCTTCACCAGTCAAAAGGAAGGTCTCTATGGTGGTCTTCTGCCACTCCTCAGTTAACGTGGCCGTCAAGACCCTCTTTATCGTAGAAAGCCAATCCTCAGCTTGAGCTGGCGTTCCAACCCAGTCGAACCTTGGAGGATTAAGGCCCATAACATGCTTGAGCTACTTCTCCGTAGCTCTCCTCGGCTCTACCAGATCAACTGTTGCACGTTCTACCACCGTCAGATCTGCCGCCCTAATCGGTTCTTGCACAACAACAGGAGGTGTGTGGTGTATTTGCCCTGCAGGTTGGGCATTAATCATTGCAAATACTGCTTCAGCCACCAACCTGATGGTTTCCACTGAAGGAGGTGTTGTAGGCACGTACCTCGGTGCACTACTTTATGCCGATTGCAGACGCTCTGATTGACCAGCACCGCTCCTAGCTGCCTATAATAGCAAAGACACACGATTAGACAACAAACAAACTGCTAAAAGCAATCATTGGAACACTCAGGTTCTACAAAACAAATGTATTTTTCATTCCTATGTGGACATTCATGGGCTCTTTTTGATGTTATAACGATGACGCACACATGTGCTCACCACCCCTTAAAAGAATTCGCCCACGAATTCAGTTAAGCTTGACCATAACCAGAAGTCTGATACCAAATTGTAACACCCCCATCCGTCGTATGGCATATAACAGAAGGTCCAGCTGGAACCCGACGCCATATACCACGGACAGTCGGAAGGGTTACGTATGAATTACCAAACTATCCAATTAAGACTACTCGTCCTACACAGAGCATTCTAGCGGAAGCTTTTAAATAGTTGAAAGAACCCAAACTGAAATCCATAAATCATGAATGTCCACAGCCATTAAAATAGGAATGAAATAACAACACACTAAAAGGTACACGACCTTATGGCCTTACAAATGTTCACTTAATAAATAGTTTCTTACATACATCGGCTCGCAGGCCGGCCACACATGACAAATTAAAAACAACTACACTAAGGCCTTCGAGGGCCAGCTCAGCAACATGGGCTCCAGCCCGCTATTTAGCACCCGGCTCCGCAGCACCAGCAAGCAACATTCTACCGCATGGTGACAAACAAAATAACGATCAGCCAAAGCCGACCAAATTATAACGACCCCGCCCCTTACTCGGGATGGCGGTGCTCCTTCCCTTCATATTATTAGCCCAACTAAACAATAAAGTGCAATTATACTACGCCATAGGTGTAGGCTCGCACGGCCAAACACCCCGTGCCCTCAGGGCACATTATCGGTGAACCTGGTCCACTAACGCCCCCAGGACGGCAACAACGTGAGCATTTTAGACTTTCTGATCACTGTCTAAGGCTCCCGACTATGCCAACGGCCAGTCCCCTTTTCGGGTCTCTCGCACCGAACCACATAGCCCAGGTCCGATTCCACTTGCCTGTTGTTCACACCGCCTAGTCACTTTAAGACGTACGCGCGGGCCAAGCTTCTCTCGGATCCTAAATATTACAAACAATCACATAACCCAGATATGTTCAAGGCTGGTTCCATGACCGCCAAGTTAGCAGAATAACGATTCCGCTCAGTTTTTCGGGTGCGCCTTGAAGTTAATCCCCAAGGATCCCTACTGCAATCTATCGCGTAGAAACCCGAAAACCCAAAGCACGAAGTCTTCTCCGGCAACCATACAAATGCAACATCACCGATCCAGACAAAAACGTCCGGGTAGGCTTCACACACAATGCCTATGCCCGTACTTCGATTCCGAACTCTATATGCAACACAAGGGGGACTATTCACGTCTACCCCAAGGAACACCACGCACTCACCACACACTCGCGGGAGCGAGTTTCCCTATGCAAAAGGAAGAGCTTCACATGCTCAAGTTGAGAATCGTTACCCTTATAGTCCGCTTTTGCGCCATGGAAAAACTACACAGATAGAAATCTTCGCAACGGAATTTCCTCTACGGATCCGCTCTTGGTTCTCAAAACGGTGCTACGATGCTCCGTCGGCGGCCGGAAACCTCCTCCTTCATCCTCCTCTCTCTAACTCCTTGGAAAGAGAATGCCTTGGAGAAAATGAAGAACTAACCCCCCATTCCCGGCCTTAATTGAGCAGGAACACATCTGGGCCATCGGATCCTAATTAAAGAAAATGAATGGCTCAGATCTGTACAAAAATCCTCAAACCTGGGCCGAACACGGCCTTGCACATGGACGTGTCCCAGACCGTGTGCCTCGATCCAGGCACGATCGTTGAACACAAAAAACCACACGGGCTAAGACACGCCAGTGTATCAACTTGACACGCCCGTACTGGGGGCGTATCACATATAACTACCACGCCAACCGACACGACCATGTTGAACACGGTTGGGGACACGGGTATGAACACGCCCGTGTCACCCCTGACACGCCCGTGTAAAAACTGTGCACAACCCGTGTTTCCTGTCGTGTCCTTTTCTAGACACAGCCGACCAACACACCAAGTAGGACACGGCCATGGGCACGCCCGTGTCCCTGTCCGTATACCTCTATACAGGAACCAAAAATCCTTTTTGGACACGACCAGTTCGAATACAATTTTCGGGGCATTACACCCAATTCTCCTGAGATGTGTACAAATAAAGATTCCTCGCCACATCCATCAGGACGTACCCCGGTCCTCCCGAGTCTCAAACAAACAAAGATTTTTTGCCACCTCCTTCGGACAGACCCCAGTCCTCCTGAGATGCGAACGAACAAAGCTACTTCACCACTACCAATGTAATCGATGATGATTCCTTATACAATATGAACGCACAAAGTTCTTTAGATTCTGAGACCATCCATTCCGGCAAGGCAAGATGGGCAAATGTCCCCCCTTATCAAGTTTAAGAAACAAGTCCCCAACACTAACGCTTAGAGAAAATTGCTAAAGATATGACACGACGTGCAAGGAGAGTAAAACATTAGATACTTCTGGACCACCGTAATGCACACAACCTAAAACATGAGGAAATATTCATAAAACACTATAAGGGCTGCCAAATGCACAAAAGCACATTACGGTTCTAAGCCATGTCCGCGATGATAAGGGAAAAACACTAATAGAAGAGACAAAGTGTGCGCATGGCATAGATGCAATCAAGTACTCCCCATTGTCAATACCATTTTTCATGGCATCGCATGTTCAAGCGGTGGAATGTCCCACATCTTTCACACTACTTGAAGCCCCTCGCCAATGTTGGAGTGGTGGAACACTTCTTGACCTCTTGTTTCTCACACTGGGTTAGCCCAAGTGAGCTTAGAGGAACAGGAGTGCGAAACTGTCGTTCCAAGGGTCATTCTCTGTCTGGGCGTTCGACGATCTTCGAACGTGGCCTGGCAATCGACGATCATCGAATGCGGCCTGGCGATCGACGATCGTCGAACGAGGCCTGGTGATCGACGATTGTCGAACGTGGCGTTGCAATCGAAGATCGTCAAACGCGGCATGGCGATCGACAATCGCTGTCTCGAACGCGGTTCGGCGTTCGACGATCGTCGAACGCGGCTTGGCGATCGACGATCGCTGTCTCTGGCTATTTGTCACAAGGTATTTAAGTCCTGGTCACCGGGGGATTAGGGTACGAAAAAAAGGTGAACCAGAGGGCTGCTGTTGTTTTAGCGGATAACGGTTGGAGTTCTGGAGATTCATACGAAGGTGTGTTCGTGTAGGGATTTCTTCAGAAGGTGTTTCCTCACTATCTTGTCCAAACTAAGGGGTGCGAGTTAGGATCGGTTTGATCCTTGTAACTTTGTAATCTGTACTTTGCTTTGGTGAATACGAGAAGGAATAAAGGAGGAAGGGGGAGAGGAAGTAGCCCACACTTGGGGTGAACCTCTGTATATCTTGGTGTTTTGTGTGTTTTTTGTTTGCAACTGGCACATCAACTTTCTCTTCTTGGCGCTCAGACTCTTTACATTTGGTATCTGAGCGAGGTTCTGTGATGGCTTCAGGAGGAGTGCGGATCGAGATAGAGAAGTTTGACGGAAATAGATTTGATTTGTGGAAGATGAAGATGGAGGACCTTCTGGTGTAACGTGATTTGTGGGGGGCAATAGTTGATCCTCCTCCAACCGAGAAATCAACTGCGGAGGTTGTTGCGACCTGGACAAAGGCTGATCGGAAAGCCAAAGGTTTAATCAGGATTTTTCTGGCAGATTCAATCTTGACAAATGTTATGGAAGAAACTTCCGGGCAAGGGTTATGGCGGAAGCTGGAGACTCTCTACCAGAGCAAATCACTAGTGAACAAGCTGTTGTTGCGGAAGAAATGGTACAACTTGAAAATGCATGAAGGCGATTCTTTTTCAGAGCACCAGGCCAATTTCAACACGGTTGTGGGTCAGTTTATCTCTATTGGTGAGAAGATCTCGGATGAAGATAGAGCCATTGCACTACTCTGTTCGTTGCCGAATTCTTGGGAAAACGTTATTGTTGCTATCGGAGGCAATGGAGAGAAGGCGCTCTCAAGTGAGTCAGTATGTGCTACTCTTTTATCTGCGGAGATTAGGAGAGGAGACTCGGCGAAGGCCAGTAAGGGTGCTTTGAGTGTATCCAGATCGCGCCCTTAATGGAGGGATAATAAGCAAGGTGGATCTCGAGATAAGTCTCGGGGTAGATCCAAGAGCAAGGAGAAGAAGCCCATCAAGTGCTAAAAGTGTAATGAGGTTGGGCATGTGAAGGCTCAATATCACAACAAGGTCATTCAGAAGAAGGATGCATGGTCAACTTTAGGTACAAAGAAGGAGACCGACGGTGGTGACATGTACATTGCGACTGCATGTGTTGCTCAGAAGGATTCTGATGTGTGGTATGTTGACACGGGAGCCTCCTATCACATGACTCCTCATAGACACTGGTTCTATGAATATGAGAGGTTTGAAGGTGGTGACGTCATGCTTGGGGATGATACTGCAGTGCAGATCAAAGGACGTGGCACGGTGATTCTCAAGCTATCAAATGGGACCACGAAGACTCTTCCGGGTGTGATGCATGTTCCTGAGATGAGCAGGAATTTGCTCTCAGTGGGTTCTATGGCGGATGCAAGAGTGACTTTTAGTTGTGACAAGCGTTCATGCAAGATGACCAGAGGGGCAATGGTGATTGCCAACGGAGTTAGGCATGGGACACTGTTGGGTACATTGGTCAAATGTACCTGATTTGAAGAAGCCTCACCTAACTCAATGATATACATCATAGTGTATTTGATGTTTGTTTGAGTTACTTGTGCAGGTTAGGAAAACACTGGACTGAAGCTAAAAATTCTAAGTCCATGTGTCGACACCCAGAGGGAAAGTGTCGACACTTGAGAAAGCTTGTGTCGACACCCAGACAAGCAGTGTCGACACTTGGAGTCATTGTGTCGACACCTGGGAAGAAGAGTCGACACCAGTCAGAAAGTGTCGACACTTGGAGCTGTGTCGACACTCAGTGTAGAAGAATGCAGAAAAGCTGTGTCGACACTTAGCAGAAGTGTCGACACCTAGAAGAGCTGAGTCAACACCAGAAAGTGTCGACACTTGAAGTGAGTGTCGACACTCAGCAAAAGTCTGCAGAATCTAAGTACAAGTGTCGACACTCAACACAATGTGTCGACACTATGCAGAAGAGTCAACACTTGAAGTAAGTGTCGACACCTAGCACAATGTGTCGACACTTAGCTAAAGACTCTGTATTTGAAGAAAGTGTCGACACTCAGCACAATGTGTCGACACACAACCAGAAGAGTCAACACTTGAAGAAAGTGTCGACACTCAGCACAATGTGTCGACACTTAGTTGAAGACTCTACACTTGAAGAAAGTGTCGACACAAGGAGCTGTGTCGACACTTAGCAGAGAACAGAAAAGTTTACAAAATATTCTAAGTACAAGTGTCGACACTAAGGGAATGTGTCGACACTCAGCTGAAGAATCAAATTTGAAGACTTGTGTCGACACCAAGAAGCAGTGTCGACACTTGACAGTTTCAACACATGAAGATGTGTCGACACAAAGGAGATGTGTCGACACTTAGAAGAATACAGTTAAAGAATGAAGAACAAGTACTTGTGTCGACACTCAATTTCAGTGTCGACACATGCAGAAGTATCTGTGTCGAGACATACAAGGAATTGTGTCGACACCTTGTAGACTTGTGTCGACACTTACACAACATTGTGTCGACACTTAGTCTATAAGTGTCGACACTTAAGAACAGAAAGTCTCGACACTATCTGACAGTTAGAGAATTTCAAGAAGTGACTGGTTGACATGACAGCTGCCGATCCAGCCGGTCTACATCAACTGTCAGAGAAGTCAAAAGTCTGTTATAAACCGGATCAGCCGGTTACCATGAAGGAAGCCTATAAATAGGCACCCACAGTTTACAAAAAAGTTGTTAAGTGGTTAAGTTGTTCACAATCATTACTTGTTGTGAGAATAATTGAAGTGGTTGATCAGATTAAATCAAGAAGTGATACATAGAGGATCAACACAAGAAGATCAGGCAGTCCAACTGCAGATCTAAGTAGTTGGAGAGAGAGAGCTCCAACCAAGGATTCAGTCTTTGGAACTAAGGCTGAGAAGAACAATTCAGAGTCATCTGGATTTCAAGAAGCAGAGATCAAGGATCAACTGCAGAAGATTCAGACTAATTCAGTTCTACTCAAGAAGCTTTGAAGAAAGCTAAGTCAGTTTGGATCAAGCTGAGTTCTTCCAAGAACTCTTCAAGAAACTCTCAACTCCTCTCATCCTTTCTGAGTTGTAGAGTTAGCATTTGTAATTTCTATTTTAAACTTGTAAGATCCATTGGATCTGAGTGATTGTAAGCCTATTTTATAAAGGCTGAGGGTAGGGCTTGGTGCCTGAGTGTAGGAGTTGAAGAACTCTGAGTGTAGGCCTTTAATTGGCTGAGTGTAAGCCTTGATTGGCTGAGTGTAGGCCTGGGTGGCTGAGTGTAGGCCTTTTGGCTGAGTGTAAGGCTTTGGGCCTGAGGTAGGAACCTTGTTGGGTTCTGAGCTAGTGGAGAAGTTTGGCCGAATCTAGTACACTGCTAGATAGGCGAAGGGGGAAAGTGGATGTACCCAAAGATTGGGGAACCACTATAAATTAGTGTGTCTGCTGTGCTGTGCTGTGAATTGACTGCTTAATTTCTGTAATTGCTGTTAGCTGTAATAATCTGTGAAAAACTGTTGTGCTGCCAAACAAAAGTTACAAAGGTTTAGGTCACCTATTCACCCCCCCCCCCTCTAGGTGTTTAGGTACCATATCTTTCAAGTGGTATCAGAAGCGAGGTTCCTCAAAATCAGGACTAACTGTCTGAGGAGATCCAGTTTGGCAGATTCAGTATAAGTCAGGAAAAAGGAAACAGTTTCAAGAAAATCAAGAACATGGGTTCTTCAGAGAATCATAAGGAGTTGGGTTCAATGAAACTACCTATATGCAGAAAAGAGATCTTTGGGATCTGGAAAGAGAGGGTTAGGCTTTTTATGGAAGCCTCTGACCCTAGGATATACATCACAGTCAAAGAAGGGCCATATGTGCCCATGAAGATTTCAGTATTGGATGCAAATCAGAGGACTCCAAAGGATTTCTCTGAAATGACCAAGGATGAGATTGTCCTAGCAACAATGGACAAAAGGGCACAGAACATCATAGTTAGTGCAATTGATGATGCCACCTTCCAGAACCTTATTCACTGTAAAACTGCAAAAGAAATGTGGGACACCCTCATTGTCTATATGGAAGGTTCTGAAGAAGTAAGGCAAGATAGGAAGTCCTTGCTTAATCAAGAATATGAGAGCTTTAGGCAAGGAAGAGGAGATAGCATCACTGAATGCTACAAGAAATTTTATAGAATTGTAAATGAACTCATGTCATATGGAAGAGAGTTCACAAACTATGAGTTGAATGATAAATTCTTAAGGTCCCTCACCAAAGACTGGGACACCAAGATCTGTGCCATCAGAGAAATGGCAAAGTTGGGAGAAATTCCTCCTCCCACACTTTTTGGCAAGTTGTTATCTTATGAGATGCAATTGTCAGTGAGAAAAGAAGAAGAAAAGTCAACAAGGACTGAATACAGAGAAAAGACTGTTGCCTTTAAGTCAGATGTACCCAGAAAGAGCAGGACCAAGTCATCAACTCCTCCTCCTGAGGTAGTTGAATCAGAATCTGAAGAGTCAGAAAGTACAAAATCTACAAGCAGTGAAAGTGATGAAGACTTTGCTGCATTCACCAGACATTTTCAGAAGTTCCTTAAGAAGAAACAGTGGAGGTCTAGACCTTCATCTTCCAAAGGGAAAGAGGTTCAGTATCAGGAAAAGAAGCCTTCAAAGAAGGACAAGAAAAGGACCAAGACTAGTAAGGCAACTGGATCCAAGATAATTTGTTACTGCTGCAATAGACAGGGCCATGTTATTGCAGACTGTCCTGAAAGAAGGAAAGAATCCAGTGACAAAAAGAAAACACACTTCAAAGGAAAGAAGGAGAAGTCCTTTGTTGCAAAGAATGAGAAGACTCTTTCAGATATGTCTTCTTCAGACACTGAGACAGATGCTGAAGCCTATATTGGGCTATTTGCTGAAGAAGAAGAAGAGTTTATGCAGATCATGGAATCTATCTATGAGCAAGAAGACTGTCAAAGCCAAGGACTGATGGCTTTGACTGAAAGTACCAAAAACCTGGAGCAGCCAGGACCCAGTCAGGTACAAGGTTTAACTCAAAGTTCTGATTTCAGTTCTAGTTCAGAGTCAGATTATTCTTCATCAAGTGATGAGAATATATCTGAGTCTGAGGGAGATATTCATCAACTCCTAGATGAATATCAAGTACTATTGCAAGCCTATAAGAAAAGCAAGACCCTAGCCAAAAATTTGGCCAAGGAAATTGCTGATCTCAAGGCAGCTGCAATAGATTATGAGAAGAATTATGATCAAAAACTGAATGAAGTGGCCAGGCTGAAACACATTACTGTGATTCAGATGGGTACTATTACATTTAAGAATGATCAAATTAAGAAACTGGAGATTAATCTTCAGAAGGAGAAAGAGCTAGTAGCTAGGTTTTCAAAACCTAAATCAGTGCTACCCTTGATTGATGATTTTGTTCATCATAAAGGAAAGACTGGACTGGGTTTTGTTAATCCAGCTAGGACTGTTCAGAATCAGTCCAAGTCCAAGGGCAAAGCCCCAACATTCACTAAGACTGCTGTAGTTAAGACAGCCAAGTCTGTACCTAAGCAAAGGTACAACAAATTTGAATGTTGGTGCTGTGGCAAGGTTGGCCACTTTGCTTTGGACTGTTGGCACAATGCCAGTGCCAAGTAGTAGCAAGATACCTGTGGAAAGCCAGCAGGTAGCTATGTCAAGTTGCAAACTAACAATCACCAAGGACCCAAGTTTACTTTGGGTTCTAAGGTTCATTAATTTGTTTTGCAGGAAAATCCAAGTGGCCATACCCCTACATGGTACTTGGATAGTGGATGTTCCAGACACATGACTGGAACTAGGGGACTACTGAAGGACTACATCCCAATCAAAAATGGTCCAAAGGTGACCTTTGGTGGTTCTGAAAAAGGAATCATCAAAGGGTTTGGTAACATTTCTTCTAACCTTGTTACCATTACTCAAGTGGCTTATGTTAAAGGTTTGAAACATAACCTCATTAGTATAAGTCAATTAAGTGATGTAGGGTATGACATCTCATTTGTTAAAAATGGTTGTCATATCAAGAGGTCAAGTGATCAAAAGATCATTTTGACAGGTTATAGGAAGAGAAATGTCTATTGTTTAGACATTATGGTTGAGAACAATAGTTCTCCAGTTTGTCTTGTAGCTGATGAGACAGTCTCTCAATGTGTCAAGTGGCACAAGAGGCTTGCTCATCTTAATTACAAGACTATTGGCAAACTCTTTAGTAAAGAGTTAGTGAGGAATGGTCCTCAAGTTAAGTGTGTCAAAGATGGCATTTGCTCAGCTTGTCAAAAGGGCAAGCAGACTAAATCCACCTTTAGAAGCATTGACAACAAGGATGCTGTGAGGTGTTTATACCTCTTGCATATGGATCTATTTGGTCCAATGCCAGTTCACAGCTTAGGTAGGAAGGTCTACACCTTTGTAGTTGTTGATGACTACTCAAGGTTTTCCTGGGTGTTCTTCTTAAAGCAGAAATCTGAAACACCTAGTGTCTTCCACAGTTTTGTTAGGCAAATTCAGAATGAATTGAACTGTACAGTGGTCAAAATTAGAAGTGACCATGGTACAGAGTTTCAATCTGAAAGCATGACAAAATTATGTGAAGACTATGGGATATTTCAAGAATTCTCTTCACCTAGAACACCTCAGCAAAATGGCATTGCTGAAAGGAAAAATAGAACCTTGATAGAGGCTGGTAGAACCCTATTAAGTGATTCATCACTGCCAGAATATTTCTGGGCTGAAGCAGTAAACACTGCATGCCATGTGATAAATAGGGCTACCATCACTAAAAGGTTAAACAAGACCCCCTATGAAGTAGTGAAAGGCAGGAAACCAAATCTATCCTATTTCAGGATTTTTGGTTGTAAATGCTTCATACTTAACAATGGGAAGTCTTACTTAACTAAGTTTGCTGCCAAATCCCAAGAGGGAGTGTTTGTTGGGTACAGCAGTAATAGTAAGGCTTATAGAGTCTACAACTTGACTACACAAGTTGTAGAGGAGTCTGTGCATGTAGTTTTTGATGAGACACTTCTTATTAACAATGAGTTGTCTAGTAGTGTGTGCAGCCCCACAGGTCTTTCTAAGAAGATGGACAAGCTAACCATAGAAGATGTACCTGCTGCAAGACAGCAAGTAGAAGAAGATGGCTTATGTCCAGGGGGAGAACTACATGTACCAGGAGCTGAAGAAGTTCAAGGAACTCAGCATGATGAAGATGCTGAAGAAGTACAACCAGAAGTAAGGATGCCTCCAGCCAACAGGCATCTAAGAGATCATCCAGTGGAGCTGATCATTGGAGATCCAAGACAAGGTGTTCAGACAAGGAGCAGAAATCAGAATGCTGCAGTATATTCAAGTTTTCTGTCTCAAATAGAACCAAAGAAATTTGAAGAAGCAATACAAGATCCACAGTGGACTGAAGCTATGCAGGAAGAGCTAAACCAGTTCAAGAGGTGCAAGGTTTGGGACTTAGTTCCTAAGCCTAAAGATCACAATGTGATAGGAACAAAGTGGATCTACAGAAACAAGTTAGATGAACAAGGAGTCATCATTAAGAATAAGGCAAGACTGGTTGCAAAAGGATATAGGCAAGAAGAAGGTATTGATTTTGATCAAACCTTTGCTCCAGTAGCCAGACTGGAAGCCATCAGGATGTTCTTGGCCTATGCAACCTACCAAGGATTCAAAGTATACCAAATGGATGTGAAGTCAGCATTCCTTAATGGTAATTTAAAAGAAGAAGTATATGTGGAGCAGCCTTCAGGTTTTGTTGATCCTACTCTTCCACATTATGTCTATAGACTTAGGAAAGCATTGTATGGGTTAAAGCAAGCTCCTAGAGCTTGGTATGAAACCCTATCTAGTTTCCTCATTGAGAACAAGTTCACAAGGGGGAAAATAGATAAGACTCTATTCCTTAGGGAATCTAGAGGCAAAGTAATACTTGTCCAAATATATGTAGATGACATTATATTTGGGTCTACTGAAAGTAGCCTTTGCAAAAAGTTTGCAAAGCTTATGCAAAGTCAATTTGAAATGAGTAGTATGGGAGAACTGAAGTTTTTCTTGGGTCTCCAAGTTAAACAGACTGAAAGTGGCTTGTCCATATGTCAGTCAAAGTTCACCCTAGAACTCATAAGGAAATATGGTATGGATTCCTCCAGTACCATGAAGACTCCTATGGGGTCAAGTATGTCTCTAAGCAAGGATGATGCAGGGAAACCTGTGGATGAAACCTTGTATAGAGGGATAGTTGGCTCCCTACTATACTTGACTGCAAGTAGGCCTGACATTATGTATGCTACATGTGTTTGTGCCAGGTATCAAGCCTGCCCCAAAGAATCTCACTTGACTGCAGTCAAGAGAATCTTGAGATATCTAAAGGGCACACCTTATCTAGGCCTCTGGTACCCTAGGAATGGAGATTTTGATCTAACAGGCTATTCAGATGCAGACTTTGCAGGATGCAAAGAAGATAGAAAAAGCACAACTGGATCCTGTCAATTCCTAGGTGGAAGACTCATTTCATGGAGTAGTAAGAAGCAAACCAGTGTGGCCATCTCCACAGCTGAGTCAGAATATGTAGCTGCAGGAAGTTGCTGTGCTCAACTTCTGTGGATTCAACATCAGCTAGAAGACTATGGATGTCAGGTAAGTAGAACTCCACTTTATTGTGATTCTACAAGTGCTATTTCCATAGCTAATAACCCTGTATCACATAGTAGAACTAAACATATTGAGATAAAATATCACTTTCTTAGGGAGCATGTAGAAAGAAATGATATTGCACTTGAATATGTTAAAACAGATAATCAGATAGCTGATATGTTTACTAAGCCCTTAGAAGAAGCTAAGTTTAATAGGTTCAAAATTGAACTAGGTATGATAAACTTAGACTAAGTATACAGAACAAAAATTGGCTAAGTAAAAAGGTGTCGACACATAGACAAGTCTATGTCGACACAGAATAGTAAGTGTCGACACTTCAGGAAAATGGTGTCGACACATCTAGGAAGTTAGTGTCGACACTTCAGAATGTTAGTGTCGACACATGTCGAGTAGGTGTCGACACATCCAATAAAGTGTCGACACTTAAGTTTTACTCAGAATTTTTCTAAGTAAAGTCTCGACACATGTCGAGTATAGTGGTGTCGACACTTAACCAAGTGTCGACACATAAAATCTGTTGACTAAATTTGTGTCGACACATGAGTGTCGAGACATTATAAGTCAGTGTCGACACTTATTGACAGTGTCGACACATCATTAGAAATTCATCCCGCCTGTTCGTCTTCAAACAAGAAAGGTATAAATAGGGTTCTGTCTTTGATTGTCGACACGCTTTCAAAGTTTCGAGACCTAAACTCTTGTGTCGACATTTCTCTCATCTCAAGACTAATTCTCAAAACCCTAATGGCTCCCAAGCTGGAAGAGAACGTAAACGAAGGCTATGAGCTTGTGCGAGGCGCATTTGACGACAGCGACCAAGAAATCAAATCAGTGCTAACCCTAATTGCCAATTCAGGATTGGAGTTCTTGGTTTCAGAACCAACGAAAATATGGAAGAAGGAAGTCATTGAATTTCTTTCTGGCGCGTCTGTAGATGACTCAGGCTACAGGATTAAGTCAAGGGTGCATGGCACCAAGGTCAAAATTTCACCCAAGTCTTTAAGAAAGGTACTTCAGCTACCTAAAGTTCAAGATGAAGAGGAAGTAACTGCTTCTAAGACCAGGGAAGCTCTTACTTGGTGTGGACTGGATCCAAAGATGAAGGTGGGATCAGTCTTTAACAGAAAAGGTATGAATAATCAAGGCAAGTTCTTGTCTGAAATAGTGGGCAAGGTAATACTGAGCAAGCCAGGAGGGCATGACAGGGTGTCTGCCTCCATGTTTGAAGTCATGACCAGAATCATCTTCACTCTGAAAACAGATTGGTCAATGGTGGTTTATGAGAAAGTAAAAGAAAGCCTGAAGAAGCCCAATCTGGGCAGGATACTAAGTCTCTACCTGGCTGGATCAATTCCAGAGGTAATGAGCACTGCTGCAGGAACTAAGATCAATCATATGAGGAGAATGGACTCAAGGATATTCTCTAGATGGGAAAGGGTGCTGGTGTCAAAGGAATTGACCACCCCTGAAAAGCAAGCTTCTAAGAAAGACTCTCCTCCCAGGAAGAAGAGGAAGACTGCTGCTGTGCCTCAAGAGTCCTCCAGCAGCTCAGGCAGTGAAGAACATGTGGTCTTCACTCCTGAAAGTCCAGTTGATGTGGCTGCAGAGAAGACACCTGCTCCTCAGGAGCAGCTGACATCCAGGGGGAGCTTCCAGGTGTAGCAGAACCATCTACACTGGAGAGTGAACAAGCCACCCTCCTCATTCAAGAGGTACTTGTTGATCCTTAATACTTTGAATTTTTCTATAATAAATTCTGATTTGTCTGATGACCATCAGCAACTCAGCAAGCACACCAAGAACCAGATGTTGTTCTTCCAGACACATCTGTTGTGATACCTGATAAAGTGGTTGAAGAACCAAGTACATCTCCTGCACAGTCTCCACCAGAATATACCATGGAAGATCTATTTCTGAATTTAGATCAGGATGATTTTGATATGGAAAAGAATGATGCTGATACAGTAAAGAATGCTGCTGCTGAGGGGGAGAACATTGAAGTTGTGGAAGAGCCTATAAGGCTAGATACTGAGAAGGCACAAGATGTGCATACTGAAAAACAATCCAGCCCTAAGGATAGGGTGGATATAGCCAGTACATCAGACTCTGAAGATGATGAAGCTGAGCAAGCTAAGAAAAAGAAGTTCTTTGTTTTCAAAAGAAGAAGCCAGAGCTATAAGAAGGCTCTCCAAACAGTTGCTCAACATTCCTTAGTTCAACAAGCTCCATCCACTGATTACAGTGCTCTATTGCTTGCCATGCAAATCAAGATGGATGAACAAAGGAAAGCTTTAGAAACTTATGTTGATGAAGGGCACAAAGCACTACAATCTGATCTGGGCCAGGAAATCAAGTCAATAAGGTTTGAAATGAACCTTAATAAAAGGGAAATGACTGATTGTTTTACCAAGGGTGCTCATGCAGTGGTCTATCTGGCTAAACATCAAGAAACCATCAAAGAGAAAGTGGATGATATAGCACTAAAGCAAGGCTATGTGCTGGAGAATCAGTTAAGGATGAATGATAATTTGACTGCATCTCACAATGCAATAGTCACTGAACTCAAGAATAAGTCAGATGAACCTTCCCCTTCCTCTGCTGCTGCCAAAGCTGATTTTGATAAACTCTTTCAAGCAGAGATTGCTGCTGTACAGACTGCCATAAAAGATTCCCAGAAGGTCATTTCAGAACAGCTTACAAAGCTTAGACCTTTCTTTAAAGAGGGCATAAGGTATTTGGATAGCCAAATCAGATTCCAGAAAGATGATGTGAGAGATCATGTAGCCCAAGAAGTCATAAAGGGGGAGAGAGTGTTAGTCAAGGCCAGTTCTGAACATGCAAAATGGATATCAAATTCCATCAGGGCTACACTGGGCTATCCTCCCCTGTGTGATGATGACAATGTAGCTGAATCTGGCATTCAAGGCACATATCTTGGAGGTGAGCAACAAGCAGTGGCTGATGTAATCTATCCACCTCCAGACTTTGAAATGATTCATGCAGATATAAGCACAATGTATAGTCCACCTGCTGGCAAGCCTAATATTATTCTGGAAAAGGTTGTTCAACCTATCACAGCTGCAATGCAAGAGGCTTTGGACAAGGAAGAAGAAACTAGGCTGTCAAAGAAGAAGTTTAGGGAAATTGCTGAGCAAAAGCCAGATTTTGAACAGTGGAGCCCTACTTCTAGGAACATAATTCTTACAGCCTGGAAAGCAGCCAAGGACAATGCCCATGAGAGGAACAAGTGGTTCTCAGAGGCTGAATGGAGAAAGCATGAGAGTAGGCAGGAAGCAATTGTCCAATATAGAAGGAAGGCTAAGTTAGGAAAGCTACCTCCAACAGCTGTGGAGCCTAGCAAGTACTTTCCTAAGCCCTATCATTATTTTGAAAGACAAAAGATCAAGGCTGAAGAACAGAAGAAGAAGGACTCTAAAGGGAAGAAGACTGCTGAAGCTGAGCCTGCTGCTGCTGCTGCTGCTGTGAAAGCTCAAGTTAAAGCTGGAAAAGGCATTGTTATTAAAGAACCTGATCAGCACTAGATTAGGAATTAACTTGATGCTTGTTGTAATCTGTTGAAGTGAAAAACATTGTAATACTTCATTGAAAATGTATAAGGAACATTATTGGAACAGTATATGATAAATATAGTATGAATGTTCTGAAATATGTGTGTTTCTTAATTGTTCTGCAATGTTTAATAAGTATACATGTGTGCTTTATTACATGTTCAAGTTTACCCTGTTGTCATTTATATGTTTTACATCATTTTGTAATTTTTAATTATGAGTGGTGTATATCATTGACTAAGGGTTATGACTTCTCCAAATAGGGGGAGATTGTTGGGTACATTGGTCAAATGTACCTGATTTGAAGAAGCCTCACCTAACTCAATGATATACATCATAGAATGTATTTGATGTTTGTTTGAGTTACTTGTGCAGGTTAGGAATACACTGGACTGAAGCTAAAAATTTCTAAGTCCATGTGTCGACACCCAGAGGGAAAGTGTCGACACTTGAGAAAGCTTGTGTCGACACCCAGACAAGCAGTGTCGACACTTGGAGTCATTGTGTCGACACCTGGGAAGAAGAGTCGACACCAGTCAGAAAGTGTCGACACTTGGAGCTGTGTCGACACTCAGTGTAGAAGAATGCAGAAAAGCTGTGTCGACACTTAGCAGAAGTGTCGACACCTAGAAGAGCTGAGTCAACACCAGAAAGTGTCGACACTTGAAGTGAGTGTCGACACTCAGCAAAAGTCTGCAGAATCTAAGTACAAGTGTCGACACTCAACACAATGTGTCGACACTATGCAGAAGAGTCAACACTTGAAGTAAGTGTCGACACCTAGCACAATGTGTCGACACTTAGCTAAAGACTCAGTATTTGAAGAATGTGTCGACACTCAGCACAATGTGTCGACACACAACCAGAAGAGTCAACACTTGAAGAAAGTGTCGACACTCAGCACAATGTGTCGACACTTAGTTGAAGACTCTACACTTGAAGAAAGTGTCGACACAAGGAGCTGTGTCGACACTTAGCAAAGAACAGAAAAGTTTACAAAATATTCTAAGTACAAGTGTCGACACTAAGGAATGTGTCGACACTCAGCTGAAGAATCAAATTGAAGACTTGTGTCGACACCAAGAAGCAGTGTCGACACTTGACAGTTTCAACACATGAAGATGTGTCGACACAAAGGAGATGTGTCGACACTTAGAAGAATACAGTTAAAGAATGAAGAACAAGTACTTGTGTCGACACTCAATTTCAGTGTCGACACATGCAGAAGATCTGTGTCGAGACATACAAGGAATTGTGTCGACACCTTGTAGACTTGTGTCGACACTTACACAACATGTGTCGACACTTGGTCTATAAGTGTCGACACTTAAGAACAGAAAGTCTCGACACTATCTGACAGTTAGAGAATTTCAAGAAGTGACTGGTTGACATGACAGCTGCCGATCCAGCCGGTCTACATCAACTGTCAAAGAAGTCAAAAGTCTGTTATAAACCGGATCAGCGGTTACCATAAAGGAAGCCTATAAATAGGCACCCACAGTTTACAAAAAAGTTGTTAAGTGGTTAAGTTGTTCACAATCATTACTTGTTGTGAGAATAATTGAAGTGGTTGATCAGATTAAATCAAGAAGTGATACATAGAGGATCAACACAAGAAGATCAGGCAGTCCAACTGCAGATCTAAGTAGTTGGAGAGAGAGAGCTCCAACCAAGGATTCAGTCTTTGGAACTAAGGCTGAGAAGAACAATTCAGAGTCATCTGGATTTCAAGAAGCAGAGATCAAGGATCAACTGCAGTAGATTCAGACTAATTCAGTTCTACTCAAGAAGCTTTGAAGAAAGCTAAGTCAGTTTGGATCAAGCTGAGTTCTTCCAAGAACTCTTCAAGAAACTCTCAACTCCTCTCATCCTTTCTGAGTTGTAGAGTTAGCATTTGTAATTTCTATTTTAAACTTGTAAGATCCATTGGATCTGAGTGATTGTAAGCCTATTTTATAAAGGCTGAGGGTAGGGCTTGGTGCCTGAGTGTAGGAGTTGAAGAACTCTGAGTGTAGGCCTTTAATTGGCTGAGTGTAAGCCTTGATTGGCTGAGTGTAGGCCTGGGTGGCTGAGTGTAGGCCTTTTGGCTGAGTGTAAGGCTTTGGGCCTGAGGTAGGAACCTTGTTGGGTTCTGAGCTAGTGGAGAAGTTTGGCCGAATCTAGTACACTGCTAGATAGGCGAAGGGGGAAAGTGGATGTACCCAAAGATTGGGGAACCACTATAAATTAGTGTGTTTGCTGTGCTGTGCTGTGAATTGACTGCTTAATTTCTGTAATTGCTGTTAGCTGTAGTATCCTGTGAAAAACTGTTGTGCTGTCAAACAAAAGTTAAAAAAGGTTTAGGTCACCTATTCACCCCCCCCCTCTAGGTGTTTAGGTACCATATCTTTCAGACACTGTATAAACTACTTGCTGATACAGTGGTTCCAAGCGGGGCACTTATCTCTGAAGGCAAGAAGTATGACCAGGAGGAGCAGTCCAAGCTATGACATCATAGGCTTGGACATATTAGTGAGAAGGCGATGTCGATCGTGGCATCAAGTCAGATGGTGGATGGTGTGCCGATGTGCACCACGAGCTTTGGGTTCTGTGAGCACTGCCTACTTGGCAAGCAGCACCGGGTCAGCTTCCATGGAACAGGTACGAGGGCAATGACAGTGCTGGATCTGATACATAGCGACGTGTTCGGGACGACTCAAGCTCCATCTCTCGGCATTGCTAGGTACTTTTTATCTTTCACTAATATTTATTCACGATATTCCTGGAACTATTTTCTCAGGTCCAAGTCAGAGGTTCTAGATAGGTTCAAGGATTTCAAGAGCCTGGTGGAGAACCAGTTGGAGAGAAAAGTGAAAGTCCTTCGTTCTGATAACGGAGGCGAGTACAGTTCTGATGCTTTTGAGTGGTACTATACTGAGCAGGGCATTGCTCGGCAGAAAACCACTCCCTACACCCCTGAGCAGAATGGAGTGTCGGAGAGGCTAAACCAGACATTGATGGAGAAGAGCAAGTGCATGCGCAGTTGGGCTGGTTTGGGGGCAGTGTTCTGGGCTGAAGCGGTGGCTACAGCCAACCATCTGAAGAACAGGTCCCCTACCTCTGTAATGAAGGGGTGTACCCCCTATGAAGCCATTTTCAAGAAGAAGCCAAATCTGTCTTACGCTCGTGTGTTTGGGTGTGATGCCTATGTTCACATTCCAAAAGAGAAAAGGGGAAAGCTTGATATGAAGTTCGAGAAGTGCATCTTTGTGGGGTACAAAGAAGGCGTCAAGGGGTACAAGCTTTGGAACCCGGTGACCAGGACTGTGACGATCAGCAGAGATGTGGTGTTTTATGAAGTCAGTCCACAGGTCAGCACACAAGCGGGGAAGTCAAGGGCTGCAGAGGAGGAAACAGTAGTCAGAAGCATAGAAGTTGATTCTCAGGTTGATTCTCAAGGGGCTACGACTGTTGGTGCTGAGTCTGATTCAGAATCAGATAATTTAGAGACGGTGAACATTGATGATGGATCAGAAGATGAGGTGACTGATGTCCCACTTCTGAGGCATTCAATGAGAGAAAGGAGGGCACCACTCCGGTACTCTCTTAGTGCAATTGGAGCACACTATTTCCTTAATATGCTTGGTGAAGAACCCAATTCAGCCAGGGATGTAAGGTCAAGGGCTGATGCGAACCAGTGGGAGCTTGCGATAGTTGATGAGATGGATTCCTTGCGGAAGAATCAGACTTGGAGTCTGTGCAAGCTTTCAAAGGTAAGGAAGGCC
Source organism: Platanthera guangdongensis (assembly GCA_039583875.1). Taxonomy (NCBI): domain Eukaryota; kingdom Viridiplantae; phylum Streptophyta; class Magnoliopsida; order Asparagales; family Orchidaceae; genus Platanthera; species Platanthera guangdongensis. The sequence goes on from CM077155.1 coordinate 12,165,077, forward strand.
ATTGGGAGCAAATGAGTCTTCAAGCAGTAGGTGAAGGCAGATGGCACCGTGGAGAAATACAAGGCAAGGTTGGTTGCAAAAGGTTTCTCCCAAGTTGAAGGCGTGGATTATGACGAGATTTTCTCGCCAGTTGCTAAGCTCACTTTGATCAGATTGGTTCTCTCTATTGCGGCAGCGCATGACTTGGAGGTTGAGCAAATGGATGTGAAGACGGCGTTTCTTCATGGAAATCTGGAGGAGGAGATATACATGAGGCAACCAGAGGGGTTTGAGACCAAGGGAAAAGAAAATTTGGTTTGCAAGCTGAAGAAGTCCCTTTATGGTCTTAAGCAATCACCGAGGATGTGGTATCAGAAGTTTGACACTTACATGATGGATGTGGGGTTTGAAAGGACAAATTCTGACCACTGTGTCTATCTCCAGAGGAATGTGGAGTATTTTACTTTCTTGACACTCTACGTAGATGATATGCTACTCGTGGGGAATAGTGTCAAGATGATCCAACAAATCAAGAAAATGCTCTCTACCAAATTCGAAATGAAGGATTTGGGGCCAGCAAATGTGATCTTGGGAATGCAGATCTCCAAAGACCGTAGCAAGAAGAAGCTTTGGTTGGGATAGCAAAGGTATGTCGAAGAGGTGTTGAAAAAGTTCAACATGGCTGACTGCAAGCCAATCGGTGCTCCTATGCCTGTTGGGAGTAAGTTGTCTACTGAGATGTGTCCCATGACTCACGAAGAAATCGAGGACATGGCAAATGTTCCATATGCTAGTGCAGTGGGAAGTTTGATGTACGCCATGGTGTGCACTCGTCCTGACATAGCACATGCAATGGGGGTCCTGAGCCGGTATATGGCCAAACCTGGGAAGGAGCACTGGAATGCTATGAAGCGCGTTTTCAGGTATATTCGTGGTATCTCAAGTTATTCCATCTGTTTTGAAGGTACTGGTGAAGGAGGATCCCTAGACGTGGTTGGCCACGTGGACTCAGATTGGGTAGGTGATCTATATAGCAGGAAATCCACCAGTGGATATGTCTTCACATTATTTGGTGGAGCTATCATTTGGATGAGTTGACGACAAGGAGTGGTAGCACTCTCGTCGACGGAAGCGGAGTACATGGCTGTAACTCATGTTAGTAAGGAGGACATATGGCTGCGAAGGCTGTGCCTGGAGCTCGGTTTTGAGCAGGGTCCTGTGAAGATGTGGTGTGATAGCCAAGGGGCTATTCAGTTAGCCAAGAATCCGGCTTTCCATGCTAGGACTAAGCACATTGATATCCAATATCACTTCATCCGGGAGAAGGTGGAGAAGCAGGTGGTTCGATTGGAGAAAATCAATACTGCGTTGAATAGCTCTGATTTTCTAACCAAGGCTATTCCTGTTGCAAAATTTGAATGGTGTGCAACAGCCGTGGGGTTGAAGAGGAAAGCTGAAGGAGCTTCCTTATTGTGTGAGAATTGTCCACCAAGTGTGAGAATGTTGGAGTGGTGGAACACTTCTTGACCTCTTGTTTCTCACACCGGGTTAGCCCAAGTGAGCTTAGAGGAACAGGAGTGCGAAACTGTCGTTCCAAGGGTCATTCTCTGTCTGAGCATTCGACGATCTTCTAAGGCTGCCTGGAGATCGACGATTGTCGAACGCGGCCTGGCGATCGACGATCGTCGAACGAGGCCTGGCGATCGACGATCGTCGAACGCGGCCTGGCGATCGACGATCGCTGTCTCGAACGCGGTTCGGCGTTCGACGATCGTCGAACGCGGCTTGGCGATCGACGATCGCTGTCTCTGGCTGTTTTTCACGGGGTATTTAAGTCCTGGTCACCGGGGGCTTAGGGTACGAAAAAAGGTGAACCAGAGGGCTGCTGTTATTTTAGCGGATAACGGCTGGAGTTCTGGAAATTCATACGAAGGTGTGTTCGTGTAGGGATTTCTTCAGAAGGTGTTTCTTAACTATCTTGTCCAAACTAAGAGGTGCGAGGTAGGATCGGTTTGATCCTTGTAACTTTGTAATATGTACTTTGCTTTGGTAAATACGAGAAGGAATAAAGGAGGAAGGGGGAGAGGAAGTAGCCCACACTTGGGGTGAACCTCTGTATATCTTGGTGTTTTGTGTGTTTTTTGTTTGCAACTGGTACATCAACTTTCTCTTCTTGGCGCTCGGACTCTTTACCGCCAATTGAATGGCATAGCTTAATAACATACTCATTCTACTGTGATGGCCCGCTCAAGCCATCCAGCACTGCTCCACACCAAGACCCAAGGACTCCTTGAGTTCTGCACTCACGAAATCCCACATCATTCTAACTTTCTAAGGCACTAGCGCCATCAATAACCAACGCCTAAAAAAGGCACTGTCTTAACTTTTGATAAGAAAGGATACCAAGTCTTTCTATGCTTCCATGCAAGAATGGACACCAAGTCCTTCCCAGATTGTAGGACAAGGGGGGGAAAATAACCCTCCATGTCATGTCCAAAAATCTGCCAACAGCACTAATGCCCCACGGTAACAGCTCAAGCTAACACACAACATCATACTTACGTGTTAATACAAGGGAGAACGTGAAAAGCAACACACTTCATTACCAACACAGCACACAAAGCATAAAGAAGCAGGATGTTCATGCAATGTGTCGCAGGAACCACTTAAAGTGCAAGGGACGTGCATAAGCAATCAATTGCACGACTCACAGTTTTGGAATCCACCGCGAAACCTTTAACTTGCAAAGCAGACATGAGTGGCGTAAAGTGATCAATGCAAGAATCCGGGTCTTACAGAAATGTCTTCTCACCCCAAAAACAAAACAAAAAATGAAAAAGCTCCTTACGACAAACACTTGGTTAAAGAATCCAAAGTACACGACCCCAAGGAAAAAGAACCAGGGACAAAAAATTTTGAACTTGTAGCTTCGCGAATCATGACCCGCAAAATTTTGGGTGCATTTGATGGGTTTCCCTCTGCATTTTCTAAGTCCAACCAGGAAGATTTCAACCTAGAACTCAAAGGCGAGCCAACACAACCAAACGAGTTGTGTGTATAAAGCTGCACTCACCCAGAGACCCAGAAGCGCCCCGGAAGGAGGGCAATGCCATGTGCGCACGGACGAGCAAGTGACAAGCATGTACCCGCATAAATGGTGCGCACACATGGGTAACTGATGGAGAATTTAATAGTTTTAAAAGTATTAAAAACTATAATCTCGAAATAGGCAAGTTTATATATCGAAATATAGTATAGGAATTGTCGTATTTAGACTCGGGGACTGTTGAGTACTCCTACTCACCCAAATTAATATTATTTTATCTAAATACAAAGAGAGATTAAATTAAACTAAATGAAAGAAAATAAATTAAAAACTGGCACTTGATCTAAACTCACCTTGAATTAAAATAAACACTTTATGAAAGCCAAGCTCTAAATTAACTACTTCTACCGTGAGGTTCCTAAAATACAAAAGCATCTTTCTCGATCTCGTGTTTTTGACTAACCTTAGGTTCGTCGATTAAGACTCCTCGGCCAGTCGAAACCCCTAAGCTTGCTTTAAGCGGTGAACCCGCTATTGGATTTGATTCTAATCCGGCGGATTTATGTAGTCCTCTCTCGAGGAGTGCATGCAACTCCTTTTATCTTTGAGCGATCTACTCGTGTCTACAACCTCTCGGTCATTTAAGATACGGATCTAGTATCAAAGAACATATTCACGAAATATGAATTCGACACAAAATAAATCAAATATAGATCAATAGTGATAAATAAAGTGTTTTGACATAAAGAGTTTTCTTCACTTTCAAAGTTCATCATTATCAAGTGCTAATGAAATTAGCTACTTGACATGATGTAAAACTTACATGAAGAGAAAGGAAATACATAATTGCTAAAAGGAAATTAATTGAAATTGAAAATAACATAAAGCAAAACTATTATATGTAAAAGAGAAGTACATGAAAGAAATGCATAAAAAGAGAAAACTAATCTACCGAACTACTCCAAAATGCATGCCTAGATGCCTCTCTAGATTCCCCCAAGCTCCTGACTTTCTCTGGAATTTATAGGCATTTTTCTAGAAGGTCGTGCCCCTAGGTGACGCCCGTAACCTAGGGCGTGTAAGACTCGGAACCGCTGTCTTGAAAGTCGGGAACGTTGGAGAAAAACCGCCAAAATTTCCGTTCTGCTGGTCACATCCCTAGGTCACGCCCGTGACCTAGGGCGTTTCTATACTCTTACTGGAAACGGAGGGAACTGGAAACTGCAGGAATTAACTCTGGCAGTTATTGAAGGGTCACGCCCATAGGTCATGCCCGTGAACTAGGGTGTGTCTATACTGTTACTGGAAACGGCGGGAACTCGAAACGGCAGGAACTCAAAACGGGGGGAAATAATTTTGGCTGTTGCTGGACGTCACGCCCCTAGGTCAAGCCCATGACCTAGGGAGTGTAAGCTTAAACATTCTGCAAAGAAATGTTGATTGATGACTGAGTAACGCCGGGGAGTCACGGCCATGGTCACACCCGTGACCAGTAGGTCACGTCCATGTCCTGGGATTGTAACCCATAACCGGTGTGCGTTGTGAAACTGGAGTTCCTTTTGGCGGCACGCCCCGTGTAGGATGGTCACGCCCAATGTCGCGCCCGTGACATTGGGGCGTGTAACTTTAATTGATGTGCAATGGCAGTAGAACAACACCTAGAGGTCACGACCCGTGACTATGGTCACGCCCGTGACAGGACCGTGTACTAGGGAAAAATTCAGCTTTTCTCCAGATTTTCTCCGGATCAATTCTGTCAGCTCCAAATTGCTATTAGCAGCACATATTGACCTGAAATAAGAAAACAAAGGAATTAATACAAATATTAATAAAAACTAAATAGAAACCTAACTATTTATTAAATAAAAAGTATATAAAAACTACTATAAATAATGACTTATCAAATACCCTCATACTTAAGTTTTTGCTATTCTAGAGCAAAACTATTAGAGTACTTATAAGAAATTAATATAATTTTATTAAACTAAAAATTTATTAAATCAAAAGAAAGTTAAAAAATTAACTTTAGGTATTCAAATTTTTAAGTCTTAAAATATGAAAGTAAAATGTGAAGGGCTAAATATTTAGCAAAGTTTTCTCTATAAATTATTTGAAACTCAAAATTAAGTATTTAGCAAATAAAGTTAGATTAAAAATTATTAACACTTTTTTCACTAAAAAGAAACTTAAAGGAAAATTAAAACTACTACTTATGCGCTCTTAAAATTTTAATTTAATTTTTAATCAATTATATTGGGTATTGGATTTTGAGAATAAGGAAATTGAAGAAATCTTAGATTTGGGGGGATGAATTGTATCCTCTCACCCCGCATAATTTTTTTTCTTTTAGATATTTGCATATGTTTATCAAGAAAATGATGAATTGTATTCTCTCATTTTCTATGACATATGAACAAATATTTTTTTCTCTTCAAATAAAAAAAATTGCTTAGGAGTAATGAATTTTATTCTCTTACTTCATCTTTTTTTTGGGGTTGTATATGTGTACCAAGAAATACTTGATTCCCATGACATATGATCTAACAAAATAAAAGTAAAAATTGCATGTGTACCAAGTGATAATGAATTTTTTCCTCTTATCCCTATGACACATGATCTAACAAGAAAAATTAAAAACAAGGGAAGGCTAAACAAAATTTAGATTAAATTAAAATAATTAGAGAGCAACTATAGTAAATTAAAATTTCCTAAGAATCTTTAAGCATAAGTGATTATAATGTGAAATCTAAAAATTATTTAACTAAGCACTATAAAATTGAAACTAATTTGAATTAGAGAGACAAAGTGTTAAATAGATTACTCTAAACAAATTTAATTCGTAAAGTATTTCTCAAAATTAAATCTAACTAACAATGATAAAATCAAAAAATTATAAAATCAAAAATTATAAAAAGTATTATAAATTACCTCAAAATTATTTTCCGAAAATCACAAAAAATTAAGTTGGGATTTATTATAGTTTTGATTTTTTATAAATAAAATCCTCATTTTTTGTTATTCTTGGACTTCCTGAGGGCTACCCAGTGACGGGTTCACAAGATACTATGCGATTTTGTGGGATGAAAGCCCAACACGGCCCTTTCTAATAAATTAATTTTTGATATTCTATATTTTTTGTATTTTTGATTTAAAAAGAAAACAATTTTTTTAAAAAATTTTAAAGGTTTTTTCATTTTTTTGGATTTTTAAATAAAGGCAATAAATGAGAATCCTCCCATACTTAAAAATAAACATTATAACCAATGTTTATAAGCCAAGTAGGAGGGAGAAAGAAAAAGAAATAAAATGCATTGAAATTTAAATTGCAAGAAAAGAAAGATAAGCAAGGGGTGTCTCCGAAAAGCGCTTTTCTTTTTCCCGTCTTTAAGCTGGACGGTGTTGGTTAGGAAAAAGGGAAATAAAAAATTAGGTGTAAGGGCAACTCCCTAAATTCCCGCTTGGGTGAATACGCCGAAGACGCTCGCCCAGCTAATCCTCCGCTTGCTTGTGTATTTTTCGTCTTTGAATGGTGGACTTGAGAATGTGGATTCAAATCACTAATACATAACTGAGGTGATTTGAATCTTTGTAGATGAGCAGCAAATGGGTCGGGGACTACGTTTGATTGCAACGTCTGAACTTATTTCTGTAAATTGTTAGTTGAAGAAAAATCGAGAAGAAACGTGTAAGAAAAATTTTCGCAAGGAGGAGGCTCTTGCGAAATTAGAAGATTAAGCTCCAGTTGTTTATTTTCTAAAGTAAAGTTATTATTTGAATTTTCTTTTATAAAATTATTAGGCACAAAATTTTCATGAATCTGAATTCCTAAATATTTATAAGTGATAATTGGAAATTCATGATAAGAAGGAAAATCAGGAGAAATAGGAAAAGAAACGTGTTCTTCTTCTATTTCACCAGGAGTGCCCATAATTTTAATAAACTCTTGAAATAATAATTGTTCTTCTTATTTGGAATAAGACACTAAGGAGGTACATGAGAATTCATGTTCCGCCATAGATGAAGTATTCGAAGAAGAAGAAGAATTATTAGAACACGTATTAATCAGAGCTAGATTTTGGGGAGGAGAAAATTGTGTATGAAAAAGTTCCCCAAAATTAGAAGACTCAATTAGAGGTGCGGAAAAAAAAGAACAAGAATTCAAATCTAAATAATTATTCTCGTTACTCGGGGATTTTTTTGGTTGATCTTGCCAACAAGAAGTAGCATCCGAATGTAAAGAACAATTATTCAAATCAGAAAAAGTGTTCTCGTGAAGACTTGAAAAAGTATTTTCGTAAATATTATTTAAATTGAAAAAATTATTTTCATGAAAATATGAAGAAGATTTAGCATTAAAGTGAGAATAATTATTAATTGCAAAAATATTTTCATAATAAAATTGTTGATAATGATAATAATAATTATCACTTTAATGAGAAGCACCACAATAATAACAAGAAATTAAGCACTGCCTTGCGTCTTGCAAAAAATTAATTTTATGTGTAAGCTCGGCAACCTTAGCGGCCAATTGAGATATTTTTTTTTGTAAAAAGAAAAATTAAATAACCTGTACTTAATAGAAATGAATTTGAAAAAGAAAATTCAAAATAGAAATGGAGGTGGAGAACGAGAATGATAAAAGTAATAAAATCTACGCTTTCAAAATATCAACAAAATAATTCCCCGACAATGGCGCCAAAAACTTGATGGAGAATTTTAATAGTTTTATAAATATTTCAAACTATAATCTCGAAATAGGCAAGTGTACCTATCAAAATATAGTATATAAATTGTTGTATTTAGACTCGGGAACTATTGAGTACTACTCACGCAAATTAATATTATTTTATCTAAATAGAAAAAGAGATTAAATTAAACTTAATGAAAGAAAATAAATTAAAAACTAGCACTTGATCTAAACTCACCTTGAATTAAAATAAACTCTTTATGAAAGCCAAGCTCTAAATTAAATACTTCGACCGTGGAGGTTCGTAAAATACAAAAGCATCTCTCTCAAGCTCATGCTTTTGACTAACCTTAGGTTGATCAATTAAGACCCCTCGGCCAGTCGAAACTCCTTAGCTTGCTTTAAGCGGTGAACACCGCTATTGGATTTGACTCCAGTCCGACGGATTTATGTCATCCTCTCTCGAGGATTGCACGCAACTCCTTTTATCTTTGAGCGATGTACTCTTATCTGCAACCTCTCAGTCATTTAAGATATGGATCTAGAATCGAAGAACATATCTGTGAAATATGAATTCGACACAAAATAAATCAAAGATAAATCTATAGTGATGAATAAAGAGTTTTGACAAAAAGAGTTTTATTCACTTTCAAAGTTCATCATGATCAAGTGCTGATGAAATTAGCTACTTGACATGATATAAAACTTACATGAAGAGAAAGGAAAGTAAGATATAATAGATAAAAGGAAATTACTTGAAATTGAAAATAACTTAAAGCAAAACCATTCTTTGTAAAAGAGAAGTATATGAAAGAAATGCATAAAAATAGAAAACTAAGCTACTGAACTACTCCTAAATGCCTGCTTAGATGCCTCTCCAGATGCAACCAAGATCCTTGCTTTCTCTGGAATTTATAGGCATTTTTTTGGAAGGTCACGCCCCTAGGTCATGGCTGTGACCTAGGGCGTGTAATGATCGGAACTGATGTCTTGAAAGCACGGGAACGTTGGAGAAAAACCGCCAAAATTGTCGTTATGTGGGTCATGCACCTAGGTCACGCCCGCGACCTAGGGCGTGTCTATACTGTTACTAGAAACGACGGTAACTGGAAATGGCAGGAGTTAACTCTGGCAGTTTTTAAAGGGTCATACCCCTAGGTCACGACCGTGACCTAGGGCGTGTCTATACTGTTACTGGAAACTACGGGAACTCGAAATGACGGGAAATAATTCTGGTTGTTACTGGAAGTCACGCCCCTAGGTCACGCCATGACCTAGGACGTGTAAGCTTGAACGTTCTGCAACGAAATGTTGATTGATGACTGAGTAACGCCGGGGAGTCAAGCCCATGGTCACGCCCGTGACCAGTAGGTCACGGCAGTTTCCAGGGCATGTAACCCATAACCGACGTGCGTTGTGAAACTGAAGCTCCTTCTGGCGGCACGACCCGTGTAGGATGGTCACGCCTAAAGTCACGCCCGTGACATTGGGTCGTGTAACTTTAATTGACATGGAATGGCGGTGGAATAGCACCTTGAGGTCACGACCTGTGACTATGGTCACGCCCCCTTGTCAAGCCCGTGACAGGGGCGTGTACTATGGAAAAATTCGACTTTTCTCCAGATTTTCTCCTAATCAATTCTGTCAGCTACAAATTGCTATTATCAGCTCATATTGAACTGAAATAACAAAAAAGGAATCAATACAAATATTAATAAAAACTAAATAGAAACCTAACTATTTATTAAGTAAAAACTATATAAAAACTACTATAAATAATGAATTATCAGTAACGTGCCTGTGTGCGGGAGCTAACTCGCGCATGTGTGTTACCAACCTGTGAGGCACACTGCCAACCCACGCTCTTAGGTTTTCCGGTAAAACGTGAGACTTTTGTTTTTCCGCTCGAAATTCATTCTGCTCCCTTTCTAGAATGCACAATGTCTGACACTCACTTGGATGCTTTTGTGAGCCCGGGTGAAGGCACTAAAATTTACTTCCACGGGTGCTCTCTTGTAGGCACTACAAGGATTCAAGGACTTATCCTTATCAATGAGAGCACTCCCGTCAAGGCTACGACTCTGCTAGAGCGCTGCCATCAATGCTCCGAGGACTTAGTTTATTTTCTGCTATTTTTGTCTTCAAAGCTTGTAATGGAGAGGTAACATGTCACCCTTCGAGGAAACTACCAAAAATTGTAAACTCAACAAAATATTTTGGTTTTTGGCCCGACACAGATCCGACCACGTGATTTTTCACATGTTTCGGGTTTTTCACAGTAAAAATGATACTTGTCATTACTGCTTCATTTTCATTGACTGTTTGCACACCAGATCCAAATCCGAGCTAAGGCGGTCCGATTCTCCGGACCGGGGAAATACCGGGTTACTCGCAACAATGGTAATCAAGAAAAATTGGCACCTCTTATCAATTGAATTTTTTAATTTGTTTTAATATGCTAATTAACTAGAAAATTACAAAATTATTTCAAAACACAAAAAATATGCTTTTCTACATTTTTTCTGAATTATTGTTTTTTATATGTTGATTATTTCATATAAAAATAAAAAGATAATAATAATTTAGAAGCTATATTGAAAATATCCAGCATGAGTAGTTTAATATGTGAGGATTGACTATATTGTGTGGTTTTTCACTTTAATCCTTACTAAATATTGCAATTTTTTCTCATGCTATGCAAAGTATCATTACAATGAAAAACTTATATAGAAATCTTGTGTCTAAAAGAATAATTATGCGTCTATGTATAAATGATGTTCTATGTTAGACAATGATACACACAATCACATTCTTTGATTCCTACATTTATCTTTAATTTTGTTTATGAATATATGTGAATTAATATGCATAGATAAATTATCTAAACAATACACATCACTATCATACACCTATTCCTTGATATGTATGGTTAAAATTAGAATTGAATTAATACCCCACTACTACTCTACTAGTCTATGCACCCCCCATGTTGCTCCCCAACATCCTTGATGACGCTCAATATCACATATTATTGGCTGCACCTCGTAATTAACTGCCTCCAACTCCTCCATGCCACCTGCTTCTTCATTCACCTCCATCCTCAATCTCTTCTCCCATTCTGTCGACTGAGTTCTAATTTCTCCTCAACTTGTTTGGCGTATTTTGTTGGCTCATTCAGTATCATTGACCCATTACTCTTACCTCATAAAATTGAAATTATTAAATAAAATGAATCAACGTATGAGACCAACGTATGACTCAGCAATTAAAACAAGCTAAACAAATGTAATGGAATCCAGAAATAAAAATGAGTCCAAGTCTGTCCAAATATATGACTTAATAATTAAATTTAGTTAATCAAATGTAATGGAATAAATGGTCAAACTGATTCCCTAGCGGCCAAAATAGTCAAAGTATTAGACGAACAAAACGCCCAAAAATGATAAATGAGTTAAATTTTGTGAGTTCTTTAATTAATATTATCATCTAATTTAGCACTTTCATTTTTTGGGTATAAAACAAGCACAGAGTCACATTGATAATTAACTTAATCATTTATTAACGAATTGGCAATTTAAAACCATTTTTTATTTTAAATATATAATAAATTTAACTATTGATGGGTTTTCCAAAAATATTAACGTGGTTGGAATGCACCTGTTGAATTTTCTCCAGGTGGTCACCAAGATAGCCTGAAGCCAAATTAATATTCTCAGCACTATCAAGATCACACCTTGATCACGCGAAAAATTCCCTGGATCTTGGAGTAAGCAGGGGTTATCTCAACTTAAGTCAGTCAACCAGAAAACACATGCAGTACAAGAGTCTTTATTGATTAACAACAATCTTCTTTACAAGGTGAGACATACATGGCGAGACATGGTTCACCAAACAACCACCAAAGGGACAGTAGAGACTTTAAAAACAAGACAAGACAAACAAGCTGTGCGGGCTCAAACACAAGCCGTTGGTCTACTACTGTGGAGTCTGCTTAGTCCGCCAGGTCGCCAGACCGCAACCCAAGCCGCGCGGACTACCCCTTATTCCAATGCTTGCTCTAGCTGCCGATCTACAAGCCACCTAACCGCAAGGTCTCCTAGCCGCCAGACCGCACAAGCTGCGATGCCGAATAGAATAGTCCGCCTGAAGCAGGCGTCTTATTGAAACCTGAACCAAGTTGCCAAAGAGAAGACCGACTGGTCGCGGTCTGCGACCAGTTTTTTACCGCCTGTTGCTTAACCGCAGAGTCCGCACTGTCCCTGACCGCAATCAGAGCCAAGTCCTGGCTTTCCAGCGCTATCCGCACAACCTGCACAGCACAACCCAGTCAACTCCATCAAACCACGTGGATACCAAAAGTCAGTCCGCACCAACTGTAGCGGGCTCAAGTTACTGTTCACTTACTTCGATTGGTTCTTATTCCTGATGTGATATGGGTCCTATTTATAGGCACGATGATGAGTGTGGTCACCGTCCTAGCCAGTAGGATTACATCCACATCCCGCAGCAAGACATCTCCGCAGTCCGCGGATACATTCAGTCCGCCGCTCCTGTGCAGGATTGCCTATCCACCATTGCATCTCCAATACCGAACACAATCACCAGTCTGCTTTATCGCCAAAGGCCAAGCCAATGCATCCCAAGGCTGGACACAGTTGCCAGTCTGCCTTGTCACTGAAGGCCAAGCCAGGAACATCACAGCCGGACTCTGCAGCAACATTGTCCGCCTATCCGCAGACACAGCTCCAGACCGCTTATCCCGTGCTCAGCCTTGCCACAAGACAAATGCCGAACTCAGCAGACACACCGCTTCAGTCCGCTCATCCTGAGCCTACCGGCTTCACCACCAAGGTAACAGCCGGACTCAGCGGACACGCCGATCTAGTCCGCTCATACTGCGGACAGCTCTAGTCTGCATATCCCTGCAGACAACTCCAGTCTATATGCCATGAGTCCATTGCTTTTTTACCAAGACACCTCCGGACTCAGCGGACACTGCTCCAGTCTGCTTACACAACAGACACCTCCAGTTCGCATCTTACGCTGACTGCTCCAGTCCGCATCTTCTGCTGACTGCTCCAGTCCGCTAACATAGCAGACTCCTCCAGTCTGAATCTTCTGTTGACTGCTCCAATCCGCACATCTTGAGTCCACAACAATGCCAGCAAGGTAACTGTCGAACTCAGCGTACTCTAGCTCTAGTCCGCACGCAGTTACGGACAGAAACTCCAGTCCGTATATACCCAAACTTGCAACTAAGGCACAAAGCACTTATGACGAGCTTGGCGAACTGAGACACAGTCCGCACTCCACTGCGCGATCTCCCTGGACTGAGCTAAACATGGACTTGGTTTAGAACCAACCAAGTCTAACCCACTGGCCATAAGGGCCAGTACGCCCTTACTGGAGGACTCCGCCGTCTCCTCTTGCCGCTTCACCAGAGCAAGACCAAGGCTTCTGTGAAGCCGGCCTGCCGAGCTCCCTTTCTCCAGTCCGCTTCCTGCCGGACTCCGCGGATAGAGTCGATATCCGACTGGTTACTTCTTGGGATCCATCTTCTTATAGAGCATAAGCCGGCCTGGCAGGCCACCGCTGCTGTCCGCATAGGCCGCGCGAACAGATCGCACAGGCCACCATAGAACAAACCAACTGCTCCGACCACGCCGACCTGGCTATCTGCCAACCCTGTCCGCGTAGTCCACACGGATAGGTTGCCCAAGTCTTCCATTCACTCACTTTCACTTCACAATTTTCAACACTCCCCCTTGAAGTGAGAAGTGGTGAATAACTCCAGCAGCTCTCGTAACCCTGCACCTGGTCCCTCCGATAGCATCTACGAAGAGATGTCCAAGACATAGTCCTCGCCCCGCATATCATGGACCATGAGAGAGCCCTCCAACATCTCCCAAAAGGAGCCATTCTTCCCTCTGCCTCCTTCACCAGCTTCAACCTCCACTCATGCATCATAGGAGTATCACCAACTACCTTAGGCACAAGAGCCCAAGTCTCATCGCAGCTGAGAGTAGTCACCTCTTCAGTCTTGGTTTCAACCACCTCCTTGATTCTAGTGGGGTCATCATAGCTAGAAGGTACTCGCTCGACCTAAGGGCTTGCAAGGAAACATGGGACCAAGTGCACCATGTTCCCTTCGCTATATCGAGCTGGTGGCTTACTGATCCTCTTCGATCTCTGAAGAACCTGATCATGGATAACCACCTCCGCTGCTCCTCCTGAACCAGCTCCGTTCTCGGGCAAACCCGGAACAATGCTCCTCTTGCTTCCTGAGCAAGACGCCTCCTCACTTGAACTAGGAGCACCTAGAGCAACGCTCCCCCTGCTACCTGAAACAGAAGACTCCCCTCTTGAACAAGAACTTCCTGGAACATCTCTCCCCTTGCTTCTCAAACCAGAAGCCTCCGCCTTCGATCCAGAAGTATCTGGAGCAATGCTCCCCCTGCTTCCAGACCCTGACGCCTTTGCCCCGGAGCTAGAATAACCTAGAGCTCCTGATGACTCAGGCAGCTCCAACTAAACCTTTACAGCAGCCTCCTTCAGCCCACCATCTAACCCGCTTATCTCTAGCTCCACATAAGAGCTATCCCAGTGTGACATCAACTAATCGAATACAACATCTCTCGACACAATGATCCTCTTCGTCGCAGGATCCATACACCTCCATCTTTTCCTCTGCTCATTATACCCAACAAAGACCAGCTTCGTCTTGAGAGCATCCATAGTGTGTATGTAGCAGGTAGGGCCAAACACCCGTAGTTGCCTCATACTGGGCTTCACCCCGAACATCAGCTCATATGGAGTCTTCACAATGATCGGACTAAGAGGCATCTGATTGATGATATGAGCAACATAGGCCATTCCTTCTGCCCAAAGTGCCTTATGAAAATATTTTTGCAATTAATTATTATTCTCACTTTAATGCTAATTCTTCTTCATATTTTCATGAAATAATTTTTTCAATTTAAATAATATTCATGAAAATACTTTTTCAAGTCTTCACGAGAACACTTTTTCTGATTTGAATAATTGTTCTTTGCATTCGGATGCTACTTCTTCTTTTTGGCAAGATCAACCAAAAAAATCCCCGAGTAACGAGAATAATTATTTAGGTTTGAATTCTTGTTCTTTTTTCCGCACCTCAAATTGAGTCTTCTAATTTTGGGGAACTTTTTCATACTCAATTTTCTCCTCCCCAAAATCTAGCTCCGATTAATACGTGTTCTAATAATTCTTCTTCATCTTCAAATACTTCACCTATGGCGGAACATGAATTCTCATGTGCCTCCTTAGTGTCTTATTCCAAAGAAGAAGAACAATTATTATTTCAAGAGTTTATTAAAATTATGGGCACTCTGGGTGAAATAGAAGAAGAACATGTTTCTTTTCCTATTTCTTCTGATTTTCCATCTTATCATGAATTTCCAATTATCACTTATAAATATTTAGGAATTCAGATTCATGAAAATTTTGTGCCTAATAATTTTATAAAATAAAATTCAAATAATAACTTTACTTTAGAAAATAAACAACTGGAGCTTAATCTTCTAATATCGCAAGAGCCTCCTCCTTGCGAAAATTTTTCTTACACGTTTCTTCTCAATTTTTCTTCAACTAACAATTTGCAGAAATAAGTTGAGACGTTGCAATCAAACGTAGTCCCCGACCCATTTGCCGCTCATCTACAAAGATTCAAATCACCTCAGTTATGTATTAGTGATTTGAATCCACATTCTCAAGTCCACCATTCAAAGAAGAAAAATCAACAAGCAAGCGGAGGATTAGCTGGGCGAGCGTCTTCGGCGTATTCACCCAAGCGGGAATTTAGGGAGTTTCCCTTACACCTAAATTTTTATTTCCCTTTTTCCTAACCAACACCGTCCAGCTTAAAGATGGGAAAAAAAGCGCTTTTCGGAGACACCCCTTGCTTATCTTTCTTTTCTTGCAATTTAAATTTCAATGCATTTTATTTTTTTATTTCTCCCTCCTACTTGGCTTATAAACATTGGGTATAATGTTTATTTTTAAGTATGGGGGGATTCTCATTTATTGTCTTTATTTAAAAATCCAAAAAAATGAAAAAACCTTTAAAATTTTTTAAAAAATTTGTTTTCTTTTTAAATCAAAAATACAAAAACTATAGAAAATGAAAATTAATTTCTTAGAAAGGGCCGTGTTGGGCTTTCATCCCACAAAATCGCATAATATCTTGCGAACCCATCACTGGGCAGCCCTCAGGAAGTCCAAGAATAACAAAAAATGAGGATTTTATTTATAAAGAATCAAAACTATAATAAATCCCTACTTAATATTTTGTGATTTTCGGAAAATAATTTTGAGGTAATTTATAATACTTTTTATAATTTTTGATTTTATCATTGTTAGTTAGATTTAATTTTGAGAAATACTTTACGAATTAAATTTGTTTAGAGTAATCTATTTAACAATTTGTCTCTCTAATTCAAATTAGTTTTAATTTTATAGTACTTAGTTAAATAATTTTTAGATTTCACATTATAATCACTTATGCTTAAAGATTATTAGGAAATTTTAATTTACTATAGTTGCTCTCTAATTATTTTAATTTAATCTAAATTTTGTTTAACCTTCCCTTGTTTTTAATTTTTCTTGTTAGATCGTGTGTCATAGGGATAAGAGGAAAAAATTCATTATCCCTTGCTACACATGCAATTTTTACTTTTATTTTGTTAGATCATATGTCATGAGAATCAAGTATTCCTTGGTACACATATACAACCCCAAAAAAAAGATGGAGTAAGAGATTAAAATTCATTACTCCTAAGCAATTTTATTTTTATTTGAAGAGAAAAATATTTGTTCATATGTCATGAAAAATGAGAGAATAAAATTCATCATTTTCTTGATAAACATATGCAAATATCTAAAAGAAAAAAATTATGCGGGGTGAGAGGATAAAATTCATCACCCTCAATCTAAGATCTCTTCAATTTCCTTATTCTCAAAATCCAATACCCAATATAATTGATTTAGAATTAAATTAAAATTTTAAGAGCGCATAAGTAGTAGTTTTAATTTTCCTTTAAGTTTCTTTTTAGTGAAAAAATGTTAATAATTTTTAATCTAACTTTTTTTGCTAAATACTTAATTTTGAGTTCCAATTAATTTATAGAGAAAACTTTGCTAAATATTTATCCCTTCACATTTTACTTTCATATTTTAAGACTTAAAAATTTGAATACCTAAAGTTAATTTTTTAACTTTCTTTTGATTTAATAAATTTTTAGTTTAACAAAATTATATTAATTTCTTATAAGTACTCTAATAGTTTTGCTCTGGAATAGCAAAAACTTAAGTATGGGGGTATTTGATAAGTCATTATTTATAGTAGTTTTTATATAGTTTTTATTTAATAAATAGTTAGGTTTCTATTTAGTTTTTATTAATATTTGTATTAATTCCTTTGTTTTCTTATTTCAGGTCAATATGGGCTGCTAATAGCAATTTGGAGCTGACAGAATTGATGTGGAGAAAATCTGGAGAAAAGCCGAATTTTTCCCTAGTACACGGTCCTGTCACGGGCGTGACCATAGTCATGGGTCGTGACCTCTAGGTGTTGTTCTGCTGCCATTGCACATCAATTAAAGTTACACTCCCCAATGTCATGGGCGTGACCATCCTACACAGGGCGTGCCGCCAGAAGGAGCTCCAGTTTCACAACACAAACCGGTTATGGGTTATAATCCCTAGACATGGTCGTGACCTACTGGTCACGGGTGTGACCACGGGTGTGACCACGGTCGTGACTCCCCGGCGTTACTCAGTCATCAATCAACATTTCTTTGCAGAATTTTCAAGCTTACACTCCCTAGGTCACGGGCTTGACCTAGGGGCGTGACGTCCAGCAACAGCCAAAATTATTTCCCCCCATTTTGAGTTCCTGCCATTTCGAGTTCTCGCCGTTTCCAGTAACAGTATAGACACGCCCTAGTTCACGGGAGTGACCTATGGTGATGGAGCCGACTTCCCACGACATGTGGCCAAGGAGCGTCCTCCCTCTGACGATGATGGTGACCCGGTAGATTTGAATGGAGATGTCGGCCCGCAACACTTTGATGACGGCGACAGCATGCTTACGGATGACCCTTGGAAGCGTCATCACAATAGCCGTCCGGAGTGCAAGCCCAATTATTGGCGTCGCCACAATAGCCGTCCGGAGCGCAAGCCCAATTATTATTTATTAATAAATAATAATTGAGTCATATTATATTTTATTAGTTGTTTTATTTCAAAATTATCATTTTTATTTCATGTTTAATTTCATGTATTATTTGTAACATGGTTATGTTATAAAACCATGGTGTATGGTTGTCTTATTTCATTTTCATGTTGGGCTGCATGTAGCCCTTTTCCCTTGATTGTAAAGCCTATATAAAGGCATGTACTCCTTTGTTTTTCTTTAGTGAATGAATGAAAAGAAAATCAATTTCAAGATTGAAATCCTCCTCCTTCTCCAAGGCAAATTTCTGCCCCCTCTATTCCTCTTCTCCCTTGGCCACCGGCCACCCTTCCCCTCCTCTCTCTCTCTCGGCCTCCCTTCCTCTCCTTCCTCATCTCTACCTTGTCTCCTTACTATACGAGACATCTCTTTTCCCCAACCTCCAAGCCGTCACCTCCACTCTCACAAGTCCGGCTACCACCAAAACTCCTTAACCCGAGTTCCACCACCACCCTTCACAAATCCGGCCACCCAACCTCTCACCCGAGGCCTCCTCATCCTCACCAAATCCGACCCACCACCCTATTCCCCTTCCTAAAAATCTTAAAGATCATCTACCATATTCATCCCTTATTTACCATATTCAAAATATATCCCCGTCCTTAAATTCTCTACCTACCATATTTGAAATTATATCATTCCTTAATTATTTCCGATATCCTGCCACCTTTCTCTCTCCTGCCTTATTGGGAAATATTATTTCCATATTCAGAAGATTTCGCCGGGACTTTCCAAATAAAGCGTGATACGAAGAAGGCGACGAATTTCTCTCCCTCCGTCGTATCTCTGGTGGAGCCGTTGAAGAGCGATTCTAGTAGAGTGAACCGGATTCATCAAATCCGGTTGGGTAACGAACATTTCCACCTTTATGTGTTTCTCTTCTTTAGATAGATCTTGTGGCATTGGCAAATTGCGTGGCTTGTGTAACGCTTGAATTTTCGTGGCTAATTTCTTTTAGTTATTGTCGTGTTTATTTCTTTCGTTTAAATTCGTGAGGCGTGGCGGCCCTCGTTTTATTTTATTGGGAGAGAACCACCCTTGTCCGAATCTTTTATTTTCGGTGGATTCTCTTTTGGTACAACAACGCTCGATCGAACCGTGTGGGTTCTTTTCGCTTGAGAGGACCTCGGCATATCGCCTTGGTATTATCTTAAGGGGCCTTGCGAACCCCCCTGTAATCTTTAATTAGTAACAATATTAATTGTTTCGTTACTGCGTTAAATGCTTGAGTGTGACGTGAGAGTTATCGGAGAACGTCGTGTTAGTTCCGTCGGCCACCCATAATGCTTGAAAGAGTAAGCCTACATCAATTTGGTATCAGAGGGAGGTTCTCGTCAATTTCCTAATTGGCACTCCTCCCCCTTTTCAAATTAAAACAAATAAATTTCAAATTTCAAAATTCAAATTTCGAATTTCAAACTTCAAATTTCAAAATTTCAAATTTCAAATTTCAAATTTCAAATTTCAAAATTCAAAATTTAAATTTCTAATTTCAAATTTCAAAATTTCAAATTTCCAATTTCAAATTTCAAAGTTTAAAATTCAAAATTCAAATTTCCAATTTCAAAAAAATCCAAAATTATGGCCTATGACGTTCACGTTTCCCGGTTGAACTTTTGGTATGATAAAGCCATGACTAAGTTTTCCCCTAGTCAATGCCACACTTGTCCTACTTATGACGGTTTAGGGTGTCCTAAAATTTTTAGGGATTGGCTTAAGGGTATCGAACTTCATTTTAAGTGTTATGGATGGGATGACCCCCAAAAGATTCACTTTGCCCGAGAACGGTTAATAGGTCAGGCCCAGTTATTTTGGCTGAACGAAGAGCGGCGTGTTGGTGGTTATCAACATAATTGGCAGGCGATGCGTAGCCTCCTTTCAGATCAATTTGATCCCGCCTATCTCCGTACTACCAACACCGAGCCTGTAAGTGAGTACGGCTTACTACATTATTGTCACACCGACCTAGACCTCACCTTTAGTACGACTTTGGAGATTGAGAAGCGCCGACCTCCTAGGAGAAAGGTTCACTCACGTCAGAAGATTATTACCTTTGAGTCTAGTGGCGTATCTGATCTTGGTTCTATTGTGTGTCATCCCATGATTATGCCCATAGAACCTTTTGAGTCTCCCCGTGAGTTGCCTACTCCAGTTATTGAATCCTCCGATGAGTCAAAGGAAAGGCTTAGGATGGTGCCCGTCACTGAGGATGAGGCTGCTGTCCCTGACGATTATAGTGACGATGAGGAGATTGGTTACCCTAGTGACCTGGACGAGGATTTCTCCCTTGAGGAATCATCTCCACCCCCCTTTGACGTTATTTTAGTCAGGGAGTCGTCTGATGACCCTGAGACTGAAGACGTTCCGGCTGAGTCGGTAGAGTCATCCAATGTTGAAAGCTTACCTGTTACTAATTTAGGTGATGACTTGATAGGACCCATTATTATGGTTGACCCAGAATTAATAGATGTTTCAACGGTATTGGAAGAGTCACCTTGGGATGGTTGTTTAATTTGGGATAATCTTATTGTGATACATCCGGGAGTTATTTCATTTACGGTATCAACGCCTCTTAAAAGTCAAGTTAATTTTGTTACTCCCAGGGATTCGATTTGCCCATCCCTTTATTTTGATTGTGACGACGTACCCACCTCATGGGAAGAGCTGGTCAATGAAGGTTGTGAAGCTTTGGTAGATTTACCCTACGCGAAAGACTTTTCTTTGGAGGACGGTTGCCCTGAGGGTCTGATAGACATTTCATTGATAGCTCCTTTACCTGGGGCCGAAAACTGTTTAGAAATTTTGTCGGATACGATTTTGCCTACCTATGATACGATCACTAATTCTGAAATAAAGGAAGTATCGAATGAGTTGGAAGACTTGTCGGCTGAATTTTCAGTGAGAACGAATCCACTGTTTAATTTTTCTTATGATTTTAACGGCCTACAACCGGAGGCTTGTTCTTGGACGAGTAATCCGTGTTTTGACGTTGAGTGTGACTTAACTTCCCCTACGGAATCACCCATGTCGACTCTCCCTCCGGTTCATTTAACTCGAGTAGTTGATTTATTAGGACATGAGCTAGTCATTTGTAGCCCTTTAAATTTGGAAAAGTTTATTATTACCGCCTCCCCATTAGGCTTACTACGATGGATGTGGGTAAACGTAGTTGGTGACGAACGTTTTCTGCTGGCTATTCATTGCGACATTTTTAAATCAAATTTTAATTCCAAATTTAAAACGAAAACGTTCGGCTCCACCAAAAAAAATTTTGAATTTAAAGCACCCGTGCCACTTGACATAGTTCCGTTATTTTCTACTATTAATTCTAGTCATGTTGCACATGGGTTCACCCCACATGGTTTTAAGTTAACTAGGCGCATTCTTATCCATTTAACCCATCAAAATGCGTCGTTTAATTTACTTGCGAGTTTGTGTCAAAAAGTCTCACACCGTTGTGTAATTGATTTGGTTTTGGATTGTCTCACCCCTGAACGGATGCTCCCGGGCACCTTAGAAATAATAACGAATCGGCTAGTCTATTCTTTACGAATTTTACGGAAGTTTGGTGACATGACATTTCTTTTAAAAGTTTCCACTGATTGGGGCATAGCTCCTATTTTCATCGTTACATACTTTACGCTTTATGCTTTTATGCCACTTGAAATGTCTACCTCTCCGTATATATTTTCCACTATGCTTTCTATTGGGTTGGGTGGTGACAGTTTCCTAGGATCGTTCTCCTTCTCGGTCTCCATCGGAGGTATGTTGGTGGATGTTGTTGAAATTCTTTTTCCTTCTTTGGATAACGCGTATTTGAGGTCCCTCCAAGACCACCTTTTGCCATGCAGGTTCTTCCCCGCCGATGACCTTCCAGGCGAGTACACACAGGTATACTCATCAGTGATGAGTATTTTTAAGAGCGGGAGGATTGATGGAGCCGACTTCCCACGACATGTGGCCAAGGAGCGTCCTCCCTCTGACGATGATGGTGACCCGGTAGATTTGAATGGAGATGTCGGCCCGCAACACTTTGATGACGGCGACAGCATGCTTACGGATGACCCTTGGAAGCGTCATCACAATAGCCGTCCGGAGCGCAAGCCCAATTATTGGCGTCGCCACAATAGCCGTCCGGAGCGCAAGCCCAATTATTATTTATTAATAAATAATAATTGAGTAATATTATATTTTATTAGTTGTTTTATTTCAAAATTATCATTTTTATTTCATGTTTAATTTCATGTATTATTTGTAACATGGTTATGTTATAAAACCATGGTGTATGGTTGTCTTATTTCATTTTCATG
Source organism: Platanthera guangdongensis (assembly GCA_039583875.1). Lineage (NCBI taxonomy): Eukaryota > Viridiplantae > Streptophyta > Magnoliopsida > Asparagales > Orchidaceae > Platanthera > Platanthera guangdongensis. Next base: position 12,187,369 of record CM077155.1, read on the forward strand.
TTGGGCTGCATGTAGCCCTTTTCCCTTGATTGTAAAGCCTATATAAAGGCATGTACTCCTTTGTTTTTCTTTAGTGAATGAATGAAAAGAAAATCAATTTCAAGATTGAAATCCTCCTCCTTCTCCAAGGCAAATTTCTGCCCCCTCTATTCCTCTTCTCCCTTGGCCACCGGCCACCCTTCCCCTCCTCTCTCTCTCTCTCGGCCTCCCTTCCTCTCCTTCCTCATCTCTACCTTGTCTCCTTACTATACGAGACATCTCTTTTCCCCAACCTCCAAGCCGTCACCTCCACTCTCACAAGTCCGGCTACCACCAAAACTCCTTAACCCGAGTTCCACCACCACCCTTCACAAATCCGGCCACCCCACCTCTCACCCGAGGCCTCCTCATCCTCACCAAATCCGACCCACCACCCTATTCCCCTTCCTAAAAATCTTAAAGATCATCTACCATATTCATCCCTTATTTACCATATTCAAAATATATCCCCGTCCTTAAATTCTCTACCTACCATATTTGAAATTATATCATTCCTTAATTATTTCCGATATCCTGCCACCTTTCTCTCTCCTGCCTTATTGGGAAATATTATTTCCATATTCAGAAGATTTCGCCGGGACTTTCCAAATAAAGCGTGATACGAAGAAGGCGACGAATTTCTCTCCCTCCGTCGTATCTCTGGTGGAGCCGTTGAAGAGCGATTCTAGTAGAGTGAACCGGATTCATCAAATCCGGTTGGGTAACGAACATTTCCACCTTTATGTGTTTCTCTTCTTTAGATAGATCTTGTGGCATTGGCAAATTGCGTGGCTTGTGTAACGCTTGAATTTTCGTGGCTAATTTCTTTTAGTTATTGTCGTGTTTATTTCTTTCGTTTAAATTCGTGAGGCGTGGCGGCCCTCGTTTTATTTTGTTGGGAGAGAACCACCCTTGTCCGAATCTTTTATTTTCGGTGGATTCTCTTTTGGTACAACAACGCTCGATCGAACCGTGTGGGTTCTTTTCGCTTGAGAGGACCTCGGCATATCGCCTTGGTATTATCTTAAGGGGCCTTGCGAACCCCCCTGTAATCTTTAATTAGTAACAATATTAATTGTTTCGTTACTGCGTTAAATGCTTGAGTGTGACGTGAGAGTTATCGGAGAACGTCGTGTTAGTTCCGTCGGCCACCCATAATGCTTGAAAGAGTAAGCCTACATCAATTTGGTATCAGAGGGAGGTTCTCGTCAATTTCCTAATTGGCACTCCTCCCCCTTTTCAAATTAAAACAAATAAATTTCAAATTTCAAAATTCAAATTTCGAATTTCAAACTTTCAAATTTCAAAATTTCAAATTTCAAATTTCAAATTTCAAATTTCAAAAATTTAAATTTCTAATTTCAAATTTCAAAATTTCAAATTTCCAATTTCAAATTTCAAAGTTTAAAATTCAAAATTCAAATTTCCAATTTCAAAAAAATCCAAAATTATGGCCTATGACGTTCACGTTTCCCGGTTGAACTTTTGGTATGATAAAGCCATGACTAAGTTTTCCCCTAGTCAATGCCACACTTGTCCTACTTATGACGGTTTAGGGTGTCCTAAAATTTTTAGGGATTGGCTTAAGGGTATCGAACTTCATTTTAAGTGTTATGGATGGGATGACCCCCAAAAGATTCACTTTGCCCGAGAACGGTTAATAGGTCAGGCCCAGTTATTTTGGCTGAACGAAGAGCGGCGTGTTGGTGGTTATCAACATAATTGGCAGGCGATGCGTAGCCTCCTTTCAGATCAATTTGATCCCGCCTATCTCCGTACTACCAACACCGAGCCTGTAAGTGAGTACGGCTTACTACATTATTGTCACACCGACCTAGACCTCACCTTTAGTACGACTTTGGAGATTGAGAAGCGCCGACCTCCTAGGAGAAAGGTTCACTCACGTCAGAAGATTATTACCTTTGAGTCTAGTGGCGTATCTGATCTTGGTTCTATTGTGTGTCATCCCATGATTATGCCCATAGAACCTTTTGAGTCTCCCCGTGAGTTGCCTGCTCCAGTTATTGAATCCTCCGATGAGTCAAAGGAAAGGCTTAGGATGGTGCCCGTCACTGAGGATGAGGCTGTTGTCCCTGACGATTATAGTGACGATGAGGAGATTGGTTACCCTAGTGACCTGGACGAGGATTTCTCCTTGAGGAATCATCTCCACCCCCCTTTGACGTTATTTTAGTCAGGGAGTCGTCTGATGACCCTGAGACTGAAGACGTTCCGGCTGAGTCGGTAGAGTCATCCAATGTTGAAAGCTTACCTGTTACTAATTTAGGTGATGACTTGATAGGACCCATTATTATGGTTGACCCAGAATTAATAGATGTTTCAACGGTATTGGAAGAGTCACCTTGGGATGGTTGTTCAATTTGGGATAATCTTATTGTGATACATCCGGGAGTTATTTCATTTACGGTATCAACGCCTCTTAAAAGTCAAGTTAATTTTGTTACTCCCAGGGATTCGATTTGCCCATCCCTTTATTTTGATTGTGACGACGTACCCACCTCATGGGAAGAGCTGGTCAATGAAGGTTGTGAAGCTTTGGTAGATTTACCCTACGCGAAAGACTTTTCTTTGGAGGACGGTTGCCCTGAGGGTCTGATAGACATTTCATTGATAGCTCCTTTACCTGGGGCCGAAAACTGTTTAGAAATTTTGTCGGATACGATTTTGCCTACCTATGATACGATCACTAATTCTGAAATAAAGGAAGTATCGAATGAGTTGGAAGACTTGTCGGCTGAATTTTCAGTGAGAACGAATCCACTGTTTAATTTTTCTTATGATTTTAACGGCCTACAACCGGAGGCTTGTTCTTGGACGAGTAATCCGTGTTTTGACGTTGAGTGTGACTTAACTTCCCCTACGGAATCACCCATGTCGAATCTCCCTCCGGTTCATTTAACTCGAGTAGTTGATTTATTAGGACATGAGCTAGTCATTTGTAGCCCTTTAAATTTGGAAAAGTTTATTATTACCGCCTCCCCATTAGGCTTACTACGATGGATGTGGGTAAACGTAGTTGGTGACGAACGTTTTCTGCTGGCTATTCATTGCGACATTTTTAAATCAAATTTTAATTCCAAATTTAAAATGAAAACGTTCGGCTCCACCAAAATAATTTTTGAATTTAAAGCACCCGTGCCACTTGACATAGTTCCGTTATTTTCTACTATTAATTCTAGTCATGTTGCACATGGGTTCACCCCACATGGTTTTAAGTTAACTAGGCGCATTCTTATCCATTTAACCCATCAAAATGCGTCGTTTAATTTACTTGCGAGTTTGTGTCAAAAAGTCTCACACCGTTGTGTAATTGATTTGGTTTTGGATTGTCTCACCCCTGAACGGATGCTCCCGGGCACCTTAGAAATAATAACGAATCGGCTAGTCTATTCTTTACGAATTTTACGGAAGTTTGGTGACATGACATTTCTTTTAAAAGTTTCCACTGATTGGGGCATAGCTCCTATTTTCATCGTTACATACTTTACGCTTTATGCTTTTATGCCACTTGAAATGTCTACCTCTCCGTATATATTTTCCACTATGCTTTCTATTGGGTTGGGTGGTGACAGTTTCCTAGGATCGTTCTCCTTCTCGGTCTCCATCGGAGGTATGTTGGTGGATGTTGTTGAAATTCTTTTTCCTTCTTTGGATAACGCGTATTTGAGGTCCCTCCAAGACCACCTTTTGCCATGCAGGTTCTTCCCCGCCGATGACCTTCCAGGCGAGTACACACAGGTATACTCATCAGTGATGAGTATTTTTAAGAGCGGGAGGATTGATGGAGCCGACTTCCCCACGACATGTGGCCAAGGAGCGTCCTCCCTCTGACGATGATGGTGACCCGGTAGATTTGAATGGAGATGTCGGCCCGCAACACTTTGATGACGGCGACAGCATGCTTACGGATGACCCTTGGAAGCTTCATCACAATAGCCGTCCGGAGCGCAAGCCCAATTATTGGCGTCGCCACAATAGCCGTCCGGAGCGCAAGCCCAATTATTATTTATTAATAAATAATAATTGAGTAATATTATATTTTATTAGTTGTTTTATTTCAAAATTATCATTTTTATTTCATGTTTAATTTCATGTATTATTTGTAACATGGTTATGTTATAAAACCATGGTGTATGGTTGTCTTATTTCATTTTCATGTTGGGCTGCATGTAGCCCTTTTCCCTTGATTGTAAAGCATATATAAAGGCATGTACTCCTTTGTTTTTCTTTAGTGAATGAATGAAAAGAAAATCAATTTCAAGATTGAAATCCTCCTCCTTCTCCAAGGCAAATTTCTGCCCCCTCTATTCCTCTTCTCCCTTGGCCACCGGCCACCCTTCCCCTCCTCTCTCTCTCTCGGCCTCCCTTCCTCTCCTTCCTCATCTCTACCTTGTCTCCTTACTATACGAGACATCTCTTTTCCCCAACCTCCAAGCCGTCACCTCCACTCTCACAAGTCCGGCTACCACCAAAACTCCTTAACCCGAGTTCCACCACCACCCTTCACAAATCCGGCCACCCAACCTCTCACCCGAGGCCTCCTCATCCTCACCAAATCCGACCCACCACCCTATTCCCCTTCCTAAAAATCTTAAAGATCATCTACCATATTCATCCCTTATTTACCATATTCAAAATATATCCCCGTCCTTAAATTCTCTACCTACCATATTTGAAATTATATCATTCCTTAATTATTTCCGATATCCTGCCACCTTTCTCTCTCCTGCCTTATTGGGAAATATTATTTCCATATTCAGAAGATTTCGCCGGGACTTTCCAAATAAAGCGTGATACGAAGAAGGTGACGAATTTCTCTCCCTCCGTCGTATCTCTGGTGGAGCCGTTGAAGAGCGATTCTAGTAGAGTGAACCGGATTCATCAAATCCGGTTGGGTAACGAACATTTCCACCTTTATGTGTTTCTCTTCTTTAGATAGATCTTGTGGCATTGGCAAATTGCGTGGCTTGTGTAACGCTTGAATTTTCGTGGCTAATTTCTTTTAGTTATTGTCGTGTTTATTTCTTTCGTTTAATTCGTGAGGCGTGGCGGCCCTCGTTTTATTTTGTTGGGAGAGAACCACCCTTGTCCGAATCTTTTATTTTCGGTGGATTCTCTTTTGGTACAACAACGCTCGATCGAACCGTGTGGGTTCTTTTCGCTTGAGAGGACCTCGGCATATCGCCTTGGTATTATCTTAAGGGGCCTTGCGAACCCCCCTGTAATCTTTAATTAGTAACAATATTAATTGTTTCGTTACTGCGTTAAATGCTTGAGTGTGACGTGAGAGTTATCGGAGAACGTCGTGTTAGTTCCGTCGGCCACCCATAATGCTTGAAAGAGTAAGCCTACATCATATGGGCATGACCCTTCAGTAACTGCCAGAGTTAATTCCTGCCGTTTCCAGTTCCCGCCATTTCCTTGAATTTGGTTTTTTTTTCTTGAATTTGGAAACGCCCTAGGTCAGGGGCGTGACCTAGGGATGTGACCCGCAGAACGGAAATTTTGGCGGTTTTTCACCAACGTTCCCAACTTTCAAGACAGCGGTTCCGAGCCTTACACGCCCTAGGTTACGGGCGTGACCTTCTAGAAAAATGCCTATAAAGTCCAGAGAAAGTCAGGAGCTTGGGGGAATCTAGAGAGGCATCTAGGCATGCATTTTGGAGTAGTTCGGTAGATTAGTTTTCTCTTTTTACGCATTTCTTTCATGTACTTCTCTTTTACATAGAATAGTTTTGCTTTATGTTATTTTCAATTTCAATTAATTTCCTTTTAGCAATTATGTCTTTCCTTTCTCTTCATGTAAGTTTTACATCAAGTCAAGTAGCTAATTTCATTAGCACTTGATAATGATGAACTTTGAAAGTGAATAAAACTCTTTTTGTCAAAGCTCTTTATTTATCACTATTGATCTATATTTGATTTATTTTGTGTCGAATTCATATTTCGTGAATATTTTCTTTGATCCTAGATCCGTATCTTAAATGACCGAGAGGTTGTAGATACGAGTAGATCGTTCAAAGATAAAAGGAGTTGCATGCACTCCTCGAGAGAGGACGACATAAATCCGTCAGATTAGAGTCAAATCCAATAGCGGGGTTCACCGCTTAAAGCAAGCTTAGGGGTTTCGACTATCCGAGGAGTCTTAATCGACGAACCTAAGGTTACTCAAAAGCACGAGATCGAGAGAGATGCTTTTGTATTTTAGGAACCTCCACGGTAGAAGTAGTTAATTTAGAGCTTGACTTTCATAAAGAGTTTATTTTAATTCAAGGTGAGTTTAGATCAAGTGCTAGTTTTTAATTTATTTTCTTTCATTTAGTTTAATTTAATCTCTCTTTGTATTTAGATAAAATAATATTAATTTGGGTGAGTAGGAGTAGTCAACAGTCCCCGAGTCTAAATATGACAATTCCTATACTATATTTCGATATATAAAATTGCCTATTTCGAGATTATAGTTTTTAATATTTTTAGAACTATTAAAATTCTCCATCAGTTACCCATGTGTGCGCACCATTTATGCGGGTACATGCTTGTCACTTGCTTGTCCGTGCGCATAAGGCATTGCCCTCCTTCCGGGGAGCTTCTGGGTCTCTAGGTGAGTGCAGCTTTGTGCGCACAACTCGTTTGGTTGTGTTGGCCCGCCTTTGAGTTCTAGGTTGAAATCTTCCTGGTTGGACTTAGAAAATGCAGAGGGAACCCCATCAAATGCACCCAAAATTTTGCGGGTCATGATTCGCGAAGCTACAAGTTCGAAATTTTTTGTCCCTGGTTCTTTTTCTTTGGGGTCGTGTACTTTGGATTCTTTAACCAAGTGTTTGTCGTAAGGAGCTTTTTCATTTTCTTTGTTTTGTTTTTGGGGTGAGAAGACATTTCTGTTAGACCCGGATTCTTGCATTGATCACTTTGCGCCACTCATGTCTGCTTTGCAAGTTAAAGGTTTCGCGGTGGATTCCAAGACTGTGAGTCGTTCAATTGATTGCTTATGCACGTCCCTTGCACTTTAAGTGGTGCCTGCGACACATTGCATGAACATCCTGCTTCTTTGTGCTTTGTGTGCTGTGTTGGTGATGAAGTGTGTTGCTTTTCATGTTCTCCCATGTATTAACACGTAAGTATGATGTTGTGTGTTAGCATGAGCTGTTATCGTGGGGCATTAGTGCTGCTGGCAGATTTTTGGACATGACATGGAGGGTTATTTTTCCCCCCGTGTCCTAGAATCTGGGACGGACTTGGTGTCCATTCTTGTGTGGAAGCATAGAAAGACTTGGAATCCATTCTTATCAAAAGTTAAGACAGTGCCTTTTTTAGGCGTTGGTCGTTAATGGCGCTTGTGCCTTAGAAAGTTATAATGATGTGGGCTTTCGTGAGTGCAGAACTCAAGGAGTCCTAGGGTCTTGGTGTGGAGCAGTGCTGGATGGCTTGAGCGGGCCCTAAGATGATAGTTACGAGGGTAGGTCCATCACAGTAGAATGAGTGTGTTATTAAGCTATGCCATTCAATTGGCTGTAAAGAGTCCGAGCGCCAAGAAGAGAAAGTTGATGTACCAGTTGCAAACAAAAAACACACAAAACACCAAGATATACAGAGGTTCACCCCAAGTGTGGGCTACTTCCTCTCCCCCTTCCTCCTTTATTCCTTCTCGTATTCACCAAAGCAAAGTACAGATTACAAAGTTACAAGGATCAAACCGATCCTACCTCGCACCTCTTAGTTTGGACAAGATAGTGAAGAAACACCTTCTGAAGAAATCCCTACAAGAACACACCTTCGTATGAATCTCCAGAACTCCAGCCGTTATCTGCTAAAACAACAGCAGCCCTCTGGGTCACCTTTTTTTCGTACCCTAAGCCCCCGATGACCAGGACTTAAATACCCCGTGAAAAACAGCCAGAGACAGCGATCGTCGATCGCCAAGCCGCGTTCGACGATCGTCAAACGCCGAACCGCGTTCGAGATAGCGATTGTCGATCGCCAGGCCGCATTCGACGATCGTCGATCGCCAGGCCGCGTTAGACGATCGTCGATCGCCAGGCCTCGTTCGACGATCCTCGATCGCCAGGCCGTGTTCGACAATCGTCGATCGCCAGGCCGCGTTCGAAGATCGTCGAACGCCCAGACAGAGAATGACCCTTGGAATGACAGTTTCGCACTCTTGTTCCTCTAAGCTCACTTGGGCTAACCCGGTGTGAGAAACAAGAGGTCAAGAAGTGTTCCACCACTCCAACATTCTCCCTCTTGGTGGACAATTCTCACACAATAAGGCAGCTCCTTCACCTTTCCTCTTCAACCCCACGGCTGTTGTACACCATTCAAATTTTGCAACAGGAACAGCCGTGGTAAGAAAATCAGAGCTATTCAATGCAGTGTCGATTTTCTCCAATCGAACCACCTGCTTCTCCACCTTCTCCTGGATGAAGTGATATTGGATATCAATGTGCTTAGTCCTAGCATGGAAATCCGGATTCTTGGCTAACTGAATAGCCCCTTGGCTATCACACCACATCTTCACAGGACCCTGCTCAAAACCGAGCTCCAGGCACAGCCTTCGCAGCCATATGGCCTCCTTACTAACATGTGTTAGAGCTATGTACTCCGCTTCCGTCGACGAGAGTGCTACCACTCCTTGTCACCGACTCATCCAACTGATAGCTCCACCAAATAATGTGAAGACATATCCACTGGTGGATTTCCTGCTATCCAGATCACCTCCCCAATCTGTGTCCACGTGGCCAACCACGTCTAGGGATCCTCCTTCACCAGTACCTTCAAAACAGATGGAATAATTTGAGGTACCGCGAAGATACCTGAAAACGCACTTCATAGCATTCCAGTGCTCCTTCCTAGGTTTGGCCATATACCGGCTCAGGACCCCCACTGCATGTGCGATGTCAGGACGAGTGCACACCGTGGCGTACATCAAACTTCCCACTGCACTAGCATATGGAACATTTGCCATGTCCTCGATTTCTTCGTGTGTCTTGGGACACATCTCAGTAGACAACTTATGTAAGACCCCCCCTTTTTTTTTCCTTTCGGACACTGGGGTCTTAGGCCCAGAACCGCCGTTTTGCGGTGACTCCTTCACGCCCTGAAGAGTCATCACCACAAAGCGCCGATTCTGCCGGCCATTTCGATCACATAAAAGTAGCAAAATAATGAAGTAAATGTAAACTATCTGTCCACAGAGAATCACATGACATAATAAATATAACTCCACGAAGGGAGTGTCCACAGAAAATAACATCAGAGTAGCAAAACGGGCTTATGCCCGGTACATCAAATCCTCACTACAAGATCTCTCATGCAGAAACAAAAGTAGAAAACTGCTCAGGGTCGAGACTCACGGTCCCGGCTGTGTGAACTCCGGAGCTAGACTGCCCCACCTCCAAGCGCACCGGTCTCTGGGGCTGCTCCTCCATGCTGGTCTCTGCGATCCCCTAAATGATGCGGTTTGAAAACCGTTAGTCTAAAAGACTAAGTCCTATCATCCCCCACCCCTTCCCCCACGGCTCCTAGGCACCGAGCGGAGAGGAAGAAAGGGGAGGACTTGAAGGTGGAGAATATCAAAGCAGATGGCAGCGGTCCTATTCTAACAAGTTCTATAGCATATAAATACAATAAGCTGTAATATGAAAGGTAACCTTCACTTATGTGAAAAACACATAAGCCAAGGGGTCTTTTACAAGGCTCCCATCGTATAAAAAGTCCCATACCAATTTATACGCTAGGGTGTCGGTGGTCAAACAGCAGTAACTAAGTATATCAAAATTAACCTTAATTTATAAACTTGCCCACACAAGCTTATAGACTAAGGGGTCGTTTTGCAGGTCCTAAGGTATAAGCGTCCCATTCCACTTATACTTTAGGTGTCAAGGTTAAAGGTAACGATTATGCCATGACATGCAAGTGGGTATGATGGACATGCAAGTGCAACACACACACCCGACTCTGTGCACACAGACCTTTAGTTCCCCCTTTCTGGAGCCGTAACCTCCCAGGATACCTCCGTAGTGGCAGACGGAAGCGGTGGGTTGGGCCTCGCCCACCTCTAAACCAGTAAAGCACTACCGGTCAGACCTATCGTACGCCTCAACGCTTGGTGTACGAAGCGGACTCCTGCGTACTCTTGCCGGCTGGCGCACCGGACTTCTGTTGGCGAAGTGCTAACCACACTTGCCGAGTCAACGTTTTGGCGTCGGTGCATCGACCCTCCAATACCGAAGACCCACCACCTTAATTTCCTTTCCTGTTATGCACATGCAAATTAGCGTAATCAAGAATCGAGCCAAAGCTCCCCGGACCAACACGTCCGACTCAAGCAATCGAGTCGAAGCTCCCCGGACCCAAAGTCCGCCTTTTAACCATCCGAGCCGAAGCTCCTATCCAACCTCTGGTGCCATCAGTGTTGTGGAATGTGCAACCCTAATTACTACGTTACTCTTTTCAGCTTGTTAAACAATTTACGTTAACCCAGGACTGCCCCCGGTATTCCCTGTGAAGGGCTCTCAAGGGGCACTAGGAACTGTGTTGGGATTACGCCCAGCGTTCCCTTTCGCAAGGTACTTATTTTATTATTGGTTGATTCCCTTACCCATTATTTTCTCATATTTCGATATGCTAATCCTAGGGTAATTTAACTCCAACTCTCCTTGGGTAGGACGATCTTTCGTCGGACCCGGACGCCTATAAACCTAGACAAAACCACACCCTACCCACTCATCTTCCTTAGATGCAGCCCATTCCACAGTCCTTACAGCAACCCATCAGTACCCTTCATACGTGCCCTAATTCACATCCAAATGAAATCCTGCAGTTTTGCTATATGCAGACCACTTAAGCTACATGACTCGTGAAAAGGGAAGTACATGAAATATTCATCCAGTACCCTTATGATAATTATTAGAGGTCTAAAACGACATTTGAAGCATAAATCCAGAAATCCATAATTTTCCTAATTTGTCTGATAATTAATTTATTTAATCTAGTGTCCCAAAAGGCCCAGGTTTGAACATGAAGTACCATTTTCACGCAAGATAATAATCCACAAAATTTATGATAATTACAAAATGCCTAATCAACTCTAAATCCTAAGTCTTCCAATTTTTCAGCAAGGTTTAGGCCTTTAAATTTAATTTCAAAGATGCCCCATAAAAAGTCATTTTAAAAGATTCTATAGTAATAACACCTCCAAAAATTCAGAGAAAATTCAGGGATGATTGTGATGGACTACAAGTACCCTAGAAAAAGTTTCATAATTTATCATTTGGAAAAAAAGCTATATTTGATTTTCTTATGAACTCTCTAATTTAAGGGTTAATGAACAAAGTATGCTAATCAGTCATCAAATAATTCCACAAATATTTCCATATGATAACATTGAGCTAAAAACACTATGCAGGAAGTTTCATGATTTTTCAGTAAGTAATGGCCTCTGACAAGAATTATTAATATGTAATCAAAATAAAGCACTTGTGAAGTAGATGCCCTAAATAGATACCCAAAAATTCTAACAAAATTCATACAAGCTTATTATAACCTAAAATCAACTCTGCTCATGTTTCATACCCTCTCTATGGGCAGTGAGACCACAATAGCCAAAATAATTATTAGGGCATTACTATGGATTACAAATGAAGTGCTATAACCATTGTCCAAAATTCCTCAAGTAAATTGTCAGAGGCTCAAAATACCCTAGCCCCTTCACTACCCAAATTTGGTTAAGGTTCAAGATGTTTAGCTAACCTAAACCTACACTACAAGTTTTAGGTCCTAAGCTAGGGTTAGAGTTTTGGGGGCTCTACCATTTTCAAAGTCAGCTAATACTTTTAACAGAGGGTTATATATATCCTAGGAACCTCCTTGCAAAAGTTGAAGTTCATTCAAGGTGTTTAGGACTCATACCCTTCACAAGGCCAAATGGTCCCTCCTTAGGGTTTGACCTAGGAACTTAGGGCAAATCTATTCCTCCCTATCCCATATTCCATGGGGAGTTGATGAGTGCCCTAACAAGTCAGTGATCCAAATTTCAGCCTCTGTTGAGGTGATTGGGTCACTCAAAATCAAAAGTGCAACTTTTGACCAAAATGCCCTTTTTAAGGTATAGCTAGGGTTGGGTCAAAACCTAATCAAAGCACATCCAAATTGAATGAAATTTTATACAGATACCTAATTGGAACCCAGGGACCACTCACCAAGATTTGGGAGGGTTTGGAGGTGTTTAGGGCACCTATTTAATTTATCTAATAATTATTAAATATTTACAAAAACTATAGAAATATTTTCTCCAAAAATTCCCATTTTTGTGCAGGCCCTAGGTATATCTAGGATAGACTCTCTGCCAAAATTTCAGCTAATGTGGGCTAGGGGTGAAGAGTGGGCACTCAATTTAATGACTGCCTAGCCCTAAGGGTATGTCCCACCAAAATGGGTGCCCTGGTCAAACCAGAAGCCTAAATGGGTTCAAACCAATTGTAAAATAAAGTAGACAGGAAGGGCTACAAATCATGTGTTGATCATTTTCTCATATAGAGCATCTAACTATTTTTAAAAATTTAAAACATTAAATGTCAAAAGTGTGACAGAATGAAATAAATAACATTAATTTCCTATAGTTTATTACTGATGCAGCACGAATCTTGGCGCAAGGATCAACGACATCTGGTCATCGTCCTCATTGAGCCGACGGCTGAGATTCGTCCCGCCTGGAGCGATTTCCAAGCCCTGCCGCCGGCGATCCAGCCCCTTCCCCGGCCGGCCACCGCCACCAACACCTCCGTTGAGGTGGTGGCTATCGCCAGGCGGCGGCTCCGCCGCCGGAGAGGCGTTTTCCGGCGGATATAGCAAGAGGTTTTCTTGCCGAAACCAGGAAAAATCCCGGATTGGATCGGGCTCAATTGAGCCCGAAACTCAAGCCTAATTAATCCTAAGATCTACCCGCGGGTTAAGGAGAGGAGGAGAACCTTCCTGGCGGCCTGGATGCGAGAGGAGCGACGGGATGCCATTGACGACGGCGGCGGCGCTCGGCTTCTGCAACTGCACAGTGGAATGGCTCGTCTCCTCCAGGTAAACGCTCCAAAATGATCCCCTCGGCTCCCTGAAGGTGTTTAAATGGCAAATGGGGGAGAGGGGAGGCTGGTTCTTCAATGGCCATTAACACCATTAAAGGTGTGGCTCGGGTTGTGTGGAGGGGGGCTGAACCCACCCCTTGGTGGTCGGGAAACGGCTGGAATCAACTCCTCTCTCCTAGAGGAGTTGATTGCAGCCATAATTGGTGGCTGTTAGTCTCCCTTGGCCGGCCTCTCACTTCCCCCTTCTTCTTCCTCATTTTCTCTCTCCTCCATTATCATGGAGAGGAGCTCCTTTCTCTCTCCTAGTCACCTCTGGTTGACTAGTCAGCCTCACCAACTAAATGCAGCCCACTTGATTATGATGGTCATGGGAATGGGTTTAGCCTAAGGGAGAAGTGGCTTGGGCTTGGGTTAGCCCTTTTTGGGCTAAGTTTGACTTGACCCAAATGAGGGTTGACCTTGGTCAATTTGACCATCTAGGTTGACCCCATTGGGTCCTGGGTGACCCATTGGCTTCCCTTAGGGTCTAGGTAGGGTTATGTAGGGTTACCCTGTACTTTGGAGGTCACATACCCTTAGTAAGGGTACTTTGACCAGGTTAGGGCTTGAGTTGACTTGGGTCAACCTGGCCTCTAGGGCTGACCCCAATGTGTCCTTAGTGACCATTTGACCTCACTTTAGGGTTAGGAGGGCATAGGAGGGGTCCTTTAGGCTAGGAGTAGGTCAGTTGGCCCTAAGTAGGCTAGTTTGACCCATTTAGGGCTAGGGTTGACCTTGGTCAACTGGGCCTCTTGGGTTGACCCTAATGGGTCCTTTTGGCTCTAATGGGTCTCCCAAGCATTAGGGGTGTTGTGGTAGGGTCTTGGGTTTAAGGTGTAGCCCATGGTCATCCTAAGCCATTGTTTAGAGTTCTACTATTTGCAGACCATGATGGTCTCCACCTTTTTGTCCCCTATCTCCTGGCCCATTTCTGGCTTCCTAGGGTTTGTCATGACCTAGTCATGGCTAAAATCATTCTTAGGGGTCTAGTTGGAAATGGGATGTTACAAATCCCAATAAACAAAACAAAGATTTCGTCCCCGAAATCAAGGTTGGGCCTACGGGTCTTACTACTGAAGGAAAGAGTCTCGTAACATCCCATTATGACGCCTTGTTTGTTAAATTAGATTTTTCGGGAAAACTTAGGTCTAAGACCCTTTCGCCCAATCAAACAAAAATCCCAATAAACAGGGATAAGCCCCCAATAAACAAAAGATAAGCCTCTATCTGCCTAGAGCAGCCCTTAGTATACTTAAAACAGAAAAAATAAATTAACATCTTGAGGGGTCTGAGAGGTATACCTGACTGAACTGCTCGGGGTATCTTTGTCGCATCAGGTCCTGTGGCTCCCAGGTATGCTCCTCCTGGCCGTGGTTCCTCCACAGGACCTTGACTAGTGGGACCTTCTTGCGTCGCAAGACCCGCACTCCTCGGTCGTCGATCCTCACAGGCTCCAAACGAACCGACCGGTCTGAAGCTACCGGCCCTTCGGCGGTCAAAATCTGCTGCTCCGGGCGTAGCAGAGCCCTCCTCAAAGAAGAAATGTGGAAGACGTCGTGCAGTGCTTCCAGCTCTGGTGGTAACTCCAGCCGGTAGGCTAGGGGTCCGATCCGCTCCAGGATCCTGTAAGGGCCCATGTACCTAGGGCTGAGCTTCTTCCTCCGACCATGCACCCGCGAGACTCCATGCATGGGCCGGATCTTCAGAAACACCCGGTCCCCCACCTGGAACTCCACCTGCCGATGCCAGGCGTCATAGTACTTAGCATGTCTACTCTGTGCCTCGAGCATCCTGTCCCTGATCAGCCTCACCTGTGCCTCGGTGTCTTCAACAAACTCTGACCCCAACACTTTTGGATCTTCGTTCTGCACCCAAGAAAGCGGGGTCCGGCATCTCCTCCCGTACAAGGCTTCGTAAGGCGCCATCCTGATGCTGGACTGGTGGTTGTTGTTATAGGAGAACTCGACAAGGGGTAAGAGTTTCTCCCACGGTTCCCTGCGGTCCAAGATGCATAGCCTCAAAAGGTCCTCTAGCGTCCGGTTGGTGCGTTCTGTCTGCCCGTCTGTCTGGGGGTGGAATGCAGTGCTGAAAGTCAATCGCGTGCCTAAGTAAGCTTGCACGGATCTCCACTCCCTGGAAGTGAACCGGCCATCCCGATCCGACACTATCGTCCTGGGCACGCCATGATAACGAATGAACTGTTCCACAAACTTCCGCACCAGTACTCCTACTGAATCATCCTTCCTGATCGGTATAAATCGAGCCACCTTGGCCAACCGATCAACGATTACCCAGATCGAGTCATTCCCTGTCCGAGATCGGGGAAACCCATGTATGAAGTCCATGGCTATGTCATCAAACTTCCACTCCGGCACCGGGAGTGGCTGCAATAATCCTGCGGGGTTCCTGCACTTCGCCTTCACTAGCTGACATGCCTCACAATGGGTCACGAAGTGTGAGACATCCTTCTTCATGCCCGGCCAGTACATCGTCTTCTTCAAATCAGCCGTCATATTTGTGATCCCCGGGTGTACAGAATACCGGCTGCAGTGCGCCTCCATGATAATATCCTCCCGGATCTGGCCTCCCTCCGGTATGTACACCCGTCCTCTGAAGCACACCAGGTCGTCCCTCAGTGTGTAGTCTCCTGCAGTGCCTGCCTCCAGAGCTTGGAAGATGGGTTCCAACTTGGCATCCTGCCTCTGTCCCTCTCTGACCCGGTCTCTGATGTCATCGGTAACGCCTATCGCGGCCAAGTACTCCTCATAGAGCTCAGGATCATCAGACGATACCAGAGTAATGTGCATGTCCTCTAGTCTCTGCAGCAGCTCCATAGACATCAACTGAGGCTCTGCTCCTGCTGTGGCAGCTCTCCTACTCAGTGCATCCGCTACCACGTTCGCCTTCCCCGGGTGGTAATGCATCTCATACTGATAGTCAGAAAGGAACTCCACCCACCGCCTCTGCCTGATGTTTAGTTCCTTCTGTGTGTCCACGTACTTAAGGTTCTTATGATCGGAGTATATGTCACAGTGGACTCCATAAAGGTAGTGCCGCCATATTTTTAGTGCGAATACAACTGCTCCCATCTCCAGGTCGTGCACTGGGTAGTTCTTCTCATGGGTCTTCAGCTGGCGGGAAGCATAAGCTATGACGTGTCCGTTCTGCATCAGTACTGCTCCCATCCCCTGATATGATGCGTCGGTGTAGACCTGAAATCCCTCCCTCCCCGAGGGGAGAGTAAGAATGGGAGCCGAGGTCAGCCGATCCTTCAGCTCCTGGAAAGCTGTCTGGCACTGCGGGGTCCACACGAACGGTGCCTCCTTCTTCGTCAAGGATGTGAGCGGGAGGGCGATTCGAGAGAATCCCTCCACGAACTTCCGATAGTAACCGACAAGTCCTAGAAAACTCCGTACGTCAGTGGCTGTTTTCAGCTACGGCCACTCCGAAATAGCTTGAATCTTTGCCGGGTCCACTGCCAGCCCGGCTCCGCTGATAATGTGGCCTAAGAAAGCCACCTCCTTCAGCCAGAACTGACACTTACTGAACTTCGCATAAAGGCGATGCTCCCGCAGTCTCTCCAAGGTCAGTGCCAGATGTCGTGTGTGCTCCTCCTCCGTCTTAGAATAGATAAGGATGTCGTCTATGAATACTATGACGAACACATCCAAATAAGCCTCGAAGACCAGGTTCATGAGGCTCATAAACGCCGACGGAGCATTCGTGAGCCCGAAGGGCATCACGATGAACTCATATAATCCATATCGGCTACTAAAGGCCGTCTTCGGAATATCCTCCTCCTGTATCCGCAGCTGGTAGTAGCCTGACCTCAAGTCCAGCTTCGAAAAATAATGGGCTCCCTCCAGCTGATCGAACAACTCGTCTATCCTGGGGAGCGGATAGGTATTTCGGACGGTCAGCCTGTTTAGTGCTCGATAGTCGATGCACAGGCGTAAAGTGCCGTCCTTCTTCTTCACGAATAGGACAGGAGCTCCCCATGATGAGGAGCTCGGCCTAACAAATCCTGCTTCCACCAGCTCCTGCAACTGTGTCCGAAACTCCGCCAACTCCTTTGGGGCCATCCGATAAGGGGCCTTGGATACCGGCTTAGCCCCTGGCACCAACTGAATCTGGAAGTCCTTCTCCCTATGCGGAGGTAGTCCTGGCAGCTTATCCGGAAAAATATCGGCGTAGTCACGAACCACCGGAATGTTAGCAATCAGGTCCTTCTCCTCAGTCATCTCGAATAATACTTGGTATACCTCGTCCCCTTGCATATGAGCCTTAACGGCCTGAATAGATGAAAGCAGGCGACGAGAGACCGGTGTAGTACCTTCGAATGTCGCATAAGTATCGTCGTGGCTCAGCATGACCCTCCTTGCTGGGCAATCAATCTGGGCTTGGTTCCAGACAAGCCATGTCATGCCCAAGATGAGGTCGAAGTCCGGCATCCTCAGGATCGTCGCCGGGGCCTCGAGTGTCAACCCGTCTATGGTAACCTCCAGGAGGCACTTTTTTGTGGACTGGATCTCCATCCCATTGGGGAGGCACACCCTCCTGGGTAGTCCCGTATAACAACGAATCTGATCCAGGTCCTTGACGAAATCCTCCGACACAAAGTTGTGCGATGCCCCCGTGTCGAACAGGGTATGGGCAGGCTTGCCGCACACCATCACCATTCCTAAATCAGTTTGAAAGAAACTCTGGTGTAAGGTTTTCTAACCTAGGTCGTTTAGTAGTTCTATTAACACTTAATATGAGTAATGAATGAATCCAAAATTAAGATTACTCTCATACCTGCAATAACCCTGTCCGGGTTCCGGGGCTGTGCTAAGTCCAAAGCGTAAATCTGCTCCCCATTCTGCCTGCGGTCGCCTCCCTGGTAACCACGTCCTCGGCCGCGTCCTCGGCCTCCGAAATGCTGGGCCGGTGGGCCACCCCGTGGTGCTGGAGGTGGTGCCCCCCTCATAGGGCAGTCTCTCCGGAGATGTCCCACCTGGTGACAATGAAAGCACTCCGGCGGGGGATACGCCATACCCCGGGGTCTCTGCATCTCCTGGATCCGGAGAGGTTGAGGGGCCAAAATCACCTGCTCTCTCGGCTCCTGCCTCAACTCCTGACGAGGCTGCTCCTCTGCCCTCCTTCCATCTGGTATGGTGTCTCGCCGCTGATCATTTCGGGCCCTCCGGCCCTGGTCCTCCGCTTGCCGTTTTCGGCCCCGAGTGGTGTGCCAGTCGGCCTCCATCCTCTTCGCCATCTCCAAAATCCGGGAGATGGGCCCGTCAGAGACAAAAAGCAAAGCCTCCCTCAACTCCTCTTTTAGGCCCTTATAAAACCTCTTGACGTAGCCTGCTTCGTCCAGCTGATAGGAGCCCGCATATCGGGCCAAATGATCGAACTCTCGGTGGTACTCCACCACTGTCCTGGTGCCCTGCCTCAGCTGCAAGAACCGCTCCTCCAACTCGTCCCTGGCCGACTGAGGGACAAAGTGCTCCAGCAGCGTGGCCCTGAACTCTTCCCAAGTGATTTCTGCAATCTCCCTATCAGCAAAAGTCGTGTCCAATAGCGTCTTCCACCACCGCTTAGCATGTGACTCCAAGCAAGATACTACTAGGGCCACCCTCTCCTCCCAAGGGCATCGTATCCCAGTCAACATCTCGTACATAACATCCAGCCACTCCTCTGTCCGTACTGCCGACTCTGTCCCTAAGTATGATGGGGGAGAGAGTCCTCGGAAGGTGCTCATCCAGTTGGCCCCTGGGTTTGGCTGCTGGGCTGGAGCTTGCTGAGCCCGGAAGGCCTCAAGGATAGCTGTAAGGGTCTGCCCCATGTCTGACTGGAGGAAAGGTGTGGGGACCATGGGAGGTGGTGCAATGTCTGGAGTCTGCTGAGCTCCACCTTGTGGGGTGGGCTGAGCTGGGGGCTGCAAAACGAACTACATTAGTAGGTAATCGACTCAATGCCTAATGAAAGTGGACAATTTACATGTGATTCCCCCCATATGGGCACACCACTACTTCCGCTGCTTAGTTTGTCCCCAAACTAAACCCGCGCGGGGGTGACCCAGGGTTGTGGACGGCTACTTTTCGATCGAGGTCTGCTTTGATACCACTTGTAAGACCCCCCCCCCTTTTTTTTTCCTTTCGGACACCGGGGTCTTAGGCCCAGAACCGCCGTTTTGCGGTGACTCCTTCACGCCTTGAAGAGTCATCACCACAAAGCGCCGATTCTGCCGGCCATTTCGATCACATAAAAGTAGCAAAATAATGAAGTAAATGTAAACTATCTGTCCACAGAGAATCACATGACATAATAAATATAACTCCACGAAGGGAGTGTCCACAGAAAATAACATCAGAGTAGCAAAACGGGCTTATGCCCGGTACATCAAATCCTCACTACAAGATCTCTCATGCAGAAACAAAAGTAGAAAACTGCTCAGGGTCGAGACTCACGGTCCCGGCTGTGTGGACTCCGGAGCTAGACTGCCCCACCTCCAAGCGCACCGGTCTCTGGGGCTGCTCCTCCATGCTGGTCTCCGCGATCCCCTAAATGATGCGGTTCGAAAACCGTTAGTCTAAAAGACTAAGTCCTATCATCCCCCACCCCTTCCCCCACTGCTCCTAGGCACCGAGCGGAGAGGAAGAAAGGGGAGGACTTGAAGGTGGAGAATATCAAAGCAGATGGCAGCGGTCCTATTCTAACAAGTTCTATAGCATATAAATACAATAAGCTGTAATATGAAAGGTAACCTTCACTTATGTGAAAAACACATAAGCCAAGGGGTCTTTTACAAGGCTCCCATCGTATAAAAAGTCCCATACCGATTTATACGCTGGGGTGTCGGTGGTCAAACAGCAATAACTAAGTATATCAAAATTAACCTTAATTTATAAACTTGCCCACACAAGCTTATAGACTAAGGGGTCGTTTTGCAGGTCCTAAGGTATAAGCGTCCCATTCCACTTATACTTTAGGTGTCAAGGTTAAAGGTAACGATTATGCCATGACATGCAAGTGGGTATGATGGACATGCAAGTGCAATACACACACCCGACTCTGTGCACACAGACCTTTAGTTCCCCCTTTCTGGAGTCGTAACCTCCCAGGATACCTCCGTAGTGGCAGACGGAAGCGGTGGGTTGGGCCTCGCCCACCTCTAAACCAGTAAAGCACTACCGGTCAGACCTATCGTACGCCTCAACGCTTGGTGCACGAAGCGGACTCCTGCGTACTCTTGCCGGCTGGCGCACCGGACTTCTGTTGGCGAAGTGCTAACCACACTTGCCGAGTCAACGTTTTGGCGTCGGTGCATCGACCCTCCAATACCGAAGACCCACCACCTTAATTTCCTTTCCTGTTATGCACATGCAAATTAGCGTAATCAAGAATCGAGCCGAAGCTCCCCGGACCAACACGTCCGACTCAAGCAATCGAGCCGAAGCTCCCCGGACCCAAAGTCCGCCTTTTAACCATCCGAGCCGAAGCTCCTATCCAACCTCTGGTGCCATCAGTGTTGTGGAATGTGCAACCCTAATTACTACGTTACTCTTTTCAGCTTGTTAAACAATTTACGTTAACCCAGGACTGCCCCCGGTATTCCCTGTGAAGGGCTCTCAAGGGGCACTAGGA
This sequence comes from Platanthera guangdongensis, assembly GCA_039583875.1. NCBI lineage: Eukaryota > Viridiplantae > Streptophyta > Magnoliopsida > Asparagales > Orchidaceae > Platanthera > Platanthera guangdongensis. The sequence goes on from CM077155.1 coordinate 12,208,152, forward strand.
ACTGTGTTGGGATTACGCCCAGCGTTCCCTTTCGCAAGGTACTTATTTTATTATTGGTTGATTCCCTTACCCATTATTTTCTCATATTTCGATATGCTAATCCTAGGGTAATTTAACTCCAACTCTCCTTGGGTAGGACGATCTTTCGTCGGACCCGGACGCCTATAAACCTAGACAAAACCACACCCTACCCACTCATCTTCCTTAGATGCAGCCCATTCCACAGTCCTTACAGCAACCCATCAGTACCCTTCATACGTGCCCTAATTCACATCCAAATGAAATCCTGCAGTTTTGCTATATGCAGACCACTTAAGCTACATGACTCGTGAAAAGGGAAGTACATGAAATATTCATCCAGTACCCTTATGATAATTATTAGAGGTCTAAAAAGACATTTGAAGCATAAATCCAGAAATCCATAATTTTCCTAATTTGTCTGATAATTAATTTATTTAATCTAGTGTCCCAAAAGGCCCAGGTTTGAACATGAAGTACCATTTTCAGGCAAGATAATAATCCACAAAATTGTTGATAATTACAAAATGCCTAATCAACTCTAAATCCTAAGTCTTCAAATTTTTCAGCAAGGTTTAGGCCTTTAAATTTAATTTCAAAGATGCCCCATAAAAAGTCATTTTAAAAGATTCTATAGTAATAACACCTCCAAAAATTCAGAGAAAATTCAGGGATGATTGTGATGGACTACAAGTACCCTCGAAAAAGTTTCATAATTTATCATTTGGAAATAAAGCTATATTTGATTTTCTTATGAACTCTCTAATTTAAGGGTTAATGAACAAAGTATGCTAATCAGTCATCAAATAATTCCACAAAAATTTCCATATGATAACATTGAGCTAAAAACACTATGCAGGAAGTTTCATGATTTTTCAGTAAGTAATGGCCTCTGACAAGAATTATTAATATGTAATCAAAATAAAGCACTTGTGAAGTAGATGCCCTAAATAGATACCCAAAAATTCTAACAAAATTCATACAAGCTTATTATAACCTAAAATCAACTCTGCTCATGTTTCATACCCTCTCTATGGGCAGTGAGACCACAATAGCCAAAATAATTATTAGGGCATTACTATGGATTACAAATGAAGTGCTATAACCATTGTCCAAAATTCCTCAAGTAAATTGTCAGAGGCTCAAAATACACTAGCCCCTTCACTACCCAAATTTGGTTAAGGTTCAAGATGTTTAGCTAACCTAAACCTACACTATAAGTTTTAGGTCCTAAGCTAGGGTTAGAGTTTTGGGGGCTCTACCATTTTCAAGTCAGCTAATACTTTTAACAGAGGGTTATATATACCCTAGGAACCTCCTTGCAAAAGTTGAAGTTCATTCAAGGTGTTTAGGACTCATACCCTTCACAAGGCCAAAAGGTCCCTCCTTAGGGTTTGACCTAGGAACTTAGGGCAAATCTATTCCTCCCTATCCCATATTCCATGGGGAGGTGATGAGTGCCCTAACAAGTCAGTGGCCCAAATTTCAGCCTCTGTTGAGGTGATTGGGTCACTCAAAATCAAAAGTGCAACTTTTGACCAAAATGCCCTTTTTAAGGTATAGCTAGGGTTGGGTCAAAACCTAATCAAAGCACATCCAAATTGAATGAAATTTTATACAGATACCTAATTGGAACCCAGGGACCACTCACCAAGATTTGGGAGGGTTTGGAGGTGTTTACGGCACCTATTTAATTTATCTAATAATTATTAAATATTTACAAAAACTATAGAAATATTTTCTCCAAAAATTCCCATTTTTGGGCAGGCCCTGGGTATATCTAAGATAGACTCTCTGCCAAAATTTCAGCTAATTTGGGCTAGGGGTGAAGAGTGGGTACTCAATTTAATGACTGCCTAGCCCTAAGGGTATGTCCCACCACAATGGGTGCCCTGGTCAAACCAGAAGCCTAAATGGGTTCAAACTAATTTTAACATAAAGTAGACAGGAAGGGCTACAAATCATGTGTTGATCATTTTCTCATACAGAGCATCTAACTATTTTTAAAAATTTAAAACATTAAATGTCAAAAGTGTGACAGAATGAAATAAATAACATTAATTTCCTATAGTTTATTACTGATGCAGCACGAATCTTGGCGCAAGGATCAACGGCATCTGGTCATCGTCCTCATTGAGCCGATGGCTGAGATTCGTCCCGCCTGGAGCAATTTCCAAGCCCTGCCGCCGGCGATCCAGCCCCTTCCCCGGCCGGCCACCGCCACCAACACCTCCGTTGAGGTGGTGGCTATCGCCAGGCGGCGGCTCCGCCGCCGGAGAGGCGTTTTCCGGCGGATATAGCAAGAGGTTTTCTTGCCGAAACCAGGAAAAATCCCGGATTGGATCGGGCTCAATTGAGCCCGAAACTCAAGCCTAATTAATCCTAAGATCTACCCGCGGGTTAAGGAGAGGAGGAGGACCTTCCTGGCAGCCTGGATGCGAGAGGAGCGGCGGGATGCCATTGACGACGGCGGCGGCGCTCGGCTTCTGCAACTGCACAGTGGAATGGCTCGTCTCCTCCAGGTAAACGCTCCAAAATGATCCCCTCGGCTCCCTGAAGGTGTTTAAATGGCAAATGGGGGAGAGGGGAGGCTGGTTCTTCAATGGCCATTAACACCATTAAAGGTGTGGCTCGGGTTGTGTGGAGGGGGGCTGAACCCACCCCTTGGTGGTCGGGAAACGGCTGGAATCAACTCCTCTCTCCTAGAGGAGTTGATTGCAGCCATAATTGGTGGCTGTTAGTCTCCCTTGGCCGGCCTCTCACTTCCCCCTTCTTCTTCCTCATTTTCTCTCTCCTCCATTATCATGGAGAGGAGCTCCTTTCTCTCTCCTAGTCACCTCTGGTTGACTAGTCAGCCTCACCAACTAAATGCAGCCCACTTGATTATGATGGTCATGGGAATGGGTTTAGCCTAAGGGAGAAGTGGCTTGGGCTTGGGTTAGCCCTTTTTGGGCTAAGTTTGACTTGACCCAAATGAGGGTTGACCTGGTCAATTTGACCATCTAGGTTGACCCCATTGGGTCCTGGGTGACCCATTGGCTTCCCTTAGGGTCTAGGTAGGGTTATGTAGGGTTACCCTGTACTTTGGAGGTCACATACCCTTAGTAAGGGTACTTTGACCAGGTTAGGGCTTGAGTTGACTTGGGTCAACCTGGCCTCTAGGGCTGACCCCAATGTGTCCTTAGTGACCATTTGACCTCACTTTAGGGTTAGGAGGGCATAGGAGGGGTCCTTTAGGCTAGGAGTAGGTCAGTTGGCCCTAAGTAGGCTAGTTTGACCCATTTAGGGCTAGGGTTGACCTTGGTCAACTGAGCCTCTTGGGTTGACCCTAATGGGTCCTTTTGGCTCTAATGGGTCTCCCAAGCATTAGGGGTGTTGTGGTAGGGTCTTGGGGTTAAGGTGTAGCCCATGGTCATCCTAAGCCATTGTTTAGAGTTCTACTATTTGCAGACCATGATGGTCTCCACCTTTTTGTCCCCTATCTCCTGGCCCATTTCTGGCTTCCTAGGGTTTGTCATGACCTAGTCATGGCTAAAATCATTCTTAGGGGTCTAGTTGGAAATGGGATGTTACAACTTACTCCCAACAAGCATAGGAGCACCGATAGGCTTGCAGTCAGCCATGTTGAACTTTTTCAACACCTCTTCGACATACCTTTGCTGTCCAAACCAAAGCTTCTTCTTGCTACGGTCTCTGGAGATCTGCATTCCCAAGATCACATTTGTTGGCCCCAAATCCTTCATTTCGAATTTGGTAGAGAGCATTTTCTTGATTTGTTGGATCATCTTGACACTATTCCCCACGAGTATCATATCATCTACGTAGAGTGTCAAGAAAGTAAAATACTCCCCATTCCTCTGGAGATAGACACAGTGGTCAGAATTTGTCCTTTCAAACCCCACATCCATCATGTAGGTGTCAAACTTCTGATACCACATCATCGGTGATTGCTTAAGACCATGAAGGGACTTCTTCAGCTTGCAAACCAGATTTTCTTTGCCCTTGGCCTCAAACCCCTCTGGTTGCCTCATGTATATCTCCTCCTCCAGATTTCCGTGAAGAAACGCCGTCTTCACATCCATTTGCTCAACCTCCAAGTCATGCGCTGCCACAATAGAGAGAACCAATCTGATTGAAGTGAGCTTAGCAACCGGCGAGAAAATCTCGTCATAATCCACGCCTTCAACTTGGGAGAAACCTTTTGCAACCAACCTTATCTTGTATTTCTCCACGGTGCCATCTGCCTTCACCTTCTGCTTGAAGACACATTTGCTCCCAATGGCCTTCCTTCCCTTTGGAAGCCTGCACAGACTCCAAGTCTGATTCTTCCGCAAGGAATCCATCTCATCAACCATCGCAAGCTCCCACTGGTTCGCATCAGCCCTTAACCTTGCATCCCAGGCTGAATTGGGATCTTCACCAAGCATGTTAAGGCAATAGTGTGCTCCAATTGCACTAAGAGAGAACCAGAGTGGTGCCCTCCTTTCTCTCATTCAACGCCTCAGAAGTGGGACATCAGTCACCTCATCTTCTGATCCATCATCAATGTTCACCGTCTCTAAATCGTCTGATTCTGAATCAGACTCAGCACTAACAGTCGTAGCCCCTTGCGCATCAACCTGAGAATCAACTTCTATGCTTCTGATTACTGTTTCCTCCTCTGTAGCCCTTGACTTCCTCGCTTATGTGTTGACCTATGGACTGAGTTCATGAAACACCGCATCTCTGCTGATCGTCATAGTCCTGGTCACCTGGTTCCAAAGCTTGTACCCCTTGACGCCTTCTTTGTACCCCACAAAGATGCACTTCTCGGACTTCATATCAAGCTTTCCCCTTTTCTCTTTTGGAATGTGAACGTAGGCATCACACCCAAACACACGAGCGTAAGACAGATTTGGCTTCTTCTTGAAAATGGCTTCATAGGGGGTACACCCCTTCACTGCAGAGGTAGGGGACCTGTTCTTCATATGGTTGGCTGTAGCCACCGCTTCAGCCCAGAACTCCGCCCCCAAACCAGCCCAACTGCGCATGCACTTGCTCTTCTCCATCAATGTCCAGTTTAGCCTCTCTGACACTCCATTCTGCTCTGGGGTGTAAGCAGTGGTTTTCTGCCGAGCAATGCCCTGCTCAGTACAGTACCACTCAAAAGCATCAGAACAGTACTCGCCTCCGTTATCAGAACGAAGGACTTTCACTTTTCTCTCCAACTGGTTCTCCACCAGGCTCTTGAAATCCTTGAACCTACCTAGAACCTCTGACTTGGACCTGAGAAAATAGATCCCGAAATATCGTGAATAATCATCAGTGAAAGATACAAAGTACCTAGCAGCGCCGAGAGATGGAGCTTGAGTCGGCCGAACACGTCGCTATGTATCAGATCCAGCACTGATGTTGCCCTCGTACCTGTTCCATGGAAGCTGACTCGGTGCTGCTTGCCAAGTAGGCAGTGCTCACAGAACCCAAAGCTCGTGGTGCACATCGGCACACCATCCACCATCTGACTTGATGCCACGATCGACATCGCCTTCTCACTGATATGTCCAAGCCTATGATACCATAGCTTGGACTGCTCCTCCTGGTCATACTTCTTGCCTTCAGAGATAAGTGCCCCGCTTTGAACCACTGTATCAACAAGTAGTTTATACATTGTCCCATGCCTAACTCCGTTGGCAATCACCATTGCCCCTCTGGTCATCTTGCATGAATGCTTGTCACAACTAAAAGTCACTCCTGCATCCGCCATAGAACCCACTGAGAGCAAATTCCTGCTCATCTCAGGAACATGCATCATACCCGGAAGAGTCTTCGTGGTCCCATTTGACAGCTTGAGCATCACCTTGCCACGTCCTTTGATCTGCACTGCAGTATCATCCCCAAGCATGGCATCACCACCTTCAAACCTCTCATATTAACTGAACCAATATCTATGAGGAGTCATGTGATATGAGGTTCCCGTGTCAACATACCACACATCAGAATCCTTCTAAGCAACACATGCAGCCGCAATGTACATGTCACCGCCGTCGGTCTCCTTCTTTGTACCTGAAGTTGACCCTGAAAGAAAACGGTTGTCAACCTAAATCACCAAGAGGGGGGTAAATAGGTGAGTTGAGCGTCTTTTGCAGAATAAAAAATGATTAGAGCACAGCACAGAACTATCTACCAATATCACAGACGACACAAGATTTATAGTGGTTCCCCGACCTTGGGTATATTCACTTTCCCTCACCGATCTAGCAATCAACTAGACTCGACTACTCCACTATCTCGGATAAAAAACCGATCCTACCCTCGGAACAAAGTTCCTACAAACTCGATCCAAACAACGGGATCTACACCTTGGAAGGTAACACTTCCTACAAACTCGCAGTGAAAAACTCCTACACTCGGAGAAACTTTCTCCTACAAGATTAATAAAGTTTTGGAGAAATTATACAAACAGTAAATCCAATCAGATCTGATGAAACAGCCAGAAACTTCTTCTTATGGACTTTGCAGCACTATCAGAAATCGGTGAAGAGAATCTCGGCCCAGATATGGATCTTCTTTGATTTTACAGAATCAGAGAGAGAAGATGAACAGTGATGTCGATCTCGATCTGTAACTTTCTTCAGAATGAGTCCTCTGAAATTAGAAGCAGTGGCCGAAGAAGATGGTGTCGGCGGCGGCTTCTGTTCCGTGAGAGACAGACAGAGGAGTCGGCTGAAAACTTTCTCAAAATAGATTGACAAGAAGGCTTGGAGAATACTTAGGGTTTGTCATTTTCTGATAAGACTTTATATAGGAGAGAATAACGGTCAGAATCGATCATAATGATGTACACGTGAACCAATCATGTCGCGTGATTTGAAAATCCTGTCAGAAAAAGACTTAAACAAAATTTCAGGAAATTTCAGCCATATACATGAGTAAGAGAAGATCTACTCGAGTAGTTGAATAACTACTCAAGTACATAAAGGAGAACATACTCGGGTATATAAAGATAGGCTACTCGAGTATGTATAGTGACTTACTCGAGTACATGAAGGATCTACTCAAGTATAAGAAAGACTACTCGAGTATATTACATAAACTACTCGAGTACTTGAAGAACTACTCGAGTGGAATACTTGGAATAAATTCTGAAGACGTCAGCAAGCAGCTACTCGAGTAGTTGAACTAAACTACTCGAGAGGAAGTGATCTACTTGAGTAAGTGAAAGTTCTACTCGAGTAAAAAGACTTAGAAAATTCTGGAGTTAGGAAAATTTCAAAGTACACGAGTGAAACACGATCTACTCGAGTAGGTATAATGAACTACTCGAGTATGATTCTATCTACTCGAGTATGTGAGTATACTTACTCGAGTATATGAGTGTCTATACTCGAGTCCATGACTTAGAAGAATTTTGATGAGTGAGGCCTTTAATACTCGGGTATAATGAGTGATCTACTCGAGTATATAAACATGCTACTCGAGTATATGACTAAGTCTACTCGAGTACATAACTTAGCTACACGAGAGATACACTTAAGTACTCGAGTACAAGGTTTCTTTACTCGAGTAAATTATTCTCAATCTACTCGAGTACTTATGGACCTACTCGAGTAAAAGACTTAGAGAATTTTTGTTGTTGGAAAAACTCTTTCTTCTAATGTAGTCAACTTCCAATCCTTTTTCTAGGGTCCAATAGCTTGAATATGAAGTGTATCCCAATAGAGAGACCACACATGAGTCAACAACTTGGAATATGTAATGAGGGATTACATTGCACAGTTCCTGTGTTTGGTGACCCACTATGGACTGACATTGGTCTACACCTCCCAGTGAAATTCCTGCAAACATATAACTCAAATCAAGCATCAAATACAACTTAATTCATCTTAGTTCCAGGGTGACTTCATCAAATCTGGGTTAGTGTGGATGTAATACCCAACAATCTCCCCCTATTTGTTGAAGTCAGAACCCTTTACACTAAGGTGAATTATAGACATAAAAGAGACTAAGTAGAAAAACATGAGCAGGTAAGCAATATACAATGAAAAAGATAATTAGACAGAAATTTAGTATTGTATATATGTAAATTTCCAAAAACATCAAGTCTACAACTTGTCATTTCAATCTCTCAACATCTTTTAGGTTTAGGCTTTGGTTTGCTGCTTATCCATCTTTTCTTGTTGTCTTCTTAGATAGCTGAAAGGCTTAGGGAAATATTTAGGAGGCCTTGGAGGAGCAGCAGGATTATTTCTCCCAAACTCTCTGTCATGGATCTTCCTTTTTAGCATTGATTTCTCATATAACTCCCATTCCTGGGAACTGTAATGAATGCTCCTGTTCTCATTGAGATCCATAACTAGCCTGAGTGTGTCCAAAATTAGAGACTTGGAAGTTGGAGACCAAGCTTCAGCATGTTCAGTGGCTTTGGAAGGAGTAGACCTACTAGCAGAGGGGACTTCACCATACTTCCTTTTCTTCTTGTAGGTTCTGATCTCTGGAGGAGCTTGAAGGAAGATATCAGCAGGGTCTTCTGGAGCATAGGAGTCTGGAGGGTCAACTGTGTCTCCAGGCCTAGGAGAGAAAGTGGGTTGCAGAGGAACAGCTGGGGAAGTGACATCTGTAGCTAGAGGGTTGAGATGATGGGGAATGATGTTGGGATCAACTGCAAGGTCTGGCCAAATCTGATTGTGCATCCAGACAGCAGTGTCATAGGTGTGAAATTTGACACTCTGTATCTGGGCTAGCACATCATCATGAATGGTCTTTACATGAGCTTCCCATACATCTGTCTTCTGGGCAGCAGATTTTTCTACCTAGTCTTTGAGTTCTTTTATCAAACCCTCCCCTTTTCTGATTTCAACAGATAGTTTCTCTATGGTGTCATCTTTGAAAATGCCAACTTCTTCACAGATTGTCATTTTGTTAGCCTCATTTTTCTTGTCTAGTTCTATCTGATTGTTTGCCAGGGTGACACCTTGTTCCATTACATTCCCAACACTAGTGATAGTGTGGTCAAGGGCTTTGCCACCAAGTTGAAATAAATACTTGAGCTTGTCAGTGTTATGCTGAATTTCAGCAAAGCCTCTGCTCATCTCAGTCTCAAGAGCAGTTACCTTGTCAGTGACTATCTTTAGAGAGGTGTCAAAGTAAATTCTCTGTTCTTGAAGAAGAAGTGCAATATTTTGCAACAAAGCTGAGGAGGAAGAGACTGTAGCAGCAGCAGAGGGAGCAGCAGTAGGGATAGGAGGAGTTATCGAAGGAGCATTTCTTCAATGATGACAGAGCTGAGAGCTCTGGTGGTATGAATTATAGCATCCCTTTCTTCTGTATTATGGGGAAGGGAGAAATCTTGGTTTCTGAGAGGGGCCTCAGCTGGCTCTGGAGAGGTCTCATAAGAAATAAGAATGGTGTCTTGCTTGTCTTTTGGGGGATCTGGAGATGGTGTTGGACTCCTGGCTGGAGAATGGGCAGGAGACTGTGCTGGAGTGGAGTCCTTGTGATATTCAACGGTTGGAGCTGGAGGAGATAGAGGAGAAATGGGCATCACTTATTCAGAAAGCTCTGCAATCATAGCATCTATGGCAGCAGCTGTGGACAAAAGAGATTCTTGATGTAACTGATCTGAAGGAGTGGCTAGACTTTGTGGAGTATGAGGTAGGGAAGGAATTTCTGGCTGAGGAGAGGGCTGCCTGGCTTGGCTAGAAGGAGCAGGCTCACCCTCACTTAGTGCACCAGAGGAGCTGGCCACATGATGAGGAGAGGGAGATGGAGTCCTGTCCTCTATAGCTGGAACCTATGGAACTTCTGAGATCTTGGCGGCTTGGGCAGAATTTTTTAGCTTGAGATCCCATCTCTGAATGGAAGGGATGGAGACCTTCTTCATGTGGTGAAGAGGGGTCCCTTTGGAGAAGTTGAAGACCTCAGGATTTGTTTCATGGAGGAGCAGAGAGATAATTTTTGCGTAGTTGGGAGATTTTAAACTGACCTTTATTTTATCCAGAATCATCATACCAAATTGGTATTTCTTGCGGCAGACAATTGCTTGCATTATGTCGAAGAAATATAGAGGAATGTCCCTTATGGAGTTGGTCTTGCAAAGCAGAATCTTGCCAATTATATCAACTAGAAATTTTCCTTCAGCATTCATGTCTGACCTTTTAAATACTGAGCTTCAGAAGAAATGCCACAGAAAAGGGCTGTTCTGTCAGAGTATTCATCATCTAATTCATCTTCTTCATCTATAAGCGGTAATCGGAGAAGCTGAGAGACAGAGGTCTTGGTGAGCTTGATTTTCACACCTTTCACTTTTGATTTTAGGACAAGTCCATGACACTTGACCTTCAGGTTTGAGAAGAATTCAGCAACTTCTTTGAATAAAATTCGGCAGGGTTCCTGGAGGATGAAGGAGAGGCCGGCGGTGTCGAGAAGGATGAGAAGGTTGTGGAAGTCATCTGAGAGCTCTGCAATACCTGCAGTGACGAGTTCTGATCCGACGCCGATCTTGGAAGAAGCGGCCATGGCTGCGGTTGACTGGAAGTGGTGAGGAGGGAAGCGGCTCTGCAACAGCGGCAGTGGCGAGTAGGCGAAACGGTAGAGTAGGCGAAGCGGCAGAGGGTACTCGAGAGAACGAGATGATTTCGTGTAGGTTGCGTTTTTCGGAAATTCATATATATAACCCTAAATTACATCTAATTAATTTGAAGGAAATTAACTAAAGCGAGGGAAGAGGCGGCATTTAGCCTTGGGTGGCGAATAGAACAAATTTCAAATCCTGGGAAACAGTACACGAGAAAGATATAGACTACGCGAGTAGGTAAGAGGTTACTCGAGTAGATCTCAGAAATTACTCGAGTCGGTCTGTAGAAAGTACTCGAGTAGGTGGAGAAAAATACTCGAGTAGGTAAGTGACTTACTCGAGTAGGCACACTCTTATATCCGAGTAAGGGAAGAGTACTCTAGTAGGTAAATTAATGTACTCGAGTATGTCAGTAGTTACTCGAGTAGGTCTGCAGTGACTCGAGTAGGTGAATTAACATACTCGAGTATGTCTTATGCTTCTCGAGTCAAACTTTGAAAAAAATTTAGAAAATGTAGATTTTGACTAACCCCTTGGAATTACTTGCTTCTTAGTCATCCAGCCTTCTTTAGTCCTCTTTGTTGAGCATCCCAAGCTCAGTCTTGAAGAACGAGAACTTGGTCTCGTCCAGCGGCTTTGTGAAGATATCTGCAACTTGCCTATCTGTAGGCACATATTGGAGATTTATGTCTCCATGCTCCACATGTTCCCGGATGAAGTGATACCTTAGCTCGATGTGCTTTGTCCGGCTGTGGGAGACTGGATTGCGGCCTATTGCAATTGCACTGGAAGAGCCGCAAAACTAAGGAATATCCTTGAACTGCAGGTTGTAGTCCTCGAACTGATTCTTTATCCATAACAATTTTGCGCAACAACTGCCTGCAGAGATATACTCTGACTCGGCCGTTGAGATTGCGACACAGTTCTGCTTCTTACTACTCCAGGAGATTAGCCTTCTTCTGAAGAATTGGCAAGTCCCCGAGGTGCTTTTCCGGTCGTCTTTGCTACCTGCAAAATCTGCATCTGAAAACCCAATTAGTTCGCTGTCATTACTTCTTGGGTACCATAAGCCAAGATTTGGTGTGCCTTTAAGGTATCTCAGGAACCGCTTTGCAGCAGCATAATGAGATTCCTTAGAGTTCACCTGAAATCTAACACATACACATGTTGAAAACATTATGTCAGGCCTACTGGCAGTAAGGTAGAGCAAGGATCCAATTATGCTTCTGTACTTGGTTTCATCAAAAGGTTTCCCTTTTTCATCCTTGTCCAGAGACATAGTTGAGCCCATTGGAGTCCTCATAGAGGTTGCGTTCTCCATTCCGAATTTCTTAATTAGCTCTTTGGTGAACTTGGTCTGTGAGATGAAAATTCCATCGTCAGATTGTTTCACCTGAAGCCATAAGAAATTCTTCAGCTCGCCCATACTGCTCATTTCAAACTTCCCTTGCATAAGTTTTGAGAACGTTTTGCAGAGGTTGTCATCTGTAGAGCTAAAAATAATGTCGTCGACATAGATTTGCACTAGCAAAATCTTGTCTTTTATTTCCCTAAGAAATAATGTCTTGTCTATCTTTCCCTTTGTGAACTTGTTCTCAAGTAGAAAGGTAGACAGCATTTCATACCAATCTCTCGGAGCTTGTTTCAGACCATATAGGGCCTTGTGCAGAAAATACACATAATCAGGAAAGTTAGGATCAACGAAACCTGGAGGGTTTTCCACATACACTTCCTCCTTTATGTTACCATTTAGGAAGGCCGACTTCACGTCCATCTGATAGACGGTGAAGCCTTTGAAAGCAGCATATGCTAGGAACAACCTTATTGCCTCCAGCCTCGCCACTGGAGCATATGTCTGGTCGAAGTCGATTCCTTCTTCTTGACGATAGCCTTTAGCGACGAGTCTGGCCTTGTTTTTTATGATAGTTCCGTCTTCGTCCATCTTGTTCCTGTAGACCCATTTTGTTCCAATGATGTTCTTTCCTTTGGGTCTTGGAACAAGCATCCACACATTGCAGCTCTTGAACTGATTTAGCTCTTCTTCCATTGCCATTATCCATGATGCGTCTGAGTTTGTTTCCTCAAATTTCTTTGGTTCAACCTGTGAGAGAAAACTCAAATGAAGATTCTCATTAGTTGTACCTCTTCGAGTTCTGACACCATCCCGGGGATCTCCTATGATCTGGTCCATGGGGTGATCCTTCAGATGTCTGAGCTCTAGAGTTCTTGCATCTGGATTATCTTCAATCACTGGAGTGATTTCTTCATCCTGGATGACTTCTTCATTTTGATCATCAGCTTCTCCAATAGGAGAGGGAGTGGTGATCTTAATGAACTTCTCGCCTTTGTCTTCGGACGGATCATCCAAGCTAGTTTCTTTCAGCTTTTCACCTGCATCTTCAATGAGCACACTAGACGGATTGCTTTGTAGCAAGCTCGTCTCATCAAATACAACATGTATCGATTCTTCCACCACCAGGGGTTTTCTATTAAATATCCTATATGCCTTACTATGCCTACTATAGCCTACAAAAATACCTTCAAAGCTCTTTTCGCTGAACTTGGTGGTATGATACTTACCATTGTTAAGTACGAAGTATTTACAACCAAAGATTCTAAAGTATGAGACTGTTCGTTTCCTGCCTTTCAGAAGTTCGTAAGGTGTCTTATTGTGGTCTTTGTTTATGAGTGATCGATTTTGCACGTGGCATGCAGTGTTGACGGCTTCAGCCCAGAAGTACTCCGGTAGTGAAGCATCACTCAACATGGTCCTGCAGGCCTCTATGAGTGTTCTGTTCCTTCTCTCAGCCACTCCATTCTGTTGTGGAGTACGAGGAGAGAAAAACTCATGAAAGATACCTGATCTTTCACAGAATTCTGTCATGGCCCCAGATTTGAACTATGTTCCGTTGTCACTTCTGATTTTGACTATGGAGCAGTTGTATTCATTCTGGACTTGCCTGACAAAATTAGTAAAGATGTCGAAGGTATCTGACTTGTGTTTCAGAAAGAACACCCACGCAAAGCGCGAGTGGTCATCAACAATTACCAATGTATAGTCCTTACCTCCTAAACTTCTAATTTGCAGTGGACCAAACAAGTCCATGTGCAGTAGATGCAGACATCTGTTAGAGTCTTTGCCAATAATGCTTTTAAAGGTAGCCCTTGTTTGCTTGCCTTTTACGCATGCATGACAGGGCCTGTCTTTGACGCATTTGGCATTTGGGGCATCACGTACTAAGTTCATTGAAAATAGTTTATTAATGGTTTTGAAATTAATATGTGCTAGTCTCTTGTGCCATTGGTCACCAAGAGACGCACTATCTTTTGCTAAAAGACACACTGGAGTAGAGGAATCAATACAAATGAAATTTAAACAGAAAATGTTCCTGCTTCGAGTGCCGGATAGAATCGTTTCCATATTGTCAACGGATTTTATCAAGCACTTATCAGCATGGAACTCAACTATGTATCCTTTATCGCAGAGTTGGCTTATGCTAATGAGATTGTGTTCCAATCCTTCGACATAGGCCACATCCGAGAAGGATACATTGCCGTTAGTAACCATACCATAGCCTCTAGTAATTCCACGGTCTGAACCTCCAAAGATGACCTTTGGTCCATTCACAACTGGAGAAAAGTTCTGAATGAGGCTTCTAGTCCCGGTCATATGCCGAGAGCATCCGCTGTCCAAGTACCAGATAGGCGTTTTGTTGGCCTTTGGACATACCTGCAATCATGATCAATTTGCCTTAGGAGCCCAAACACGTTTGGGTCCTTGGTCTCGAGTTAGAGTGCTCCCCCTACAAGTGTTAACATTATGAGCGGTCTTTCTCATATTGCTGACATGAGGGGTTGCAGCATTTCTGGAATTGAACCAGCAATCTATGGCGAAGTGACCAACCTTGCCACAACACCAACAGTCAAATCTGTTGTACCTTTGCCTCAAAATCTCCTGCTTGACTTTTTGGAATTTTGGTCTAGTAGGGGTAGCATTCTTGGAGGAAGATGCCTCATGATGATGGCAATCACATGGCTTCTTCTCCTTTATGGGCTTCTCTACAACAGGCTTTGTCGTTGGTGCCTTCTTGAAGTTGTGCCCATGATTGAAAGGGCCATAGCTCTGAAGAATAACTTCTTCATAAGGTGCCTTAAAGACACTCTCGCCAAAGTTTCGGGGTCGAGCCCATCCTTGATAGCGGGACTTTGGCTCTACGTAGGTAGGCCTAGCAAAGTGCCCATAGGATGAGTCAAAATCAAACTCATTTGATGGAAAGATGACCTTTTTGAATGTCGTTTGATTTTGAGGGGCTTTCCCCTTTTCTTCGACTGACGCCTTTTTGGCGGCCTTATTTTTTCGTTGATTCTTGTTTCTCCTAGAGGATTTACTAGGAGCTTCTTCATGGCCTAGTCCTGCTCCCTTGGCCTTTGCTGAGAATTCAGCAACGAATGGAAGAACTGTTTTGGGCTTCGAGAAACTCTCAACAAGTTTCCTTTCAGCCGCAAGTTCGGGTTCCAATTCTTTGATGATCTTCTCCTTAAGGTCAAGATGCTCAAGAGCCTTGTTATATTCTTCAATAGCATTATTGAAGTTTTCTTCGAGGGAGTCAGTCTTTGAGACTTTCTCTCTCAAGATGCTCTCTTCGGCTTTTAGAGATTTGATCTCTTTAGCCTGAGTATTCATGACTCGACGACATTTGTCGTAAGCCATGATTAACTCCTTATACTGGGTCATTAACTCTGACTCATCGTCAGAGGAGCTACCCTCGCAATCGTGTTTAGAGACTTTAGAATCTGAAAGAGGGGTATGAGAGTTTACCTTCCCAGTGAACTGGGGCTCTTGTTCATCATTTGTTTGAGCCATTAGCCCAAAGTAAGCTTCTTCTTCTTCGCTTGACTCAGATGAGTCGGATTCGCTAAGAGTCTTGCTCTTTTTGGCTATGAGGCTCTTCTCTTTCCTCTTCTTGTTGTGTGAGGATTTCTTTTCTTCTCTTATACCACCCTCCTTCTTCTTATGAGGGCAGTCAGCAATGACGTGACCTTTCGTGGCTGCTTGATCCTTTTCTTTGTCGATCGCCATCGCGTCGCGATCTTCTGTATGAGGCATCCTTGCCTTTCCATTGTTTCTTTTTATTAAGAAACTTCTTGAATTGCCTTGAGAGTAAGGAGAACTCTCCTTCAGATAGTTCAGAGCCTGAGGTGCTAGGCTCTGATGTTTCTTCTTCTTCATCAACTTCTGGAGCTGGAGCGGGGGAGGCAGCCTTAGTCTTTCTGGAGGTGTCTGCCTTCAGAGCGACAGATTTCTCCTTTAGTGCAGACCCGCCTTTCTCTTCTTCAGCTTTTCTTGTATTGATTTGGAGTTCATAAGACATAAGCTTTCCAAAGAGATTTTGCGGGTCCGTTTCAGCTAGCTTCCCGAACTCCCTGATGGCACATACCTTGTTATCACATTCCTTGGTTAGGGATCTCAAGAATTTGTCGTTCAATTCTCCGTTGGTGAAGACACGGCCATACACCCTTAGGCCATTCACAATTTTGAAGAAGTTTTCAAAGGTGTCGGCAATTGTTTCCTTGTTCCCTTGTTAGAACGCTTCATATTTTTGGTTGAGAAGGGATCTCCGATCATCCCTTACTTCTTCAGTTCCTTCCATCAAAGTGACTAAGGAATGCCACATCTCCTTAGCCGATTGACAGTGAATCAAATTCTCCAGCATCGAGTCATCGACTGCACTTGTTATAATGTTCTTAGTTTTCTTATCGAGAGAGACAAGTGCAACCTCGTCTTTGTCGAGATCCATTAGCTTTTTGGGAACTTTCTTGGTAGGGTCGATAGTGGACACAGTCATGGGAACGTAAGGACCTTCTTCAACGATCATGAAGATCCTTGGATCCACAGCTTCCATAAAAAATTTTATCCTTTCTTTCCATATGGGAAAGTTATTTTTGTTGCACAGTGGAAGCTTGGCGAAATCTTTGCCCTTGTCCATTTTATGGTAGAATCTTTCAGACAACAGATTTGGATCTGATCAAGGTGTTACCTTTTGACGATCAACCTGGCTCTGATACCAATTGAAAGAAAATGGTTGTCAACCTAAATCACCTAGAGGGGGGTGAATATGTGAGTTGCGCGTCTTTTGCGAAATAAAAAATGATTAGAGCACAGCACAAAACTATCTACCAATATCACAGACGACACAAGATTTATAGTGGTTCCCTGACCTTGGGTACATCCACTTTCCCTCACCGATCTAGCAATCAACTAGACTCGGCTACTCCACTATCTCGGATCAAAAACCGATCCTACCCTCGGAACAAAGTTCCTAAAAACTCGATCCAAACAACGGGATCTACACCTCGGAAGGTAACACTTCCTACAAACTCGGAGTGAAAAACTCCTACACTCGGAGAAACTTTCTCCTACAAGATTAATAAAGTTTTGGAGAAATTATACAAACAGTAAATCCAATCAGATCTGATGAAACAACTAGAAACTTCTTCTTATGGACTTTGCAGCACTATCAGAAATAGGTGAAGAGAATCTCGGCCCAGATCTGGATCTTCTTTGATTTTACAGAATCAGAGAGAGAAGATGAACAGTGATGTCGATCTCGATCTGTAACTTTCTTCAGAATGAGTCCTCTGAAATTAGAAGCAGTGGCCGAAGAAGATGGTGTCGGCGGCGGCTTTCGTTCCGTGAGAGACAGACAGAGGAGTCGGCGAAAAATTTCTCAAAATAGATTGACAAGAAGGCTTGGAGAATACTTAGGGTTTGTCATTTTCTGATAAGACTTTATATAGGAGAGAATAACGGTCAGAATCGGTCATAATGATGTACACGTGGACCAATCATGTCGCGTGATTTGAAAATCCTGTCAGAAAAAGACTTCGACAAAATTTCAGGAAATTTCAGCCATATACACGTGTAAGAGAAGATCTACTCGAGTAGTTGAATAACTACTCGAGTACATGAAGGAGAACATACTCGGGTATATAAAGATAGGCTACTCGAGTATGTATAGTGACTTACTCGAGTACATGAAGGATCTACTCGAGTATAAGAAAGACTACTCGAGTATATTACATAAACTACTCGAGTACCTGAAGAACTACTCGAGTGGAATACTTGGAATAAATTCTGAAGACGTCAGAAAGCAGCTACTCGAGTAGTTGAACTAAACTACTCGAGAGGAAGTGATCTACTCGAGTAAGTGAAAGTTCTACTCGAGTAAAAAGACTTGAAAATTCTGGAGTTAGGAAAATTTCAAAGTACACGAGTGAAACACGATCTACTCGAGTAGGTATAATGAACTACTCGAGTATGATTCTATCTACTCGAGTATGTGAGTATACTTACTCGAGTATTTGACTGTCTATACTCGAGTCCATGACTTAGAAGAATTTTGATGAGTGAGGCCTTTAATACTCGGGTATAATGAGTGATCTACTCGAGTATATAAACATGCTACTCGAGTATATGACTAAGTCTACTCGAGTACATGACTTAGCTACACGAGAGATACACTTAAGTACTCGAGTACAAGGTTTCTTTACTCGAGTAAATTATACCCAATCTACTCGAGTACTTATGGACCTACTCGAGTAAAAGACTTAGAGAATTTTTGTTGTTGGAAAAACTCTTTCTTCTAATGTAGTCAACTTCCAATCCTTTTTCTAGGGTCCAATAGCTTGAATATGAAGTGTATCCCAATAGAGAGACCACACATGAGTCAACACCTTGGAATATGCAATGAGGGATTACATTGCACAGTTCCTGTGTTTGGTGACCCACTGTGGACTGACATTGGTCTACACTTCCCAGTGAAATTCCTGCCAACATATAACTCAAACCAAGCATCAAATACAACTTAATTCATCTTAGTTCCAGGGTGACTTCATCAAATCTGGGTTAGTGTGGATGTAATACCCAACAATCTCCCCCTATTTGTTGAAGTCAGAACCCTTTACACTAAGGTGAATTATAGACATAAAAGAGACTAAGTAGAAAAACATGAGCAGGTAAGCAATACACAATGAAAAAGATAATTACACAGAAAATAGACCCTGCATCCTTCTTCTGAATGGCCTTGTTGTGACATTGAGCCTTCACATGCCCAACCTCATTACACTTCCAGCACTTGATGGGCTTCTTCTCCTTGCTCTTGGATCTACCCCGAGACTTATCTCAAGATCCACCTTGCTTATTATCCCTCCATTGAGGGCGAGATCTGGATACACTCAAAGAACCCTTGCTGGCCTTCGTCGAGCCTCCTCTCCTGGTCTTCTCAGATAAAAGAGTAGCACATACTGACTCACTTGAGATCGCCTTCTCTCCATTGCCTCCGATAGCAACAATAACATTGTCCCAAGAATCCGACAACGAATAGAGTAGTGTAATGGCTCTGTCTTCATCTGAGATCTTCTCACCAATAGAGATCAACTGACCCACAACCGTGTTGAAATTGGTCAGGTGCTCTGAAAAAGAATCGCCCTCATGCATCTTCAAGTTGTACCATTTCTTCCGCAACAACAGCTTGTTCACCAGTGATTTTCTCTGGTAGAGAGTCTCCAGCTTCCGCCATAACCCTTGCCCGGAAGTTTCTTCCATAACATTTGTCAAGATTGAATCTGCCAGAAAAAGCCTGATTAAACCTTTGGCTTTCCGATCAGCCTTTGTCCAGGTCGCAACAACCTCCGCAGTCGATTTCTCGATTGGAGGAGGATCAACTATTGCCCCCCACAAATCACGATCCACTAGAAGGTCCTCCATCTTCATCTTCCACAAATCAAATTTATTTCCGTCAAACTTCTCTATCTCGATCCGCACTCCTCCTGAAGCCATCACATAACCTCGCTCTGATACCAAATGTAAAGAGTCTGAGCACCAAGAAAAGAAAGTTGATGTACCAGTTGCAAACAAAAAACACACAAAACACCAAAATATAGAGAGGTTCACCCCAAGTGTGGGCTACTTCCTCTCCCCGTTCCTCCTTTATTCCTTCTCTTATTCACCAAAGCAAAGTACAGATTACAAAGTTACAAGGATCAAACCGATCCTACCTCGCACCTCTTAGTTTGGACAAGATAGTGAGGAAACACCTTCTGAAGAAATCCCTACACGAACACACCTTCGTATGAATCTCCAGAACTCCAGCTGTTATCTGCTAAAACAACAGCAGCCCTCTGGTTCACCTTTTTGCGTACCCTGAGCCCCTGGTGACCAGGACTTAAATACCCTGTGAAAAATAGCCAGAGACAGCAATCGTCGATCGCCAAGCCGCATTCGACGATCGTAGAACGACAAACCACGTTCGAGACAGCGAACGTCGATCGCCAGGCCGTGTTTGACGATCGTCGATCGCCAGGCCGCGTTCGACGATCGTCGATCGCCAGGCCGCGTTCGAAGATCGTCGAACGCCCAGACAGAGAATGACCCTTGGAACGACAGTTTCGCACTCATGTTCCTCTACGCTCACTTGGGCTAACCCGGTGTGAGAAACAAGAGGTCAAGAAGTGTTCCACAACTCCAACATTGGCGAGGGGCTTCAAGTAGTGTGAAAGATGTGGGGCATTCCACTCCTTGAACATGCGATGCCATGAAAAATGGTATTGACAGTGGGGAGTACTTGATTGCATCTATGCCATGGGCACACTTTGTCTCTTCTATTAGTGTTTTTCCCTTATCATCGCGGACATGGCTTAGAACCACAATGTGCTTTTGTGCAATTGGCGGCCCTTATAGTGTTTTATGAAGATTTCCTCATGTTTTGGGTTGTGTGCATTACGGTGGTCCAGAAGTATCTGATGTTTTACGCTCCTTGCACGTCGTGTCATATCTTTAGCGATTTTCTCTAAGCGTTGGTGTTGGGGACTTGTTTCTTAAACTTGATAAGGGGGGACATTTGCCCATCTTGCCTTGTCGGAATGGATGGTCTCAGAATCTAAAGAACTTTGTGCGTTCACATTGTATAAGGAATCATCATCAATTACATTGGTAGTGGTGAAGTAGCTTTGTTTGTTCGCATCTCAGGAGGACTGGGGTCTGTCCGAAGGAGGTGGCAAAAAATCTTTGTTTGTTTGAGACTCGGGAGGACCGGGGTACGTCCCGATGGATGTGGCGAGGAATCTTTGTTGGTACGCATCTCAGGAGAACTGGGTGTAACGCCCCGAAAGTTGTATTCGAACTGGTCGCGTCCAAAAAGTATTTTTGGTTCCTGTATAGAGGTACACGGCCAGGGACACGGGCATGCCCATGGTCATGTCCTGCTCGGTGTGTTGGCCGGCTGTGTCCAGAAAAGGACACGGCAGGAAACACGGGTTATGCACAGTTTTGACACGGGCGTGTCAGGGGTGAAACGGGCGTGTTCATACCCGTGTCCCCACCCGTGTTCAACAGGGTCGTGTAGGTTGGTGTGGCGGTTATATGTGACACGCCCCCAGTTCGGGCGTGTCAGGTTGATACACTAGCGTGTCTTAGCCCGTGTGGTTTTCTGTGTTCAACGATCGTGCCTGGATCGAGGCACACGGCCTGGGAAACGGCCGTGTGCGAGGCCGTGTTCAGCACAGGTTTGAGGATTTTTGTACAGATCTGAGCCATTCATTTTCTTTAATTAAGATCCGACGGCCCAGTTGTGTTCCTGCTCTATTAAGGTCGGGAATGGGGGTTAGTTCTTCATTTTCTCCAAGGCATTCTCTTTCCAAGGAGTTAGAGAGAGGAGGAAGAAGGCGGAGGTTTCCGGCTGCCGGCGGAGCATCGTAGCACCGTTTTGAGAACCGAGAGCGGATCCGTGGAGGAAATTCCGTTGCGAAGATTTCTATCCGTGGAGTTTTTCCATGGCGCAAAAGCGGACTACAAGGGTAACGATTCTCAACTTGAGTATGTGAAGCTCTTCCTTTTGCATAGGGAAACCCGCTCCCGCGAGTGTGCGGTGAGTGCGTGGTGTTCCTTAGGGTAGACGTGAATAGTCCCCCTTATGTTTCATATAGAGTTCGGAATCGAAGTACGGGCATAAGCATTGTGTGTGAAGCCTACCCGAACGTTTTTTTCTGGATCGGTGATGTTGCATTTGTATGGTTGCCGGAGAAGACTCCTGCTTTGGGTTTTCGGGTTTCTACGCGGTAGATTGCAGTAGGGATCCTTGGGGATTAACTTCAAGGCGCACCCGGAAAACTGAGCGGAATCATTGTTCTGCTAACTTGGCGGTCAGGGAACCAGCCTTGAACATATCTGGGTTATGTGATTGTTTGGAATATTTAGGATCTGAGAGAAGCTTGGCCCGCGCGTACGTCTTAAAGTGACTAGGCGGTGTGAGCAACATTCAAGTGGAATCAGACCTGGGCTATGTGGTTCGGTGCGAGAGACCCGAAAAGGGGACTGTCCGTTGGCATAGTTGGGAGCCTTAGACAGTGATCAGAAAGGCTAAAATGCTCACGTTGTTGCCATCCTGGGGGCGGTGGTGGACCGGGTGCACCGATAATATGCCCTGAGTGCACGGGGTGTTTGGCCGTGCGAGCCTACACCTATGGCGAAGTATAATTGCACTTTATTGTTTAGCTGGGCTAATGATATGCAGGGAAGGAGCATCGCCGTCTCGAGTAAGAGGCGGGGTCGTTATAATTTGGTCGGCTTTGGCTGACCGTTATTTTGTTTGCCACAATGCGGTGGAATGTTGCTTGCTGGTGCTGCGGAGCCGAGTGCTAAATAGTGGGCTGGAGCCAATATTGCTGAGCTGGCCCTCGAAGGCCTTAGTGTAGTTGTTTTTATTTTATCATGTGTGGCCGGCCTACGAGCCGATGTATGTAAGTCACTATTTATTAAGTGAACATTTGTAAGGCCATAAGGCCGTGTACCTTTCAGTGTGTTGTTATTTCATTCCTATTGTAGTGGCTGTGGACATTCATGATTTATGGATTTCAGTTTGGGTTCTTTCAACTGTTTAAAAGCTTCTGCTAGAATGCTCTGTGTAGGACGAGTAGTCTTAATTGGATAGTTTGGTAATTCATACATAACCCTTCTGACTGTCCGTGGTATATGGCGTTGGCTTCCAGCTGGACCTTCTGTTATATGCCATACGATGGACGGGGTTGTTACAATTTGGTATCAGACTTC
This sequence comes from Platanthera guangdongensis, assembly GCA_039583875.1. NCBI lineage: Eukaryota > Viridiplantae > Streptophyta > Magnoliopsida > Asparagales > Orchidaceae > Platanthera > Platanthera guangdongensis. The sequence goes on from CM077155.1 coordinate 12,230,828, forward strand.
TGGTTATGGTGAAGCTTAACTGAATTCGTGGGCGAATTCTTTTAAGGGGTGGTGAGCACATGTGTGCGTCATCGTTATAACATCAAAAAGAACCCATGAATGTCCACTCAGGAATGAAAAATACACATGTTTTGTGGAACCTGAGTGTTCCAATGATTGCTTTTAGCAATTTGTTTGTCGTCTAATCGTGTGTCTTTGCTATTATAGGCAGCTAGGAGCGGTGCTGGTCAATCAGAGCGTCCGCAATCGGCAGAAAGTTGTGCACCGAGGGACGTTCCTACAACACCTCCTTCAGCGGAAACCATCAGGTTGGTGGATGAAGCAGTATTTGCAATGATAAATGCCCAACCTGCAGGGCAAATGCACCATGCACCTCCTGTTGTTGCGCAAGAACCGGTTAGGGAGGCAGAGCCGAGGGTGGTAGAACGTGCGACAGTTGATCTGGTAGAGCCGAGGAGAGCTACGGAGAAGCAGCTCAAGCATGTTATGAGCTTTAATCCTCTAAGGTTCGACGGGGTTGGAACGCCATCTCAAGCTGAGGATTGTCTTTCTACGATAAAGAGGTTCTTGACGGCCACGTTAACTGAGAAGTGGCAGAAGACCACCATAGCGACCTTCCTTTTGACTGGTGAAGCGAGGCTGTGGTGGGATGAGTTGGAGCTTCATCTTTTAGTGGGAAGGAAACTTGCTGATGTGCCGATGGAGGAATTCTCAAGATTATTCTTGGCCAGATACCTACCCTCTGCTCAAAAGCTGGAGATGGAGAATTAGTACCTTGGTTTGACTCAAGCGCCAGAACCGTGGACGAGTATCTCCACGAGTTCACACAGTTGGGTCGTTATGCTAGTGCTATGTTTACTAAAGAGGAAAAGAAGACCAACTGATTCTATGAGGGTCTACATGGCGATCTACAGCTACTCCTTGCTGGGCCTAAGAGCAGGGCTTCCTAGCCTTGGTCAATTTGGCCCGGTCATTGGAAAAGGTTGTGAAGAATGTTCAAGAGAAGAAGGACCCAGGTGAGAAGAAGTCCGAGTTCAAGGTGCCAATTAGAAAGTCAGGTTACCGCAGATGGAACAAGAAGTAGAGGACTTCGAACTCAACCCATCCGTCTGGTGCGTCGGGGGTAACCACAAGTCGAGTCCCAGGAGCTTGCTACAATTATGAGAAGACGGGGCATTTTGCTCGTGAGTGTTGGAGTGGATGTGCAAGGTTCGAGAGGAAGCCTGTAGCGACTTATGAGGAGAAATGGAAGGCGATGGAGTCAACCGTGTCCCACCATGCTCCAGCCCAGCCTAGAGTTTATAATCTTGGTCTGTAAGAGGCCATAAAACAAGCTGACATGGTGACAGGTACGTGTTAAATTACAACAGTTTGACTTTATATAGTTGTTACCTTTGTATATGTTAGCTTACTTATGTTGGTGCTAATCTTTGTGTTGATCTTTGAGTTTCCGGCAAGAGCCCTATTTGATACGGGAGCATCGCATTCCTTCTTGTCCGAAAAATTCATATCACGCATCGGGGTCCCTTCCTCGGTGGCAAAAGACAAGTTGGATGTGTTGTTGCCCAATGGGTGCTCAATGCGCGCGGATAGAGTCTGCGTGGTAAAGATTCGGATTGGGGACCAGGAGTTTGATTTGCAAGCGTCGGTGTTGCCGTTAGAAGAGTACGATGTAATCTTTGGTATGGACTGGCTCTCGGAGTAGAGAGCATGTATTGATTGCAACCGTAAGGAAGTTAAGTAGGGTCCGAACACTGAACGGGAGACTACTTTTGCGGGCATGAAGGGGTCTGGTAAGATTTTGATGTCAGCCTTTCAGGTGATCAAGACAGTTCGGTCTGGGGCAGAGTTGTTTGTCACTCTAGTGCAGACTTCGACACCTAAGCCAAGTTTGGGCAGTATCCCAGTTGTGTCCGAGTATCCTGATGTGTTCCCAGATGATCTCCCAGGAGCCCCTCCTCAGCGGAAGATTGATTTTACTATTGAGCTGGTACCGGGTGCCAAACCGGTGTCACGCTCTCCATATCGGATAGCACCTAGAGAGATGGCAGAATTGAAGGTGCAACTGCAAGAGTTGTTAGAGCAAGGGTATGTGTGTCCAAGTTCGTCGCCTTGGAGCGCACCTGTCCTTTTCATTAAGAAAAGGATGGGAGTTTACGACTCTGCATTGACTATCGGGAATTGAACAAGCTTACGGAAAATAAAAAGTACCTGATCCCGAGGATTGATGATCTGTTTGATCAGGTGGTAGGGTCAACAGTATATTCGAAGTTAGATTTGAAGTCTGGTTACTACCAATTGAGGATAAGGGAGAGCGACATCCCAAAGACAGCATTCACCACTCGGTTTGGGCATTACGAGTTCACGGTCATGCCGTTTGGTTTAACCAATGCGCCATCCGTGTTTATGGATCTGATGAACAGGACGTTCAGAGAGTACCTGGATCATTTTGTGATAGTATTTATCGACGATATCCTGTTGTACTCGCAGTGTGAGGAGGATCACTACAAGCATCTACACATGGTGTTGGAGACGTTGAGAAGAAATCAGTTGTATGCTATGTTCTCCAAGTGTGAGTTCTGGTTATCCTCGGTAGCGTTCCTTGGTCATGTTGTTAGTGGAGAAGGGATAGCGGTGGATCCGGTGAAGATAGCAGTGATACGGGAGGGGCCTGTGCTGACTATAGTGGCGGAAGTCCGGAGCTTTCTGGGGCTTACTGGCTACTACAGGCTCTTTGTAGAGAACTTCTCGCGGGTAGCGCTACCACTCACGACGCTTGTTGGGTACATTGGTTTAAATGTACCTGATTTGAAGAAGCCTCACCCAACTCAATGATATACATCAAAAATGTATTTGATGTGTTTTGAGTTTACTTGTGCAGGTTAAGTATTTACAGGAAAGAAGAAAAAGTTTCTAAGTCCATGTGTCGACACCCAGAGGGAAAGTGTCGACACTTAAGAAGACTTGTGTCAACACGCAGGCAAGCAGTGTCGACACTTGGAGTCATTGTGTCGACACCAGGGATGCTGAGTCGACACCAGACAGAAAGTGTCGACACAAGGAGCTGTGTCGACACTCAGTGAAGAAAAGTGCAGTGAAGCTGTGTCGACACTTAACAGCAGTGTCGACACCTAGAAAAACTGTGTCTACATCAGAAAGTGTCGACACTTGGAGGCTGTGTCGACACTCAGCAAAAGTCAGCAGAGACTAAGTATAGGTGTCGACACCCAGAGCAATGTTTCGACACACAACAGAAGAGTCAACACTTGAAGAAAGTGTCGACACAAGAAAAAATGTGTCGACACTCAGCTGAAGACTCAACACTTGAAAAAAGTGTCGACACAAGGAGTTGTGTCGACACTTAGTAAAGATCACCAAAGTTCAACAAAAATTCTAAGTACAAGTGTCGACACTAAGGAGATGTGTCAACACTCAGCAAAAGTCTCAACTGAAGAAGAATGTGTCGACACAAAGAGCTGTGTCGACACTCAGCAAGTATCAACACTGAAGACATGTGTCGACACCAAGAAGCAGGGTCGACACTTAACAGATTCAACACATGAAGATGTGTCGACACAAAGGAGATGTGTCGACACTTAGAAGAATTCAGCAAAATACTGAAGTACAAGGACTTGTGTCGACACACATTATCAGTGTCGACACATGAAGAAGAAGTAGTGTCGAGATATAAAATCTACAACACAAGGAGTTGTGTCGACACCTTGTAGGCTAGTGTCGACACTTATACAACATGTGTCGACACTTGATCTATAAGTGTCGACACTTAAAGACAGAAAGTCTCGACACTTTCAGACAGTTACAGAATTTTCAAGAACTGACTGGATGACTTGACAGCTACCATTCCAGCCGGTCTACTACACCTGTCAGAGTTGTCAGAATTCAGTTATGGACCGGACCAGCCGGTTACCATGAAGAAGGCCTATAAATAGGCTTACACTGTCTACAGAAACTGATTGATTGAGTAATTAGAAGATCAACACATCAAGTTATACAAAGAAGATCTAGCTATCAAGTGAAGATCTAAGAAGTTGGAGAGAGAGAGCTCCATCCAAGAAATCAGTCATTGGAACCAGACTGAGAAGAAGGGTTCAGATTTATTCTGAATCTTAAGAGCAGAGATCAAGGATCAACTGCAGAAGAGGTCAATCTTATTGAGTTCTACATTCAAGAAGCTTTGAAGAAAGCCAAGTCAGATTGATTTCAGCTGAGTTCTTCCAAGAACTCATCAAGAAACTCACAACTCTCCTCTCTTGTCTCTGAGTTGCTGAGTTAACAATTTTGTATTCATTTTATCTTGTAGGATCCTTAGGGATCTGAGTCTTGTAAGCCTGTAATTATAAAGGCTGAGTGTAGGGCTTGAGAGCCTGAGTGTAGGAGATTGGAATCTCTGAGTGTAGCCCTATTGTGGCTGAGTGCAGGCCTTGGTGGCTGAGTGTAGGCCTTGGTGGCTGAGTGTAGGCTTTGTGAAGAAGCTGAGTTGTAGGGCCTTGGGCCTGAGGTGTAGGAACCTGTTTTGGATTCTGAGATAGTGGAGGAGTTTGGCCGAATCTAGTACACTGCTAGATAGGCGAAGGGGGAAAGTGGATGTACCCAAACCTTGGGGAACCACTATAAAACTGTGTGTCTACTGTGTGCTGTGATATTCTGTGATAGCTGTGTGATTACTGTGATAAAGTAGCTAGAATTCTGTGTTAGATTCTGTTTTCTGCCATAAAAGTTAAAAAGATTCAAGTCACCTATTCACCCCCCCCCCCCCTCTAGGTGTTTAGGTACAATATCTTTCAAGTGGTATCAGAGGGAGGTTACTCAAAAAGGGACATAACTGTCTGAGTAGATCCTGTTGGCAGATTCAGTCTAAGTCAAATTACAGAATCAAGAAACTCAAGAACCATGGGTTCCACTGAGAATCACAAGGAATTGGGATCAATGAAGTTACCCATATGTAGGAAAGAGATCTTTGGGATCTGGAAGGAAAGGGTGAGACTGTTTATGGAAGCCTCAGACCCTAGGATTTATATCACAGTAAAAGAAGGGCCATATGTGCACATGAAGGTGTCAGTCTTAGATGCAAATCAGAGAACACCTAAGGATTTCTCTGAAATGACAAAGGACGAAATAGTTCTAGCCACTATGGATAAGAGGGCTCAGAACATAATAGTGAGTGCCATAAATGATGCAACTTTTCAGAATTTGATACACTGTAAGACAGCTAAAGAGATGTGGGATACTCTTATTGTGTATATGGAGGGTTCTGAAGAAGTTAGGCAAGATAGAAAATCCTTGCTAAATCAAGAATATGAAAGTTTTAGACAAGGAAAAACTGATAGCATAACTGAATGCTATAAGAAGTTCTACAGGATTGTGAATGAACTCATGTCCTATGGCAGAGAGTTCAGTAATTATGAACTCAATGATAAGTTTCTAAGGTCCCTAACAAAAGATTGGGACACCAAGATCTGTGTCATTAGGGAAATGGCAAAGTTAGGAGAAATTCCTCCACCAACACTTTTTGGCAAACTGCTGTCCTATGAAATGCAGTTGATGGTGAGGAAAGAAGAGGAGAAATCAACAAGAAGTGAACACAAAGAAAGGACAGTGACCTTCAAGACATAAGCCCCCAGAAAGTATAGAAGTAAGTCACCTTCTCCACCACCAAAAGTAGCTGAATCTGAGTCAGATGAGTCAGTCAGCAGAAAATCTGAAAGCAGTGAAAGTGATGAGGACTTTGCTGCCTTCACAAGACATTTCCAGAAGTTCTTAAAGAGGAAACAGTGGAGGACAAGGCCATCTACTTCACAGGGAAAAGAAGACTATTATCAGAATAAAAAGTCTTCAAAGAAAGACAGGAAAAAGACTAAGTCTAGCAAGGTAACTCTTTCAAAAATAGTTTGCTATTGCTGTAATAGACAAGGCCATGTTGTTGTAGATTATCCAGAAAAAAGGAAGGAGTCTAGTGACAAGAAAAGGACTCAATATAAGGGCAAGAAGGAAAAGTCATTTGTTGCCAAGAAGGACAAGAGCCTGTCAGAAATTTCTTCATCAGAAACTGAGTCAGATGCTGAGGCATATATAGGGCTGTTTGCTGAGGAAGAAGAAGAAGAGTTCATGCAGATTATGAATTCTATATATGAATAAGAGGACAGTCAGTGCCAAGGGCTAATGGCATTGACAGAAAATGACAAAATCCTGGAGCAGCCAGGACCTAGTAAGGTACAACATTGTTCTTTTAGTTCAATTTCTTGTGCCAGTACAGAATCAGATTCATCATCATCAAATGATGAGAGTGCATCTGAGTCTGAAGAAAATATTCATCAGTTGATAGATGAATACAAAGTCCTGTTGCAAGCTTATAAGAAGAGCAAGTCCCTAGCCAAAAGTCAGGCAAAGGAAATTGTTAATCTCAAAGCTGCTGCAACTGATTTTGAGAAGTTATTTGATCAAAAGCTTAATGAGATAGCCAGACTGAAACACATAACAGTGATTCAGATGGGGACTATAACATATAAGAATGATCAAATCAAGAGTCTGGAGATTAATCTTCAGAAGGAGAAAGACTTAGTTGCTAGGTTTTCTAAACCAAAGTCTGTTTTACCCATAATTGATGAATTTGTTCATCACAAAGGTAAAGCTGGACTGGGATTTACTAGACCTGCAAGGACTGTTCAGTCCAAGTCCAAGTCCAAGGGCAAAGCCCCAACTCTCAACAAGTCAGTTGTAGATAAAACAGCAAAGACAGTACCTAAGCAAAGGTACAATAAGTTTGAGTGTTGGTGCTGTGGCAAGGTAGGCCACTTTGCAATGGACTGTTGGCACAATGCTAGTGCCAAAGTGAGTAGCAAACTGCCTGTTGGAAAACCTGCAGGTAGCTTTGTTAGGATGCAAACTAACCAGTACCAAGGACCCAAGAAATCTTTGGGTTCTAAGGTTCACTAATTTGTTTTGCAGGTGAGTCCAAGTGGCCATGCCCCAATATGGTACTTGGACAGTGGATGTTCCAGACATATGACTGGAACAAGGAGTTTACTAAAGGACTACACACCCATCAAAGATGGTCCACAAGTCACCTTTGGTGGTTCTGAAAAAGGGATCATCAAGGGTTTTGGTAACATTTCTAACTCCTTTATTACAATTACTCAAGTGGCCTATGTTAAAGGTTTGAAACATAACCTTATTAGTATAAGTCAATTGAGTGATGTAGGATATGACATCTCATTTGTGAAAGATGGATGTCATATCAGGAGGTCAAATGATCAAGAGATCATCTTGACTGATTATAGAAAAAGGAATGTCTATTGCTTAGACATTATGGTTGAGAACATTGGTTCTCCAGTGTGTCTAGTAGCTGATGAGACAGTCTCCCATTGTGTCAAATGGCACAAGAGGCTTGCCCATCTAAACTACAAGACAATTGGCAAACTCTTTAGTAAAGAGTTAGTGAGGAATGGTCCTCAAGTTAAGTGTATTAAAGATGGTATTTGTTCAGCTTGTCAAAAGGGAAAGCAGACTAGATCCACCTTTAAAAGCATTGAAAACAAAGATGCTGTGAGGTGTTTATACCTCTTGCATATGGATATCTTTGGTCCAATGCCAGTTCACAGCCTAGGTAGGAAGGTCTATACTTTTGTAGTTGTAGATGACTACTCAAGGTTTTCCTGGGTGTTCTTTCTAAGACAGAAATCTGAAACTCCTAGTGTCTTCTATAGCTTTGTCAAGCAAATTCAGAATGAACTAGACAGTACAGTGGTCAAGATTAGAAGTGACCATGGTACTGAATTTCAGTCTGATAGCATGACAAAACTATGTGAAGAATTTGGGATATTTCAAGAGTTTTCTTCACCAAGGACACCTCAGCAAAATGGCATTGCTGAGAGGAAGAATAGAACCTTGATTGAGGCTGGTAGGACCCTATTAAGTGATAAATCACTACCAGAATACTTCTGGGCTGAAGCAGTTAATACTGCATGCCATGTTATACTTAACAATGGGAAGTCTTACTTGACTAAGTTTACTGGCAAGTCCCAAGAGGGAATTTTTGTTGGGTACAGCAACAACAGTAAGGCTTATAGAGTCTACAACTTGTCTACACAAGTTGTAGAAGAGACTGTGCATGTAGTATTTGATGAAACTAGACTTATTAATAATGAGATGTCTAGTAGTCTTTGCAGCCCCACAGGTATAACAAAGAAGATGGACAAGCTCACTATAGAAGAAGAACCTACTGCAAGACAGCAGGTAGAAGACAGTGGCTTTTGTCCAGGGGGAGTACTACATGTACCTAATACAGAAGGAGTACAAGGAGTACAACAAGATGATGATGTTGAAGAAGTTCAACCTGAAGTAAGGATGCCTCCAGCCAATAGGCATCTTAGGGATCATCCAGCAGAACAAATCATTGGTGATCCAAGACAAGGGGTACAAACAAGGAGCAGAAACCTGAATGCAGCAATCTACTCCAGTTTTCTGTCCCAAGTTGAACCAAAGAAGTTTGAAGAAGCCATCCAAGACCCTCTTTGGATTGAGGCAATGCAAGAAGAGCTGAATCAGTTCAAGAGGTGCAAGGTCTGGGAGCTTGTTCCTAAACCTAAAGACCACAATATAATTGGAACCAAGTGGATCTATAGGAACAAGATGGATGAACAAGGAGTCATCATTAAGAACAAAGCAAGATTGGTTGCTAAAGGATATAGGCAGGAAGAAGGTATTGACTTTGATCAAACCTTTGCTCCAGTAGCCAGACTGGAAGCCATAAGGATGTTCCTGGCCTATGCAACCTTTCAAGGATTTAAAGTTTACCAAATGGATGTCAAGTCAGCATTTCTGAATGGTAATCTTAAAGAGGAAGTCTATGTGGATCAGCCATCAGGTTTTGTTGATTCAACTCTACCTAATCATGTCTATAGACTTAGGAAAGCTTTATATGGGTTAAAGCAAGCCCCTAGGGCTTGGTATGAAGCCCTGTCTAGTTTCCTCATTGAGAATAAGTTCACAAGGGGGGAAATAGACAAGACTCTATTCCTTAGGGAATCCAGAGGCAAAGTAATACTAGTCCAAATATATGTAGATGACATTATATTTGGGTCTACTGAAAGTAGCCTTTGCAAAAAGTTTGCAAAACTAATGCAAGGTCAATTTGAGATGAGTAGTATGGGAGAGCTAAAGTTCTTCTTGGGTCTCCAAGTAAGACAGACTGAGAATGGTTTATCCATATGCCAGTCCAAGTTCACCCTAGAACTCATAAGGAAGTATGGTATGGATTCATCCAGTACCATGAATACTCCTATGGGGTCAAGTATGTCTCTTAGCAAGAATGATGCAGGGAAACCTGTAGATGAGTCTTTGTATAGAGGGATAGTTGGCTCCCTATTATATTTGAGTGCAAGTAGACCAGATATCATGTATGCTACATGTGTCTGTGCAAGGTATCAAGCCTTCCCTAAAGAGTCTCATTTGACAGCAGTCAAAAGGATATTAAGATATCTAAAGGGCACTCCTTATCTAGGCCTCTGGTACCCTAGGAATGGGGATTTTGAACTAATAGGTTATTCAGATGCAGACTTTGCAGGATGCAAAGAAGACAGAAAAAGCACTACTGGAACCTGCCAATTCCTAGGTGGAAGACTGATTTCTTGGAGTAGCAAAAAGCAAACTAGTGTGGCTATCTCCACTGCAGAATCAGAATATGTGGCTGCAGGAAGTTGCTGTGCTCAACTTCTATGGATACAACATCAGCTTGAGGACTATGGATTTCAGGTAAGTAGAACTCCACTCTTCTGTGATTCTACTAGTGTTATATCAATTGCACATAACCGTGTTTCTCATAGTAGAACTAAACATATTGAAATAAAATATCATTTTCTTAGGGAGCATGTAGAAAAAGAAGATATTTTACTGGAATATGTTAGAACAGATAATCAATTAGCTGATATGTATACTAAGCCCTTAGAAGAAACTAAGTTCAATAGGTTTAAAATTGAACTAGGTATGATAAACTTAGAATAAGTTAATAAGTTTATAGAAATGGCTAAGTCAAAAGGTGTTGACACACAGAGATATCTGTGTCGACACAGAAAGTTGGTGTCGACACTTCAGTGAAAAGGTGTCGACACATCTAGGAACTTGGTGTCGACACTTCAGAAAATTAGTGTCGACACATGACAAGTAGGTGTCGACACATCCAAGGTGGTGTCGACACTTAGGTTTTACTCAGAATTGTCTAAGTAAAGTCTCGACTAAATGTCGAGTAAAGTGGTGTCGACACATAAACAAGTGTCGACACATATTATCTGTTGACTAAACTTGTGTCGACACGTAAGTGTCGAGACATTATAAGTCAGTGTCGACACTTATCGCCAGTGTCGACACAATTTAAGTTAGCTGCCCGTCTTTTCATCTTCAAACTTAGAAAGGTATAAATAGGATTTTGCCTTAGTTTGTCAACACGCTTTCAAAAGTTTCGAGAGCAAAACTTGTGTGTCGACACCTCTCTTCTCTCAGTTCAAATTCATCAAACCCTAATGGCGCCAAAGCTTGAGGAGAACGTCAACGAAGGGTATGAACTGGTGCGCGACGCATTTGGTGATGCAGACCAAGAAATCAGGACTGTAGTAACCCTAGTTGCAGATTCAGGGTTAGAATATCTTGTTTCCGAGCCAACTAAAATCTGGAAGAAGGAAGTCTTAGAATTCCTCAATGGAGCTAAGGTAGACGACTCTGGACTCAAGATCAAATCCAGAGTTCATGGTGCAAAGGTCAAGGTTTCACCAAAAAGTCTGAGAAAGGTACTTCAGTTGCCAAGAACTCAAGAAGAAGATGAAGTTACTGCTTCAAAGACCAGAGAAGCACTAACTTGGTGTGGACTAGATTCTAAAATGAAAATTGGATCTGTTTTCAATAGAAAAGGGATGAATAGCCAGGGTAAATTCATGTCAGAAATTGTTGGCAAAGTGATTTTAAGCAAACCTGGAGGGCATGATAGGGTATCTGCCCATATGTTCAGCATTATGACCAGGATAATCTTCCATCTGAAAACTGACTGGTCTGTAGTGATCTTTGAGAAGATCAAGGAAAGCATGAAGAAGCCCAACTTGGGCAGGATATTAAGTCTGTATCTTGCTGGTATTATACCAGAAGTTATGGGTCAAGCTGCTGGAAGCAAAATCAACCATATGAGAAAGATGGACATGAGGATCTTCTCCAGATGGGACAGGGTTTTGACTAAGGAGATGCCTACTCCTGAGAAGAAAACTCCACTGAAGACGAAGAAGAAGTCAGCCCCAGTGGCTCAGGATCCAACTAGCAGCTCTGAAAGTGAAGAGCAAGTTGTCTTCACACCTGATGAGCATGAAGAAGAGACTGTTGAGAAGTCTACTGCTCAACAAGAAGTTGCTGAGAGGCAGGGGGAGCTACCACCTGCTAGCCCCTTACACCAGGATCAAATCCAGGGGGAGCCACTAGTTGTGGAAGAGCCCACTCCTCTTGAGAGTGAGCAAGCTACAAACATCATTCTTGAGGTAATCTCTGAGCTTAATGCTTTAGATTTTCCTTTAGAGGATACTGATTTGTCTGATGTTTATCAGCAACCACAGATTCATAGTCAAGTTCCAGATGTTGTCATGGAAGATACTTCTGTTACAGCTCAAGTTGTTTCCGATCCAGTGGTAGATGAGCCAAGAATTTCTCCAGTTCATTCTCCCCAAGAATACACAATGGAAGATCTGTTTCTTAACCTGGATCAAACTGATTTTGATAAAGAAACTGCTGCTGAAGAGGAGAATGCTTCAGTTGAGGGGGAGCAAGTAGTACATGTTGAAGAGCCTGCAAGGCAAGAGACTGAGAAGGCACCAGATGTGCAGAAGGAGTTACCCCCAAGCCCTAAGGAGAGGGTAGAAATTGCTAGCTCCTCAACTTCTGAAGATGAGGAAGCTGAAAGGTCTAAGAAGAAGAAATTTCAAGTTTTCAGAAGAAGGAGCCAAAGTTATAAAAAGGCTTTGCAACCTGTTGCTCCACAGCCTATATCACAGCCAGCAGCAACTGTTGATTATAGTGCACTGATGGTTGCTATGCAGATTAAACTGGATGAACACAGAAAAGACATAGAAACTTATGTGGATGAGGGGCACAAATCACTACAGTTTGATCTGGCACAGGACATTAAGTTCATAAGATTTGAGATGAATCTTAATAAGAAGGAAATGACAGACTGCTTCCACAAGGGGGGAATGCAGTGGTGTACTTGGCTACACATCAGGAGAAAATAAAAGCACAAGTTGATGACTTTGCAGTCAAGCAAGGATATGTACTTGAAAATCAAATTAGGATGAATGATAATTTGACTGCATCTCACAATGCCATAGTCACAGAGCTGAAGAATCTAGCTGCAGGGCAGACTCCAGCTACAGCAAAAGCAGATTTTGACAAAGTATTCCAAGAAGAAATAACTGCTGTTAAGACTGTCATCCAAGATTCTCAAAAGTTGATAACTGACAAACTCCAAAGGTTAAAACCTTTCTTTAAAGATGGAGTTAATTATTTGGATAATCAAGTGAGATTTCAGAAAGATGATGTCAGAGATCATATAGAAAGAGAAGTCATAAAGGGGGAGAGAGTTTTAGTCAAAGCCAGCTCTGATCATGCTAAGTGGATATCAAATTCTATCAGAGCAACTCTTGGTTATCCTCCTCTTTGTGATGATGATAATGTTGCAGAATCTGGCATACATCCTGCATATCTTGGAGGTGAGCAACCTGAAGTAGCTCAAGTTATCTATCCTCCACCAGATTTTGACATGATACATGCTGACATACAGTCCATGTATAGCCCACCTGGGGGCAAGGACAATGTCATTATAGAAAAAGTTGTTCAGCCAGTCTCTGAAGCCATGCAAGAAGCTATGCAGAAAGAAGAAGAGACCAGATTGTCTAAAAAGAGGTTTAGGGAGCAAGCTGAACAAAGACCTGACTTTGAGCAGTGGAGCCCCACCTCTAGGAACATTATTTTGACTGCCTGAAAAGCTGCAAAAGATAATGTGCATGACAGGAACAAGTGGTTTTCTGAGGCTGAATGGAGAAAGCATGAGACAAAGCAAGAGGCTATAGTCCAATACAAAAGAAAGGCCAAGATGGGAAAGCTACCTCCTACTGCTCAGGAGCCTAGCAAGTACTTTCCCAAGCCTTATCATTATTTTGAAAGGCAAAAGATTAAAGCTGAGGAACTTAAGAAGAAGGAGCTGAAAGGGAAGAAGCCTGCTGAAACTGAAGATGCTGAAGCCCCTGTGCAAGCAAGGATAAAATCTGGAAAAGGGATAGTGATCAAAGATGCTGATCAAGAATAGCATAGAAATTTTCTTAAGTTTACTATGTAATCTTTTGATAATAAACATTCTGTAAACTTTTGAAATATGAATATGACAAAGTATGGAACAATGTGTTGTGTGATGAATTTGCTGTGTGTTAAATTTATTTCATAATTATTCTGAGATGTTATCTGTATATGCATGTTTGTTTAATACATGTGATGTTCTTTCCTGATTACATAATCCTGTTATACATCATGTTATGATTTTATTCTGTATGGTGTATATCATTGACTAAGGATTATGACTTCTCCAAATAGGGGGAGATTGTTGGGTACATTGGTTTAAATGTACCTGATTTGAAGAAGCCTCACCCAACTCAATGATATACATCAAAAATGTATTTGATGTGTTTTGAGTTTACTTGTGCAGGTTAAGTATTTACAGGAAAGAAGAAAAAGTTTCTAAGTCCATGTGTCGACACCCAGAGGGAAAGTGTCGATACTTAAGAAGACTTGTGTCGACACCCAGGCAAGCAGTGTCGACACTTGGAGTCATTGTGTCGACACCAGGGATGCTAAGTCGACACCAGACAGAAAGTGTCGACACAAGGAGCTGTGTCGACACTCAGTGAAGAAAAGTGCAGTGAAGCTGTGTCGACACTTAACAGCAGTGTCGACACATAGAAAAACTGTGTCTACATCAGAAAGTGTCGACACTTGGAGGCTGTGTCGACACTCAGCAAAAGTCAGCAGAGACTAAGTATCGGTGTCGACACCCAGAGCAATGTGTCGACACACAACAGAAGAGTCAACACTTGAAGAAAGTGTAGACACAAGAAAGAATGTGTCGACACTCAGCTGAAGACTCAACACTTGAAGAAAGTGTCGACATAAGGAGCTGTGTCGACACTTAGTAAAGATCAGCAAAGTTCAACAAAAATTCTAAGTACAAGTGTCGACACTAAGGAGATGTGTCGACACTCAGCAAAAGTCTCAACTGAAGAAGAATGTGTCGACACAAAGAGCTGTGTCGACACTCAGCAAGTATCAACACTGAAGACATGTGTCGACACCAAGAAGCAGGGTCGACACTTAACAGATTCAACACATGAAGATGTGTCGACACAAAGGAGATGTATCGACACTTAGAAGAATTCAGCAAAATACTGAAGTACAAGGACTTGTGTCGACACACATTATCAGTGTCGACACATGAAGAAGAAGTAGTGTCGAGATATAAAATCTACAACACAAGGAGTTGTGTCGACACCTTGTAGGCTAGTGTCGACACTTAGACAACATGTGTCGACACTTGGTCTATAAGTGTCGACACTTAAAGACAGAAAGTCTCGACACTTTCAGACAGTTACAGAATTTTCAAGAACTGACTGGATGACTTGACAGCTGCCATTCCAACCGGTTTACTGCACCTGTCAGAGTTGTCAGAATTCAGTTATGGACCGGACCAGCCGGTTACCATGAAGAAGGCCTATAAATAGGCTTACACTGTCTACAGAAACTGATTGATTGAGTAATTAGAAGATCAACTCATCAAGTTATACAAAGAAGATCTAGCTATCAAGTGAAGATCTAAGAAGTTGGAGAGAGAGAGCTCCATCCAAGAAATCAGTCATTGGAACCAGACTGAGAAGAAGGGTTCAGATTTATTCTGAATCTTAAGAAGCAGAGATCAAGGATCAACTGCAAAAGAGGTCAATCTTATTGAGTTCTACATTCAAGAAGCTTTGAAGAAAGTCAAGTCAGATTGATTTCAGCTGAGTTCTTCCAAGAACTCATCAAGAAACTCACAACTCTCCTCTCTTGTCTCTGAGTTGCTGAGTTAACAATTTTGTATTCATTTTATCTTGTAGGATCCTTAGGGATCTGAGTCTTGTAAGCCTGTAATTATAAAGGCTGAGTGTATGGCTTGAGAGCCTGAGTGTAGGAGATTGGAATCTCTGAGTGTAGGCCTATTGTGGCTGAGTGTAGGCCTTGGTGGCTGAGTGTAGGCCTTGGTGGCTGAGTGTAGGCTTTGTGAAGAAGCTGAGTTGTAGGGCCTTGGGCCTGAGGTGTAGGAACCTGTTTTGGGTTCTGAGATAGTGGAGGAGTTTGGCCGAATCTAGTACACTGCTAGATAGGCGAAGGGGGAAAGTGGATGTACCCAAACCTTGGGGAACCACTATAAAACTGTGTGTCTACTGTGTGTTGTGATATTCTGTGATAGATGTGTGATTGCTGTGATAAAGTAGCTAGAATTCTGTGTTAGATTCTGTTTTCTGCCATAAAAGTTAAAAAGATTCAAGTCACCTATTCACCCCCCCCCCCTCTAGATGTTTAGATACAATATCTTTCAATGTTGACAAGAAAGGATCAAAAGTTTGTGTGGTCTCTAGAGTGCGAACAGGCTTTTGAAGAGTTGAAGAGGCGGTTGACCACGGCGCCTATTTTGTGTTCGCCGAGTGGGACCGAAGGTTTCGAGATCTATAGTGATTCTTCGAGCAGTGGTTTTGTCTTGTTCTGCTACAGCATGGGAGTGTGATAGCCTATGGTTTAAGGCAGTTGAAGGTCCATGTGAGAAAGTATCTGGTCTACGTGTCGGTATTGCGTAAGGCGGTGCAAGAGCCTTCGCAGATCATCGCGGACGATCAAGTGCCGGTTGATTACGAGTTGACGACAAGGGTCAAGCTTATACGTATTGAATACTTTGAAGTCAAACGACTCTGCAACAAGGATGTTTGAATGGTTAAAGTCCGTTGGGATAATTGCGGATGTGAGGAGCTTTCATGGGAGCGAGAGCAAACAATGTTGGAGGAATATCCCGAGTTATTCCACTCAGGTAACATTTAATTTTGTGTACCTTTATTTAATCTCGGGACGAAATTCCTTAATTGGGGGACATTTGTAACGCTCCAAAAATTATATTCGAGCTGCTCGAGTCCAAAAAGGATTTTTGGTTCCCATATAGAGGTACAGGGCGAGGGACACGAGTGTGTCCATGGCCGTGTCCTGCTCGGTGTGTTGGCCGAATGTGTCCAGAAAAGGACACGGCAGGAAACACGGGTTGTGCACAGTTTTGACACGGGCGTGTCAGGGGTGACACGGGCGTGTTCATACCCGTGTCCCCACCCGTGTTCAGCAAGGTCGTGTCAGTTGGAGTGGCGGTTATATGTGACACGCCCCCGGTCACGGGAGTGTCAAGGACCCGATAAGGGCGTGTCAGGTTGAGACACGGGTGTGTTTTAGCCCGTGTGGTTTTCTGTGTTTGACGATCATGCCTAGATCGAGGCACATGGCTTGGGACACGGCCGTGTGCGAGGCCGTGTTCGGCCCAGATTTGAGGATTTTTGTACAGATCTGAGCCGTTCATTTTCTTTAATTAAGATCTGACGACCCAGATGTGTTCCTGCTCTGTTAAGGCCGGGAATGGGGGGTTAATTCTTCATTTTCTCCAAGGCATTCTCTTTCCAAGGAGTTAGAGAGCGGAGAAAGAAGGATGAGGTTTCCGGCCGCCGGCGGAGCATCGGAGCACCGTTTTGAGAACCGAGAGCGGATCCGTGGAGGAAATTCCGTTGCGAAGATTTCTATCCGTGTAGTTTTTCCATGGCGCAAAAGAGGACTACAAGGGTAACGATTCTCAACTTGAGCATGTGAAGCTCTTCCTTTTGCATAGGGAAACCAGCTCCCGCGAGTTTGCGGTGAGTGCGTGGTGTTCCTTGGGGTAGACGTGAATAGTCCCCCTTGTGTTGCATATAGAGTCCGAAATCGAAGTATGGGCATAGACATTGTGTGTGAAGCCTACCCGGATGTGTTTGTCTGGATCGGTGATGTTGCATTTATATGGTTGCCGGAGAAGACTCCGTGCTTTGGGTTTTCGGATTTCTACGCGGTAGATTGCAGCAGAGATCCTTGGGGATTAACTCCAAGGCGCACCCGGTAAACTGACCGGAATCGTTGTTCTGCTAACTTGGCGGTCAGGGAACCGGCGTTGAACATAACTGGGTTATGTGATTGTTTGGAATATTTAGGATCCGAGAGAAGCTTGGCCCGCGCGTATGTCTTAAAGTGACTAGGCAGTGTGAGCAACGGGCAAGTGGAATCGGACCTGGGCTATATGGTTCAGTGCAAGAAACCCGAAAAGGGGACTGGCCATTGGTATAGTCGGAAGCCTTAGACAGTGATCAGAAAGGCTAAAATGCTCACGTTGTTGCCGTCCTGGGGGCGGTGGTGGACCAGGTTCACCGATAATGTGCCCTGAGTGCACGGGGTGTTTGGTCGTGTGAGCCTACACCTGTGGCGAAGTATAATTGCACTTTATTTTTTAGCTGGGATAATGATATGTAGGGAAGGAGCACCGCCGCCCCGAGTAAGGGGTGGGGTCGTTATAATTTTGTCGGCTTTGGCTGATCATTATTTTGTTTGCCACCGTGCATTGGAATGTTGCTTGCAGGTGTTGCGGAGCCGAGTGCTAAATAGCGGGCTGGAGCCCATGTTGCTGAGCTGGCCCTCGAAGGCCTTAGTGTAGTTGTTTTCATTTTGTCATGTGTGGCCGGCCTGCGAGCCGATGTATGTAAGACACTATTTATTAAGTGAACATTTTTAAGGCCATAAGGCCGTGTACCTTTTAGTGTGTTGCTATTTCATTCCTATTGTAGCGGTTGTGGACATTCATGATTTATGGATTTCAGTTTGGATTATTTCAACTGTTTAAATGCTTCCGCTAGAATGCTCTGTGTAGGATGAGTAGTCTTAATTGGATAGTTTGGTAATTCATACATAACCCTTCTGACTGTCCGTGTTATATGGCGTCGGGTTCCAGCTGGACCTTCTGTTATATGTCATACGACGGATGGGGGTGTTACACTGGGTTTCATCTAGGTGGTGGAGAAGAACCTTTGTATGTTTGTATCTCAAGAGGACCGTGGTCTATCTAGATGGAGGTGATGAAGAACCTTATTCATTTGTGCCTCAGGAGGATTGGGGTTCTTCTCGATGGAGGTGGGGAGGAACCTTTTTTTTGTTGGCGTCTCAGGAGGACTGGGTTCGTTTATGTGCAGGTGGCAAAGAACTTTTGTTCGTTCGTGCCTTTGGAGAACCAAGGTCCATCCAGTTAGATGTGGCGAAGAACTTTTAATCGTTCGTGCTTCAGGAGGACAAGGGCCTATCTAGGTGAAGGTAATAAGGAAAACCATTGTCACCTTTTAGTTTACTTTTGTGCGCAAGTTGCATGGACGCCGCATTCCGTTAAGATTTCTTGAGACCAAACAATGCTGATGATGGTCCTATTTGGTGACTTCCGGCTGCGTATGCTCTGTCCCAACTCTATTGGCATTTGTTTGGGTTGAGCCAGTGGGGCAGCATATGTAGGCCCAGAGATGTTATAGTGTAAGTGAGACAGAGGAACTCCACTCATTAATTGATGTACAGTTTAATAACGGGGTGTGGCAAGTCAAATATCAGGGTATAGATAAAATTTTTCGTTGCGATTAAACATGTTGAGTTGAGAAAACATCATTATATTGTTCAAAGCATGTTTAGTTAAGTGAAGTGCACCCAAATGAGCTTAGCACGTTCAGATAAACGAGCATGTCCAGATAATTATTGAGTGTGTTAAATAGAGTGAAGCATATTCGCTAAAGCAAATATGTTCACTAGAGCGAATATGTTCACTGCAGTGAACATGATCACAGGCAAGATTGGAGTGTTGCGGCACGCCAGAGATTTGTGCTTGTATGCGCACTCGGGAGAGCATCATCTAAGGGTGGTAGTGGGCTTGCATCAGAGATTTTTTAGTGTTGTCATGCGAGAGAGCGGGATTCATACTCTTCTGTCAATTATCGCCCCCTCAAATGAATGGATATGCCCCCACTTTATATATTTTATGAGGGATGCGCCAAAAATTCATCCATTTATTTATTTAACGAGCTAACAGAAACGCACAATTCTTTTCCGCAGGAATACTAACCTTGATGGTCGGACTACTTTACTCAAGGGTAGATACCGGTAGTCCGATCAGGCTCACTAGAGTGGGGCATCCAGCGGAGGCCACAAGAAAGTGCTCGGATCTTGACGAAAAGTCTCTATCTCATCTCCACAAGTTTGGTGGTGGTGAAGATTTCTCGTCGTAGGCCCGGATCTCTGACAATCACATGCAAAAATGCTTTTGGGTGAAAATGGCCACCCCATCAAAACTTCAACTAAATTTTTGATTGAATGACCTATCTTGCAACATTTTTTGAGAAAAAACTGTGATGCTTTTTGAACAAAATTTTGTTCAGCCATTGAAAAGAAATGAGCACACAAAGTTTTAAAACTTCAACCTCTATTAATGGCGGTTTGAGGTCCTTGGAGGAGGGAGGAAGGGTGGGCCAGAAAAGGTGTCACACGATTTTTTCCATGTCATACGACTGTCAATTGGCTGCCAAAATAAGGGGACACAGTAGTGGACACATCCCCACCTATTGGGCCTGAAGCTAGGGCATGGCCCTAACATGAGGAAGGGGGAGACCTACCAGTGACAGTCTAGTCTACGCTTGGCTGGGTCAGGCTGATCTCTTCTTGAATATAAATCCAGGAGTCATTTGAGTGATCACACTTGAAATTATGCAAAATCGGTCTGATTGGAATCATGCATGTTTTTGAGTCGATCATGTTTATGTTGGTGCAATCCAACCACGTTAATATTTTTGGGAACCCGTCAATATTTAAATTTATTGTATATTAAAAATAAAAAAAGGTTTTAAATTGCAAATTCATTAATCAATGTTTAAGTTAATTATCAATGTAACTCTGTGCTTATTTTATACCCAAAAAATGAAAGAGCTGTATTAGATGATAATATAATAGTTAAGGAACTCAAAAAATTTAACTCATTTATCATTTTTGGGCATTTTGATCCTCTAATACTTTCACCGTTTTGGCCGCTAGGGAATCAGTTTGACCATTTATTCCATTACATTTGATTAGCTTAATTTAATTGTTAAGTCATATGTTTGGACAGACTTGGACTCATTTTTATTTCTGGATTCCATTACATTTCTTTAGCTTGTTTTAATTGCTGAGTCATACGTTGCGCATATGTTGTATTCATTTTATTTAATAATTTCAATTTTTACGAGGTAAAAGTAATGGGTCAATGATGCGGACTGAGCCAACAAAATAGGCCAAATAGGTTGAGGAGATATTGTCACTCAGATGACAGAATGGGAGAAGAGATCGAGGTTGGAGGTGAATGAAGAAGCAGGCGGCAGGGAGAAGTTGGAGCAAGTCAATTATGAGCAGAAGCTAATAATATGTGATACTGAGCATTAAGGATGTTTGGGAGCAACATGGGGGGGGGGGCATAGGCTAGTAGGGTAGTGGGGTTTTTATTCAATTCTAATTTTAACCGTACTTCTCCAGGAATAGGTGCATGATAATGATGTGTATTGTGTAGATAATATATATGTGCATATTGAATAGTTACATTATTACACTACACATAAATGTATAAACAAAATTAAAGATAAATGTAAGAATCAAAGAATGTGCTCGTGTGTATCATTTGTCTAACATAAAACATCATTTATACTTAAATGCATAATTAAGCTTTTAGACACAAGATTTCTATATAAGTTTTTCATTGTATTTTTATTATACTTTGCATAGCATGAGAAAAAATTGCAATGTTTAGTAAGGATTAAAGTGAAAAAGCACACATTATAGTCAATCCTTACATAGTAAACCACTCATGCTAGACATTTTCTATATAGCTTCTAAATTATTTTTATCATGTTTATTTTTATATGAAATAATCAACATATAGAAAACAAAAATTCAGAAAAAAATGAAGAAAAGCATATTTTGTCTTTTGAAATAATTTTGTAATTTTCTAGTTAATTTGTTGATTAAAACAAATTAAAAGAATTCAATTGATAAGAAGTGCCATTTTTTCTTGATTACCATTGTTGCGAGCCACCCAGTTTTTCCCCGGTCCAGAGAATCGGAACATCTTTGCTCGGAGTTGGATCGGGTGCACAAACAGTCAATGAAAATCAAGCAATAATGACATGTGGCTTTTTTACCGTCAAAAACTAGGAAAGGGTGAAAAATTACGTGGTCTGATCTGTGTCGGGCCAAAACTCAAAATATTTTGTTTTGAGTTTACAAGTTTCGGTAGTTTC
This sequence comes from Platanthera guangdongensis, assembly GCA_039583875.1. Lineage (NCBI taxonomy): Eukaryota > Viridiplantae > Streptophyta > Magnoliopsida > Asparagales > Orchidaceae > Platanthera > Platanthera guangdongensis. The sequence continues at coordinate 12,252,301 of CM077155.1, forward strand.
CTCGGATGTTGACTTGTCACCTCTCCGTTACAACCTTTGAATACAAAAATAGCAGAAAATAAAATAAGTTCTCGGAGCCTTGACGAGAGTGCACTCGCAGAGTCATAGGCTTGGTGAGAGCGCTCCCGTAGAGAAGAAGGACAACTCCTTGAATCCATATAGTGCCTTCATGTAAACACCTGCAGAAGCAAATACCGCTGCTTTTTTCCGAGTCACAAAAGCATTCAAGTGAGTGTCAGGCGTCGTGTATGCTAGAAATGGAGCGCAACGAATGCCGAGCGGAGAAACAAAAGTCTCACTTTCTCGCCGGAAAATCTCAGAGCTCTCCCTAGTCTCTGGAATTTCTTGACTTCAAATGAAGGTCTCGGGATTTTTTATACTTTTCTAGATGGACATGCTGATAATTGCACCTGCGAGAATGTTTAGATGGAGAATGACGTCACATGTTTCGGTCACCTGGATTGCCAATTTTCATGAAATGATGGGCATGCCCCCAGGGCAGCTTGGTTAGGTTGCCTGGTGGTGGAAGTGGTCGGTGGCGACAGAGGTGGTTGGAGGCGGCCGGCAGCAGTGGCCACCACCACCGCATGTGTGTGTGCAAGGGAGTGTGCGTGGGGAAGTTGGTAGCATGCCGTGCAGGTTGGTCGCACGCGTGCGCGGGTTACCCGCCCGCGCATTAGCACGTTACCCACACGTGCCCGCCACTAACGCGGGTACATGCTTTTCACTTGATTGTCCATGCACACTTGGCTTTTCCCTCCTTCCTGGATGCTTTTGGGTCTCTGGGTGAGCGCAGCTTTGTGCACGCAGCTTGTTTGGTTGGGTTGGCTCGCCTCCAAGTTCTAGGTCGAAAATCTTCCTGTTTGGACTTAGAAAACTCAAATGGAACCCCATCATATGCCCCCAAAATTTCCTAGGTAGTGTACTTTGGATTGTTTTACCAAGTGTTTGTCGTAAGGCACTTCATCTTATTTTTTGTTTTGTTTGTGGGGTGAGAAGTCTTTCCATTAGACCCAGATGCGTTCGTTGATCACTTTGTGTAAAACACCTCCCCTTAACTGTGAGTACCCGGGTCTTATGCCTGGTACCGTTGCCTTACGGTAACACCAACTACCGAGTTAGTCTCCATCGCACGACGTTGATCCTGCCAACTATTACGATCATTTCATAAGTAGGCCAAAAAACACTTAAGCAATAGTAGTCCACAATCACAGTATATGCATATATATAAATGCAATTGTCTAAAATGAGTACATATATGGAACATAGTGTAAAAGGGCTTATGCCCAGTACAGGTCCAATAGAAATAGCTCACACACTCAACTCATTACAAGCTGTAGCTCATGGCAACTACTCCTTATGTCCCTCCTCCTCACATGCCTTGTGCGTCTTCTCGTGCGACTGGTGCGTCTCCTCGAACTGCTATGGTTACAAACAACCGTTAGTCATAAAGATTAAGCCATTTTGTCCTCACCTCACCCCCGCGACTCTTAGGCACCACGCGGGAGGATGAATGCAGAGGACAATAAAGGGAGTATCAATAGTATACATATGACATGGAACTATACTAGCAGGAGTGTATATGTATACAGAGAAACACTAAAAGGCAGTAACATTAAAGTAAGAGCATTGTCGTAATGTACAATAAAGTAAAGTAAACGAGCTACACTACAATCACAGAACGTACCTTAACTTATATGAATGTTCATAAAAACTTATCAGTTAACGTTTCCAAAGTAACTCATCATATAAAAGAGACCATACTAATTTATATGATGAGGGACTGCAGTTATAATCTAGCTATAATAACTAATGAATGTCATGCTATGCGATAAAATACAATGATTTGTGATGCAACTCACCCACCTAACTCTGTGCACAAAACTTTCAAACATTCCCCATTTTTTGGAGGTAGCTAGCCTCTCAAGTACAAACCGTCATGGCTCATAGTGGCAGGGAAGAAGGTATCTCCACTCCTACGCGAGCAGGCACTCTAGCAGGCCTAGACCTCATGTATGTGTCAACTCTAAGAACACAACACCAGAGCTCCCGTGTACTCTAGCTGGAAATTCACTTGTCTTTATGGTCGGGAGTGCGTTTACGGGATAGTTCTCCAGTCCACAGTATAAACAACCTACTGGACCCAAAAACCTGTACATCTCACTAGAGTCAATGTACTTCTGTCGGTGTGCTGACTGGACCAGTACCGAATGACCCACCACAACAAGCACAATTCAGTTATAACAATACCTATCTGATCCTCCAGCTTGCAGGACCATCCCATCCTCAAATATTATACATCATCGAGCCTTCAGCTTGCAGGACTAACCCGTCCTTAATTTATCACTACCCCGAGCCTTCGGCACGTAGGACTAACGAATACTGAATCATTCCAACCCATACACGGGTGAGGTTACTGTGTTTCTCCTTCATCATAGTAGACTACTCTTGACTAACTTTTAGTTGTACATAGTGATTTATGGGTAATCTTTAATGATGGGGGACATCCTTTTCATCTTTGAAGAGTATTCCCACCACACAGTAGAAGTGTGGTTGGCAGAAGACCCCTCATCGACGTTAAGAATGACAACCTTCTTCCATTTATGCATCCTCGTCGCTGTGTCAGGAAGAAGAGTAGCGGAGGACTCGCCAATAAACCCAAGAGCACAACCACCTCAATATTATCGCAGGTAGCATGCTTGTTAGTGGCATAGAAGAACCACCCCTCCAAATCCATCTATTTGTTAAGGAAATGCAGGACAAGACCTCATTTTATAGAGGGAGGGGTGGCAGGTAGAAAATCCCTTCATCCAAGAGGTGGGAGCTCGCCAAATAAGAGTTAATCTTTATTTCCAACCTTTATTGAGTTCGCAAAGAGCGGGTATTGTGTACAACCCATATTAGCCGAGCCAGTCATGCGAGTGAGGACAGAACAAAATAAGCCTAATATCACTCGCCTTCTTCACCCAACATCGAGATGGTTCGCCGCACTCTCCCACCTAAGAAAAACAATAGGCAAGCCCAAGTCATCCATATGTATTCGTCTCGACTCGTGAGTTCTTCTTCGCTTTGAACTGCTCGATCGCGGAACTAGCTACTCGCCATGTAAGACCCCTCTTTTTCACCGGGTCTTATGCCCAAAACCACCGCTTTGTGGTGACACCAACTCCCAAGAAGGTCATTGACACAAATCGCCGATTCTCCAAGCAAATACTCAACCCTATACCACAGAAGAAAAGAAGTATTCGTAAAACTGAAACAAGTCCACGATCACAATGCAATATATGTAAGTCCACATAAAGTAGAAACTAAACAACATGAAAGAGTAAATCTGAAAAAAAAAACATAAGACGGCTCCTGCCCAGTACATATGATCCTCACTACATAATGCTCGCAGAATAAAAGTTACTAATCACTCACGGTTCCCGTGGCTACTGCTGCTATTCCTAGATTATACTGGATCACCTCATCCTCCATTGTACCCTGGATGTGCTGGATCCCTTGATGTTGCACCCTGTCTCCCAGCTGGAATCCCCGGTGTTATGCCAATCAGGTCGTTAGTTAAAAACTAAGTCTTGCCCCCCCCCCCCCCCCCCCCCCCCCCGCGACTCCTAGGCACCTTGCGAGGGAGGATGAAGAGGAAGGCATTGAATGTGGACAGTAAACAAGACAGGTGATAGTGAACCTAGTACCATATGCTAAAAATATCTATCATAATATTAACAGGTATATAAATGAAATAGAAAATAAAGGAATGACACAATGGAAACAGTAACATGGATTGAGGGTAAAGCAGCTAACTATCATCACAAAGTAACCTTAATTTATAAAGATGCCCATAGAAACTTATAGGCTAAGGGGTCGTTTTGCAAGGCCTAACGTATAAAAGATCCCATAATAGTTCATACGTTAGGGGTATAAGTTTTATGTTATATTATGTATGACATGTAGTGTTATGCATACTAAATGATACGTCTCACACAAATACAACACACCTACCAGACTCTATGCGTAGAGACATTTAGTTCCCCCATTTGGAGTTATTTAAACTCTGAGGTACCTCTCGTAGTGGCAAACAGAGGTAGTGGGTTGATCCTCCCAACTCCTTGGTCGGTATTTACACTACCTAACCTAGACCTTGTGTACTACTCGATATACCCACAGTTAGGTGCTACGGAGTCTCTTGTACTGATGCTTGCAAATCCACTAGTTTCATTGTCTAAGTGAATACTTACACTTGCCGAGTCAATGTATCAACATCGGCGGGAATGACCGTCCAATAACGAGGACCCACCACTATAATGAACGCGAACACATGCTATAAAAGAGCACTCAAGCCATCGTCTCACAAAACTAGCCCAACCATTCCATCAAACACCGAGTCCACCACTCGCGGGACTATACCAACTATCCACCTGATGTAACAGGGTGAGTGAATGTGTGACTGTACAACCCCGCATCTGGCGTGTGGGTTCATAAGGAGTCGGTCCAGCCATTTTGGCGCTGTCCAAGTCCCAAGCGATTTGGAAGGGAGGCGAGCTCTGCAGTCTCATAGACTCGCCAGGAGGGGTGTAACATGTATGGGGAGAGTGGAGCAATCATCCTCGCACACGCCCCTGGTTCTCGGCAATGGCAGGGGAGTGGGGAAGGTCATGCCCGCACTCGCCCAGGGATATAGGGAGGGGCGAGTGCTAGCCCCATCGGGCACTTGCTGCCACAGGCAAGTGGAGGTTTCAAGAGCCACTCGCCCAGTGATGTGTGTTGTATTTTTACCATTCAACTGGGGTGGAATGGTAAAAATACGACACACGTCACTGGTCGAGTGGCTCTGGAAAACCACCACTCACCTGGGGCGGCGAGAATTCGATGCAGTTGGCACTTGCTGCCTCCCTATGGCCCTAGGCCAGAGTAGGCCTGACCTGCAATACTAACCTACCATTGTCGAGAGCCAGGGGCGAGTGAGAGACTATATGCGGCACTCGCCCCATACCTATTCCACCCCTCCTGGGCAAGTCGGCGTGGCTGCAAAGCCCTCGTCTCCCTTCCAACTCGCCTGGGACTTGGACTGTGCCAAAATGACTGGACCAACTCCTACTGACCCCACTCACTGGATATGGGGTTGTACACCATCCCCGCTCTTTCCCAGGTTGCCCCAAACTTGGAAAGAAACATCCAACACCAAGAGATCGGTGAGTGGTTCAACGAGTCCAAAGGAATCTTTTGGTGCAATCCGCAAGAGACTATATATACGTGCCCGCCTGCCTGGGTGACCTTTGTCATTCCCCCTACTCTTATTTTACCGAGATGCCTCTTTCCAAGGAGTTTTAAAAAAGGCTCAACTGTGCCCATGAGCTCAACGCTACTCGTGCTGCCGAGCTAAGCCCTTGGCTCTCCAATCACTCGATGTGCGAGTCACCAAAACATAAACCCGCCAAAAAGGCCAAGTCTGCCCCCAAAGTTGTCGAGTCAGTCTATCGTGATCCGGCCTCCACCCCAGATCATGGACTCGCTTCTTCCTCCAAAAAGGCCGCTGAACCAAATGGGAAAGAGATCGTTGACCTTTTTGCCAACCAAGACACAAACCAGGATGATGCGGAAAGTCCTACACCACGAGTCGATCCTCCATGGAATGACTCATGCCTCCAAACCCCTCTTGAAGACAACGTGAGAATTCTGACACCTACCTTTCGGAACACTTGTCTAGACGCACTAAGTCTGAAGTTGCCTGCTCACGAACCTGCTCGGCAACCCACCCCCGATCCTGCAATCGTGGGGGGAGGTGTCAGGGACATCCCTGTCCCAAGCATCTATCTAATCATCTCCCCAAATTCTCTGCTCCCAGGTCACGGCAATACCATTTTGCATCCTCTCACTCGACCTTTCTATGGGTATCCAAGCTCTTCTCGGCAGCCCCACCTCGGCAGGACCATCTCGCATGGTTTGTTTGAAGCACTCATCTTTTTTACAACCCCAACTTCTCATCTGAACTTATTATCCTCGCAAGCCTTCCTGATCAATCTGAAGCCGAAGAATCTTTTGAGCCAGCGCGTCACTCGCCACCTCCTTCCGCAACGTGATTGATGATTTGCTGGATGCCTCGCTGGAACCTGTCGAGCTGAGGAGGCGAACTGTGGGAGTCCTTAAGAAGTATGCACTCATTCTGCGTGTGATCCAGGTGGAGAATGCACTCGGTAAAGAGAGGCTACATGTGCTAAAGCAGGATTATGTGGAGCTGGCGGACGAGGGGAAGCGTGGCTCGGCGAGTGAGATGACTTCTCCCAGCCCGCTCATGGATTGAATCAACGAGCATATGTGGCTCATCCACTAGGATCTAAAGCTGGTCCGCGATTTCAAAAACCCACGCCGACCTCTGGGGAAGGGGACTTGTGGTCGGGGTAGATTTAAATGGCTCCCTAGCTGAGCCTACTGGCACTCACCCCCATATCCCCAACACGCACATGTAATAACGATAATTTTTCCTTTGCGGTATTCTCTAAATAATTAACATGGTTATGCAATAACCTAACTATTTTTAGGTCTAACTTCCAATGCATGTTATTTGCGAATCATGTTGTGTTATAGACTCAGATTGCACTAGGGTAGAACAGGTAGTAGGGTTCGGCGAGTCGGATCCCGTGAGCTATGCTGTAGCAGACGGCTCAGCAGGTTTATTTCGCTTTCTATAAATAGGCCCCCTTACCTGCCCTTAGCGTATCACATTTATTGCTGGCATATAACCCCTTATTACACTTATCGCCACTTACACTCGCGCCGAGATCTACAAAAATGGGCAAGACGCGACCTGACATCGATTTGAGGTCAAAGTGCACAAGACAATTTGCAGAGTACTCCCTTTTTGACGGAAACATTACAGAGGAGAATTATCTAATCTTGGTGGGTGACCACGTTCCCTCAGGCTTCTCCGTGTGACGACCCAGGGAGGGTGAGGCGATAAACACATTTTTCGAGGACGAGCTCGCCTTCACCATCTCGCACTTCGAGGTGGGGCTATTCTTCGCGCTCTGGCCGGAGATCCGCCAGATGTTAAAGTACTACGGGGCCGTACCCGCGCAACTAAACCCAAATGCGATTGCTATGATGGTGGCATTCACATGCTTACCCCGACGAGATCAGATCGTGTTCAAGCTCACAGTCTTCCAGAAGCTGTTCATATACCATGACGCAAATTATGGGGTTTCTTTTCTCGCGAGGTCGCAATTCAAAGTTTGCAAGACAACCAATAAGAACCAGAACTGGTGCTCGAAGTTCATCTTCATCAAGGGAGTTCTCGGCAACATACCCTTCTTGCCTCGGCAGTGGAGCGAAGTGGTGTACTGGCCACCGACCGTGATGGGCGACGACACCGAGCTCCACAAGTTCTTCCTAAATAAGGACTTTGAGGTTGCCTACCTTTGAGGGGCCTCGACTCCTTTCCTCTTGTTCATCCCGATGAAGGTATAGTTCTTTTCCCTCTCTCTTTAATGGGCTCGCCAAAAAAATCGATCTTCTTGATAATAAGTAATATTTATAGGGGAGCGACTGATTCCCGAGCATCCACCCTTTGCGGACTCGGGACTTTACCTTGACCCACTGGTGCATGAGAGGAAGGTAGCAACAGCATGTCGGAGGGATCCAGAATCAGCTAGACATTCCCGCAGTAAGAAGCGACCCGACCCCACGAGCTCTAGCTCGCCTCGCCGCACAACGCCACCAAAGAAATTGAAGAAGGAGGTAGTGGTCTCTAGAGGAATTAGATCATCCTCGACTCATCGTAGAAAGATCAAGATGGCGGCAGCCATCCTGCTTCCCCTATTGTCGAGGAGTTCAAGGTCCACGAGTCGGGCCTGCTGAAGTACCATCTGCACTTTGGTCTCGGTGGGAAGGCAAAGGACCAACTCGGCGAGCTGATGGTCCATTGGGATGAATGGGCCCACAAAGTTTCCATCTCATCCCTCCTCCCCTCTTGGTCTGACCGCCACCCTCCTAGCGGACACGCTTATGCCCTTGGCTTCGGGCTATATGGCTGCGGGGATGATGAGGCCTACAATGATATGAACCTCCAGCAGAATGATGCGTCGACAAGTGCATCGGTCGATGTCAAGTAATAATTTTGGGAATAGCTTCCCCGAATGTCGATCTCGAGGGTATGCAGGTTGGGTATCATGATAGCATTACAGAAAGATCGTTAATAAGAGTTAAACGAAATAACAAAGGAGGTTGGTTTTCGATTCCTAATGCTAACAAAGCAAAACGAGAACTAATGCGGGTCGTAAGCACCGCTTCGCTTGGTGGATGGAACTAGTGCAGGCCGCTATACAGTGCTTCGTGAGGCAAATGGACGGAGAGTAAGCGGATGGAATGAACACACGTGCGGAGAGTGAGGGTCGCAATCACCTCTTCAACTACCAGCACTAGCATTTGCTAGAGTGGTTGTAGTGCGCGAGTGGAGTGGATGGGAATGGAGGCGAGTGCATCACAACTAACAAAGAAGATGTAACTATCCCAAGCAAACTTCATTCATGGACAAATAAAAGTAAGTTCAGGTTCATTACAAACTTAAGAATATACTTCATTATGAGAAGAGGTACAATAAACCGATAGGGGGAAAGCCTAGCCGTGGTTCTTGGCCGGAATGGTGGGTTGTCAGTCCACTTCTCTGCTCAGACCATTGGTTGTGTACGGAGGTAAATGGATTGTCAATCCACTTGTCTTCCTCCATCTTCTTCCCTTTCCTTCAATCTTTTCTCCCTTTTTGCCCAAATGAGTAGTACCGAAAGATCTATGTTGCACACTGCTGGTGGCCGGAAACTCTCCGAAGGGTTGAAGATGGCTTCGGATCACCGGAGAAAGCTTCCCGGAGGGTGTAGATGAGTGGAGGACCTGTGGGGGTAAAAAACGGCACTTCGCGTGCAGTAGTGGGGTGAAAAATGAAAAGCGTTGCCCTAATTCCTGGAGAACGGGTTTAAATACAGCAGTAGAAAATCAGAGCGCACGATTAGTGGCACATGACTCGTGCACACTGGATCCCATGAACGTGCGATTAGCAATGGTAGAACTCCAGAAAAATAGAATAAACATGCATGAGCAGTGGCGCATGACCAGAGGTCGTGCGCACTATGTCCAATGATCGTGCAATTACCCCAGACGAAACTTGGAAAAATGTAAAATAGTGTGCACGATCAGTGGCTCACAACCAGTGGTCATGCGCTATAGATCAAATGATCATGCGCAGTATTCCTATACCATTTGGGGTTTGATGAACTGACCGCACACGACCAGCAGTCGTGCGCTAAGGAGCCCACTGACCGTGCGCGGGTAAAAACGGACGATCAGTGGCACTTAGGAGGCGAAAAAACATTCCCAAAAAATCCCGGAACACACACACGACTTTTGTACCTGACGCAAAAATAGAAGAGCCACCGAAATGGGCTTTCCACATTCTCCAGATACAGAAAAACACCAAGTAGGGCAAAAGTATAATAACTACGGAATCACACTGAAAACGGGCCAAAAGTGCACTTAACATGGAATGGACATAATAACAAATATGAACAATTATGGCTCTAAAGTGTAGTGCATCAACGAGAAAACTAGCCCAGATGAGTCCAAAAATAAGTATATAACTTGGACTCATCACGGATCGGCAATGAGTCCTCGCGAGCAAAAATACGGTCCATGGAGCTTGCGCACATGTCGGTCCACCGCGGCTTCAACCTCAGCCACAAATTGGCGAGTGCCGAGCAGGACTGGGACATCGCCAAAGACGATGTCGCTGACATGGCGAGGTGCATGCGAATCGTCGAGAACATCATTAGCAAAAGCACCGACGTGGTGGTGAGTGCTAGTTAACCTCTTCCTATTTTACTTTGCTTTAATAGTTTCCTTTCTTACCACCTTTCGCTTCGCAGGATGAAGAAACAGTGGACCGCCTGCGCACTCGCACTGTTGAGCTAGAGGAGAAAAATAAAAAGCTGGAGGATTAGAATAAGTCACTCCAGCGCGAGCTCGCCTGCCTGATGGATATCATCCTCCCTCCCTCTGGTGGAGAGCCGGGCGCCAAAGTACAAAGGCCGAAGACATTTGGCAAGGCAGAGGTCAATGAAATGTTGCGGGTCAACTCCATCAAAACTTCTGATCACACCCTGCAGGTCATCTGAGATCTACAGGTGCTGACGACAGACAGGGAGGAGATGATCACAAGTACCTGGTGCCGGAGTTGTTCCTCCCCGTCCCCACTCTTGGTGAGATGAAGGACAACTTCAACTCGCTCTTCAAAGATGTCTCAGGCTTTTAGGATGAGCCTTCTGGGGGAATGGATGAGAGTTGGTTGTATCTTTATTTTTTCTGTAATGCTTCTCCCCCAAACTTTTTGACCTCACCATGAGGCGAGTCCTTTTTATAATAGAAAAGTTATCAATGAAAATTTTACTTAGATAATTTTTCTGTTCTGTGTTTATTTTCTGCATTACACTCGCACGCGAGTGTCACACCATTATTGTACGACCTTGCTAGGATAAAACTTGTCGTGACTGCCCAACTGGATTAATTTTAGACAACGTACCTGTTCGCAAACCTCGGGATCTCGCCACCCCATAGAAGTAGGAGTTGGAGCAATAACTGAGAGGGACCCGCGAGCTCCCAGCTCGCCTGATAAATCCCTTTCCCTTTAGAAGGTTATTCAAGACCACATTTTTACAAGTAAAAACCTGATGGTGTGGAATTCAATTGTCGAGAACACCCCCGACTCACCTTCCTTGGTAGTTTCCAAGATCTCGACTAGCCCCCTTTGGCATTACTTTACTGAGTTATTGTCGCCCCTTAGTAGTTGCCGAGATCTCGACTCGCCACTACCTATTTGTCTAGAGATTGTTGGATCTTACCTTTTGTCTCCCTTGTGATATTTACCATTGGCCTCTACCCAAAGTTCTCATTCAAATGCCTCATATTAACTGGCAAGAGTAGCCCGGGACTCAGTTCTAGAGCATCAACGACGTCCACTGAGGACCCCTGCCCTATAAGCTGGATGAGTGCCTGATAGTGGGAGAAGCTTGGGACTTAGCTCCAGGGTAACATCAACATCCACCGAGGACCCCTGCCCTGTCAGCTAGGTGAGAGCCAGACAGTGGGTGAAGCTTGAGACTTAAGAAGACTCTATCGAGTGACATCCAGCCCTGCCAACTAGTGGGATCCTGACAGTGGGATCTTCTCGTGGTCTGGGGCAGACTCTCTCGAGTGACATCCAGCCCTACCAGCTAGTGGATGTTTGGCAGTGGGATCTTCTCGGGGTCTGGGGCAGACTCTCTCGAGTGACATCGAGCCCTGCTAGCTTGTGGGATCATGACAACATGATCTTCTCGGGGTCTGGTGCAGAAACTCTTGATTGATATCCAGCCCTGCCAGCTAGTGGGAGACTAGCAACGGGATCTTCTCGTGGTCTGGGTAGACAATCTCGAGTGACATCCAGCCATTCCAGCTAGTGGAAGTTTGGCAATGGGATCTTCTCGGTGTCTGGGTCAGACTCTCTCGAGTCACATCCCGCCCTGCCAGCTAGTGGGAGCCTGGCAACAGAATCTTCTCAGGGTATGGGAAGACTCTCTAGAGTGACATCCAACTCTTCCAACTAGTGGTATCCTAGCAGCTAGATCATCTCGGGGTCTGGGGAAGAGTCTCTCGGGTGACATCTAGCCTTGCCAGCTAGTGGGAGCCTCACAACGAGATCTTCTCGGGGCCTGTGTAGAATATCTCGAGTGACATCCAACCCTGCCAGCTAGTGGGAGCCTGGTAGCAGGATCTTCTCAGGGTCTGGGTAGACTCTCTCGAGTGACATCCAACCCTGCCAACTAATAGGAGCTTGGCAGCAGGATCTTCTTGGGGTCAACATGTCAAAGCCTCCTACAAGAGGTCTACCTGCCCAGCCATTTAGTGAGAGCCTGATTAGTGGAACCATCTTGGGGCTAACATGTCAAAGCCTCCCCCAAGAGGTCTACCTACCCTACCGGCTAGTGAGAGCCCAGTCAGCGGAACCATCTTGGGTATTTCCAAACTAGATCATAATCTTACATCTCATTTACCTATATGAGGATTCTTCAATAGGGGGTGCTCTGCCATAACTTAATAGGGATAAAGTTCATTATAAAGGAAGGGCTTTCCGAGACAATGCTCCCTCAGAATGCCAGATTGTTCACCTCATTTCCTCCAACTCCAGGTAGAGCCTTCTCAACCTGTACATGCTCTTGCTACCGTACGAAGCTTCTTGTGCTCATTACCTTTACGAACTCTGGTCCGGTGGTCATTGCATGACCCTCTTCCGGGTGGAGGTCATGGCAAGGCAACTCTCCCCTGCCTCCTCTTCTTGGAGGTCGGGAACCTTGACAGGAAACTCTGACGCAGGTCCTTAAAACAATGGATTGAGACAAAGGAGAGTTGGTGTAACCAATTGTTCGCTCTAACCTTAAGAGTGATAATGAAGAGCCGACACTTGAAGGGGTCAATCATCTTCCTGGTCGAGATTGAATCTTCAAACGATTTGACATGTTGCACTGAATCATCTATGCCGGTGTAGTAGGATATTTCTGGCTCGCGGAACCCCTCTAGAACTGGGGCAGACGAGACCTGTTGGGTACATTGGTCAAATGTACCTGATTTGAAGAAGCCTCACCCAACTCAATGATATACATCATAATATATTTGATGTATGTTTGAGTTATTTGTGCAGGTTAAGAAATCACTGGGCTGAAGCAAAAAGTTTCTAAGTCCATGTGTCGACACCCAGAGGGAAAGTGTCGACACTTGAGAAAGCTTGTGTCGACACCCAGACAAGCAGTGTCGACACTTGGAGTTATTGTGTCGACACCTGGGATGCAGAGTCGACACCAGTCAGAAAGTGTCGACACTAGGAGCTGTGTCGACACTCAGTGAAGAAAAGTGCAGACAGAAAGTGTCGACACAAGGAGCTGTGTCGACACCCAGTGAAGCTGAGTCTACACCAGGAAGTGTCGACACTTGGAGTTGTGTCGACACTCAGCAAAAGTCTGCAGAGTCTAAGTACAAGTGTCGACACTCAACACAATGTGTCGACACTATGCAGAAGAGTCAGCATTTGAAGAATGTGTCGACACTCAGCACAATGTGTCGACACACTATCAGAAGAGTCAACACTTGAAGTAAGTGTCGACACTTAGCTAAAGACTCAACACTTAGCAAAGAACAGAAAAAGCAGCAAATTATTCTAAGTACAAGTGTCGACACTAAAGGAATGTGTCGACACTCAGCTGAAGTCTCAACAACAAGAAGGTGTGTCGACACAAGGAGCTGTGTCGACACTCAGCAAGATTCAACATAGAAGACTATGTGTCGACACCAAGAAGCAGTGTCGACACTAGACAGATTCAACACAAGAAGTTATGTCGACACAAAGGAGATGTGTCGACACATAGAAGAATTCAGCAAAAGCTAAAAGAATAAGTATTTGTGTCGACACTCAATTTTAGTGTCGACGCATGCAGAAGAATCTGTGTCGAGACATACAAGGAATTGTGTCGACACCTTGTAGACTTGTGTCGACACTTATACAACATGTGTCGACACTTGGACTATAAGTGTCGACACTTAAAGACAGAAAGTCTCGACACTTATAAACTGTTAGAGATTTTCAAGAAGTGACTGGTTGACATGACAGCTGCCGATCCAGCCGGTCTACAGCACTTGTCAGAGATCTCAGAAGTCAGTTATGAACCGGACCAGCCGGTTACCATGAAGAAGGCCTATAAATAGGCACAGACTGTTTACAGAAATAGTAGTTGTTATTATTGTTGTTAAGAGTTAACAGAAGAAGATTAAGTTCTGATTGAGTTCAGATTAATCTAAGAGATTTGTTCAAGTGGTTGCTGATCAAGTTATCCAAGTGATACAAATCAAGAAGATCTTGATGTCCAACGGCAGATCTAAGAAGTTGGAGAGAGAGAGCTCCAATCAAGAATTTAGTCTTTGGAACTAGGCTGAGAAGAAGGATTCAGAAGCATCTGGATCTTAAGAAGCAGAGGTCAAGGAACAACTGCAGAGGATTCAGACTTATTCAGTTCTACTCAAGAAGCTTTGAAGGAAGCTAAGTCAGTTTGGATCTATTTGAGTTCTTCCAAGAACTCAGCAAGAAACTCTCAACTCCTCTCTTATTTTTTGAGTTGTTGAGTTATTTGTTGTAATACTATTTTAACTTGTAGGATCCATTGGATCTGAGTGATTGTAAGCCTAAATTTATAAAGGCTGAGGGTAGGGCTTGATAGCCTGAGTGTAGGAGTTAAAGAACTCTGAGTGTAGGCCTTGATTGGCTGAGTGTAGGCCTGGGTGGCTGAGTGTAGGCCTTTGTGGCTGAGTGTAGGCTTTGGAGAAAGCTGAGGTGTAAGGCTTTGGGCCTGAGGTAGGAACCAATTTGGGTTCTGAGACAGTGGAGAAGTTAGGCTGAATCTAGTACACTGCTAGATAGGCGAAGGGGGAAAGTGGATGTACCCATATCTTGGGGAACCACTATAAAACACTGTGTGCTGTGCTGTGTTTGTGCTGTGGATGATCTGTGTTTGTTTGATTATTGTTGATTGCTGTAATAAACTAGTTAGAAATCTGTGATATAACTGTTTGGCTGCCAACAAAGTTAGAAAAGGATTAGGTCACCTATTCACCCCCCCTCTAGGTGTTTAGGTACCATATCTTTCAAGTGGTATCAAAGCGAGGTTCCTCAAAACAAGGACTAACAGTCTAAGGAGATCCTGTTTGGCAGAAACAGTCTAAGTCAGAAAACAGATTCAAGAAATTCAAGAACTTCAAGAAACATGGGTTCTTATGAGAATCACAAAGAGTTGGGTTCCATGAAATTACGTATTTGCAGGAAGGAAATCTTTGGAATCTGGAAAGAGAGGGTAAGGCTATTTATGGAGGCCTCAGACCCAAGAATCTACATCACAGTTAAGGAAGGGCCCTATGTGCCCATGAAGATTTCAGTATTGGATGCAAATCAGAGGACTCCAAAGGATTTCTCTGAGATGACCAAGGATGAGATTGTTCTAGCAACCATGGACAAGAGAGCACAGAACATAATAGTTAGTGTCATTGATGATGCCACCTTCCAGAACTTAATTCACTGTAAAACAGCAAAAGAGATGTGGGATACTCTCATTGTCTATATGGAAGGTTCTGAAGAAGTTAGGCAAGATAGGAAGTCCTTGCTTAATCAGGAGTATGAGAGCTTTAGGCAAGGAAAGGGAGATAGCATCACTGAATGCTACAAGAAGTTCTATAGAATAGTTAATGAACTCATGTCTTATGGAAGAGAGTTCACTAACTATGAACTAAATGACAAGTTCTTAAGGTCCCTAACCAAAGATTGGGACACCAAGATCTGTGCCATAAGAGAAATGGCCAAGTTGGGGGAAATTCCTCCTCCCATACTGTTTGGAAAGCTATTATCTTATGAAATGCAGTTAACAGTGAGGAAAGAGGAGGAGAAATCTACTAGGACTGAGCACAAGGAAAGGACTGTTGCTTTCAAGACAGAAGTTCCCAGAAAATGCAGGACTAAGTCATCAACTCCACCTCCAGAGGTAGTTAAATCTGAGTCAGAAGAGTCTGTCAGTACAAAGTCTACAAGCAGTGAAAGTGATGAAGACTTTGCTGCCTTCACTAGACACTTTCAGAAATTCCTGAAGAAGAAACAGTGGAGGTCCAGACCATCTACTTACAAGGGAAAAGAAGTCTTGTATCAGGAGAAAAAGCCTTCAAAGAAGGACAGGAAAAAGACAAAGACAAGCAAAGCAACTGGATCAAAGATTATGTGCTACTGCTGCAATAGACAGGGTCATGTCATTGCTGATTGTCCTGAGAAAAGAAAAGAATCCTGTGACAGGAAAAAGACTCACTTCAAAGGGAAGAAAGAAAAGTCTTTTGTGGCTAAGAAGGAGAAGACTTTATCAGACATCTCTTCTTCAGAAACTGAGTCTGAGGCTGAAGCCTACATAGGGCTATTTGCTGAAGAAGAGGAAGAAGAATTTATGCAGATCTTGGAGTCAATTTATGAACAAGAAGACTGCCAGTGCCAAGGACTGATGGCATTGACTGAGAGTACCAAAATCCTGGAGCAGCCAGGACCTAGTCAGGTACAAAGTTCAACTCTAAGTTCAGTTTCTTGTTCTAGTTCAGAATCAGAATCATCTACATCAAATGATGGAAGTGGTTCTGAGTCTGAGGATGATATTCATCAGCTCATAGATGAATATAAGGTGCTGTTGCAAGCCTACAAGAAAAGCAAGACCCTAGCCAAAAATCAGGCAAAGGAGATTGCTGATCTTAAGGCTGTTGCAACAGATTTTGAGAAGCAAATTGATCAAAAACTGAATGAGGTAGCCAGGCTAAAACACATTACAGTGATTCAGATGGGTACTATCGCATTTAAGAATGATCAAATTAAGAAACTGGAGACAAATCTTCAGAAAGAGAGAGAACTGGTTGCAAAGTTTTCAAAGCCTAAATCAGTTCTACCTTTGATTGATGATTTTACACATCACAAAGGTAAGGCTGGACTGGGTTTTGTTAAACCTGCCAGGACTGTTCAGGATCAGTCCAAGCCCAAGGGCAAGGCCCCAACATTCAATAAGTCAGCTGCAGTTAAGACAGCAAAGTCTGTACCTAAGCAAAGGTACAATAAGTTTGAATGTTGGTGTTGTGGCAAGGTTGGCCACTTTGCCTTGGATTGTTGGCACAATGCAAGTGCCAAAGGGAGTAGCAAGCTACCTGGTGGAAAGCCAGTAGGTAGCTGTGTCATGTTGCAAACTAACAATCACCAAGGACCCAAGTTTACTTTGGGTTCTAAGGTCCATTAATTTGTTTTGCAGGTGAATCCAAGTGGCCATACCCCAACATGGTACTTGGATAGTGGATGTTCCAGACATATGACTGGAACAAGGGGACTACTGAAGGACTATATTCCAATCAAAAATGGTCCTAAAGTGACCTTTGGTGGTTCTGAAAAAGGAATCATCAAAGGGTTTGGTAACATTTCTTCAAACCTTGTTACCATTACTCAAGTGGCTTATGTTAAAGGGTTGAAACACAACCTAATAAGTATAAGTCAGTTGAGTGATGTAGGGTATGACATCTCATTTGTTAAAAATGGTTGTCATATCAAGAGGTCAAGTGATCAAGAGATCATTTTGACAGGATATAGAAAGAGGAATGTCTACTGTCTAGACATTATGATTGAGAACAATGGTTCTCCTGTTTGTCTTGTAGCTGATGAGACAGTCTCTCATTGTGTCAAGTGGCACAAGAGGCTAGCTCATCTTAACTACAAGACTATTAGCAAACTCTTTAGCAAAGAGTTACTGAGGAATGGTCCTCAAGTTAAGTGTGTCAAAGATGGTATTTGTTCAGCTTGTCAAAAGGGCAAGCAGACTAAATCCACCTTTAAAAGCATAGACAACAAAGATGCTGTGAGGTGTTTGTACCTCTTGCATTTGGATCTCTTTGGTCCAATGCCAGTTCACAACTTAGGTAGGAAGGTCTATACCCTTGTAGTTGTAGATGACTACTCAAGGTATTCCTGGGTGTTCTTCTTAAGGCAGAAATCTGAAACACCTAGTGTCTTCTATAGCTTTGTTAAGCAAATTCAGAATGAACTTAATAGTACTGTGGTCAAAATTAGAAGTGACCATGGTACTGAGTTTCAATCTGAAAGCATGACAAAACTATGTGAAGACTTTGGGATATTTCAAGAATTCTCTTCACCTAGAACACCTCAGCAAAATGGCATTGCTGAAAGGAAAAATAGGATCTTGATAGAGGCTGGTAGAACCCTACTAAGTGATACATCACTACCAGAGTATTTCTGGGCTGAAGCAGTTAACACTGCATGCCATGTGATAAATAGGGCTACCATCACTAAAGGGCTAAACAAGACCCCCTATGAAGTTGTGAAAGGCAGGAAACCAAATCTATCCTACTTTAGGATCTTTGGTTGTAAATGCTACATACTTAACAATGGGAAGTCTTACATAACTAAGTTTGCTGCCAAGTCCCAAGAGGGAATTTTTGTTGGGTACAACAATAATAGTAAGGCTTATAGAGTCTACAACTTGACTACACAAGTTGTAGAAGAATCAGTGCATGTAGTTTTTGATGAGACAAAACTAATTAACAATGAGTTGTCTAGCAATGTATGCAGCCCCACAGGTTTGACAAAGACAATGGACAAGCTTACTATAGAAGAAGTGCCTGCTGCAAGACAGCAAGGAGAGGAGAATAGCTGTTGTCCAGGGGGAGAACTACATGTGCCAGTTGCTGAAGAAATCCAAGGAATACAGCATGATGCAGATGCTGAAGTGATTCAACCTGAAGATAGGATGCCTTCAGCCCACAGGCATCTAAGAGATCATCCAGTAGAGCTGATTATTGGAGATCCAAGACAAGGAGTTCAGACAAGGAGCAGAAATCAGAATGCTGCAGTATATTCTAGTTTTCTGTCTCAAATAGAACCTAAGAAATTTGAAGAAGCTATACAAGATCCACAATGGACTGAAGCTATGCAAGAGGAGCTTAATCAGTTCAAAAGGTGCAAGGTTTGGGAGCTGGTTCCAAAGCCTAAAAACCACAATGTAATAGGAGTTAAGTGGATCTACAGAAATAAGATGGATGAACAAGGGGTCATCATAAAGAATAAAGCAAGACTGGTTGCAAAAGGATATAGGCAAGAAGAAGGTATTGATTTTGATCAAACCTTTGCCCCAGTAGCCAGACTGGAGGCCATAAGGATGTTCTTGGCCTATGCAACCTATCAAGGATTCAAGGTTTACCAGATGGATGTCAAGTCAGCATTCTTAAATGGTAATCTTAAAGAAGAAGTCTATGTGGAGCAGCCTTCAGGTTTTGTTGATCCAACTCTACCTCATTATGTCTATAGACTTAGGAAAGCATTGTATGGGTTAAAACAAGCTCCTAGAGCTTGGTATGAAACCCTATCTAGTTTCCTCATTGAGAACAAGTTCTCAAGGGGGAAAATAGATAAGACTCTATTCCTTAGGGAATCTAGAGGCAAAGTCATACTTGTCCAAATATATGTAGATGACATTATATTTGGGTCTACTGAAAGCAGCCTTTGCAAAAAGTTTGCAAAACTTATGCAAGGTCAGTTTGAAATGAGTAGTATGGGAGAGCTGAAGTTTTTCTTGGGTCTCCAAGTTAAACAGACTGAAAGTGGTTTGTCCATTTGTCAGTCCAAGTTCACCCTAGAACTCATAAGGAAGTATGGTATGGATTCATCCAGCACCATGAAGACTCCTATGGGGTCAAGTATGTCTCTTAGCAAGGATGATGCAGGGAAACCTGTGGATGAAACCTTGTATAGAGGGATAGTTGGCTCCCTATTGTACTTAACTGCTAGTAGACCAGACATCATGTATGATACATGTGTTTGTGCCAGGTATCAAGCCTGCCCTAAAGAGTCTCACTTGACTGCTGTCAAGAGAATTTTGAGATATCTAAAGGGCACTCCCTATCTAGGCCTCTGGTACCCTAGGAATGGAGACTTTGATCTAACAGGTTATTCAGATGCAGACTTTGCAGGATGCAAAGAGGATAGAAAGAGCACTACTGGAACCTGTCAATTCCTAGGTGGAAGACTAATTTCATGGAGCAGCAAAAAGCAGACTAGTGTGGCTATCTCCACAGCTGAGTCAGAGTATGTGGCTGCAGGAAGTTGCTGTGCTCAACTACTGTGGATTCAACATCAGCTAGAGGACTATGGATTTCAGGTAAGTAGAACTCCACTTTACTGTGATTCTACAAGTGCTATTTAAATAGCTAATAACCCTGTATCTCATAGTAGGACAAAACATATTGAGATTAAATATCACTTTCTTAGAGAACATGTAGAAAGAGAAGATATTTCACTTGAATATGTTAAAACAGATGAACAAATAGCTGATATGTTTACTAAGCCATTAGAAGAAGCTAAGTTCAATAGATTCAAAATTGAACTAGGAATGATAAACTTAGACTAAGTTTACAGAATAGAAAATTGACTAAGTAAAAAGGTGTCGACACATAGACAAGTCTATGTCGACACAGAATAGTGGTGTCGACACTTCTGGAAAAAGGTGTCGACACATCTAGGAATGTGGTGTCGACACTTCAGAATGTTAGTGTCGACACATGACAAGTAGGTGTCGACACATCCAATATGGTGTCGACACTTAGGTTTTACTCAGAATTTTTCTAAGTAAAGTCTCGACAGTGTGTCGAGTTATGTTGTGTCGACACATAACCAAGTGTCGACACATAATATCTGTTGACTAAACTTGTGTCGACACATGTGCGTCGAGACATTATAAGTCAGTGTCGACACTTATTGCCAGTGTCGACACATGTTAAGCTAGCTGTCCCGCCTGTTCAGCTTCAAAATCAGAAAGGTATAAATAGGGTTCTGTCTTTGCTTGTCGACACGCTTTCAAAGTTTCGAGACCAAAACTCTTGTGTCGACATTTCTCTCTTCTAAAGACAAATTCTCAAACCCTAATGGCTCCCAAGCTCGAGGAAAACGTCAACGAAGGCTACGAACTTGTGCGCGGCGCATTCGACGATGGCGATCAAGATATCAAGTCAGTGGTTACCCTAGTCAGCGATTCAGGACTAGAATACTTGGTTTCAGAATCAACCAAGATATGGAAGAAGGAAGTGCTTGAATTCCTTACTAGAGCAACTGTAGATGACTCTGGATACAGAATCAAATCCAGAGTGCATGGAACCAAGGTCAAGGTATCACCCAAAAGTCTGAGAAAGGTACTTCAGCTACCTAAGACTCAAGAAGAAGAAGAAGTTTCTACATCCAAGACCAGGGAAGCTCTTACCTGGTGTGGACTTGATCCAAAGCTGAAGATAGGTTCTGTCTTTAACAGGAAAGGCATGAACAGTCAAGGAAAATTTCTGTCTGAAATTGTGGGAAAGGTCATTCTCAGTAAGCCTGGAGGGCATGACAGGGTGTCAGCCTCAATGTTCAATATCATGACAAAATTCATCTTCACCCTAAAAACAGATTGGTCAATGGTCATCTATGAAAAGATCAAGGAAAGTCTGAAGAAGCCCAATCTGGGCAGAATTATAAGTCTCTACCTGGCTGGTACAATACCAGAGGTAATGAGCACTGCTGCAGGTAGCAAGATCAATCATATGAGAAGAATGGATATGAGGATCTTGTCTAGGTGGGAAAGGGTGCTGTCAAAGGATATGCCTACCCATGAGAAGCAAGTTACTGAGAAAATCACACCTCCCAGGAAGAAGAGAAAAACTGCTGTTGTGGCACAAGAGTCCTCAAGCAGTTCTGAAAGTGAAGAACAGGTGGTGTTCACACCTGATGAGCAAGAAGAGGAGACAGTAGTCAAGACCCCTGCTGCTCAAGATGTAGCTGAGATCCAGGGGGAGCTGCCTCAAGCTAGCCCCATCCATAGGGATCACAGCCAGGGGGAGCTTCCAGCAGTAGAAGAACCATCTACTCTGGACAGTGAGCAAGCCACCAACATTATTCAAGAGGTACTCACTGACTTAAAAACTTTAGAATATCTTATAGAAGATGCTGATTTGTCGGATGTTCCTCAGCAAACTCAGCTACCTAGCCAAGCTCAAGATGTTGTTCTTGAAGACACATCTGCTGTTGTGCAAAATGTTCCAGATACTACTCAAGTAGTTGAAGAACCAAGTACTTCTCCTGCACAGTCCTCTCATGAATATACAATGGAAGATCTGTTTCTAAATCTAGATCAAGATGATGTTGACATGGACAAGAATGCTGCTGCTGAAGATAAGAGTGCTGCTGCTGAGGGGGAGCACATGGAAGTTCTGGAAGAGCCTATTAGGCTGGAAACTGAGCAAGCACCTGTTGTGCAAACTGAGAGGCCTGAGAGCCCTAAGAATAGAGTTGATATTGCCAGCACCTCTGCCTCTGAAGATGAGGAAAGTGCTATGGCCAAGAAGAAGAAATTGTTTGTATTCAAAAGAAGAAGTCAGAGCTACAATAAGGCTCTACAAACTGTTGCTCAACAATCCTTAGTCACACAAGCTCCATCACCTGATTACAGTGCCTTAATGGTAGCCATGCAAATCAAGCTGGATGAGCACAGGAGAGCCATAGAGAAGTATATTGATGAAGGACAAAAGTCTTTACAATTTGATTTAGCTCAGGACATAAAGTCTATAAGGTTTGAGATGAACCTTAATAAAAAGGAGATGAATGAATGCTTCCACAAGGGTGGAAATACTGTGGTATATCTGGCTACACACCAAGAGAAGATCAAGGCTCAGGTAGATGATGTAGCATTAAAGCAAGGATATGTGCTGGAGAATCAGTTAAGAATGAATGATAATTTGACTGCCTCCCATAATGCTATAGTCACTGAGTTGAAGAATAAGTCTGCTGAACCATCTACATCTGCTGATGCTGCAAAGGCTGATTTTGATAAAATCTTTCAAGCTGAGATTACTGCTGTCAAAACTGCTATACAAGATTCCCAGAAAGCAATCTCTGAACAACTTACAAAGCTTAAACCTTACTTTAAGGATGGCATCAGGTACTTGGACAGTCAGATTAGATTTCAAAAGGATGATGTAAGAGACCATGTGGCTCAAGAAGTCATAAAGGGGGAGAGAGTGTTAGTCAAGGCAAGTTCTGAGCATGCAAAATGGATATCAAATTCAATCAGGGCTACACTTGGATATCCTCCCCTGTGTGATGATAATGAAGTTGCTGAATCTGGACTGAACCCTGCATATTTTGGAGGTGATCCACAAGAAGTGGCTCAAGTCATTTATCCACCTCCAAATTTTGAAATGATTCAAGCAGAGGTGAGTACAATGTATAGCCCATCTGAGGGCAAGGACAATGTCCATTTAGAAAAGGTTGTTCAACCTATAACAGCAGCTATGCAAGAGGCCTTAGACAAAGAAGAAGAGGCAAGGTTGTCAAAGAAGAGGTTTAGGGAACAAGCTGAACTAAAGCCAGACTTTGAACAATGGAGTCCTACCTCTAGAAACATAATTCTAACTGCCTGGAAAGCTACTAAAGACAACACTACTGATAGAAACAAGTGGTTCTCTGAAGCAGAATGGAGGAAGCATGAGATCAGGCAAGAAGCCATTGTTCAGCACAGAAGGAAGGCTAAGATGGGAAAGCTACCTCCTACAGCTGTGGAGCCCAGCAAGTACTTTCCTAAGCCCTATCATTATTTTGAGAGGCAGAAAATCAAGGCTGAAGAACAAATGAAGAAGGACTCAAAAGGCAAGAAGCCTGCTGATGCTGAGCCTACTGCTGTTGCTGCTGTCAAGGCTAAAGTCAAATCTGGCAAAGGAATTGTTATCCAAGAACCTGATCAGAAATAGATTAGGAATTAATTTGAAGATTGTTGTAATCCTTTGTATGAGAAACATTTTTGTAAATCATTAAAGATGTATTAGAAAAATGTTAGAACAATTTAGGATAAATATATTTCATGGTTGTTCTGAGAACCATCTATTTCTTATTTGATTCTGCAATGCTGAATGTGTATACAGGTGTGAATTTCTACATGTTTATGTTTACCCTGTTAAATATAATCTGCTGTACATCATTTTGTAATTTTAATTATGGATGGTGTATATCATTGACTAAGGGTTATGACTTCTCCAAATAGGGGGAGATTGTTGGGTACATTGGTCAAATGTACCTGATTTGAAGAAGCCTCACCCAACTCAATGATATACATCATAATATATTTGATGTATGTTTGAGTTATTTGTGCAGGTTAAGAAATCACTGGACTGAAGCAAAAAGTTTCTAAGTCCATGTGTCGACACCCAGAGGGAAAGTGTCGACACTTGAGAAAGCTTGTGTCGACACCCAGACAAGCAGTGTCGACACTTGGAGTTATTGTGTCGACACCTGGGATGCAGAGTCGACACCAGTCAGAAAGTGTCGACACTAGGAGCTGTGTCGACACTCAGTGAAGAAAAGTGCAGACAAAAAGTGTCGACACAAGGAGCTGTGTCGACACCCAGTGAAGCTGAGTCTACACCAGGAAGTGTCGACACTTGGAGCTGTGTCGACACTCAGCAAAAGTCTGCAGAGTCTAAGTACAAGTGTCGACACTCAACACAATGTGTTGACACTATGCAGAAGAGTCAGCATTTGAAGAATGTGTCGACACTCAGCACAATGTGTCGACACACTATCAGAAGAGTCAACACTTGAAGTAAGTGTCGACACTCAGCACAATGTGTCGACACTTAGCTAAAGACTCAACACTTAGCAAAGAACAGAAAAAGCAGCAAATTATTCTAAGTACAAGTGTCGACACTAAAGGAATGTGTCGACACTCAGCTGAAGTCTCAACAACAAGAAGGTGTGTCGACACAAGGAGCTGTGTCGACACTCAGCAAGATTCAACATAGAAGACTATGTGTCGACACCAAGAAGCAGTGTCGACACTAGACAGATTCAACACAAGAAGTTGTGTCGACACAAAGGAGATGTGTCGACACATAGAAGAATTCAGCAAAAGCTAAAAGAATAAGTATTTGTGTCGACACTCAATTTTAGTGTCAACACATGCAGAAGAATCTGTGTCGAGACATACAAGGAATTGTGTCGACACCTTGTAGACTTGTGTCGACACTTATACAACATGTGTCGACACTTGGACTATAAGTGTCGACACTTAAAGACAGAAAGTCTCGACACTTATAAACTGTTAGAGATTTTCAAGAAGTGACTGGTTGACATGACAGCTGCCGATCCAGCCGGTCTACAGCACTTGTCAGAGATCTCAGAAGTCAGTTATGAACCGGACCAGCCGGTTACCATGAAGAAGGCCTATAAATAGGCACAGACTGTTTACAGAAATAGTAGTTGTTATTATTGTTGTTAAGAGTTAACAGAAGAAGATTAAGTTCTGATTGAGTTCAGATTAATCTAAGAGATTTGTTCAAGTGGTTGCTGATCAAGTTATCCAAGTGATACAAATCAAGAAGATCTTGCTGTCCAACGGCAGATCTAAGAAGTTGGAGAGAGAGAGCTCCAATCAAGAATTCAGTCTTTGGAACTAGGCTGAGAAGAAGGATTCAGAAGCATCTGGATCTTAAGAAGCAGAGGTCAAGGAACAACTGCAGAGGATTCAGACTTATTCAGTTCTACTCAAGAAGCTTTGAAGGAAGCTAAGTCAGTTTGGATCTATCTGAGTTCTTCCAAGAACTCAGCAAGAAACTCTCAAATCCTCTCTTATTTTTTGAGTTGTTGAGTTATTTGTTGTAATACTATTTTAACTTGTAGGATCCATTGGATCTGAGTGATTGTAAGCCTAAATTTATAAAGGCTTAGGGTAGGGCTTGATAGCCTGAGTGTAGGAGTTAAAGAACTCTGAGTGTAGGCCTTGATTGGCTGAGTGTAGGCCTGGGTGGCTGAGTGTAGGCCTTTGTGGCTGAGTGTAGGCTTTGGAGAAAGCTGAGGTGTAAGGCTTTGGGCCTGAGGTAGGAACCAATTTGGGTTCTGAGACAGTGGAGAAGTTAGGCTGAATCTAGTACACTGCTAGATAGGCGAAGGGGGAAAGTGGATGTACCCATATCTTGGGGAACCACTATAAAACACTGTGTGCTGTGCTGTGTTTGTGCTGTGGATGATCTGTGTTTGTTTGATTATTGTTGATTGTTGTAATAAACTAGTTAGAAATCTGTGATATAACTGTTTGGCTGCCAACAAAGTTAGAAAAGGATTAGGTCACCTATTCACCCCCCCCCCCTCTAGGTGTTTAGGTACCATATCTTTCAAGACCTCTCACTGAAAGGACTCCCCTCTATTGCTAGGCATGCCGGGTGATCTCACTCCTCTGCCTTGAAAATTCAGCTCGTACTTGCCGAGTCGGGGAATAGAGCTCGCCCCGATAGATCCTGCTCGCTACCTTCCTCTGCTACCTCCTTCCCAGACGACATGAAGAGGTTTTGCATATCTTGTCGGAAATCCTTCAACATCTCGAGGGTAGCGAGGGTAGGGGAGGGGGGAGGTGGCGAGTGGCGCGCCGACGAGTTTCGGATTGATTAGGAAGACCTGCGAGGATAATAAGTTCAGATGAGAAGCTTGGGTTTGTAAAAACAACTAGTGCTTCAGACTAACCTTGCGAGATGGTCCTACCGAGGTTGGGTTGCCAAGAAGAGCTAGGCTAGCCATGAAAATGGTGAGTGAGAAGACGCAGAATGGTCTTGCCATGACATGGGAGCTGAGTGTTTGGGGAGGTGATTAGCTCGAAGCTCGGGATAGGGATGTCCACTACACCTGCCCCCACGAGTGCAGGATCGGGGGTGGGTTGCTGAGCAGTCTCTCGAGCCGGCGACTTCAGCCTCAGTGAGTCAAGGCCAGTGGTCCGGAAGGTAGGGGACGAACTTCTCGCGTGGTCTTCAAGAGGAGTTTGGAGACGCGAGTCATTCCGAGGAGGATCGACTCACAGTGCAGGAGTTTCCAAGTCATCCAGATTTGTGTCGTGGTCGACAAAAAGGTCGACGACCTCTTTCCCTTTTTGTTTAGCAGCCGGTGTGGAGGAAGAAGCAAGTCCATGATCTGGGGTGGAGGCCAGATCCCAATAGATGTACTCGATAACATTGGGGGCAGACTTGGCCTTTTTGGTGGGTTTATGTTTTAGTGACTCGTGTGGCAGGGGATTGGAGAGCCAAGGCCTCAGCTCGACAGCGCGAGTAGCGTTGAGCTCCCGGGCGCGATTGAGCCTCTCTTGAAACTCCTTCGAAAGAGGCATCTCGGTATAATCATAGTAGGGGGAATGGAAAAGGTCACCCAGGCAGGCGAGCATATATATATATAGTTGCTTATGGATCCCACGAAAAGATTCCTTTGGGCTCACTGACCCAGTCGTCGATCTGTTGAGGCTGGATGTTTCTTTCCGAGTTTGGAGCAACCTCTCAAAGAGTGGGGATTGTGTACAACCACGTATCCGGAGAGTGGGGTCAGCAGGAGTCGGTCCAACCTTTTTGGCGCAGTCCAAGTCCCAAGATAGTTGGAAGGGAGGCAAGCCCTGCAGTCTCACCGAATCTCCAAGGAGGGGTGGAACAGGTATGGGGCGAGTGGACCGAGCAGGCTCGCACTCGCCCCTAGTTCTCTACAATGGCAGGGGAGTGGGGCCTGTTAGGCCCGCACTCGCCTCGGGCCATAGGGAGGTGGCGAGTGCCAGCCCCATTGGGAACTCACGGCCCTAGGCAAGTGGAGGTTTCACGAGCCACTCGTCCAGTGATGTGTGTTATATTTTTTACCATTCCACCCCCGCTGGCCTACCAATAGTCTTTGAAAACAGCGGAGTTACACTGTTGGCAGGCCAACTTGGTCTGTATATTATTGTTTAGAACAGCGAAGGTGAGCTATTGGCAGACCAACTTCAAAAAACTATAAATAAACCCAAGGGGTATCTCAGAAGGCATGCTTACTTGTTCTCCAGTCTTCTTGTGCTTTTTGAGATATCCTTAGCTCAACTGTTGGCTAAGGAGGGGAAAACTCTAAGGCTCCGTTCGTTTCGATGGAATTGGGGCTTTGGAATTTACATTCAATTGCCAATTCCAATTGTGACTGTTCGGCGGCCATAATATTGCATCGGAATTGGAATTCATTTCAATTCCCATGAGAATTGATTATAGAAGAAACACGGCTCCGTTAATTCTTACCTCACGAGGTCTTCATTCGTGATTCCCACCCCTACTAGCGTGTCCCCGACTCTCTCAAAAAAATATCAACGTAAATTTTGTTGTTCGCCCATGACCGCATTTTTCGCCGAAGAGAGAATTTTTCGACAGGGCACACATTTTTTTGCCCGGGATCGCATTTTTCGCCCGGGCGCGCATTTTTTGCCCGAGCCCGCATTTTTCGACCGGGCACACATTTTTTCGCCCGGGAGACCATTTTTCGCCATGGCGCGCATTTTTCTTCCGGCAGCACATTTTTTGCTGGAGAACGTATTTTTCGTCCGGACGAGCATTTTTCGCCCGGGCACGCATTTTTCGCCCGAGGGCGAATTTTTCGCCCGGAGATGAATTTTTCGACTGGGCACTCGTTTTAAGGCCTCTGCACTTATTTTTTTGCCCGGACGTGCATTTTTCACCCAGGATTGCATTTTTTGGTCGGGGCGCATTTTTCAGTCTGGGTTATTTTTCGGTCGGGGTGTATTTTTCGCCCGGGAGCGTATTTTTCGTCCGAACGCGCATTTTTCACCCGAGCGCGCATTTTTCGGCCGGACGTGAATTTTTCGATCGGGAGAGCATTTTCGGCACGTGCACATATTTTTCGCCAGGGCGCGAATATTTCGCTCGACCGCGAATTTTTTTCCTGGACGCGAACTTTTCGCCCGGGTGCCCATTTTTCGCCCGGATGCGATTTTATTTGCCCGAGTGACCATTTTTTGCCCAGGAGTGAATTTTTCGCCCGGGTGCACATTTTCCGGTCGGCCGTGCATTTTCCGGCCGGGCGCAATTTTTTCACCCAGTCCCGAATTTTTCGCCTGGACGCGCATTTTTCGCCTGGACGCGCATTTTTCACCCGGGTGCACATTTTTTGGCCGGCGAAAAATGCGCGTCCGGGCAAAAAAATGTTCGGTCAGGAGAAAATTGTGCGCCCTGCGAAAAATGTGCGCTCAGTCAAAAAATGAGCGATCGGGCGAAAAAATATGCGCCCGGGCGAAAAAATGCGCGGCCGGGAGAAAAATGCGCGTTTAGACGGAAAAATTTTAATATTGAGCGGAACATTGGAATTAATAATTCAATTCGCATGATAGAATTCTTGCATTTAGCCGAACGACGGAATTGGAATTGACTTCAATTCCAATTTCTGCGGGAATTGGAATTGAAGTCAATTCCAATTCCTGCATTTCAATTCCTGCGAAACGAACGGAGCCTAAGATCTTCCGGGACTGTTGTGTGACCTCTGTGCTGGAGTCTCGGGTCCGTTTCTGGTTCTGAGTTTCTGGTCGTCTGAGCTTGTGGGAGAAGTAAGTGCGAGGTCACCCATTTCCCAAGGGTCCGAACTCCAAAGAAGCTGGTTCTCGGTTTCAACATTCCCAAATTTCATGATCTTTTAATTTTATTTAGTCACATAATTAAATTTATAAAGGAAATTATACCTAGGGCAATTTGTGAAGGAACACTACATAATTACTTCAAAAAATTGTAATAAAATTTACAGAACATCATAATGGTCTGAAAAGTTTACTGGCCAAGTATCATAATTTTTCAGTGCACAATTTGTCCTAAAACAAATTTATTTCTCTGGACAATAATTTCTAATATTACAAAGCAGATACTGCAAATCTTAAAGTAAAAATTACAATAAAATTTGCGGACATATATAGCATAAGAATAGGCCCCCTACCCAAGTTTCATGATCTTCCAATACCGTATGTTCATGTATTTAACACTTGAAAAAAGTTCTTATTTTATGTAATAAGTGTTTTGTGGGGAAAGAATAGCCTAAAAATTCCAAATAAATTATCCAAGGTGTCTTTCCATCTAATGAGACTATCTACAAAGTTTTGTGCCAATCTTTAGAGATGTGACCCTATTTCCTTCATTAATCTTAATAGGCATCCCTAAGATTGAACAAGGGTTTCATGGCATTTCAACCCTAAATACTTCCAAAAATATTCATAGTGGTGTTTCAAGTGATAGTGAAAGTTATTTAATTGAATGTTAGCTAATTACATAGAGGGGAAGGGGGGTGAATAGGTCTTTGAAATTTCTAGCTTCTTTTCCTATTTTCTAACTGCACTATCTAGAGCTTGTCCTTATGTCCTGCAAAAAGAGAGTAAAACAAACAAACACAGAAAGCACACAAGTATTTATAGTGGTTCCCCAATTGGGTACATCCACTTTCCCTCCCACCTTTCCAACTTACTTGTTGGAGAACGCACAAACTCAAACACTATGCTCTTTAGAGCTTACACCTAAGGCCCACAACCTTACTATCAGTGTGCAGCAGCACACCTACACTCAGTACCCCTCCAGGTACCTACAGCTCAGCCTCCTCCAAGGCCTACAACTTAGTGACAAGTTTGTCACCTACAGCTCAGTGGCTCTACAGCCACCTACCTCAGGCACAATACCCTACAGTCAGGCTGGGAGGACAACCCTACCTCAGATCCATACTTGGATCCTACCACAGAGAGATAAACTCTCCAGCCTCAGGCTATTAAGCCTTCTAGCAACTTAGATACACTTGGATCCTACCATAGAGAGATAAACTCTCCAGCCTCAGGCTATTAAGCCTTCCAGCAACTCAGATCCACTTAGATCCTACCACAGAGAGATAAACTCTCCAGCCTCAGGCTATTAAGCCTTCCAGCAACTCAGATTCACTTGGATCCTACCATAGAGAGATAAACTCTCCAGCCTCAGGCTAATAAGCCTTCCAGCAACTCAGATCCACTTGGATCCTACCACAGAGAGATAAACTCTCCAGCCTCATTCTATTAAGACTTCCAGCAACTCAGATCCAGGAAACTTGAATCCTACAGTATAATGGTTACAATTTTTAAGATGAACAAAGAAAACAAGAATAACTCAGAGATTAAATCTCTGAGTTTGCCCTGCTTGACTGAGCAGATATCAGTCCATCTAACTTGCTGTAGAAGGGATGAGTCTTCTTCAACTGCTATCTTCTCTCTTGCTGTATAGGTGAGCAGCTATCTGTTGTTGAGTGGATCAACCAGCTTGCTTTGTTCTTGAGAGAACCAACTTGCTAAACAGGAAGTGCTCCAGCTATCTTCTTGCCTTCTGGCTATCTTGGCTGGACTTCATCTTTCAAGCTTTCAAGATAAACTCTCCAGCCGCCACTTTCAGTTTTCCTTTCTTTTTATTGGATTCGTTGCTTTGATTTTCATTAACCCTAACCCTTTACTGTTTCCCCTTTTATATGGATATATAATGTCTAATAATACACTGATATAAATAAATGCTGCTAAAATACATTGATACATATCAAAAGTAGGCTGGAGGGTCGGTCTGATCGTCGGGGAAGTGAGGCGGGCCAGGAGCTATCGGTGGTGTTGGAGAGATCCCCAAGTGGCCCCTGATCTGAATAATGGTGTCCTCTATCCGCTTCTGCAATGCCTTTATACGTTGTAATCGTGGCGAGAGCTCGGTCTCGAAGAAGTGCTGAAACGCTCGCGAATACTATGAACACGCTCAAGGAGGAGCAGCAGAAGACTCTCCCTGAGCATAATTAGAGCGGGGCGGAGGCACCAGAGGCTCATCGAGATCAGGATCCACCTCGTTGTCATCGTCGTCATGCGCGTGTGGTCCACGCCTAGCAAGGGAGTATATAATGCCTCCCCGGCCCTAACGGGCGGTGACGAGGCGGAGAGTTCGAAGACTGGCCATCGTGATAGGCACGGTCTTTGCGACCACTGTCATCGGGGAAAGGGATGAGAATATGTTCATATTCTTTGCCAGGCGGGTAATGTAGGGTGCTATACAGATAGACCATATGCGGGAGTTATCATCCTGGTGAATGATGAACTGCGCGAGCATGAAACCTAGATGGACGGGGTAACGTGACGACATGATATAAAGATAAAGCACATCCTACCTACTAACAATGCCAGAGCTTTCGCCCCGGTCGATCAAGGTATGGCTGAGGAGGTCGTGTATGTAGTGGAGGGCGGGATAATGCAACTTGGAGGCATTAGACCTCTTGGACTCATATGAACTATAGTCAAAAGAAAGCCGGGAACAGATGTTGTCGGCATGGTTGCGTGTGGGAAGATCAAAATGAAGCTCTGGGTAGGCGACACTAAAGAGGAACGAGTCTTCATACACCCCTAAATATTGGGTGAACTGGAGCAGGGTGAGTGTGTAAAAAGTTCCCGCTACTCGAAAAGAGATGACCCCCTCGTGCGCGTGTGCGTGCTTAGTGAGAGTAGGTCTAGGATTTAAGTAAAAAGACGACATGAAATCTAATGTGAGTTCCTTAAAACCTAACTCCTCGATAGCAAAGAATTGCTCCCAGCCCACAACAGATATCAGCTCTCTAACATCTCCCGCTAAATTTATCTCCTCTAGGACGCTCCAGTCAATTGATTGAATGTCTTGATATTTTTTTGAATGGAGGCGATTGTAGTGGTTGATATGCGCTGGATAGGTGAACACCAGCGGCACAGCGGCATCGCGCCTTTCTGTAGAAAATGCCTGGAGCTCCGGGCGACGATGGCAACCTCTTTGGGCTCGTCCAGAAGACATGATCTGTGGACAAATACAAGGATTTTTTTTTAAAATGATGTAGAAGAAAAAGGAGAGGAAAAATGAAAGGAGGAGAACAAGAATGTGGAGAAGAGAGTGGAGAGAAAGAAGAAGTTGACTAAAAACCTAAACCAAAAATTGTTACCTAGGAGGATATATGGCTACGAGATGAAGCGAATCCATACACGTTGAAGGTTAAACCTCAACCAGCTCTTGAGACAAGGGGTTGTGCAGGAAGAAAAGCTGGGAATTAGGGGAGGAAGATGGAGATCACCAGAACACGACCCTATTTAAAGAAGGCGAACACGGGTGCGCACACGGCCGTGTGTTCACCTGTGTTAGGGAATCTTAACCGCATGGAACACTGGTTTCGTCGGGATGTGTGGTCAAACATCACAGGAAGGCAGTGTGTCAGGCGAACATGGTCAACAATACGGTCGTGTATCAACCCGTGTCCTACTCGGGAACAGTGTATTAAAATGCACACGGGTCATGACACGGCTGGGTGGATACCCTTGTCCTTCTCTGGCAACAATTCGTCGAACAGCGACACGGGTACTGCCACAGCCGGGTGTCAAGCTGTGTCCTTCTCGGGATGGACATCATCGAATCGCTACACGGCACAGCACATGGCTGGGTGACTACCGTGTCCTTCTCGGGAAAGACTTCGTTGACCATCGACATGGGTTTGAACATGGCCGGGTGTCAAGTCGTGTAGAGGCACACAAGCATTAACACGGGTGTGTGTTCAGCCGTGTCCTGCTTGGGCACTTATGGGCAAAAATGCTGGCCAATGACACGGCCATACACACGGGCATGTGTGAACCCGTGTGGTGCTCGATATTGAAGCTGCCTACTCCTGGTTTAATATGGGACACGGCTGGGCTCAAGGGTGTGTTGTGGACATGGCAATGCACACGGGCATGTGGTTACCCGTGTGCTCCCCTAATTTTAAAATTCCTCCTAAGTGAATTTTATTAAAGAATTTTTGGATTAATATTAACTAAACTTTTACTAAAAATTTTATAAACTTAAAACAAATTTTACTACATTATTCGCAATCCTAGTCTAGACGGAGGCATGTTTCTTGACAAGCGAAATTCTGAGGAAGTGCACCGTAGAAAAGTTTTAATCGGTGCCCATTGACTTTAAAATCGCCCTTCTCTGGGTGGGTTAGCTCAACGGTGTCGTAGGGAAAGACTTCTTTAACTTGGAAGGGTCCGGACCACTTAGACCTTAACTTTCCTGGGAATAAACGCAGTCTGGAATTAAAAAGGAGGACTTGGTCACCTTTTTGGAATGTCTTGGGTTTGCGAAGTTGACGGTCATGGACTAGTTTGGTCTTCTCCTTATAAATCTGGGAGTTCTCGTAAGTCATGGTTCTCCACTCATCTAATTCATTAAGTTGAAGTTTTCGTTTCTCCCCTATAGAATTAGTATCAAAATTCAAAGTGCGTATTGCCCAATACGACTTGTGTTCTAATTCTATAGGCAGTGACAAGATTTATCATAGACTAATCTAAAGGGGGTGGTCCCTATAGGTGTTTTGAAGGCGGTCCTATATGCCCACAAACAATCGTTTAGTTTCCTAGACCATTACTTCATATTCCCTTCTATAGATTTTTCTATGATCCTCTTAAGTTCTCTATTGGAAACTTCAACTTGACCACTAGTTTGTGGATGATAATAAGTGGTTATCCTATGTGTAACTCCATATTTTTGTAGTACTTTATCTAACTGTAGATTACAAAAATGTGAACCCCTATCGCTAATAAGTGGATGTGGTGTGCCAAATCGTGCGAATAAGGTTTTCAAAAATTGGATTACTACTCTACTATCATTAGTAGGCAAATCTTGTGCTCAACCCACTTTGATACATAATCTACAGCTACCAAAATATATTTATTCCCGTAAGAAACTGAAAATGGTCCCATAAAGTCAATCCCCCACACATCGAATACTTCGCATTCAAGAATAAATTTTTGCGGCATTTCATGTAATTTAGAAATATTACCTGATTTCTGACAAGAATCACATGAAAGCACATACCTTTGGGCATCCCTGCATAGAAGGGGCATATAAAAACCACAATCAAGAACCTTTTTTGCTGAGCGATTTTCTCCATAGTGACCACCAGCAGGACCTGAATGACACTGCTCCAGAATTTTCCAACCCTCCTCCGCTGATACACACCTCCGTATAACGGAATCTACACATACCGAAAAAGAAAGGGGTCCTCCCAGAAGTAATATTTCAAGTCAGAGAAAAATTTCTTTTTCTACTTATATGAAAATTCTTTTAGAAGGTCCTTAGCCACAAGATAGTTTGCATAATCGACAAACCATGGATAATCAGGATTTATGTTTGTAGAGAAGGCAAATAACGATTCCTTAGTGAATGTATCAGAAATCTCAGATTCATCTAACATTGCTCGTAGTGGATTTTCTAAACGTAAGAGATGGACTGCTGCTAAGTTTTCCGCTCCTCGTTTATCCCTAATTTCCAAATCAAATTCTTGTAATAAAAGAACCCGACGGATTAAACAAGGCTTTGCTTCCGCTTTGGCTAGCAAATATCTAAGGGCAGAGTGATCTGTGTATACTACCACCTTAGACAATGTTAAATAGGATCTAAATTTATCAAAGGCAAATACCACTGCTAGAAGTTCATTTTCCGTAGTCGTATAATTCTCCTGCGCATTATTAAGTGTTGTGCTAGCATAATAAATCGGGTGAAAGTGATTGTTTCGGGGTTGTCCTAAAACAGCTCCTACTGCAAAACTGCTAGCGTCACACATAATCTCGAATGACTGAATAAAATCGGGCGCAATCATAATAGGAGAATTAATTAATCTTTCTTTTAAGAACTCAAAGGCATGTAGACACTCTTGTTCAAAAATAAAAGGTGTGTCTTTTTCTAAAAGCCCAGTAAGTGGTTTAGCGATTTCAGAGAAGTTCTTAATAAACCGGTGGTAAAATCAAGCGTCTCCTAAGAAACTTCTCACTGCCTTAACGGAGGTTGGTGGTGGAAACTTTTCTATGGTTTCAATTTTCGCTCTATCAACTTGAATTCCTTGGCTTGAGATTTTATGGCCAAGTACTAACCCTTCTTTCACCATGAAATGGCACTTCTCTCAACTAAGCACTAGGTTTGTTTCCTCACACCTCCTGAGAACTTTCTATAAATTATTCAAACACAAATCAAACGAGTGACCAAAATTAGAGAAATCATCCATAAACACTTCCATAATATCTTTAACATATTCATTAAAGATGGCTAACATGCACCTTTGGAAAGTGGTCGGTGCATTACATAAACCAAATGGCATACATCTATAAGCAAAGGTACCAAATGGGCAGGTGAAGGTTGTTTTCTCCTAGTCTTCTGGTGCTATAGGAATTTGGAAATATCCAGAAAGACCATCTAGAAAACAATAATAATAATGTCCTGACAAACGTTCTAATATTTGGTCAATGAAAGGAAGAGGGAAATGGTCTTTCCTAGTGGCATCGTTTAACTTCCTATAGTCAATACAGACACGCCAACCTGCTACCATTCATGTTGGAATTAATTCATTCTTATCGTTTGCTACCACTGTTAGACCACCCTTCTTAGGAACGACTTGTACAGGACTAACCCATGAACTATCTGAAATAGTGTATATCATACCAACATCTAACAACTTAACAATCTCAGCCTTAACTACCTCTTTCATATTCGGGTTTAGCCTACATTGCGGTTGAATAGAAGGTTTATAGTTTTCCTCCAAAAGGATCTTGTGAGTGCAAAAACTAGGATTAATACCTTTTATATCAGATATTTGTCATGCTATTACACATTTATATTTCTTCAACACAGTTATTAATTTAGCTTTTTCAGTATTAAAAAGAATAGAGTAGATAATAACTAGGTAAGAAGAATTAGTTCCTAAGAATGCATACTCAAGATGATCCGGTAATTTTTTTAGTTCTACTATCGGTGGATCCTTAGTTTTATTCTTAAGACCTTCATGATCTCCTTGTGTAATCAAACTATATTCAATTGTTCTATTCATCGAAACGCAATTATCTAGAAAAAATAAATGTTCAACAATGTCTTCATTTTTTTCATCTTCTAGATAACAGTTAGTGATGCAAATTTCTAAAGAATCTCTATAATATAAATTAGAATTCATAGAAGTCATAAAATTATCAACACCATGAGAAAAATAGCAATAATCATCATTATCTAAGGATTGTTTCATTGTATTGCCTATTTGAAAAGTGACTTCATCTTCCGCTACTCGCAAAACTAATTTACCATCAAAAACATCAATAAGAGCTCAAGATGTAGCTAAGAATGGACGACCTAGTATGAGTGGTACTTTGATTTTTTCGTCCATATCTAGAATAATAAAATCGGCAGGAAATATAAACTTATCTACCTTAACCAGTACATCCTCTACTATTCCTCTAGGGTACTTAACCGATCGATCTGCTAGTTGAATACTCATTCTAGTTGGGCTAAGTTCTCCTAGACCTAGTTTCAAATATAGTTTGTAAGGCATTAAGTTTATACTAGCTCCTAAGTCCCCTAAAGCTTTATTTACTTGTAAATCACCGATTAAACATGGAATTGAAAATGAACCGAGATCCTTATGTTTTTGTGGTAATTTATTTTGCAAAATAGCGGAACATTCTTCACTAAGTGTTACTAAAGATAATTCTTCTATTTTCCTTTTATTTGAAATTAAATCCTTAAGAAATTTAGCATACTTAGACATTTGAATGATTTTAGAAAAAGGTAAATTGACATGTAATTATTTAAACTTAGATAAAAATTTACCATATTGCGCATCCATGCGCTCCTTGTTAATCTTTGTAGGATATGGTATTGCTGGTTGATACTCCATTGGTTGCACATTCATCTCGCTCGGTCCTTCGCCGCTAGACTCCTCTTGGGGTGCTTCTTTCGTTGGTCTTTGTTCTTGTAACTCCTTTTCGCTCCTTAATTCGATGGCATTTGCATGCTCCCTCAGGTTTGTCTCAGTACTACACGGAAGTGTTCCTTGTTGCCTTCCAGATACCATCCTTGCGAGTTGACCAATCTGGTTCTCCAAATTACGAATTGAACCCCCTTGATTCCGGAAAGCTACATCAGTAGTTTGCATGAACTTGGTAAGTACATCTTCTAATTTTGGCTTCCTTGGTTCCGGTTGTTGTGGTTGTCCAAACACAGGTTGCTTCCCTTGATTTCCTTGTCCTCCCCAAGAGAAATTGGGGTGGTTCCTTCATCCAGGATTGTATGTAAAACTATACGGGTTATTTGCTTGGTTGAAAGGAGGTCTGGTGTTGTTACCCATATAGTCAACATGTTCCTGCACTTGAGATTCACAACCCGGCATTCCACTAAATGAAGGGTCCCATTATTGAGGTACCATCGAAGGTGACACTAAGGAAAGGTTATCCATCTTTTGATGAAGCTTCTCCACTTGAATGGCTAAGGCAGTGATGGCATCTACTTCATACATTCCTGCAGGATTATTAGGCTTTTGTCTTATGGTAGTCCATTGATAGTTGTTCATTGCCATGTCTTCTATCAACTGTTGAGCCGCCTTAGGTGTCTTATAGTCCAAGGTGCCTCCACTAGCCGCATCGATCATTTGTTTTATGGCTGAATTAAGACCAATATAAAAAAGTCTGAATCTGAAGCCATAAAGGTAGTGCGTGACGGGGACATCTCCTCAAAAGGTCCTTGAATTGTTCCCATGTCCTTGAATTGTTCCCATGTATCGTACAATGATTCAGACTCCAATTGAACATACGTAGAGATATCATTCCTTAGCTTGGCAGTCTTCGCCGATGGAAAATACATCATTAAAAACTTCTCAACCATCATATCCCAAATAGTAATCGGCCCTCTAGGTAGTGAGTTAAGCCACTGCTTCGCCTTATCCCTTAGTGAAAATGGGAACAATCTCAATCGAATGGAATCATTGGAAATGTCATTGATCTTGAATGTGTCACATATATCCAAGAATCGAGCTAAGTGTGTGATAGGATCTTCATCTTGTAGGCCATCATATTGGACATACTGTTGAACCATCTGTATAATACTAGGCTTCAATTCGAAATTATTGGTGACTATTGGTGGTCTAACGATGCTTGACCCAGTTCCCTGGAGATTAGGTCTAGCAAAGTCAGACATGGTTTGCTCGTTCTGGTTTGCCATGGTATCCAAATTTTCTAGATGATGCTCTCCTTTTTTCACTGTATCCTCTTCTGAAAGTCCGTTTGAAATATTTGTGGTATTAATTCTCACGTCCCTTTGGTTAGTGTTATGAATAATTCGCTCTGGGTCAGGATGAAATGGTATTAGCCCAGAATTTCTCCCCGTGGTCATAGACTAACAGACTACAAAACAGAAATTAAGCGATATAATTATTCCATAAACTAATTTACAGTTATATGTTAATAAACAAAAATTGGTAGATTAAAAAAGTTTAGGCTTTCAAAATATTGAAAACAAGTCCCCGTCAATGGCGTCAAAAACTTGATGATTATTTTTAATAAGTAATCAATTGATGCAGATTCATTGTACACTCTAGTATAAACTATGTAGATGGGCATAAGCTAGATTGATTTAACTTTCAGGCAAGAGAACCTATCAATCATAGTATAGGAGAAATCTACATCTCGTGTCGTATTCCACGGGGCCTTTCAAATACTCGTACTCACCCTCACTCTATTATCGTACCAATAATTAAAATTGATTTTTAACCTACATTAACCTAACTATGACTACTTGGATAAATAAACATTGGAGGATTAAAAATGATAAAAAAATCGAAAGTCTAAGAGCATTCACATGATCATAACCTCTCATTAACTCAATTCTATGTAATCAGGTAATATTAAGATTATCAAATTCGTTGTATTGTAAGGGTTAAACATTTATCAAATTCTCTCTCGAGCCATTCAAAATCTAAACCTAAGTTAGTAAATTTACTCTCGAATAATTCACAACCCTCAAATTTGCATTAAAGTACCCTATCTAATACATAAATTCATGAAATCATATCTCTAAAATACCATGAATCCATTTATCCGTATTACAATTATCCAATCGACATATCTCTCGATCATGCAAATTGAAATGCAAAGAGAAATAACACCTAAATATAAATATATAAACATCATCACAACCTTCCAATTTCTCAATCTAAAAAGTTGGGATTCAAGTAAAGCAAATAATAAATTCATAACTAGGATGATTCTCTTTGTTTGAAGGCCTACATACGAATAAAATATCACAAATTTGATGAAAACAATAAGATACATGATTACCAAATTGTTCAAATTAACGTTTCATGCAAAATAAAAGATAAATAAAGTTAGATCACCAAGAGAAAGGAAAGATTAAAAGAGATACATGAAAGATTAAAAGCATACAAAAATCTCCTTCAATTCATCCGGTGCTCCACTTTCATGCTCCAGAAGTTCTCCTAATGAAAATGATCCAAAAGTCCCCCTCTAATTTTTCTACAGGTTTTTTATAGTCCCTTTGCAAATAGGGTAGGACACGGGTATCAACATGGTCGTGTCACAGGCTGTGTTGACGGTTCAAGGACGGTTCCACACGAATAGGCGTGTCTGGTCTTGGGTCGTGTCAGATGACACGGGTACGGACACGGCCGTGT
Organism: Platanthera guangdongensis; assembly: GCA_039583875.1. Taxonomy (NCBI): domain Eukaryota; kingdom Viridiplantae; phylum Streptophyta; class Magnoliopsida; order Asparagales; family Orchidaceae; genus Platanthera; species Platanthera guangdongensis. Next base: position 12,292,259 of record CM077155.1, read on the forward strand.
TGTTCTTCGTGTTCTTCGCACACTGGTTGGTTGGCAGCCGAAGTTGGATTTATGTCGAAAAGGACACGGGTAGGAACACAGGCGTTTTCCTAGCCGTGTGGTGCTCTGTATTTTTTCCTCCAATTCTTCTAATCCATCCCAGATAGGACACGGGTAGGGAACACGGGCGTGTGCCTATCCGTGTGCGCCCCATTATTATCCTGTCATCATGCATATCGAATCTATGAACTCTTCTGTTTGCTCCAAGACTTCTAGCTCCACTGGTTAGCAATACCTTCATTAGAAAAATGAAGGAATAAATAGATAGCTTAATACATGAAATAATAGAAACTCCTAATTGTGCTCTTCTACTCATGATAAAGCAAATTCTTAACTATTCTCGTGAAATTACTACATAGGGAGGTAGAAAATAGTGGACATGATTACATTTATGATAGTAAAAAGCCTATCATAATTATACTCATCAGTATTCTGCTCTAGTGTGACTTCCTTTGACTTGCAATCTATATAGGCATGCTGCTCTGAGAGCCAGTGTATACCAAAGATCATATCAAATTCCGATATCGGCAGCACTGATGCTTCCAATCCGAAATCCCGACTTCCTATTCGTACCTCCGTAAAACAAGACCTATCCGCATGCATTACACATCCATTTGGTAATAAAATCTTCACACTATCTGCCACCATACAAATCGGTACACCGATTCATGATATGAAGTTCACATATAGAAATGAATGAGAATCAACATCGTCAAATAGTTCTCTCGCCAGACAGTCTCGAATCAGGACAAAGCCTAATACAAACACATCATAAACAAGTTACAAACAAGGTATGAAATATCAAAAGCAGCAATCAAATATATTACCGCGTACTTGTGACAACGTCACATTGCTTTATGGCATCCTGTTGGCCAAGACTATACACTCGTGGTTATGTCTGGGATGTAGTGGACTCCACCGCGGCCTTTCCCATTTTAGTATATGACACTCCTGTCTTCTTTTCAACCATTGGTGGACCAACCTGACAGTTACAGGCTATATGCCCCATTCGACCACATGTATAGCAGGTCTGAGACTTCTTCCTCAAAGTTTCTCCCCATGCAACACTCAAAGGAGCCTGTGAAGAAGACTTGAATCTCTTACCCCATTTCCTTCGGTACTTGGATTTCCCCTGCTGCAGCACTTTGAACTCGGACTTTATCACCGCCAAGTCCCTTTTTCCTTGCACCCGCTTCATATCCTTCTCCAATGCACACGCCGTATCCACCAATGCCTGAAACCCTTGGTTCACCGAACTTGATAGCAGGAATCTCAACTCATCCCGCAATACTTCGTAGAACTGATTGGTTTTTCGTTGTTCATTAGCGAAGATAGACCCCGCATAGCATTCCAATCGCGTAAACTCATGCAAGTAGGTATCAACACTACTCTCTCCCTGAGTTAGACGCTGGAACTCATTTTCCATGGAGATGCGTTGTGCCACTGGCAAGTGTTTTGCCAAGAACAGTCGCGAAAATTCCTCAATCGAGACTTCTGTTAGTTGTCTGCTCGCTAAGTGGTGTAACTCTATCTCGTCCCACCATAGCCGAGCCTCTCCTTCCAACAATAAGGTGGCCAAGGCAACCTTCTGATTTTCCTCCGTCCTTATCGCCGTCAATATTCTCTTGATGCACGACAACCAATCTTCCGCCTGTGTTGGGGATCCCACACCCGTAAATGTAAGAGGATTGAAGCTCATAAACTGCTTCAACTACCGTTCAACAACCTGAGGATCAACTGCCTTAATAGGTTCTGGCCTTACACCAACCCGTTTAGGCATCAATGTCGGACGTGCTTGCCCATGTGCCTGCCTAGTAGGTTGTGCATAAATCATTGTAAACAGCGCCTCAGCAACTAAGTGCACAGTTTCCACAGAAGGAGGAGGTGTAGGCACCTTAGCTGGTGTCTCACTCTCATCAGAACGCTGGGGTGCAAACTGCCCGGCACCACTACGAGTCACCTATAGGTGGACAAGACACACATTAACGACCTTACACAAGCAATAACAATAATATAGAAACGTGTAGGTTCCTCAAACAGGTGTATTTGCATTCCTTAGTGGACATTCTTGAGTTCATTAATGTTATAGTGGGTCTCACTTACACGTGCTTGCCACCCCACAAAAGAATTCGACCACGAATTCGAAAGTGGAAGACCGAGACAAGCTGATACCAAAATGTAACACCTCCACCCGTTACATGATATATAATAGAAGGTCCGACCGGGGCCCCACACCATATTCCATAAACATGCGGCGAAGTTACGGGTTAATATCAAAACTATTCACATCCTAACTCAGAGCATTCTAGCGGAAGCTTTAAAGTTGTTTGAACTCAACTCATCTGAATGTCCACCATATATAAACCAACATTTATATATATCATTACGAAGGAATGTTCTCCAAATGCACAACAAGCCTGGACTTATTGCCTTACAATTAAGCTTTATAACTATGACTTCCATACATCGGCACGCAGGCCAGCCACACATGAAAGTAACATCATAGGAAATTCTTCGTCCTTCGAGGACCAGCATAGTAGCAGCAGCAACAACAAGGGCTTCAGTCCCCTATTTTCTGCTCGGCACTCCTGCACCTACACGGGACAATCCACCGCAATCGTGGTAAATAAGGCAACGGTCAGTGTTCAGCTGACCAATTTATAACGAACCTACCCCTTACCCGGGGTAGTGGTATTCCTTTCCTGCAGGCATAGCATTTCACAAGCAGATATATCACACAATGTGCACTCACGCACAATCAATATATCACAAACGTTGCCCACGCGGCCCGACGCTCCGTGCACTCATGGCACATTCTCGTTGTACCGGAAATACCACGGTCCCATCGTCATTCAGGGTACATTCTTGGTGTACCGGAAATACCAGAGTCCCACCGCCATTCGAAGGCACATGCTTGGTGTACCTAAAATTCCAGGGTCCCATCACCATTGAAAGGTCCGAAGCCCAACGGCAAATTTGAGCATTTTGATCCACGGCCTTCAGCCAGAGACTTAGTATTAATAGTGCGCATGCCTAAGACTCTCGCTATGTGTTTCTGCCGAATGCCAATCACCCAGGCACTCATGGCAGACAACCATAACGCGGAGACAATTCAGCCTTTTCTTGTTGCTCAAATTATTAGTTCAATGTCTAGACTGATGCGGGTGGGACTCCCCTTATCCGTTCGGCACGAAGCCTTTTTAAGTGCTCACAAAGCTCACAAAAAGCCGCACTGTCCCCTAAGGACTGGCTTCACAATCTCAGGTTATCTAGGAGCCATCGCCAGCGATACTGTTTATCGCCCGACGTTAGCGACAGAACTCATTTTCCATCCCCAGCCCTAACCTTATCTGGATCAACCATCCAACAATCCTTGTAGCCATCTGCAATGCCAGAAACACTCGTCTCTCATAGCATACAGCACAAGCACTTTGCGGGTATTTTCCTGGACTTTCACACCAATACTTGCTGCTACTACCCTTCACAAGCATGACCCACCGGATCCGCAAACATATTCATTTACATGCGGAGTCTTCTCCGATGTGCAAAATAAAACATCACCAATCCAGACCAACTGTCCAGATGGGCTTCACATAGTATACCTATTCTGTACTACACATTTTCGGATCCACATGCAAGACATCTTGGGGATATCCAGAATCAACCCAAGGGGAATCCCTCAACAATCCTCCCTTTGGTGGGGGAAACCCAAGCATGTGCCAAATTAAGGACTTCACATGTCCAAGGAAGAAAGATCGTTACCCTTGACGATCGCTTTGTAGCCATGGAAAACTATCCAGATGAAAAGCCCCACAACGGCCTTGCCTCCATGAATCTGGACTCGGCACGCGATTCGGCGCTCTGAAGCTCCACCGACAGCCGGATTCCTTCTCCTCCTCCCTTGCTCTCCCCACTCTCAACCTCTTTAGAAAGAGAGAGAAAGTTCTTTGCTAATGAGAGAGTTTATCCTCAACACATAGCCTTATAACATCAAGGATATCTCAGGATCGTTGGATTCTAGCTAAAAGGAATGAACGGCCACAAAAAGCCCTGAAAAACATTTTTCTGGGCTGAACACGGCCTGTGACACGCTCGTGTCACAGGCCGTGTACCTTAAGCGTCCAAGAAACCGACTTAACCCGACCAGGACATGGCCATCTGACATGCCTGTTTCACATGCCATGTGTCAGACACGGCTTCGGACACGCCCGTGTCCATCCTGTGTTCATCAGTCCTCGCAGACCTGGTCAAGCACAGAGAAGGACGCGGCCCTTGACACGCCCGTATCACAAGCCGTGTAACCCACTCGAGGATCGTCAAGTGCATTTCATCAAGCTCACTCGAGAAAACTTCGAGTGCATAGCAGGACACGGCCCTGGATATTCCCGTATCACAGGTCATGTACCCAACTCGAGGATCGTCAACCACATTTCATCGAACTCACACGAGAACACCCTGCCAGCACTCGAGTGCAAGACATGGCCATGGAAACGCCCGTGTCCCCGACCATGTACCTCACACAGAGTAGGACACGGCCTTGGACACGCCCGTGTCCCAGGCCGTGTTGTCCACCCTACTTCAGCCCATTCATCCTAGAGATTTGTGGTGTTACAGACCAGACCAAAATTAGACTTAAAAGAATCAAACCGGAGTTAACAACATTCGTCAAGATGACACGTGTATATTCAACGAATCAAGGATCCATTCGTTGAGATAACACGAAAATACTCGAAGAATTCAGATAGACCAATTCGTCGAAACATTAAGAGAACACTTGGCGAATCCAAGTTCAATTCGTTGAAATATCAAGAGTATACACGACGAATCCAAGTCCAATTTGTCGAAATGTCAAGGGACCTTTCGACGAATTCAGACGGATTCAGCAAAATATCAACATACCATTCGATGAATTACCCTCGAGTATTCTGATAACTTACCTTGTCATCTATATTCACAATTTAGGTCCAGGATTGAAAAAACTCAAAATCTATAATGTCATAGTCTTGTCCTTTCACTCATATCAAATATGAGCAATGTCAACACAAAACTTTCCAACTTCTCTAATACTCTTATGTGTGATTCCATAAGCTCATATTGCGTTGGCAGTGAGACTACCTGTTTGACCAATTCTAAATCACGATGGTAACTGAAAGAAATGGTATCTAATCACCTAGAGGGGGGGTGAATAGGTGACCTTATCTTTTTAAACTTTTAGGCAGATTATATCACAGAATTATAAATACTTCTTCACAGCAATTCAGCACAGCAATCACAGCATCACACACACAGAGAGTACATACAGTTTTATAGTGGTTCCCCAAGGTTTGGGTACATCCACTTTCCCCCTTCGCCTATCTAGTAGTGTACTAGATTCGGCCAAACTCCTCCACTATTCCTCGGATCCTCAGATCTTACACTTAGAACCCCAAATGGTTCCTACAGCTCAGAGTGATCCCACTCCTACAACTCAGGCTCAACAGCCTTACAACTCAGTCTTCTCCAAAGACCTACACTCAGCCACAAGGCCTACACTCAGCCTTCAACAGGCCTACACTCAGAGAAATAGATCTCCTACACTCAGGCACACAGGCCCTACCACTCAGCCTTTATAATTGCAGGCTTACAACTCAGATCCCTAAGGATCCTACAAGAAATTAAAAATACAAAGTGTATAACCACAACTCAGAATAAGAGAGTAGAGTTGACAGGTTTCTTGATGAGTTCTTGGAAGAACTCTGCTGAGATCAACCTCACTTGGCTTTCTTCAAAGCTTCTTGAATGTAGAACACAATAGGGTTGATTCTCTATGCAGCTGATCTTCAATCACTGCAACTTAAGTTTCAGATCTCAATCTAAAACGTTCTTCACAGCCTGGTTCACCAGCTGTCTTCTTGGAAGGAGCTCTCTCTCTCCAACTACTTAGATCTTCACTTGAATTGATTCTTCAATGAATTGCTTGATCTTCTTCTCAATCGATTGTTGTTAATCACTTCTTAATCATCTTCTTCTGTTGACAGAATAAGCCTTTATATAGGCCTTCTTCATGGTGACCGGCTGATCCGGTTTCTAACGACTTTCTGACAACTCTAACAGTTGCAGTAGACCGGCTGGAATGGCAGCTGTCAAGTCATCCAGTCACTTCTTGAATTTTCTGTAACTGTCTGAAAGTGTCGAGACAGTCTGTCTTTAAGTGTCGACACTTATATACCAAGTGTCGACACAAGTAGACTAAGTGTCGACACTAGCCTTCAAGGTGTCGACACAACTCCTTGTGTTGTAGAAATTACTTCTCGACACTGCTTCTTCAACATGTGTCGACACTAATATTGTGTGTCGACACAACTCCTTGTTCTTCAGTACTTAGTTGATTTCTTGTAAGTATCGACACAACTCCTTTGTATCGACACATCTTCTTGTGTTGAACTTGTTCAGTGTTGACACATCTTCTTGGTGTCGACACATGCCTTCTGTGTTGATACTTGCTGAGTGTCGACACTTCTCCTTGTGTCGACACATTCTTCTTGTGTTGAGACTTTGGCTGAGTGTCGACACATCTCCTTTATGTCGACACTTGTACTTAAAATTTGTTGAACTTTGCTGAGTGTCGACACAGCCTCCAAGTGTCGACACTTTCTTCATGTGTTGAGTCTTTTGCTGTGTGTCGACACATTCTTCATTATGTCGACACTTGTACTTGAACTTTGCTGAAGTGTTGCTGAGTGTCGACACAGCCTCCAAGTGTCGACACTTCCTGATGTCGACAAAGTTCCTCTAGGTGTCGACACTGCTTCTAAGTGTCGACACTGCTTCTCTGGACATTTCTTCATTGTGTGTCGACACGGCCTGTATGTGTCGACACTTTCCTTCTGGTGTCGACTCTGTATCCCTGGTGTCGACACAAGTACTCCAAGTGTCGACACTGCTTCTCTGGATGTCGACACAAGTCTTCTTAAGTGTCGACACTTTCCTTCTGGGTGTCGACACATGGACTTAGAATCTTTTCAGCTTTCCCTGCAAATACTTAACCTGCACAAAGCAACTCAAAATACATCAAATACATTTTGATGTATGTCATTGAGTAGGGTGAGGCTTCTTCAAATCAGGTACATTTACTCCAATGTACCCAACAATCTCCCCCTATTTGGAGAAGTCATAACCCTTAGTCAATAATATACACCATACATAACAAAATCACAGTATGATGTAAACAGGATTATATAACAGGGTAAGTACATAAACATGTATAAACAAACATGTATACACAAATATCATCTCAGAACAATAATGTAATAAATTTAACACATATCACATAGTTCTAAGAACTTCAACATTTCATGATTCAAAAGTTTACAGAGAGTTTAAAATCAAATGATTACAACTGTAAACTAAAGAAAAATTCTATCCTATTGCTGCTCAGTCTCCTTGATAACTATGACCTTTCCAGACTGTATCTTTGCTTGGACTGGGGCTTCAACATCTTCAGCAGCAGCAGCCTTCTTCCCTTTAAGATCCTTCTTTTTCTGTTCTTCAGCTTTGATCTTTTTCCTTTCAAAGTAATGATAAGGCTTAGGAAAGTACTTGCTAGGCTCCTGGGCAGTAGGAGGTAGCTTTCCCATCTTAGCCTTTCTTCTATATTGCACAATTGCCTCTTGCCTGGTCTCATGCTTCCTCCACTCCAGTTCAGAAAACCACTTGTTTCTATCTTGGATATTGTCCTTGGCCGCCTTCCATGCAGTCAAAATAATATTCCTGGAGGTGGGGCTCCATTGTTCAAAGTCAGGCCTAAGTTCAGCTTGCTCTCTGAACCTCTTCTTAGACAATTGTGTTTCTTGTTCTTTCTGCAAAGCCTCTTGTTCTTTGAGTATAGCCTCTGGCACTGGCTGAACTACTTTCTCTATGATGACCTTCTGAATTCCCTCAGGAGGGTTATACATTGATTGTATGTCTTGATGTACCATATCAAAGTCTGGTGGAGGGTATATTACTTGAGCCACTTCAGCTTGCTCCCCTCCAAGATAAGCAGGATTAATATCAGACTCTGCCACATTGTCATCATCACACAATGGAGGATATCCAAGGGTGGCTCTGATGGAATTTGAAATCCATTTTGCATGATCAAAGCTGGCTTTGACTAACACTCTCTCCCCCTTTATGACTTCTCTTTCAATGTGATCCCTCAGATCATCTTTCTGAAACCTTATTTGTGCATCCAAATAGTTTACTCCATCCTTAAAGAAAGGTTTCAACCTTTGGAGTTTTTCAGTTATTAACTTCTGGGAATTCTGAAGTGCAAAAGTAACAGTAGTGATACCTTCTTGTAATGCTTTATCAAATTCTGCTTTGGCTGTAGTCTGAGCTGCAGTTTGACCAGAAACTATATTCTTCATTTCTGTGACAATTGCATTGTGTGAAGCAGTGAGATTATCATTCATTCTCAGCTGGTTCTCCAAGACATAGCCTTGCTTCACTGCAATATCATCTACTTGAGTTTCGATCTTCTCCTGATGAGTGGCCAGATAGACTACTGCATTCCCTCCTTTATGAAAGCAGTCAGTCATCTCTTTCTTGTTCAGATTCATTTCAAATCTGATGGACTTAATGTCTTGGGCCAGATCAAACTGTAGAGACTTATGCCCTTCATCCATATAAGATTGCAAAGCCTGTCTTTGCTCATCCATCTTTATCTGCATTGCAACCATCAGAGAACTAAAATCTGTAGATGGGGCTGGCTGTGGTGCAGGCTGTGGTGCAATTATTTGAAGAGCTTTCTTATAATTCTGGCTCCTCCTCTTGAAAACTTGAAATTTTCTCTTCTTGGCTCTTGCAGCCTCTTCATCTTCCGATGCAGATGTGCTATCAATAGTCACTCTGTCCTTAGGACTTCGAGGTAACTCCTTCTCAGTCCTTTGTAGCCCTTCAGCATCTTTTGGTACCTCAGTCTCTTTGCCTGCAGTTTCTTCTATATTCTCCACTTGCTCCCCCTCAATGATTACTTTCTCCCCCTCAGCAGCAGCACTTTCTTTCTCAAAGTCAGTTTGGAGAAGGTCAGGGAATAGTTCTTCTAAGGTACATTCGTGTTGAGAAGGGGCTGGAGAATCCCTGATCTCATCAACCACTTGATCAGATACCACTTGAAAAGCAACAGATGTGTCCTCCATGACAACATCTGAGGGTTGACTAGGAATCTGAGGTTGCTGATTAACATCAGACAATCTGTCAGTCATATCTTCATTTTCAATAGAGAAATCTAATTGGTTGATTTCAGTTATTACCTCAAGTATGGTCTGAGTAGCTTTTTCACTCTCTAGTGGAGTTGGCTCTTCCACAAGTAGAGGCTCCCCATGGATTGAATCCTGGTGTACTGGGCTAGCTTGTGGTAGCTCCCCCTCCCTCTCTACATCTTCTAGTCTAGCAGGAGATTGTCCAGCATTTCCAGTGTCCTCCTCGTCTGGAGTGAACACTACATGCTCTTCAGAGCTGCTTGATGATTCTTGAGCCACAAGGGCTTTCTTCTTCTTCTTCAGGGGTGTTTCCTTCTCAGGAGTTGGCATCTCCTTGGTCAAGACTCTATCCCACCTAGAAAAGATTCTCAAATCCATTCTCCTCATGGGGTTAATCTTAGTTCCAGCTGCTTGACTCATGACCTCTGGTATACTACCAGCCAGGTAAAGACTTAGTATTCTACCCAAATTGGGCTTCTTCATGCTCTCTTTTATCTTTTCAAACACAACTGCAGACCAATCAGTTTCTTGTTTGAAAATAATCCTTGTCATGAGGCTAAACATGTGAGCTGAGATTCTGTCATGCCCTCTAGGCTTGCTCAAGATAACCTTGCCAACAATTTCAGATAGAAATTTGCCTTGCATGTTCATTCCCTTCCTGTTGAAAACAGAACCTATCTTCAGGTTGGAGTCCAGTCCACACCATGTTAGTGCTTCTCTAGTCTTAGTAGCAGAAACATCATCTTCTTCTTTTGTCCTTGGTAACTGAAGTATCTTTCTCAGACTTTTAGGTGAGACCTTCACCTTTGCCCCATGAACTCTTGACTTAATTTTGAGTCCTGAGTCATCTAATGTTGCTCCATTCAAAAACTCCAGGACCTCCTTCTTCCAGATCTTAATTGGTTTTGAAACAAGAAATTCTAATCCAGTCTCTGCGATTAGGGTTATCACGCCTTTGATCTCTGGTTCCGCGTCATCAAAAGCATGTCGTACGAGTTCATAGCCTTCATTCACATTCTCTTCAAGCTTGGGCGCCATTAGGGTTGGAAGAAATTTGAATCTAGAGAAGAGAGATGTCGACACACAAGTTTTGGTCTCGAAACTTTGGTGAGCGTGTTGACAGACAATGGCGAAAACCTATTTATACCTTTCTAGAATCGAAGATGAAAGGGCGCGTCAAAATACTCAAATTGTGTCGACACTGTTGATAAGTGTCGACACAGACCTATAATGTCTCGACAACTATGTGTCGACACAAGTATAGTCGACAGAATATATGTGTCGACACTTGTTTATGTGTCGACACCACTTAGCTTGACACTTAGTCGAGACTTTACTTGACAAATTCTGTATATATCTTAAGTGTCGACACCACCTTGGATGTGTCGACACCTACCCTTCATGTGTCGACACTAATTTTCTGAAGTGTTCACACAGACTTCCTAGATGTGTCGATACCTTTTCTCTGGAGTGTCGACACCACTTCTATGTGTCGACACAGACAACTCTATGTGTCGACACCTTTTTACTTAGTCAATTTTTGTAAACTAATCTAAGTTGATCATACCTAATTCAATTTTAAACCTATTGAATTTGGTTTCTTCTAAGGGCTTAGTATACATGTCAGCTAGTTGATTATTTGTATTAACATACTCTAGTGAAATATCTCCTTTTTCCACATGTTCTCTTGAAAATGGTATTTTATTTCTATGTGCTTAGTCCTACTATGGGAGACAGGATTGTTTGCAATAGAAATAGCACTAGTAGAGTCACAAAATAGAGGTGTTCTACTTACTTGTATACCATAGTCTTCTAGCTGATGTTGTATCCATAGAAGTTGAGAACAGCAACTTACTGCAGCCACATACTCTGATTCTACTGTGGAGATAGCCACACTTGTTTGCTTCTTGCTACTCCATGATATCAGTCTTCCACCTAAGAATTGACAGGTACCAGTTGTACTTCTCCTATCTTCCTTGCAGCCTGCAAAATCTGCATCTGAATAACCTGTCAGTTCAAAGTCTCCATTCCTAGGGTACCAAAGGCCTAGATAAGGAGTGTCCTTAAGATATCTCAGAATTCTTTTGACTGCTGTCAAATGAGACTCTTTAGGGCAAGCTTGGTACCTAGCACAGATACATGTAGCATACATGATATCTGGTCTACTTGCAGTCAAATATAGTAGGGAGCCAACTATCCCTCTATACAAAGTCTCATCTACAGGTTTCCCTGCATCATCTTTGCTAAGAGACATACTTGACCCCATAGCAGTTTTCATGGTACTGGATGATTCCATACCATACTTCCTTATCAGTTCTAGAGTGAACTTAGACTGGCATATGGATAAACCATTCTCAGTCTGTCTAACTTGGAGACCCAAGAAGAACTTAAGTTCCCCCATACTGCTCATCTCAAATTGTCCTTGCATAAGCTTTGCAAACTTCTTGCAAAGACTACTTTCAGTAGACCCAAATATGATGTCATCTACATATATTTGGACAAGTATGATCTTGCCTCTGGATTCCATAAGGAATAGAGTCTTGTCTATTTTCCCCCTTGTGAATTTATTCTCAATGAGGAAACTAGACAGGGTTTCATACCAAGCCCTAGGGGCTTGTTTTAACTCATACAAAGCCTTCCTAAGTCTATAAACAAAATTAGGTTTAGTTGAATCAACAAAACCTGATGGCTGTTCCACATAGACTTCTTCCTTCAGATTGTCATTCAAAAAGGCTGACTTAACATCCATTTGGTATACTTTAAACCCTTGATAGGTTGCATAGGCCAAGAACATCCTTATGGCCTCCAGTCTGGCTACTGGAGCAAAGGTTTGATCAAAGTCAATACCTTCTTCCTGCATATATCCCTTAGCAACCAGTCTTGCTTTGTTCTTTATAATAACTCCATGTCCATCCATCTTGTTCCTGAAGATCCACTTAGTTCCAATTATATTGTGGTCTTTTGGTTTAGGAACAAGCTCCCAGACTTTGCATCTTTTGAACTGATTCAGTTTCTCTTGCATAGCCTCAATCCAATGAGGGTCTAGGATAGCTTCTTCAAATTTCTTTGGCTCAACTTGGGATAGAAAACTGGAGTAGAGTACTGAACTTAGATTTCTGCTCCTTGTTTGTACCCCTTGACTTAGATCACCAATAATTTGATTGGCTGGATGATCTTTTAGATGTCTATTAGCTGGAGGCAGCCTGTCTTCAGGTTGTACTCCTTCAGCTTCTTCAACTTGCTGCACTCCTTGGTCTTTTTCTACATCAGGTGCATCTAGTACTCCCCATGGACAACTGCCACTATCATCCACATGCTGACTTGCAGTAGATCCTTCTTCAATAGTAAGCTTGTCCATCTTCTTAGTCACAACTGTGGAGCTGCAAATACTTCTAGACAATTCATTGTTAATGAGTCTAGCTTCATCAAACACTACATGTACTGACTCCTCTACAACTTGAGTAGTCAAGTTGTAGACCCTATAAGCCTTACTGTTGTTGCTGTACCCAACAAAGATCCCCTCTTGGGATTTGGCAGCAAACTTGGTCAATTAAGACTTACCATTGTTAAGTATATAGCATTTACAACCAAAGATCCTGAAATAGGATAGGTTTGGTTTTCTGTCTTTCACAATCTCATAGGGGGTCTTATTGTGACTTTTGGTGATAGTAGCCCTATTAATTACATGGCATGCAGTATTAACTGCCTCAGCCCAGAAATATTCTGGGAGAGATGTGTCACTTAATAGGGTTCTACCAGCCTCAATCAAGGTTCTATTTTTCCTTTCAGCAATGCCATTTTGCTGAGGTGTTCTTGGTGAAGAAAATTCCTGAAATATCCCAAACTCTTCACATAGCTTTGTCATATTATCAGATTGGAATTCAGTACCATGGTCACTTCTTATTTTGACCACTGTACTGTCTAACTCATTCTGAATTTGTTTGACAAAACTATAGAAGATACTAGGTGTTTCAGATTTCTGTCTAAGGAAGAACACCCAGGAAAACCTTAAGTAGTCATCTACAACCACAAATGTGTAGACCTTCCTACCTAGGCTGTGAACTGGCATAGGACCAAAGAGATCCATATGCAAGAGGTATAAGCACCTCACAGCATCTTTGTTCTCAATGCTATTAAAGGTGGATCTAGTCTGCTTGCCCTTTTGACAAGCTGAACATATCCCATCTTTAATAAACTTAACTGAGGACCATTCCTCACTAACTCTTTGCTATAGAGTTGGCCAATTTCCTTGTAGTTAAGATGGGCTAGCCTCTTATGTCATTTGACACAATGAGAGACTTTCTCATCAGCTACAAGACACACTGGAGAAACATTGTTCTCACACATAATGTCTAGGCAATAGACATTTCTCTTCCTATAACCTGTCAGAATGATCTCTTGATCATTAGACCTCCTGATATGACAACCATCTTTAACAAATGAGATGTCATATCCTAGATCACTCAGCTGACTTATACTAATAAGGTTATGTTTCAAACCTTTAACATAAGCCACTTGAGTAATAGTTATAAGGTTGCTAGAAATGTTACCAAAGCCTTTGATGATTCCTTTTTCAGAACCACCAAAGGTGACTTTAGGGCCATCCTTGATTGGTCTGTAGTCCTTTAGCAATCCCCTAGTTCCAGTCATGTGCCTAGAACATCCACTGTCCAAGTACCATATTGGGGCATGGTCACTTGGACTCACCTGCAAAACAGATTAGTTAACCTTAGAACCCAAAGAATTCTTGGGTCCTTGGTGCTGGTTAGTTTGCCTCTTAACAAAGCTACCTGCAGATCTTCCAACAGGCAGTTTGCTACTCATCTTGGCACTAGAATTGTGCCAACAGTCTATGGCAAAGTGGCCTACCTTGCCACAACACCAGCACTCAAATCTGTTGTACCTTTGCTTAGGTACAACCCTAGCTGTTTTATCTACAGCAGGCTTGTTGAGTACTGGGGCTTTGCCCTTAGACTTGGACTGAATAGTCCTAGCAGGTTTTGTAAACCCTAATCCAGTTTTACCCTTTTGATGTACAAATTCATCTATCAAAGGCAGAACAGACTTTGGTTTAGAAAACCTTGCTACTATATCTCTCTCCTTCTGAAGACTAATCTCCAGATTTCTGATTTGATCATTCTTAAATGTTATAGTTCCCATCTGAATAACAGTAATGTTCTTCAGCCTGGCTATTTCATTTAATTTTTGATCAACTAACTTATCAAAATTAGTTGCAGCCTCTTTGAGACTAGCAATCTCCTTTGCCTGACTCTTGGCCAAGGATTTGCTTTTCTTAAAAGCTTGCAACAGTACTCTATATTCATCAATCAACTGATGAATATCCCCTTCAGATTCAGATCCACTGGCATCACTTGATGCTGATGTAGCTGAATCTGACTCAGTACCAGAAATTGAACTAGTAGAACAATTTTGTACCTGACTTGGTCCAGGCTGATCCTGGATTTTGTCACCTTCTGTTAAGGCCATCAGTCCCTGGCACTGATTGTCCTCTTGCTCATATATTGAGTTCATTAATTGGATGAACTCATCTTCTTCTTCTTCAGCAAACAGTCCAATGTAAGCTTCAGCTTCTGAATCAGTTTCTGAAGAAGACATATCTGACAGACTTTTGTCCTTTTTTGCAACAAAGGACCTTTCCTTCTTGCCCTTGAATTGAGTCTTTTTCTTATCAGTAGATTCTTTCCTCTTCTCTGGACAGTCAGCAACAACATGTTCTTGTTTGTTACAACAATAACAGACTATCTTTGAAGATGTAGTTATACTTGTCTTGGGCTTTCTCCTGTCATACTTTGATGACTTCTTGTTCTGATAATAGTCATCTTTTCCCTGTGAAGTGGATGGCTTAGACCTCCACTGTTTCTTCTTAAGAAACTTCTGAAAATGTCTTGTGAAAGCTGCAAAGTCCTCATCACTCTCACTGCTTTCAGAATTCCTGCCTTCTGATTCATCTGACCCAGTCTCAGCCACTTTTGGAGGTGGAGTTGGAGACTTACTTTTATATTTCCTGGTGGCTTCTGTCTTGAATGCCACTGCTCTTTCTTTGTGCTCAATTCTTGTAGTCTTCTCCTCCTCTTTCCTAACCAACAGCTGCATTTCATAGGATAACAGCTTTCCAAACAATGTTCGAGGAGGAATATCTGCTAACTTGGCCATTTCCCTTATGGCACATATCTTAGTATCCCAGTCTTTAGTTAGGGATCTCAAGAACTTATCATTCAGCTCATAATTGCTGAATTCTCTTCCATAGGACATTAGCTCATTGACAATCCTATAGAATTTCTTGTAGCATTCAGTTATGCTATCAGATCTTCCTTGTCTGAATCTCTCATATTCTTGGTTTAACAAAGACTTTCTGTCCTGTCTAACTTCTTCAGACCCCTCCATGTACACTATCAGTGTGTCTCACATTTCCTTTGATGTTTTACAGTGAATCAAATTCTGGAATGTGGCATCATCTATTGCACTCACAATAATATTCTGAGCTCTCTTATCCATGGTGGCCAGAATAATGTCATCTTTAGTCATCTCAGAATAGTCCTTAGGAGTTCTCTGGTTTGCATCCAGAACTGATACTTTCATAGGCACATATGGCCCTTCTTTGACTGTGATATAGATTCTAGGGTCAGAGTCTTCCATAAATAGTCTAACCCTTTCTTTCCAGATGCCAAAAATCTCCTTTTTGCAAATTGGCAACTTCATGGATCCAAGTTCTTTGTGATTCTCTGTTGAACCCATTTTCTTGATTTTCTTGATTCTGCACTTGATTATACTAAATCTGCCAACAGGATCTTTTACTCAGACAGTTATGTCCTTTTTGAGGAACCTGTCTTTGATACCACTTGAAAGAAATTGTACCTAATCACCTAGAGTGGGGGTGAATAGGTGACCTTATCTTTTTAAACTTTTAGGCAGATTATATCACAGAATTATAAATACTTCTTCACAGCAATTCAGCATAGCAATCACAGCATCACACACACACACAGAGTACACACAGTTTTATAGTTGTTCCCCAAGGTTTGGGTACATCCACTTTCCCCCTTCGCCTATCTAGTAGTGTACTAGATTCGGCCAAACTCCTCCACTATTCCTCAGATCCTCAGATCTTACACTCAGAACCCCAAATGGTTCCTACAGCTCAGAGTGATCCCACTCCTACAACTCAGGCTCAACAGCCCTACAACTCAGTCTTCTCCAAAGACCTACACTCAGCCACAAGGCCTACACTCAGCCTTCAACAGGCCTACACTCAGAGAAAAAGATCTCCTACACTCAGGCACACAGGCCCTACCACTCAGCATTTATAATTACAGGCTTACAACTCAGATCCTTAAGGATCCTACAAGAAATTAAAAATACAAAGTGTATAACCTCAACTCAGAATAAGAGAGTAGAGTTGACAGGTTTCTTGATGAGTTCTCTTCATGGTGATCGGCTGATCCGGTTTCTAACGACTTTCTGACAACTCTGATAGTTGCAGTAGACCGGCTGGAATGGCAGCTGTCAAGTCATCCAATCACTTCTTGAATTTTCTGTAACTGTCTGAAAGTGTCGAGACAGTCTGTCTTTAAGTGTCGACACTTATAGACCAAGTGTCTACACAAGTAGACTAAGTGTCGACACTAGCCTTCAAGGTGTCGACACAACTCCTTGTGTTGCAGAAATTACTTCTCGACACTGCTTCTTCAACATGTGTCGACACTAATATTGTGTGTCGACACAACTCCTTGTTCTTCAGTACTTAGTTGATTTCTTGTAAGTGTCGACACAACTCCTTTGTGTCGACACATCTTCTTGTGTTGAACTTGTTCAGTGTCGACACATCTTCTTGGTGTCGACACATGCCTTCTGTGTTGATACTTGCTGAGTGTCGACACTTCTCCTTGTGTCGACACATTCTTCTTGTGTTGAGACATTGGATGAGTGTCGACACATCTCCTTTGTGTCGACACTTGTACTTAGAATTTGTTGAACTTTGCTGAGTGTCGACATAGCCTCCAAGTGTCGACACTTTCTTCATGTGTTGAGACTTTTACTGTGTGTCGACACATTCTTCATTATGTCGACACTTGTACTTGAACTTTGCTGAAGTGTTGCTGAGTGTCGACACAGCCTCCAAGTGTCGACACTTCCTGATGTCGACAAAGTTCCTCTGGGTGTCGACACTGCTTCTAAGTGTCGACACTGCTTCTCTGGACATTTCTTCATTGTGTGTCGACACAGCCTGTATGTGTCGACACTTTCCTTCTGGTGTCGACTCTGCATCCCTGGTGTCGACACAAGTATTCCAAGTGTCGACACTGCTTCTCTGGATGTCGACACAAGTCTTCTTAAGTGTCGACACTTTCCTTCTAGGTGTCGACACATGGACTTAGAATCTTTTCAGCTTTCCCTGCAAATACTTAACCTGCACAAGGCAACTCAAAATACATCAAATACATTTTGATGTATATCATTTAGTAGGGTGAGGCTTCTTCAAATCAGGTACATTTATTCCAATGTACCCAACAGTAACAATAATAGTAGAAATCACCTCAGAGGAGTGGCCGACTTTAGATAGTACATATGTGTGATCTAGTACCTTAGTGTAAGGAATAACATCTGTTGGAGCGGGTGGTGTGGCTAGCACCTCTCTAGGGTGATCTTCCTCAGTTGCGTGGGAGGATTGACAACATGACTACTCGGCAGAGGATTGGGGTGAGCAGACTCGCCCTCGGGGGCGTAGGCATCATTGCCCAGGCCCATTTGGTTTAGCTCCTCCTGAGTGGCGGCCGAGATCGTCGAGGGCTTGACGCGGGTAGTTTGGCTCTCACTGGGAGCAGATGACCGCTCCCCTGCGGGAGCGGGCCTTATCCACAATTTCTTCTTCTTCTTCGACTTCTGGTGATCAGCTTTCTCATCAGCGCCATCATGTCAATGTTTTTGGTGGATAGGGCAGTGGACCAAGCACCCCCCTAGGAAAAGGAATTTCTTTGTGATTTCCTCGGTTGTGAACGACATCTCGTGATGATCCATAAAGGGATCCCAGAGATGATCTCCTCCCCCTCTATTTATAGAGATCTGGGGACGAAAGGGGCTCCACCGAGCACTGCATAGAGGACGAACCATGCCAAAAGGCCTTGCTGAATAGTTGGTTGGATGTTTTTTTTCGAACCTCCAAGATCACTAAAAAGAGCGGAGAATGTCTACAACCTCTATTCATCATGGAGATTCCAGTCATGTCATGAAGGTAGGAGTAAACATTAATATGGAAGACTATGCCAACAATCATCCATAGACCCAGAGTGTGATCATTTATTACGGGTGAGTATCATATAAAATCCCCCCGCGGAACTGGGCACGGCCGATGAGAGATTTCTGCCAAGGATCGTCGTCTTACAATTACAACAACTATGGGTTAGTTGCCACCACAAGACGACAATCCTGCCGGCAAACACAATCTTACACATGGCCAACAAGAGAAAAAGTAAAGTAAGTCCAGACATTACAGCATAGATATATAAATATCTAAATAAAAGGTCCACATGAGATAAAAAAGAGTACGAGTAATATGGATTTTGCTCAGTACATAACCATCATAAATATCACTCTCTCTCAACTAACAACGCGGAAGCTAAACCACGTGATCATCAACCTATCAACGGGTTGTAGTAGCAGTGCGTGGCTCTGACTCCTCAGATCCAGGTGTCTCAATCACTGGCTCCACCTGGCCGAACTTCGGCGGCGTCTCCCCGTGTCCCTAAAATGATATGGTCCAACGACCATCAGTCAAACTAGAATCAGCTGCTTTGGACCCGTCTCACCCCCGTGACTAATAGACACTGTGCGGGAGGAAGACGGCAAAGGACCAATAGTAGCAGAATGTACAAACAGGTGACAGTGGAATATATATGGATAATTTTCTAGCAGTTCTATATCAGTATGAGCAATAATAATAAGTAAAGATGAGCAATAACTAGTACATCATAAAAGTACAGTAAAGAGGAGCTATTTAAACTAGTAAAGAAAAACAGCAACACTACCATCACATAAGCGTTCCTTAACTTATATGAATGCCCATACAAACTTATAAGTGAAAGTTTTCGGAATTGTAACTCATCATATAAAAGAACTAATATTAATTTATATGATGAGGATCAGCAAGTGTGTAAGCTACATCATGCTATGTAATGCAATGATTATTATGTAACTCACACACATGACTCTGTGTACAAACCTTTCATGCATTCCCACTTTTTAGAGGTGGCTAACTGTAACGCCCCGGATTTTTCGTTGAGTGATTGCATACGCTTGATGGGCGTTACGTTGGCTCTGACCATTGTTCGAGCATGGTTTTCACGCGGGCTTTCGAGTGGCTGTTTTGGTAGACTAGTTGCACGATTCCCCAGCAAGCCGGAGTCCAATTTGGGGACTCGGTGAGGCCTCTTAGGGAATGCTTGCACTTTTTCGAGCCCGGGTCATGTTGCTCAAAACGGGTTGATTGTATGGAAGATGTATTGTGTAAACAAAAAAAGGGCAAAAAGTCCTTAAGGAAGAAATGGTCTAGGACGAGAAAGAAACATTTTTCAAAACAGTGAAAAATGGTCATTGATTTAGCGGTGTTGATGAATGATTTACTACTATTATGAATCATTTGGATGATTTTCAACTACTAAAGTAAGCGTCAAGGTTTTGCCTAAGCGTGTGCAGTTATCCCCTGCACGACGTGGCATCATAACACGTAGTTCATCTTACTCTGATACGATGTACTCGTTGAGGAAATGCGGGTTATGACAGTTGGTATCAGAGCGGGGTTTGCTTGACAATTGGTCGGGCATAGTCTCAGTTGTGGGGACTAGTGCTGTTTTGCCGTGTTTGGAGGAGATTCCTATTGTGCGTGAATTTCCAGATGTTTTTCCTGCTGATCTTCCTGGTCTTCCACCTGATCGTGATGTCGAGTTTGTCATTGATTTGGAGCCGGGTACGCGGCCTATTGTGAAAGGGAAAACTAGCTACACTTGCATGAATCAAAGAACAAAAACAAGATTGGCAAGGGTGGAGAACACCGCTTGCCTGAACCGATACAACACCGCGACGACTGCTCCTCTCTTTCCTTCCCTTGCCTTAGCTTTGCTCCCTTGATTTCCATTTGGAATGAGGAAGAAGATGAAGAAGAGGGTGGAGAAAGATGAAGTGAGGAGAAAAAAACTCTCTTCTCAGCTTTACTTCTTCCAGGATAGAGCTGGACCGCTTGATCCAGAATCAGGGAAACGAACGGCACAAAAAAACTGAAAAAGTCGATTTTTGGCCCTGTCACGCCCTGTGACACACCCGTGTCATAGGGCGTGTACCTTAAGCGGCGCAGAATCCGATAATTTCAAGTTTATCCACAAGGTACACGGCCGGGTACACGCCTGTGACAGGTCGGTCACGCTCGTGACCTAGGGCGTGTAACCCGTGTCTCGACATTTCGTCGACCAAAAGTGTCGACATTTCGACATAGCGGGACATGCCCTGTGACACGCCCGTGTCACAGGCCGTGTACCCCTCTCTAGACACTCAACACCCGACACTCGACACTCGACAGTCGTCGAGCGAAATTCGTCGACCCAGCGGGACATGGCCCGTGACACGCCCGTGTCACGGGGCGTGTACCCCATTCGTCGAGCTCAACTCGACGCAAGAAAATTCGTTGAGTCAAGCAGGTCACGCCCCAGGTCACGCCCTAGTTCACGCCCCGACACGCCCGTGTCGGGGGCCGTGTTCCTCCCGTAACTTCATCGAATGAAGTTCGACGACCATAAAGCCAAAACGCATCCCGAGCTGGACACGCCATGGGACACGCCCGTGTCCCAGGCCGTGTCACTCAAAAAAAATGACCATTTTTCACTGTTTTGAAAAGTGTTTCTTTCTCGTCCGAGACCATTTCTTCCTTAAGGACTTTTTACCCTTTTTTTCTTTACACAACACATCTTCCATACAATCAACCCGTTTTGAGCAACATGACCCGGGCTCGAAAAAGTGCAAGCATTCCCTAAGAGGCCTCACTGACTCCCCAAATTGGACTCCGGCTTGCTGGGGAATCATGCAACTAGTCTACCAAATTAGCCACTCGAAAGCCCGCGTAAAAACCATGCTCGAACAACGGTCAGAGCCAACGTAACGCCCATCAAGCGTATACAATCACTCAACGAAAACTCCGGGGCATTATAAGGCGAATTGTGAACCATGGCAGGAGCGTTTGTGTGAGGATTCTGTAAGGGGTGGTGTGGTTCCAGCCTTGGTGGCCACCGGGTTTTGTTTTGTGGTATAGAGTACCGTTTTGGCCCCGATTTGGGATGGCTTTTATTGGTGCGTTCCACTTTAGGGCCGCCACTAAAAGACCCTTGCGGAATCGAACTTAACCACTGCTTATGTTTCACTAGTATAGTTGTTTCTTGTTATAAAGAAGATGGAATAGGCAAATAGGTTGCCTTTTTGCACCTGCGGGTTGAGCAGGACTTGATGAGAATTTCACGCACTTGATGCGTTTTACACTTTGGGTTGGCAGTGTTTGACACTTGTTTTTCACCCTGTTCTTTTCACTCGTTTTACATGAAAATTGCTATGGGGTCGGTAAGCCCCTTCATTATATTTTATGAACTTCATATCTTATGTTGTAGCTTTGATGATTGCTGAGGTGTTCTTTCTTGAATGCCTCAGGTGTAGGTTGTAGCCGGTTGAGCGGCTAGTGCTTGGGTAGAGTCTCTTTGGAGCTAGCTGAGCTTGCTTAGCGAGGTAGTTCTTTACTTTGTTGTACAGACATACATACGCCCCAGTGGGTTCGTGTCAGCTTGTTGACGCCCATTGGTGGTTTTCTTAGTGGCTATATATGAATGATTTACTGCTATTATGAATCATTTGGATGATATCTACTTGCTCTTGGGACTGTTTTATGGTAGGTTGCATTAGATATTTTAAAGCTAAAAACCCTACTAGTGTATAGCATCCATAACATGTTTTGGCCAACTAATCAAGTATTTTCCAAACAACGTAAAAAGGATGATTTCTTATATTACTATAAATCTAGAATGCATATAGTAGATCGTCATAAGTAAACTTAAGTATTTTCCGCCGCGTACAAACACACGTTTTGATCCACAAGGCCGAGGGATACGGCCACCAAACTAAACAGTTTTCTTGCATATAACTGATGATTTTCAGCTACTAAAGTAAGAGTCAAGGTTTTTCCTGAGCGTGTGCAGTTATCCCCTACACGACGTGGCATCATAACACGTAGTTCCTCTTACTCTGATACGATTTACTCATTGAGTAAATGCGGGTTGTGACACTAACCACTTAGGTACCAACTGTCGTGGCTCACAGTGGTAGTGGAGTGGGTTTCTCCACTCCTAGACAGGCAAGCACACTACTAGGCCAAGACCTCTCATACACATAAATGCTAAGCATACTAACCTGCGTACTCTTGATGGCAACTACCAATCCTCTATGGTCGGGTGTGCTCTTTGGGTACATTATCCTCTAAATCTCGGTATATATATCCTATCGGTCTCCCAAAATCCCCACAGACAGCACCAGAGTCATCTTACTTCCGTCGGTGTGCCGACTGGACCAATACCGAGTGACCCATCACATGAGGACAAACTAGGTGTATCAATACCCTCCCGAGCCTCCATCTCGCAGGACTAAGAAGTCCTATATCATACTTTTAAGACCCCGGTTTTTTTTGAAACACCGGGGTCTTAGGCCCAGAACCGCCATTTTGCGGTGACACCTTCACGCCCGGAAAGGTCATCACTACAAAACATCGATCCTACCGGCCAAATCGATCACAACTATAGCTAATAGTAAGAGGAAAGTCCACAGAAATCACATATATATAGTAAATAATCTCCACGAAGGGAGTGTCCACAGATGTAATAAAAGTACAAAAAATATGGGCTCATGCCCAGTACATCAAGTCCTCACTACATATCTCTCATCGTGGAAGCAAAAATAATATAACTATTAGGGATCAGGACTCATAGTCCCTGCCGTCTGAACTCCTGTACTAGACTGCCCGATCTCCAAGCGTGCCGACCTTTGGGGCTGCTCCTCCATGCTGGGCTCCACGGTCCCCTAAAATGATGTGGTTCGATAACCGTTAGTCTAAAAGACTAAGTCCTATCATCTCCCGCCCCTACCCCCATGGCTCCTAGGCACCGAGCGGGGAGAAGGAAAGGAGAGGACATGAAAGTGGAGAATAATAAATATATGCAGGTCGCAGTGGAACTAATCTAGCAGTTCTATAATGTATATAATATAAAGAAAATATGAAGGGCTGAACAATAAAAGTAACCTTAACTTATATGAAAACACATAATCTAAGGGATCTTTTGCAGGGCTCCTATCGTATAAAAATTCTCATACCAATTTATATGATAGGGTGTCGGTTTGATAACCAACATAGATATATACATTTACTGAATGAAAACCTTAGCTTATAAGCACGCTCGCGCGAACTTATAAACCAAGGGGTCATTTTGCAGGGCCTATTGTATAAAGAATCCCATACCACTTATATAATATGTGTCGACTTATATGAAATGATTATGCTATGAAATACAATTATGCCATGATGTGAACATGCAAGTGCAACACACCCACTCGACTCTGTGTACACAGACCTTTAGTTCCCCCTTTCTATAGTAGAACCTCCTAGGATACCTCTGTAGTGGCAAACAGAAGCGATGGGTTGGGCCTTGCCCACCTCTAAACCAGTAATTGCACTGCAGTCAGACCTATTGTACGCCTCAACGCTGGTGCACAAAGCGGAGCTCCTCCATACTCTTGCCGGCTAGCGCACCGGACTTTATTTGGCCATGTGCTAAACCACACTTGTCGAGTCAACGTATTGGCATCGGTGCATCGACTCACCAACACCGAAGACCCACTACTTATTCTTTATGCACATGCAACTTATGTACCAAATACTGAGCCAAAGCTCCCCGGATCATCCCGTCTGTCACAGACAACAATCAAGGCAAAACTCGTCGGGCCAACCTACCCACCACCAAATCCACTGAGCCTACAGCCCGAGTGACCCAACTACCACCCCGAGACATCGAGGTGAGTGAAGGTGAAACCCTAGTTTTACTAGTTACTCTTGCATTCCAGTTTTACCTACAGTTTAGGTTTAGCCCAAGACTGCCCAAGGTATTCCCCGTGAAGGGCTCTCGAAGGCACTAGGAACTACGATGGGATTACGCCCAAAGCTCCCTTTCGCAAGACACTTACTATTATTGGTTGATATCAAAATTCTCAAACACTTACTTCTTTTACTGGATCTAACACTAGAGTATTTGACACTTCCTCCCCATGGGAAAGGCGATCTTTCGTCGATCACGAGCGCCACCTAACACCAGCCAAACCAACACTCTACTCATCCTAACTTCCAATGATGAACTCATTTTTGTTTATCCAAACCAACAAATAGTTATCCCAAACTCATGTGCCCAAATTCATATTCCAACCTGAATTCTGCAATTTTACTAATTGCAGACCAAGTTAAGCTATATGACATGTAAAATGGGAGGTACACCAAATAATCACCCAGTACTCCTATAATAATTACTGGGGGGGCTATTATGACAATTGTGGCCTAAATCTAGAAATTCACAATTTTCCTAATTATCTGATAATTTATTTAATTAATCTAGTAAATCAAAAACACAAGTTTGAACATCAAGTGCCCATTTGAGACAAGTAAATGCTCTACCAAATTTAAGATAGATTCAAGATGATTATTTAACACAGAATCCCAAGTGTCCCAATTTTTCAACAAGGTTAAGCCTCTGAATCTAATTTGTGAATATAACTCATTTTTATTAATTTAAAAGGCAAGTACAGCAAAACTATTTTCAAAAATTCTGAGAAAATTCAAGGATGAGTAAGGACATATAAATGCTCTAAGTCAAGTTTCATAATTTATTATCAAGTAATGAGCTCTAAACAAATTATTGAACAATTTTCCAAGTTATTGAGCTTGTGAAGTAGGTACTACAAATATGTAATCGAAAATTCTAATAAAATTCATACATGAGCAATAAGGTCTAAAACTCCCTCTACCTAATTTTCATGACTTTCCTATGGGCAGTGGGATCATAATAACCAAATGATTAATTAGGGCAATCCCATAAGTTACAAAGGAAGTGCTAAGATCATTGATCCAAAATTCCCAATTAAATTACCAGAGGTTCATACTACCCCTATGACCACACTACCCAAATTTCATTATTGTTTAATGAGTTCTACTAACCTATTCTAGCATCATAAGATTTGTGCCCTAAACTAGAGTTAGGATTTTGTGGGGCCTACTCTTTTCCAAATCCCCTAATATTTTTATCAGAGCGCTTTAGTTACCTTAGTACCCTTCCCACCAAATTTCAAGTTCATTCAAGGTCTTTTGGCCTCATGTCCTTCAAAAGGCACAAAAGCCCTTCCTTAGGGTTTGGTCTTAGATCTTAGGTCAAATCTATTCCAATCTACCCCATCTGTCATGGTGAGGTGATAAAAGTCATACCAAGCGAGTGGCACCAATTTCAACCTCTGTTGAGGTGATTTGGCCACTCAAAACCCAAAGTGCACTTTTTGACCAAAATACCCTTTTTAAGGCATGGCTAGGGTTTGCATGATTTTAATTCAAACCACCTCCAAATGAGATGAAATTTTAACCAGAACTTTATAACGACCCCAACCACCACTCACCAAATTTGGGTGAGTTTGGAGGTCATTTGGTCCCTAAATTAATTTACCCTGGAGAAATTAAATAATTTCCAAAACTATAGAAAATTTGTCCCCATAAATTCTCATTTTTGGGCAGGACATAGATATAGACTACAATGACTCCCTGTCCAAATTTGAAGTCATTTGGACTAGGGATGAAGGGTGGCATCCATTTTAATTTCTGTCTAGCCAGCACATCAGCTTCTGAAGATGAGGAGGCTACAAGAGCAAAGAAAAGAAAATTTCAAGTCTTCAAGAGGAGGAGCCAGACTTATAAGAAAGCTCTCCAAACTATAGCACCACAGCCTGCAATACAGCCAACACCAACTGTAGATTACAGTACTTTGATGGTTGCAATGCAAATTAAGCTTGATGAGCATAGGAAAGCCATAGAAACATATGTGGATGAGGGGCATAAGTCTTTACAGTTTGATCTGGCCCAGGACATTAAGTCCATAAGATTTGAGATGAATCAAAATAAAAAGGAAATGACTGATTGCTTCCACAAGGGAGGGAATGCAGTAGTTTACTTGGCTACACATCAAGAGAAAATAAAAGCTCAAGTAGATGACATTGCACTGAAGCAAGGGTATGTTCTGGAGAACCAGCTCAGGATGAATGACAATTTGACTGCTTCACACAATGCAATTGTCACAGAGATGAAGAATATAGCTGCTAGACAGACTACTTCTACTGCTACGGCTAAGGCAGAGTTTGATAAAGCTATACAAGAAAGTTTAAATGCTGTTACTTCTGCAATTGAAAATTCACAGAAGTTGATAACTGAGAAACTCCAAAGGTTGAAACCTTTCTTTAAAGATGGAGTAAACTATTTGGATAACCAAATAAGATTTCAAAAGGATGATCTAAGGGATCACATGGAAAGAGAAGTCATAAAGGGGGAGAGGGTGTTAGTCAAAGCTAGCTCTGATCATGCTAAGTGGATTTCTAATTCTATCAGAGCAACTCTTGGTTATCCTCCTTTATGTGATGATGATAATGTGGCAGAGTCTGGGATACATCCTGCATATCTAGGAGGGGAGCAACCTGAAGTGGCTCAAGTCATCTACCCTCCTCCAGACTTTGATATGATACAAGCTGATATCCAGACAATGTATATCCCACCTGAAGATAAGCACAATGTCATTATAGAAAAAGTGGTTCAGCCAGTATCTGAGGCTATGCAAGAAGCTTTACTGAAAGAACAAGAAGCCAGATTGTCTAAGAAGTGGTTCAGAGAGCAAGCTGAACAAAGGCCTGATTTTGAGCAGTGGAGCCCCACTTCAAGAAATATTATTTTGACTGCATTGAAGGCTGCCAAAGACAATGTTCAAGATAAAAACAAATGGTTTTCTGAACTGGAATGGAGGAAGCATGAGACAAGGCAAGAAGCCATAGTGCAATATAGAAGAAAGGCAAAGATGGAAAAGCTACCTCCTACTGCCCAGGGGCCTAGCAAGTACTTTCCCAAGCCTTATCATTACTTTGAGAGGCAGAAGATTAAAGCTGAAGATCTAAAGAAGAAGGATCTGAAAGGGAAAAAGCCTGCTAATACTGAAGATGCTGAAGCCCCTGTACAAGACAAGATAAAGTCTGGAAAGGGCATAGTGATCAAGGAGGCTGAGCAGAAATAGAATAACATTATCTTATGTTTACTATGTAATCTTTTGATGTTAAACATTCTGTAAACCTTTGTATAATGAATTTGACAAAGCTGTTAGAACAATGTGCTGTGTGATAAATTTGTTGTGTGATAAATTTATTTCATAATTATTCTGAAATGATATCTATGTATACATGTTTGTTTAATACATGTTTATGTTTGCCCTGTTATATAATCCTGCTTTACATCATGCTATGATTTTATTTTGTATGGTGTATATCATAGACTAAGGGTTATGACTTCTCCAAATAGGGGGAGATTGTTGGGTACATTGAACTAAATGTACCTGATTTGAAGAAGCCTCACCCCACTCAATGATATACATCAAAATGTATTTGATGTATTTTGAGTTACCTTGTGCAGGTTAAGTATTTGCAGGAAAAGCAGAAAAGATTCTAAGTCCATGTGTCGACACCTAGGAGCAAAGTGTCGACACTTAAGAAGACTTGTGTCGACACCCAGGCAAGCAGTGTCGACACTTGGAGTCATTGTGTCGACACCAGGGATGCTAAGTCGACACCAGACAGAAAGTGTCGACACAAGGAGCTGTGTCGACACTCAGTGAAGAAAAGTGCAGTGAAGCTGTGTCGACACTTAACAGCAGTGTCGACACATAGAAAAACTGTGTCTACATCAGAAAAATGTCGACACTTGGAGGCTGTGTCGACACTCAACAAAGTTCAGCAGAGTCTAAGTATAAGTGTCGACATAATAAAGAATGTGTCGACACTCAGCAGAAGACTCAACACTTGAAGAAAGTGTCGACACAAGAAAGAATGTGTCGACACTCAGCAAAAGACTCAACACATGAAGAAAGTGTCGACACAATGAAGAATGTGTCGACACACCGCAGAAGACTCGATACATGAAGAAAGTGTCGACACTAGGAGGCTGTGTCGACACTTAGCAAAGTTCAACAAAAATTCTAAGTACAAGTGTCGACACAAAGGAGATGTGTCGACACTCAGCCAAAGTCTCAATAGATGAAGAATGTGTCGATACAAGGAGTTGTTTCGACACTCAGCAAGTATCAACACAGAAGGCATGTGTCGACACCAAGAAGATGTGTCGACACTGAACAAGTTCAACACATGAAGATGTGTCGACACAAAGGAGTTGTGTCGACACTTGCAAGAATTCAACTAAGTGCTGAAGAACAAGAAGTTGTGTCGACACACATTATCAGTGTCGACACATGATGAAGAAGCCGTGTCAAGATATAAATTCTACAACACAAGGAGTTGTGTCGACACCTTATAGGTTAGTGTCGACACTTAGTCAACTTGTGTCGACACTTGGTCTATAAGTGTCGACACTTAAAGACAGATTGTATCGACACTTTCAGACAGTTACAGTTATTTCAAGAACTGACTGGATGACATGACAGCTGCCATTCCAGCCAGTCTACTGCACCTGTCAGAGTTGTCAGAAATCAGTTATGAACCGGACCAGCCGGTTACCATGAAGAAGGCCTATATATAGGCTTATACTGTCTACAGAAACAGATGATAATACATAAGAGAAACACATAAGAAGATCTAGCTATTCCTTGAAGAATCAAGTGAAGATCTAAGAAGTTGGAGAGAGAGAGCTCCATCCAAGAAGACAGCCATTGGAACCAGGCTGTGAAGAAGGGTTCAGACCTAGTTCTGAATCTTAAGTTGCAGTGATTGAAGATCAGCTGCAGAAGATCAACCCTATTGTGTTCTACATTCAGGAAGCTTTGAAGAAAGCCAAGTCAGGTTGATCTCAGTAGAGTTCTTCCAAGAACTCATCAATAACCTATCAACTCATCTCTCTTCTCTCTGAGTTGTAGGTATAATCTTTGTAATCTAAATTTCTTGAAGGATCCTTAGGGATCTGATTTGTAAGCCTGTAATTATAAAGGCTGAGTGGTAGGGCCTGTGTGCATGAGTGTAGGAGATCTATATCTCTGAGTGTAGGCCTGTTGTGGCTGAGTGTAGGCTTTGTGAAGAAGATGAGTGTAGGCTTTGTGAAGAAGCTGAGTTGTAGGGCCTTGGGCCTGAGCTGTAGGAACCTATTTTGGGGTTCTGAGTGTAAGATCTGAGGATCTGAGATAGTGAAGGAGTTTGGCCAAATCTAGTACACTACTAGATAGGCGAAGGGGGAAAGTGGATGTACCCAAACCTTGGGGAACCACTATAAATTTGTGTGTTCACTGTGTGCTTGATTGATTGCTGTGATTGCTGATTGATAGGTGTGAAAAAGTAGTTGTAATTCTGTGCTATAATCGGAATTCTGCCTAAAAAGTTAAAAAGATTTTAGTCACCTATTCACCCCCCCTCTAGGTGATTAGGTACAATTTCTTTCAGTGCCTCCAATGGTGCAGACATCTAATGACGGCATAAAACTCCCTATCGTACTTTGAGTAATTCAATTTGGCGCCCGCTAAATTCTCACCAAAATAACTCACAGGGTGCCCTTCCTGACTCAAGACACCTCCTATTCCTACGCTAGAAGCGTCACACGTAAGCTCAAAGACTTTATTGAAGTCAGGTAGATGTAGGACAGGTGCCTCAGTCATAAGTTCCTTAATGCGTTGGAAAGCAATAGCGGCGGACTTTGTCCAGGTGAACTCACCTTTCTTCATGCAATCACTAATGGGGGCCATAATGCTACTAAAGTCTCGAATAAAACGGCGGTAAAAAGTAGTTAACCCATGGAAACTTCACACCTCTCGTAATGTGGTCGGTTCGGGCCAATCCTTAATGACTTCAACCTTATTAGGGTCAACTCTAATGTCTTCCGAACCGACTATATAGCCTAAGAACTCCACTTCAGTGACATAGAATGTGCATTTCTTGAGATTAAGGAATAAGGTTTCCTTCCGCATGGTGGAAAGAACCGACTTCATGTGGGAGACGTGCTCGGCAGTGGTGGTACTAAAGACTAAGATGTCATCAAAATAGACGACCACAAACTTCCCCATGTAAGGCTGAAAGACATGTGTCATCATCCGGGAGAAGGTACTGGGGGCGTTGGATAGCGCAAAGGGCATCACAAGCCACTCGTATAACCCATCCTTGGACTTAAACGTTGTCTTCCATTCGTCCCCCTCACGGATCCTGATCTGGTGATAGCCACTCCGCAAATCTAACTTTGAAAAAATGGTAGCGCCAGATAAGACATCTAGGAGGTCATCTAATCGCGGAATAGGAAATCTATATTTGATGGTAATCTTGTTGATGGAACCGCTATCAACACACATTCTCCACGTACCATCCTTCTTGTGGGCAAGAAGGGCAGGTACCGCACATGGACTCATACTAGTCCTAATGAACCCCTTTTTCATCAAATCCTCGATCTGGGTCTGTAACTCTTTATGGGCGGCGGGGTGAAGCCTATAGTGGAGCTGGTTCGGTAAGGAGGAACCAGGGATAGGTCTATAGCATGCTGTATATTCCTAAGCGGTGGTAATACCGAAGGCAGCTCATCCGGGTACACGTCCTTATATTCATCCAACAAGTCCCGTAACTCTGTAGGCAAATCTTCCAATGCTCTCATATCCCCCTTCGCACTCATAAGAACTAGTGCGTACATCATCCCGTCAAGAAAGGGATCCTTCATAAATT
This sequence comes from Platanthera guangdongensis, assembly GCA_039583875.1. Lineage (NCBI taxonomy): Eukaryota > Viridiplantae > Streptophyta > Magnoliopsida > Asparagales > Orchidaceae > Platanthera > Platanthera guangdongensis. The sequence goes on from CM077155.1 coordinate 12,323,539, forward strand.
CTTTTCTTCCCACGAGACTCAACATTTTCCTCTCGACTGGAACAGTGGTGTCCTTAGCCAAAGCTACTGGCTCCTTTGGGACGGTCGGTCTCAACGTAATGACCTTACCATTAAATTTAAACTCATATGTGTTGGCTCTCCCAAAGTGTGTCACGTCGCGGTCGTAAAGCAAAGGGCGGCCCAACAACACGTGACAAGCATCCATTGGAAGGACATCGCACCACACCTCGTCAGTATAGGATTTGATCGAGAGAGGTACAAGGCAACGCTTGGTGACCGGGACGGTAACCTTATTAATCCAGGCTACCTGATAGGGAGTCGGGTGGGGCTGCGTAGTCAAGGACATACGTGTAACGGCATTCTCAGAGAAGACGTTTACACAACTGCCATTATCAATGATCAACTTGTACAACTTCTCGCCACTCTTAAAGATCCGGGAAAAGATACTCGTCCTTTTCCAGTCTTTTAACGGACGAGGAGTGGTCAAGATACAACGCATCACCATAAGGGGGTGCTCGTCCTCTAAATCACTTGGGACCCCATCTGGGTCACTCTCCATAGCAGCCTCATGAACGAAATCAGCAAGGTCGGTAGTCGACTCTAGTAGGGCTATGGCTTTAGTCTTTGTTGGGCATTCAAAGGCATAGTGACCTTGAATGCCGCAAGAGTAACATGTAGCGTTAGACTTGCTCACTTTCCCGATGGGGATACGCTCACTTGCGGGGTTCTTGGCGTTCCTAGCAGTGATCACGACAGACTTTGACTCGGCAGACCGAAACTTCCCTTTATCCTGATATGTGGAGGAAGAGGCTCCAGCTGTGGACTTTCCCTTCGCATGGGAATAACGGGAGTGAGCCTTAGAGGCTAAGTGCTTTTCGATGTCGAGGTCGGCATTAAATGTCGTGTTCAGATAAGTATGACCATATCGTAAGAGCTTCCGCTGAATATCTGGATGAAGCCCCTTACAAAATCTGGATAGGGTGATCTCGGGGATCTCGCTCAGATCACAAAGCACCATACGGTCTTTCAGTTCTCCCATATACTCAGCTACCGAATTGGAGCCCTGCCGTAGAGTGGCAAGCTCGTCGAACATCTGTGTCCGATTGTACACGGGAACGTACTGATCAGTCAACAGGTTCTTCATCACGGCCCATCCAATACGTGGGACCCCATTCCCGGTTCCTAGCCTACGCTCTTTATTTAGCCAATAAGTTTTGGCGCGTCCCGTTAGCTTCATCCTGGCAACTTGAACCTTTTGATGGTCCGTAAGGGTGTGTCAATCGAAGTAGCACTCAATATCCACCACCCAAGTAAGGAAGATCTGGGGATCTCCCATGCCATCATAAGTCGGGGCGTCAATCTTAATGGCCCTAGTAATATCATAAGCACGATTGTGGCGGTCTTCTCGAGGGGGCACTCGGGGAGAGTACTCATCGGAATCCAAATCAGGAGTTTGTTGTGTTAAATTTTTTCAACGTGGTCAGCAAGATAGCCCAAACGCCAAATTAATATCTTCGGAACTACCCAGTTCTCATGTTGAACCAGCGGAAACCAAGGAACAAAGGTTAAACCCAACAAACAATGGAAGCACAAGCAGGTCTAGTATTCATTCACTTCTTTACAATCCGAGGCATACGTAGCGAGACATGATTTCGCTAGTATAACAGCTGTAAACAGAAGGCACAAAAAAACAAGCCGGGCGGACAGCACCGGAGTCCGCCGAGACCGCGAGGTCGCCGAGGTCGCCGAGTCCGCTGAGATCGCCTGCACTTAGCTGCAGTCCGCCGAATCACCACGGAGTCCGCCGAAGCCGCGAGGCCGCGCGGACACACCGTTATTCGTCTCCTGCTGAACCTGAACTGAGGAACACCCCTACCCGCCTGAAACCGGCGGTCAGGTAATTGAAGCTGGCAAAGATGAAACAGAACTGACAAGCCGCAGAGCGACCTCCTGCTGAGTCCGCAGAGACCGCACACTTCCAAGTACTTGACCGAGGTCACAGCCAAACTCCTGGCTCCTTGAAGCTACCCGCGCGACCTGCACACAGCAAACGTCAGCACTAAAACAATCCGCGCGGACTGACAAACACAGACCGCAGCTCCTTGCCCAACCCAACTTACTGTTCACTCTCGTTACTTTGATTTGCCAGGGGGGTCCTATTTATAGGCAAGGTGAGGAGTGTGGTCACCGCCCAGGAGATAGCGACACCGCCCCAGCCCGCGTGATAGCAAAAACACCGTCCGCTGAGTCCGCAAGGACTTAGCCGGATACCAAGGAAAACCGCCAGGAGCAAGGCAAACATTGGCGAACCCTCTCCAGTCCGCGCAAGCTATGCGGACAAGGCATCAGCCCGCAAAGCTCCAACCACTGCAGGACAGCATCCCCGTTCAATGGCAGTCCGCACCAACCCGAGGCAGTCCGCGAGACTCACACCTCAATCCGCCACAAGTCCACGACCAAAGGTAGACAGCAACAGTCCGCCCGGTCACAGCGGACTTGGCGGATACCGCGGACACCATGGCCTTGGCACAAAGTGTGACCAAGTCCAAAACCATCAAGGGCCAATGCGAGCATGGCGGACCCAAACTCCCGTCCGCCAAACACCCTAGCACAGACCGCCATCAGTCCGCGAGCTCCTCGCACTTCTGTCCAATGCAGCAGCCATCCCCGGACTCCAAACCCAGTCCGCCAATCGATCTCCATAGCAGGCCACCTGCTGTAATACCAGAGCTCGACAAGGCCTCAGCCAAGCTCTAAGCTCAGTCCGCAACAGCCCACACCGCGGACACATTAGTCCGCAAGCTTCCCGCGGACACGAGCCAACCCGCCTATCAGCACAAGCTTGCACCCGCGGCCACTGAGCAATGCACCAGTCCGCAAGCCTCCATCCGCTCAGGCCGCTCCTTGGCAAAGCCAATCAGCAAACACCCTATCCGCAGAAACCAGGCCGCATAGTCCGCGGACTCCATGCAAACAACCCGCTCAGAAGACAGCCGGCTTCTCACTAGACCTTCCACCAGGCCGCACATCACAGTCCGCCCAGTCCGCCTAGCCCGCGAAAGCTGTCCTCCCTAGGCCGCCCGGCCTGTCCCATCAACCACTTCCACTTCACAAAATTCAACAGTTGGCACCGGTTGGGCTGCTCAACATTAATGGGTGGCGGTGGTGGCCTTGCTTGATTTTGTAGGATCTGTACTAACATGTTTCTAAGCTCCGTCATTTCGTTACGTAGCCCTGCTATGGCCTCGGTGTTGGGATCCCCACGCTCACTCGTAGCCATCCTAGAGGTGGACGGTGTCGTGTACTCCGATCTCAGCCTAGTGCGCAATCAGGTTTAGAAGATTCTTGGGAAGATGATTTTTTCTAGGGCTGTAGCTATATTGGAAATAAGATACTTTTATAGATTCCCGATGTGAGGAACACTAGGATCGTTAAAAAAAAATTTTTGAAATTTCGCTGAAAACTAAAGATTTTAGCCCGCTATTGGCAGACCACCGAAAATAATTTTTTTTGTTTTTCTAAAGATTAGATTGACCGACAAGAAACGCAGCGAGGATGTTTGCAACGTGGGAGTTGAAACAATCTCCCTCTGATACCAAATTGATATAGGGGAGACCGTGAGACGTGCTCGATACACTAACGAAAACTATCGCCTCAAAACATAAAGACAAGATGGGAGGGCTCCGACCAAAAGCGAGCGAAAAGTGGTCGGGTTGGCTCCCAAAATCCGAGTGATAAAATCAATATAGAGGAATCAAGCCGGACTCGATACAACGTCCTTAGGACCTACCTCTCCAACAAGCACACAACTCACCGTAAGCCGGACTCGATACAACGTCCTTAAGACCTACCTCTCCAACAAGCACACAACTCACCGCACCTACACAAGTATCTATTGTACCAACTTGAGTGGTTTCAAACGCAGCAATAATTTACTTTCGGAGCGGAGGAAAACTTTAATAGGCGGTCGAGTTCGAGTTGAGATTAACTCCCTTGTCAACACCAAAATGTGCCAATCTTGGAGGGCAAGTCAAGGCTAGGCCAAGTCTCGCTCTCGCAACGGATCTTCCCAATCCGGATCACAAGAGGTTCAATAACAACGAAATCAAAAATCGGATTTTGCAAGCGACATATTTAAAAATCACGGAAGAAACGGTTTGCAAAAACTTCCACAAACTCTAAAGCAAGAATCACTAAAGGGGAAGGAGTTACCCAACCAAGAGCATCAATCACACAAGATAAGGTGGGAGAATCACTCTCTCCACGGATCCACCGGCTTCACACCGAATGGGCTGCAACCTTCTTCCTTGGAGTCGCACCGAAAGGAAGCCACGCCGGCGTCGCACCGAAGTAGGGGAGGAAGCAAGGGGGGCGGCGGCTTCACACCTTGGCCGGCGGCTATGGAGGAACTCCTTGGCCGAACTCTCTCAAAGAGGGTTAGGGTTTCTTTTAATTTCTTCTCTAACTTCATTCTCAAAAGGATCTCCTTATATAGGAGTTACAACACACATCTAGCCATCCAATATGGAGATGAAATCTCATCCATCCGGAAGGCTAAATACACACCAAATATTTGCAGGAAATAAATAAAGATTACAAGTCCCAAATGAATAAAAAATTATTAACCAAGATTGGAATAAATTTATATTCGCACATAAAATAATAAAAGCAGGAAAAATTAATTAAAATAGTCTTCAAGTGGGCGTAGCACGCCGCGGACGGAGGTTGTAGCGGCATCTTCCGTTAGCATCATCACGGCTCCGAAGGTCTTTATGTTGTAGTGCCGCGGCAACTGGATCGTCATCAAGTGGAGGTAGCGGGGCGGTGACATCACAAATAAGACCTATCCCCCACAGGCGAGCCTTCGGACCTGCCAGTTGGATGAGAGCCTGCGCAGCGGGTCTACCTGGGGCCGAGCCTAGCTCGGGGTCTTGATGAATTTTCCACAAACAAGACCTATCCCCCACAGGCGAGCCTTCGGACCTGACAGCTAGATGAGAGCCTGCGCAGCGGGTCTACCTGGGGCCGAGCCTAGCTCGGGGTGTCGATGAAGTTTCCATAAATAAGACCTATCCCCGACAGGCGAGCCTTCGGACCTACCAGCTAGATGAGAGCCTGCGCAGCGGGTATACCTGGGGCCGAGCCTAGCTCGGGGTGCCGATGAAGTTTCCACAAACAAGACCTATCCCCCATAGGCGAGCCTTCGGACTTGTCAGCTAGATGAGAGCCTGCGCAGCGGTTCTACCTAGGGCCGAGCCTATCTCGGGTAGTGCAAAACACATAATTACACATTCTCATAAGGATTGCTCAATTGACAAGATGAAAATTAGTTAATGGATGTAATAGAACTAGGTTGATTTTGGACACATAATTACACCTTCTCCCTCTCATGGGTAGAAGCGTTTGAGGTCATCGCCTCTCCAAGTGTGGCTCAGGGTCCTCCCCTCCACGTCTTGGAGGTAGTAGCCTCCTGCTCCAAGGACCTTCTTTACTATGTAAGGCTCTTCCCAGCTCGGGTTGAGCTTGCCCATGGGGGCTGACCTTCCTGCTGCATCAACCATCTTTAGCACCAAATCTCCTTCGGCGAACTGCTTGATCCTGACATGCTTATCAAAATAGTTGGCCACCCGCCGCTTGATCTCTTCTTGTCGGATGGCTGCAACATTCCACAACTCTTCTACCATGTCTAGCGAGAGGCGTATCCCCTCCTCGTTCTCCAACCTCCACGTCTCGTCTCCATCGCCTGCGGCTGTGACCCGCGGGGACTGAACCTCGAACTCCACTGGTAGGACCGCCTCACACCCGTGAGAAAGCTTGAAGGGGGACTCACCGGTGGCCGTTTTCGGGGTCGTTCTCAAGGCCCACAGGACCGAGGGGAGCTGCTCCACCCAATTTCCCCTCACGTTTTCCACCTTCTTCTTGAGCAGGTTCACAATAATCTTGCTTGTCGCTTCCACCTGGCCATTGCTCCGGGGGTGGTGGACAGAGGCAAACCTGAGGTCTATCCCCAGCTGGGCGCAGAAGCTGATGAACTCCTCGCTGGCAAACTGGGCACCGTTATCTGTTACTATTGCTTGAGGCATCCCGTGCCTGCAGACGATCTCCCCCGAGACGAAGTTCCTTATGACTTGCGAGGTGACTTTGGCCAAGGCATTAACCTCTAGCCACTTGGAAAAGTAGTCGACCATGACCAGGAGAAACCTTCTCTGCCCACTGGCCGGAGGGAAAGGCCCGACCAAGTCCATCCCCTAGATGGCGAAAGGCCATGGCGATGTTATGCTTCTAAGTCTTTGAGCAGGCTAGATTTGGAGGGGGGATACATCTGGCACTTTTGGCACCTCTTTGCGAACTATGTTGCATCCTTCCTCAGGGTTTGCCAGTAGTACAACTGCCTTATTACCCTTGCCTCCAATGTCCTTCCTCCCGAGTGGCTGCCGCACTCGCCCGAGTGTACCTCCCCCAGGATCCTTGGGACCTCTTCTTCGGTTACGCATCTTACTAGGAGCCCTAACAACATCTTACGACGCAACCCCCTTCCATCATCAGGTAATGAGCTGCCTTGCACCTGAAGCTCTTTGCATCCTTAACCTCCTCCGTCAGCCTGCTAGTGGTCAGGAAGGTTACCAATGGGTCCACCCACGAGGATCGCCGACCTACCTCCATCAACTCCCCTTCCTCAATTGCTGGCCGAAAAAGTTCAGTCAGGGTCCCTCCTCCCCAAGGTCTAAACTTCACCAATCAATCGGTGGCCGCACTCTCCTCCCTGGGGACATGCTGGATTGAGAATGACCGGAACCCACCGATGATCGTCCTTACCTTGGATAGGTATTTTATGAGGGTAGGCTACCGAGCTTCAAACTCTCCTCGGATCTCTGATGCTACTAGCATCGAGTCAGTGAAGGCCTCCACGTCCTGGATCTCAAGCTCCTTTGCCAAGCGAAGGCCGGCGATCACGGCCTCATACTCTGCTTGGTTGTTGGTCACCGGAAAGTGGTAAGCCACTGCCTGCTCTATCGTGACTCCCTGGGGGCTTATCAGCACCACTCCTCCCCCGAGGGAATGCTTTCTCGAGGCCCCATCAACCATCATCTTCCACGCTTCCTGTAGCTGCGGCTCCCCATCCTCGACTTCAACAACATAGTCCGCCAGAAAGTCCGCCACCGCTTGTGCCTTAATGGAGAGTCTCGGAACGAAAGAGATGTCGCACTCGCTTAGTTCGATGGACCACTTGGCAAGTATTCTTGAGTGCTCTACCCCTTTAAAGATCTTGCGAAGAGGATGGTCGGTCACCACCCTAATCGAGTGCGCTTCAAAATACGGCCGAAGCTTCCTTGCCGAGACGACCAAAGTGTAAGCCAACTTTTCGAGGATGGGGTAGCGGAGCTCTGCCTTCTTCAAGATCCGGCTGACGTAGTAGATTGGCAGTTTCTTCTTTCCTTCTTCCCTTACTAGAACGGAGCTCACCGCCTCAGCTCCTACTCCAAGGTATAAGGTCAGGTCCTCCCCTTCTTTTGGGCTTTGAAGCAGAGGAGCCTGAGAGAGCTATCTCTTCAGCCCTTGGAAGGCTTCTTCGCACTCGGCGGTCCACTCAAACCTTTGGTTTCCTCGCAGCACCTTGAAGAATGAAGAACACTTGTCCCCTGACCTGGAGAGGAACTTGCTTAGCCCAGCCAATTTGCCTGTCAAGCGCTGGACTCCTTGGCATCGCGAGGTGATTCCAAATCTAGGATGACATTCACCTTGTCCGTGTTGGGCTCTACCCCTGCCGGAGTCAAGAGATGCCCAAGGAACTTGAAATACCTCTTATACCAATTGAGAGTTAACATCTGATACTAGTTGTAAGAGGTGATAGATCTTATTATGCACTAATTAGAGTTATATTTATATACTAAGAAAATAATAAATCACAGCACAACAGTAAAGAGCAAGCAACACAGAAGACACAAGGATTTATAGTGGTTCCCCAACCTGGGTACATCCACTCTTCTACCACCCTGGTAGGAATCCACTCAGGTTTTTGATCAGGTGCCTGACACCAATGAGCTTTTGATCAGGTGCTCGAAAACCAAACCTCAAGTTTTTTGATCAGGTGACTTGCAACCAAGAATCACTTTTGAAGGGAGATGTCAACCCTTTATACAGGAGGGGGTGAGAGAGTGATGTTGTCTTCTCTGTCAACAATCAGAGAGAAGACTTGTGGATTATTGATGGTAGCAAAGGCTCCCCCTGAGATGTTGAATGGTTCAGGGAAATCTGGAAGCCTTGCTGCAGGGTGATAGGCCTTCAATCTTCAGGCCTGGACAAGAGAAATCTTCAGGAACTTCTGACTGATAAAGTTTTTGTTGTCCTTGAAGTTGTCCTGCAGAGATAAAGAAGAAGAAGACTCTTGATATGGATGGATGTTCTTCTTCTTCTTCAGATTGCTATCTCCTCTGGTCTAGGGCTGCTAGTTGCTTCAGTAATATTGTCATGTGTGTGTTCTTCTCTTTTTTTGTATTTCTCTGTATTTTCTGTCTTCGTTCTTTTTCTCTGTCTCTATATATATTCTCTGTGCATCTTGTTGTCTGAATATATTTCCAACATTCCAGATTTACTTTTTGACTGTATTGGAAAAGACATTCCCGAAAATGGTAATTGCTTCGGGAATCAATCAACATTAATTCCTGATTCATTCCATAATTAATGCAGTCTCCAAATGGCTATATTCATATGAAATATGATAGTTGTAATCTCCTTTAATTAAGCCTTAATTAATTCTGCCAGGTGTAACTAATTTGTTGACCGTAGTTCGCAGATTCGCCGAGCTCAGTTTCTTCTTTTGTCGAGCTGGAAAACTGTCTTGAGTGTGTCGACACAAGTCCTGTGAGTCGACATAATTGCTGTCGACAGTTGTTCTGCGTGTCGACACAAGTCCTGTGTGTAGACATAGTCGGCTTCTGGTGTCGACAGAGTTGGTGTCGACAGATATTGGCTTCTGGTGTCAACATATTTGGTGTCGACAGATATTATGTGTTGTGTCGACACAAATCCTGTGTGGCGACATAGCTGGTGTCGATAGATAATCTGTGTGTCAACAGAATATGGCTTCTGGTGTCGACTCAGTTGTGTCGACAGATAGTTCTGTGTGTCGACATAAATCCTTCTGGTGTCGACACAGTTGTGTCGACAGATAGTTCTGTGAGTCGACACAGATTCTTCTGGTGTCGATACAGTTGTGTCGACAGATATTTTTGTGTGTCGACACAATTCCTTCTGGTGTCGACACAGCCTTTCTGTATGTCGACATAGCTGCTTGAGTCTCTGGCAGTCTTGTTAATGGCTTGTCCATGTGATGTTGACTGTTGACCTAGACTCTAGAAATAAACCTATGACCCATGACTATATATGGTGGGCCAATCTAAGCAAACCTAATAGTGATCCTTGCCCAAATCATAACTGGGGTTCCAACAATCTCCCCTATTTGGGTGAGGACACTATTTACATAAATTCTAGGCAAACCTAATTGTACTCCTAGCCCAAATCATAACGTGGGTTCCAACAGAACTTCCCGCGGCTGGCCACGAAGACACACTTCAAGGGGTTCAGCCTCATCTTCAATCTCCGCAGGGTGGTGAACGTCTCTTCTAGATCCTGTAGGTGTGAATCAGCACACTTGCTCTTGATCATCAGGTCATCGACATAGACCTCCAAGTTTCTCCCCCTTTGATCTCGGAAGACCCGATCCATCATGCATTGGTATGTAGCCCCTACGTTCTTCAACCCAAAGGGCATCATCTTATAACTGAAGCATACCTCCCTCGTGATGAAGGAAACATCCTTGACATCGAGAGGCTGCATTCGGATCTGGTGATAATCAGAAAAAGCATCCAAAAAGCTCAAAATAGAAAAACCGACAGTTGAATCAACCAGCGCGTCGATCCGAGGCAGGGGGTAGCAATCCTTAGGGCATGATTTATTTAATAAAGAGAAGTCAATACACATTCGCCATTTCCCACCCCCTTTCTTAACCATTACCACATTGGAGATCCAGCCTGGATACTGGATCTCCGAGATGAAGCTGACCTTCAAGAGCTTCTTGACCTCCTCGCGGATGGGTTCCTCCAGCTTGGTGGCGATAGCCCTCATATTTTGGCGTATGGGGCGAGTGCGGGGGTCCAGGTTCAGGCGGTGGCAGGCCACGTCCGTGTCGATGCCTGGCATGTCTGCCGCGCTCCAAGCGAAGATATCGATGTTGCTTTGGATGCAGGCCCGCACTCGCTCCTGGTCCTCGGGACTCAATCCCTCACTGACCCGCACCCTCTGCACCTGCACTGTGCTGGTGAATACCTCCATCTCCACTACTTTCTCGGCAGGCTCCAGCCGCGACTGCTCCCAACCGACCCTTGCTTCTTCTTCCAGCTCCAACTCCTCCCTTCCTACTTCCTCCTCAATCTCCATCTCCCCCTACGGGCTCTCCTGCTGCTGCTCAACCTCCGCAACCCTCTGGTCCTCCCTCTCAGCTTCTCCCTGCTCCTCCGCCATCTCCTTCCTCGCCTCTCCTAGGCTCATCTCCTCTTCTCCAATGTCCTCCTCCTATTCCGCCATCTCCCTCTCTAGCTCTTCCACCTCGGCCATCCAGGACACGGTGTTGACCGCCATCACATAGCATTGCCTCGCCACCTTCGGATCCCCCTGATCCTAACATGCACCCCTCCGTTATTGAACTTAAGACATTGGTGGAACGAGGAGGGGATGCAGCGAAAGGCGCTGATAAGAGGATGCCCAAAGATGGCATTGTAACTGCTCGGAGCGTCCACTATCACGAACCTGCAGTTCCGTGACATGCCTCCCAACTTCACATGCAGCCCTACCCCTCCTTCTACTTCCTTCCTCTCTCCAGAAAATCCGAACAGCGGTCCATCCAAAGCCAAAGGCCTTCTTGAAGATAACATTCACTGAGCTCCCGTTGTCCACCAGTATCCTCGAGACCGTGAAATTCTCCGCTGCCGTTTAGATCATCAGGGCGTCGCAAAATGGATCTTCAAAGTCCGGCATGTCTGCTGACGAGAAGGTGATCTTTTCTTCTAGAGGGGGAACCTGGGAGGTAGAGGCGACCCCCCTTCGGTACATGGTTTGAATGCTCCCCTTGCGGGTTTCCTCGATCCCCACTCCTCCGTGGATCACCCCGATCCCTCCCCGGGTTCCCATGTCTTCCCAATCCTCACATCTATCTTCTCCCTCCCCCTGCTGCACTTCCATGATCCTAACCGGCAGATCCTGCCTCCCTGCTCCTCTTGCTTCTCTCATCTCTAAGAACTCAGGGCAGGTGGCTGTCGCGTGACCTTTCTCCTGGTGGAAGTCACAAAAGAGCAACGCCGCCATACCCCTTCTTCCTTCTCCCCCTCCTCTTCTCCCAGCTCCTCGAACTCCTCTCCTTACTCCTCTTCCTTTGCCCACTTCCATGGCCTCTTGCGGTGGCGGGAGGTGGCCCCTTGGCCCCTATCTCCATGCCGGTTGGTCAAACCTCCTGGGTTCTCGTAAGTTATCTCCTCCCTGGTAGCATCCTCCTTGGCCCTGGGGGCGACCCTCCTGGGGCCTCCAACCCAACCAGTTGTTCGGCTCCCGGGCCCCCCATCCCTGTTGTTGCCCCTGCCCTTGGGGTTCTTCCCTCCTTATTTCTTCTCTTTGCTCCTTCTGCTCTCTCGGCTCCCTCTGCCTTCCCGCTACAGGCTCCTTCACATCATCTTCTGCCAGCCTGGCCAACTTCCTAGCAAATGCCGGATTTGACCTCTCGAAGTCTATCTCTTTTATCGCCCTCTCCATGAGCTCCTCAAAGGAGAGGGGGCCACTCTCTTCAACTCCATACTGAAGAATCCCGGCCTCAGCCCCAGGGTGAAGGCGAGCATCAGCGCGTACCCCGGGACCTCCTGGACTAGGAGGATCTCTTCCTGAAACCGGTCAACGTAGTGACCTAGTGTCTCGTCCTGCTTCTGCCTCACTGCAAACAGGCACTTCGCCTCTTTCTTTCGCTTCTTAGACGTTGAGAACCTCAACAGAAACCCTCGGCGCAGATCTTCAAAGCTGTATATCGAGCTCGCCGGCAACTGGTGGAACCAATCCCGAGCCTTCTCCTTCAATGTGATGGTGAACAACCGACACTTGAAGGCATCTGTCACCTTCCTTATCGAAATCACGTCTTTGAACCACTACATATGCTGTACAAGGTCATCCTTCCCTAAGTAATAGAACATGTTAGGCTCCCGGAACCCCTCTGGCACTGGAGCTGAGATGATGAGCTCGCTGAAAGGGCTCTCACCTCCTGCCTGACGAGAAGGTATGTCTCGCGGCCTCGGCTGGCTGGCCCGATCCGCGAGACTGTACCCAGGGAAGAGTTCTCGCACAGCCGCCTCCCTCTCGCCCAAATCTGCCAGAGTCTCCTTGCCTGGGCGCTGGACTGGGAAGAGCTCCCGCGCGGCCACGTCCCTCTCGCAGACTTCCACCGGGACCTCCTTCCTGGGGCGCTGCCCAGGGGAATTCTCGCCCAAGAGCGGGACCTCCTCCACTGGAACCTGAGGAGTCACCCCCTCACTCCTCACCGAGAAGGCCAAGTTAATGGTCTGCAGGACTTCTCGCCTGAAGTCCTCCAACATCTTCCTCGTCGCCTCCTCTCCCCGGGTGGGGGAGCCTCCAGAACCAGACCCTTCACCTTCACCTCCAGCTATGGGACTAAACTCAAGGCTTTCTTATATCAGCTGCCTTCCACGCTCACCGCAACAGAACTGTTGAAGCCGAAATTGACCTCAACGGGAGTTCAAAACAGGGGTGCAGCCAACACCTACTTCTCTCGATCCCCGACCCTCGACTATTTGCAAAGGACCTAAGAGTGACCCAAAGCCTCTGTAGGGAGGTCCCACCTCACACCCAGAAGATCTCTGAGAGCTTCCCCTCCAAAGCAAAAAACTGGGCTAGGAGCTCCTCAGAAAGCACTAGAGATTTGGAGGATAATGAGACCTTGCTTCCTAAGGAGCCCTTATGGGTCTATTTATAGCCTTTTGCTGACCTGAGATTACTGAAGTACCCTTGGATGACCTGCCAATAGCCAAATCCCGTTGTTTGCAAAGTACTAAATGCAGCCCCTGGGGGTATATGGGTAATTTTACCTGAGGGTAATTAGGTAATTTTACCCTAGGCCCTGGGCCCAACTCGGCGAGAACCTTGAGCCGAGAACCTTCTCGTAACATTCTCGCCCCCATTCGAAGCCCTCTCGCTAGCCCCTAGTCGCCAGCCCCTAGTCGTTGGCGGGTCTCGGCCGAGGCCAGGCGCGAGCAGCCTCGCCTGGCTTATGAGCGGGAGCTCCTCCAGAGCTTGGCGCAAGCGCAAGCGTTCCCGCCCACTCATGGGCGGGAACTTCTTCAAGGCGGGAGCTCTTCTGGTCTGAAGCCTGAAGCTAGCCCGAAGCTAGTCTGATCCTCCGGGTCCCACTCAGCGAATATGGGGTTGTACACACACTGCCCTTAGTTTGGGCACCTTGCCCAATGTAGGCCTATAGTGGTTCTAGGTCAACTTGGCCACCCTGGGTTGACTCTCATGGACCCTTAGGGCTCTAATGGACCTTACAATAGATTGGTGAGACCATGGTGGGGTCTTAGAGTCATGGTAAGCCTCATGGTCATCCTAAACTAGGGTTTAGGAATCTACTATTTGCAGACCATAGTGATCTCACATACATTTCTAGGTTCACATGGCCTTCTTGGGCTTCCTAGGGTTTTGTCATGACCTAGTCATGACAAAACTACTCCTAGGGGTCTAATTGTTTGAGGGATGTTACAATACTAACCCATACATGGGTGAGATCACTATAATATACTTTAATCCTATAAGACTACTCCTGTCAAACTTCTGAATTACTTAGTAATTTACAGTAAACCTTGGACTTCCCAAGGTCTACACTGTGAAGTGCTCGCAGTGGTACTAGGAACTATGATGAGATGAACTACATCGTTCCCTTTCTCATGGAACTTTGTAATGTTATGCTTCCCTTAATCAAACTTACTCCCATGGTTACTAAGTGTGTGACCTCTCCAAAGCATCAACTGCTGGATCACGATTTTTCCAAATTGCTAATGCAGACCACATGAACATGTATGTATGTATGAATAGGAGTGCTCCAAAAACTTGACACAAGGCATTTATGATTATTTCCTGAGGTCCATCATGACATTTTAGACATAAATACAAAGGTTCATAATTTTCATAAAATAATCAACATTTATTATAATTTTCCTAAATTATTGTCACATGTGATTTTGAACATGAAGTGTCACATTCTATTATGAAACCAGCAAGATGAAATTATCCTAACATCATTTTGTGTAATAATATTTCTGGGCAAAACCCTTTAATTTTTCTGTGAAATATAGTGGCAAATATGAATTTCCAAAAAATAGGGCCTTTAGGTCACAATTTAAAGGAACTAATTGAAAAACTCGGTAATTAAATCCCATAAAATTTCTTAAGGTATTAAATGACAAATAAAGTATAATTCCAGAGGATGATAATTTTTTAGATAAATTTAACCACCAACTTCAGTAAAGCTCACATACTACCAAAATATCACTATTCAATAAAACTCCATAATTATGATTTCAAAAGTTCTAAGAAAAATCACAGAGCCTTTTAACACTATAATAATGATCATGTAAAATTCTCATAATTTTCTAGGCATACCAAAAGGGCATAATCGTACTTTTAGCTACACAGTCTAAACAGAAATTCCCAAAAATACCCCAAAAAATACTTGTGGTGTATTATGTCAACATAACATTAGTGGCAGAGTCTTAGAATTTTATAAGTTAAATTGCTCACTTTTATTTCCTTAATTTAAAACGTAGTCAAAAATAAAATAAACCAAATACCTAGGATTTTGTTACAAAAATCCTAATCTCACTTTGGATGGTGTATTCCATCATTATAAGTCTATTCCCAAGTTCCAAGGTCATCCCACAAATCATATGGACCTCAATCCCCCTTTTTTCCTCTTTTGGCTAAATGCTCCCCTAATCTCATATAGCAAGACCACATGCAAAGTAGATTCACAAACCTACTGATGTCCAATGTAACTGATATTTCTACCAGGGCCTTGTACTGACCTAATGAGCCTCTGATAAAAATTTGAGCTTATTATATTTAATTTTCACAAAATTATTTCACTTTTATGGAAAATCACATTTTACCAAAAACTATATGAAAATTTTATCCATAAATTATCATTTTTGGACAGGTGGTGTATTGATGGTAGATATATAATAAATTCAAATTTCAAGTCAATACCCATAGCCAATTAAGAGTTATTCAAGAAATAAAAGTTGTCTGAGGAAAAATTAAGTCAATAAAAGTTATTCAAGTCAATACCCTGCATCTCCATCAATCTCCCCCTATTTGGGTGAGGTCACTAACAGAGACTCCAAGTAAAGAACAAACAGAAAAACAAAGCAAAATTAAGAAATATATCTGGCAGAGAATTTACAACACATGCATCAGATATATATATACATGCAGGCTTTGTTTTAGTACAAGATATAGTCTGAAATAGAAGCAGAAATGAAATAACCACAAAATTACTTCTCTGTCTTCTTCTGTTTTAGCTTGTCTCCTGGTGCTTTATCTCCTGGCTTTTTTTAAATGATTTCCCTATTGGAATCTGAAGCTTGAGCCCTGGTCATAGTCATGTCAGCTGCCCCTATGATGTTCAGTGAAGTGGCTCTGGGGACAACTGCTTCTGGGTGAAGATGCATGTACTCATCAACATTGAGTAGCTTGTTTCCTTTCCCAAATCTCTTTAGCTCATCTCTCCTATACTGAGACATAGTAGTTAAGCCTGTTGTGTCATTGCCTTCAGCTTTAGCTTTGTTGATTAGAGATAAGCCAATGAGCTCTTGGAACCTTGCCATTCTGGCTGTGTTGGCTGTTTCTGGATCTTCAGGAGGAGAATAGGGCCTTTCAGCTTCATGTTCCTTATATTCCTGGTGCTGCTGCTGCTGTTGTTGTTGATGGTGTTGTCTACCTGAAGATGGTGGCCTTGGTTGACTACCACCAGAACTCCCTGTTTGTCTCTGATAAGTTTGAATATAGGCAGATCTCTGAGAGCCAGAGCCAGAGGCACCTGCTGCTGGAGGAGGAGGAGGAGGATCCTTTCTGTATCTATGAACTGGGGGAGGAGAGTATCTCCTACTCCTCTTCTTCTCTCTTTGCTGGTTCTTTGATAGCCACATCCATGCAGGCATCCCTTTGTAAGGAGAAACATTATGCAGAATATAGTATGGAGTGTCTGTAGTGGGATTAGGCTTGGGAGCAGGAGGAGGAGGAGCCTTCCTTTTCTTAGAAAGTAACTCCTTTTTTCTTTTTAGTAGCCTCCTCATCTGATTCATCATCATCATCATCAGAACCTAAACTCTGAGGATTGTCATACAGAGCATTCAACTTCCTCAGAGTTTCATCAGAAATGATAAGAGGTTTTTCTTGAGGGGGGATAGAAGGTTCAGAGGGTGAGGGTTCAACAGCAGTAGAGACAGAGCTTTCAGCTGCTGCCTTGTTCTCTTCTTCAATATCTGCCAGAATGAGCTCATCCAGATCAGGCTTGGGAGAATCATCCATGACAAAATCTGGGACAGAGCAGATTTCTGGAATAGACACAGGAATTGGAACATCAGTAGGAGCGGCAAAGGTGTCACAGAGTTGCTTGGCAACTGCTGGACTAGCTGGAGAGGTATACTGGACAATAGCCAAATATGGCTTAGCAACCTCTGTTGAAGGAAGCTTCATATATACAGAATCAAAGGTATGAAGTATCTCAGATAAATTAACTGTGGGATTTATAAGGAAATCACCAGCAGTTGTTATTGTATCTACTGACTCATCAAACCTAATGTCAGTGTTCATAAATTGAATAAAATCAATTATTTCAGAATCAAAATATATAGCTGTATCTGTAACTGCAACTGCATTATCAAGCACTGTATCAACTGTATCTGCATTATCAAAAACTGTATTTGCAGTATCAACTGTATCTGTATCAACTGTATTGTCAAAAACTGTATCAACCTCTGCAGCTGCTGCACCAGCTTCATCATGGAGCAACTCCCCCTGCCTGAGTTCAGGAGAACCTGGAGCCAGGCCCCTGAATGAAGAGGGGGCAGCAGAAAGGGCTGTGATTTGTGCAGATAAAGAATTAATGGAATTCACTAGAGGTGTAATGGCCTCTGTGATGAGTGATTGAATGAGAGGAGTCAAAAGAGAGATGATGGAGGGAATGGTGGAAGAGTCCAGAAGTGGAGAAAGAATGGTGGAGGGGATAGAAGCAGAGGAGGAAGGAAGAATATGTGGAGGGGATAATGGAGGGAGAACAGTTTGTGGTTCAGTGGGTATGGTGTAGGATGGAATAGTGGATAGGTGTGGGGGAAGAGGGGATTGAGGAGGTGAGGGAATATGGGTTTTAGTGGGGGAAACTGGAGGTGTAGGGATATGTGCAAGATCAAGCGATGGAGATTGATGTTGAGGTGGAGTCAATTGAGGTGCAGGAGGAGTGGGAAGAGATTGGGTAGGTGGAATGGCCTCTTCAGTGTTAGGGTGGGGAGTGACCTTGACGATCCTTGTGCTCTCAGAAGCGTTGATGGAGGAGGAGGAACCCTTGGAGGGTTTGGTGATTGTCCTCTCCCATCGTCCAAATAAGGCGCAGGTGAGGCGCTTGCTGGCATTGATGAATGTGGTCGGGGAGACCAAACATTCACTGGCCTTTTCCTGGAGGAAAATCCCCAGGATTCTGCCGTAGCAGACTTCCTTCTTGCTTGTTTTCTTCTTGATTAGGTCAAAGAAGACCATGCCCCAGTCGACCTATCGTTTGTTGAGCACTGCCCACATAATCAGGAATTGATGGCGAGTGATATAGTCATGTGCCGAGTGCTTGCCCATCAGAATTTTTCCTACAATGTCGGCCAAAAATTGATAGGCGGCAGACAGTTGCTTCTTCAGAAGCTTATTAGGGTTGCTGCCGGAGAATCCCATTACCTTCAACATATCAGAATATTCTTCAGCGTCCATTTCCAAGTTGTCTTCACCATTGATCAGTCCAAAAATTTCAGAAAGTACTGCTGGAGACAGGGAAACGACAGTGTTTCCAATATGTCCAGTCAGATCTCCGTCTTCAGAAACGGTTGTAGTGTACACCCATTCTCTTATCTCGGTTGAGTGTTGCCTGATGCTGCGAGTCATGAAATCCTTGAGATGCAATTCTTCAAGTAATTCTAGGATATAAAGAAAGATTGGATCTGAATGTTGGAAAGACTCAAAATCCATGGAGAATGTTGCATCAAACTTCATCGCCGCAAGTGCTCCTGGAGGAATCGCCATTGATGACCTGCAAAGAAAATCACAGAGAAAACAGCGATCAAGTGAAAAGGAACTGAAAGCGCGGGACGGAGGTCGAAGAAAAATTAGATATAAGATTTTCGGAATATGAATCGACAAGCTCTGTTCCACGAAAAGAGACAGTTCTTCGATCTGAGGTCGACGAAATAAGTTAAAGGTGAGTAGTTTGTCGAACTCATTTAGAAGAATTGAAAACAGTTCGTCAAACTCCGTTCGACGAAATGGTTTCTGAAGCAAGGTTCGTCGATCTCCGGTCGACGAAAATTGTTTCTACACAGAGAATTCGTCGATCTCCGTTCGACGAGAATCTCTCAAACTTTCCCTAATTCGTCGAACTCCGTTCGACGAACTCTGGAAAATTTGTCGATTGCAGACAGAAATTAATTTAACTCTTCTCCATTAATCATTCCCAGTTGATTTATAAAGAACAGATGGGTTTTCTCATCTAAAAGTTTAGTGAAAATATCTGCTCTCTGTAAATCAGTAGGAATATGAATCAAGTTAATCTTCTTTTTGTCTACATTATCTCTAATGAAATGATGTCTTATTGCAATATGTTTAGTCCTAGAATGATGAACTGGATTCTGAGATATAGCAATAGCACTTGTATTATCACAAAATAAGGTTGAATTATTTAAGTTGATACCATAATCTAGGAGCTGATTTTGTATCCATAGCATTTTTAAACAGCAGCTGCCAGCAGCCATATACTCTTCCTCAGCAGTTGATGTAGACACAGATGTCTGCTTTTTGCAAAACCAAGAGACAAGTCTCATACCCAGGAACTGGCAAGTTCCAGAGGTACTTTTGCTGTCCACTCTACATCCAGCATAGTCAGCATCTGAGTATCCAGTTAACTCAAATTCTGACTCTGCAGGATACCAGAGTCCTAAACTAGGACAACTCTTTATATATCTCAAAATCCTTTTTAGAAAAATAAGATGAGATTCTTTAGGATTTACTTGGAATCTAGCACAAAGGTATGTGGCAAACATTATGTCAGGCCTGCTAGCTGTTAAGTATAATAGGGATCCAATAATTGCCCTATAATGTTTCTGATCAACAGGTTTCCCTGCTGCATCAGAATCCACAACAGCATTGGTAGCCATAGGTGTTTTCATTCCTGAAGCATCACTCATCCCAAACTTTTTAATAAGCTCTTTAGCATACTTAGATTGGGAGACGAAGATACCATCAGGGAGCTGCTTCACTTGGAGACCAAGGAAGTAGGAAAGCTCACCCATGCTACTCATCTCAAATTTGGAATGCATGAGGTCAGCAAACCTCTTGCACAATTTGGGATCAGTAGACCCAAAAATAATGTCATCCACATATATTTGTACCAATAAGATTTGGTCCTTATGATGTCTAGTGAAAAGGGTTCTATCAATGTTTCCTCTAGTAAATTTATGCTCTAAGAGAAAGCTAGCTAGGATCTCATACCAAGCTCTTGGAACTTGCTTTAAACCATAGAGAGATTTATGCAATTTGTAAACATAAGAGGGTTGAGTTAGAGAGATAAAACCTAGAGGTTGTTCTACATAAACCTCTTCTTGAAGTACACCATTCAGAAAGGCACTCTTAACATCCATCTGGAATACTTTGAACTTTTTGTAGGCTGCATAGGCTAGGAATATTCTAATGGCCTCCAACCTTGCAACAGGGGCAAAGGTTTGGTCATAGTCTATTCCTTCCTCTTGCCTATAGCCTTGAGCAACAAGTCTAGCCTTATTTCTTACTATGTTCCCTTGTGCATCCAATTTGTTCCTATAGACCCATTTGGTTCCAATAACTGGGTAGTTATGGGGTCTTGGAACCAAATCTCAAACTCTACATCTCTCAAATTGATTTAGTTCCTCTTGCATTGCAAGAATCCAGTGGGGATCTTGCTCAGCTTCATGGATGGTGAGAGGTTCAATTTGAGAGAGAAAACAGGCATGCAGCAAGTCTTGATTGAGTTGATGTCTTGTCTGTACACCAACTGAAATGTCTCCAATCACGTGAGATCTGGGGTGATCTCTAAGTGTGACAAGATCAGTTGGTGGAGTTGGTTGAGTAACAGCTTCTGTAAATAATTCCTCTTGAGGAATGGTACTAGCTGTTGATGGAAGTTCAGTTACTTTCTCTTGGACTTCTTCTTCACTATCTTCAGCAACCTGTGGAGTGGGATGAGTTGGAACCTCTTGGGTAAGGTTTAGTCCATCCATAGACTCACACAGTGGTGAAACCTGCAAAAAACTATTGGTAGAAATGTCTTTCTCCTTATAAGACATGTTAGCTTCATCAAAAGACACATGGACAGATTCTTCAATTTTAAGGGATGATTTGTTGAAAACTCTATAGGCCTTGCTTACTTGGGAATATCCTAGAAAAATCCCTTCTTCAGCCTTAGCCTCAAATTTTCTAATGTATCTTTTGTTATTAGTGTGGATGTAACATATGCAACCAAAAACTTTAAAGTAAGTGATTTTAGGTTTCTTTTCTTTAAGTAATTCATAGGGGGTCTTATGTTTTAGTTTATGTATAAGACATCTGTTCAGAACATAATTAGCTGTGTTTACAGCTTCTGCCCAAAAGGATAGAGGCATGTAAGCATCTGCTAACAATGTACCTGCAGCTTCAATGAGTGTCCTATTTTTCCTTTCAGCAACCTCATTTTGTTGGGGAGTTCTAGGAGCTGAGAAGCACTGCCTGATACCTTCCTTCTCACAGAACACATGCATAAGAAGAGACTCAAACTCTGTGTCATGATCACTTCTGATCAATGCAACATGAGTAGAGAACTCAATCTGTATGGACCTGAGAAAATCTGTAAGAACTTTGAATGTATCTGACTTAGCTCTCAGAAAGGCTACCCAACTGAATCTGGAGAAATCATCAACAATGACTAAGGTGTAAGACTTCCCTCCTAGGCTTTATACTGCAATGGGTCCAAAAAGATCCACATGAAGCAGATACAATATCCTAGGTGAATCACTTTTATTAATGGATTTGAAGCTATTTTTAGTTTGCTTTCCTAGTTGACAAGCCCTGCATAGACTTTCCTTCTTGTAGGGACCAGAAGGTAAACCTCTAACAAGGTTGTCTTTAGATAACCTAGATATGTTCTTAAGGTTTACATGTCCTAGCCTTTTGTGCCATAACTCATTTTGGTTACTAGTGATATTGAGTAAACAAATATCAGTTGTGGAAGAAATGAAATCTACTAAATATATGTTTCCTTGTCTAAGTCCAATTAAAGTAGTTTGGTTTTTATCATTTATAATAGAGCAAGAGGTAGAGTTGAAATATACCTGATAACCTTCATCACATAATTGACTTATGGATATAAGGTTATGTTTAAGTCCTCTTACATATGTCACCTTTTTGAAGGTCACTGCTCCAATGCTTACTCTTCCATATCCTTCTGACTGACCACTCTTTGAGTCTCCAAATATCACCTTTGGTCCTAGCTTGGACTTATAGCTGGAGAGATTTGCTTTACTGCCAGTCATGTGCTTGGAGCAGCCACTGTCCAGGTACCAGGTCTGACTTAACCTTGGATAGCTCTTCACATGTACCTGCATTAAAAAAAATAAAGCTCAATTGTTCTTGACCCAGGTTACCTTGGGTCCTTGGTTTGGCTGAAAAGTAAAACTAGAAATGACTGATAAGGCAGGTTGAGACTTATACCCTAGAGGGTGATATCTCCTAGGTGGGATTATCCAATCAGTTACTGGATTAAATGTCTTGTTAGCTGCTTTAAAATTTCTATAGGAGAAATGATTTATATTTGGTCGTTCTGGGATCGACGAATTATTGTGAGTTCGTCGACCAGAGTTCGACGAATGGGGATGAGATCGTCGACCTCCACTCAGAGAATGACCATGGTCATTTTCTGCATCCCACATTCGTCGACCTCTGCTCGACGAACCATACACAGTTCGTCGATCGCAGTTGGATGAATAATTATTTCTGAAGTTTGCGTTCAGCGTTCGTCGATCAGGGTTCGACGAACTTGCAGGATTTCGTCGATCTGAGTTCGACGAATTCTGCTGAACTTGGTTTTTAACAGCTTTCTTCTGTTTTTTATTTCTATTGTCTAGGGGATTTGACTTATTTTCTGACATGGGTTTTTCAGTTAGTTTCTCTTTACCCTTAGCAGTGATAAACTTTATGGGAGTAGAAAGTATATTCTTCTTTATTATGGGGGGTAAACTTGATGAAGCACCCAAGCCCAGCCTGCCATTTAATCTGGCATTTACTGTGCTTGTGATATCCATCAGCTTGAGGCTTCTCCCATTGAGAGATTGCTCAAGTTGTTTTGCCTCACATAATTCAGATTTTAACTTGATTATCTGTTCATTAGCTAGTGTCAATTGATCAGTTAGTTTTCTATTTTTTGTGCTGACAGATTCAAGGTTTTCTAGTCTAGTCCTCAAGGTTTTTGTTTCTTTCTCTGAGTTCATTAGATCCATGCATATAGTTTTAAACTCTACTTTAAATAAGTCAGAATTGAAATCAAAACTAGAAATCACCTGATCAGCCTCTGAGTCTGAGGCACCTTCATCTTCAGAATCCTCTTCTGATCCACAGTTGCTTCTGGAGGCATCTATTGCCATTAGGCACACCTCCTTGGATCTGGCTTCTTCCTCTTCTTCACTGGAGCTGGAGGAGGATGTTTCCTCTTCTGTGTCACTCCAGGACTCAGCAACAAATCCTTTGTCTTTCCTTTTATATTTATTGGAGGAGGGTCTGCTGCTTTGTTTTCTTCTGGAATCCTTGTCCCTGCCCTTGTCCTTTTTCTGATTCTCTGGGCATTCTGAAATATAGTGCCCAGGCTTTCTGCATCTAAAACACACAACCTCCTTAGTTGGTGTCTTGTCATATTTGGGCTTATCATCCTGCCTGGATGATTTTATTCTAAAGTCCTTTCTTGCCATTTTGTAGAATCTTTTGGCAAAAAGACTCATTAACTCTTCATTGGATGTAGATGTTTCATTGTCTTCAGAAGCTTTGAAGGCCAAGCTGTGCTCCTTCCTAACTGGGGTAGTTGCCTTCTGTTCTGCTGCCTCTCTTGATCTGACAAGCTGCTCATATGACTTCAGCTTGCCTAACAGAGATTCTGTTGAAATCTCATTGAGACTTCTGGCTTCTTTAATTGGCCAGATTCTGGAATCCCATGAACTGAGGAAACACATCAGTATCTTGTCATTCACCTCAGTTAAGGTGATGTCCTTGTCAAGAGTCTTGAGTTCACTGATGATTGAACTTAATCTATTGTACATCTCAGCCACAGATTCTGTCTCATCCTTTTTGAAATTCTCATAGAGAGAAATGAGACTGGATCTCCTATCCTTTCTTTCATCAGCTGAGCCTGCTACCATTTGGTTGAGAGAGTCCCAAATGGCCTTGGCTGAGGTGCACTCAGCCACCTTCTGAAATATGTCATCTGACATTGTTTGGGCCAGAATATTCATAGTCTTTGCATCAGCCATCTTGGCTTTCTTATAGGCTTCAGTATTGTCTGGAGGTGGTACTGCACTCATATTAGTTGATGTGCTGGCAAAAGTTGCAGGAGCTGGAGGAACACCTGTTGAAATGACAGAAAAAATATCCTCATCAATGGAGTTCATATATAATCTAATTCTTGCCTTCCAGATGGCAAACTTATTAAGATTGCACACTGGAGGTCTGATGCTTGTATAATCCTTGTTTTGGGCCATGTCTGTGAGAAGGATAAGTCCAATAACAGAATAAAAACAAACAGATCTAACTAAGGGATCTTTGGGTTCAGGTGTTAGCCTGTACAAACAATCAGGTATGGTATGTTAACCAACCTGGAGCACTGAATTAGTTGAATAGCAACCAACCTGTAAGGTCTGGTAATTTAACCAACCTGGCTCTGATACCAATTGAAAGTTCAGGAGGTATGCTTGATACCACCTGAAGGTGTTAGTTAGAACAGATATACTCTAGAGGGGGGTGAATAGAGTATGTTGGTGATTTTAAAACTTTTACAACTGTTGTTGTATTTTAGGTGTGTGTGCAGGGAAGCAAATACAATAAACCAAGATGCAGCAACTATCTAATCACAGCACATTCACAGAGCAAGGCCAGAAAACAAAAAGAAAAGAAAGCAACCAGACGACACAAGAATTTTATAATGGTTCCACAAATCTGGGTAGTCCACTCTTCTACCACCCTGGTAGGATTCCACTACAGGAAGGGGTTGATCAGGTGTGCTGGCACCAATGGGGTTTTGATCAGGTTCCCAAAAACCAAACCCTCAAGTCTTTTGGAGGGAGACTTGCAACCAAAATAATTTTGAAGGGAATTAAAACCCTGTACAGAGGTGGAGTGAGAGGGTGATGAGGTCTTCTCTTTCTCAAGTCAAATGAAAAGACTTGTGGATTGTTGTTTAGCAGCTTTGCTCCCCTTGAGATGTAGAATGAATCAGGAAGAATGCTGGAGCACTGCTTCAGGGTGATAGGTCTTCAAAGGCCTAGATTTCCTGGTCCAAAGAAAGTCTCCAGGAACTTCTTGTGACTGATATGAATGTATTGTCTTTGAAGTTATCCTGAGTAAAAGCAGATGAAGAAGACTCTTGATATTGATGTAGTGTTCTTCTTCTGCTTCTTCTTGATCAGTTTCTCTCTGGGCCAAGAATGAATTCCTTTTTCTGTGTTGTCTGAATCACTGTCTGTATTTTTGTTGTATATCACTGTATTACTGACTCTTTATGTATATCTCAATGTCTCATAAGAAACATTCGAATTTTGAATATAGAGCAGTAATGGCAGACGTCCTGGAAAGGAAGCAGCAATTAATTATTTCCCCAACTGTTTCCATTGGAAAATGGCATGTAATAATCCAGGATTAACTTCGCATTCTAACGGTAGTATTCTGGGAAGAACTGCCATTAAATGTTCAGGAATCAGCGCCATGGAATGAGACGGGAACGGAAGAAGACCTAGTCTGTAATCGTCGACCGAAGAACATAATTCGTCGAACTGAGTTTTGAGTTCGTCGAGCTGAGCCTGAGTTCGTCGAGCTAAGCTGAGTTCGTCGCGCTGAGCTGAGTTCGTCGAGCTGAGCTGAGTTCGTCGAGCTGACAGTCTTCATTCGTTGAACAGACAATCTTCAATATCAGACAATCTTTATTCGTTGAGCAGAGAACTAAATTTGTCGAGCTGAGAACTGAAGTCGTCGACCTGAGAATCTGAGAACTTGAGGTCCAAGTTCGTCGAGCTCAGAAAGTAATTCGTCGACCAAAGCTTGAAGTTGGACTTAGAGAAATTCTGAAGTAGTCCTGATAATGCTTGAAGTAGAATCCCGGTGTTCGTCGAACAAAGAACATAGTTCGTCGAGCTCAGCACTTCGAATTGTCTCACGATCGTCGAGCGCAGAACTCCCTTTGTCGAGCTGAGTTCGACGAACGTCGAACTCATTTCACTTAGTCTGAAAAACTGATAGATCTGGAGTACCTGATGGTCTTGAGGAAGGCTGGTCCATCTGAAGTTGAGATAGAGGATTGTCCTAGACTCTAAGACATAAACTTGACCCAGACTATACATGATGGGTCACATCCTAAGTCAGTGGACCTAGCCCAAATCAACTAGGGATCCAACAAAATAAAAGTTGGCCTACCCTTAGGACCAGTCCCACTAAACCTACCCTATGGGGAGATACAATGCTCCAAATGGGCTGATTCAAGTCCCTAATTAAAGCTAAGTCAAAGCACTACAGCTTTCATGTTTTTCATTTTTCATTAAACAGCCTCTAAAAGGCCTAAAATATGGCATGAAGATTACTGTAATATTAAACTAAATTTAAGAGTGGTCTGCCATTATTTGATCTAATCAGATCATGGATAAGATCCAATAATCTTTAGATCGTCTTCCCCAATGAGCCTAAGGCTGAGATTTAGCCAACCTAGATCTTCTTCTAAGGCCATTTTTCTGGCCACCTGGCCACTTCCCCGACCGGCCACCAGTACCACCACCTCCATTGAGGTGGTGGCTATAGCCTGACGGCAGCTTTGCAGCCAGAGGGTCCATTTCCGGCCAAACCGCGAGGAGCCAAAAATGACTTTTTCCATGGAATTTGAAATTGTAACTCGGCTCGATTGAGCCTGATTCTGACACCTAACAACTTAAGATTCTAGCACAGAGAGAGAAAGTGATACATGCCTGATTTCGGGCTTGGATGCGACTACTCTGACGAGTGGCCATGGTTTTGCTATTTTTCAGTGAACCTCCTCCCTAACTCGATTCTCCACCAAATCCAGTGAACCAATGCTCGATTATGATTGCTTGAGGCCCTCTGAAGATGATGAAAGAGTTGAGTTAAGTTTTTGGGCCTCTATATAGGAGATCCAAGCAAGGGGGTTTCAGCCATGGATAATTACGGGCCTCCTTGATGGTGACCGACGTGTAACTGCTAGAAACCTCCTTCTATTCATCAGGGGAGATGAAAGCAGGCGTTGAGGAACAAGAAGGGAGTGTCACATGGTCTCTCTTCATTATTCCACCTCCAAATGAAAGTCCCCCCCTTAATTACCCTCATTAAACTCTAATTAAAATCTCCTAATTCAGATTAAATAAATCTAATAATTTAGTGGGTCATAGGATGGGCCTTGAGCAAGGCCTTAGCTCACTTGAATTGGCTTGGGCCCTCATTTAGCCTTTAGGAGTTAATTTGACCATAGTTCACCTTAGGATTGACTTTGGTCAACTTGGCACATTTGATTAACCTAGCCTTTAGTCCATTGCTCAATTGCTACTCCTTTAGGGTTATGGAAGTGTTAGAGAGCTTACTTTGAGGTGGTGAGTTCATGTGCGCGTGAATTGGCCTAGGTAGACATATGCACATTAGGGGTGCACCTAACAAGTTTCCTAAGTTCAAGCTGAGCTTAAGTCACACTAGGGCCTCCATGCAGCACTTAAGCCCTAACCCTAACTTTAGGGGGTCTAGAAGTATGGGGAATGTTACATATCATACTCGCTCAATCATGTGACTATCCACAACATAGGCGAGTATCACGTATCTGACCATTCAGGCGAGCATCCATACAGTGGATTGTGGCGAATAGTTGCAACACTCGACTAGTAGGCGACTTCAAGTACTACCTCGCCAAACGCGGCCGAGGATCACAAATATCTGCCTGAAGATAATCGCCAGTCAGCAAACTAAGAAGTTAGCGGGCTCAGGATGTAAGCTGATAGGACAAGGTCTTCTCGCCTGAAGACCCCCATTTTTTAGGTTTTGTCTATAAATAAGACCCCAGGGATACCCGGAATAACACTTTTGAAATCCCACAACTTTGTTGCCCTTTCATCCCCTTGAGACTTAACTACTCTCTGTGTGGTGCCTTTCTTGTACCTAGCTCAATCATCTTTGGTTGTTGAGGGGAAGCTCTAATAAGATTTCGGGTACGTGGTGGGACCTCCCTACTGCAGTGTTTGGGGTCCTTTAGTCATTTTCTCTCTCTTGTTTTATCTTTAGAGTCAGGTGTGTTGAATCGCCGAATCAAATACCTCGTGCTATACTTAGATCCGAATATTTTGGAGTAGGGAATTTCCTGACTTCTACATATGCCATGAGGAAAAGAATAAGAATTGGTAGTTGCTTTAGATAGAAAAGAAGTAATAATCTGAACTACTTTGGAAGAAAACATATTGTTGAATTTTCTCAAAGTGGACAGCTGGATAGCCTAAAGCCAAATGAATATTCTCAGAACTATCCAGTTAACACCTTGATCATGTGGAAGCCCAAAGAGCAAGCTTAACACCAAACACAAATGGAAGAACAAGCAGGTCTTATATTCATTCACACTTCTTTACAAGGCGAGGTATACATAGCGAGACAAGATTTCGCTAGTACACAAGCTACAACAGAAAGAACAAAACAAGCCGGGCGGATAGCACTGGAGACCGCCGAGACCGCCGAAGTCGCCAAGGTCGCCGAAGCCGCTCGAGCTGGAGCTTCTACACGCCGAATAGACACAGAGTCCGCCGAGACCGCGAGGTCACGCGGATGCACCGTTATTTGCTGGCTGCTGATGAACTGAAAAATATACCGCCTACCCACCTGAGACCGGCAGACAGGTTATTGGAACTTGGAAAAGCTGAAGCAGAGCTATCAAGCCGTAGAAGCGACCTGCTGAGACCGTAGAGACCGCACACTTCACATAACTTGGACAAAGTCAAAGCCAAACTCCTGGCTCCTTAAAGCTAGCCGCACACCTGTACACGGCAAACCGTCAGCTCTACTCAACCCGCGTGGACAGGAAAATCCAGACCGTAACAATTTGCCCAAGCCCCACTTACTATTCACTCAGTTACTGTAGACATGCCGGGGGGTCTATTTATAGGCGAGGTGAGGAGTGTGGTCACCACCCTAGTGAATAGAGTCACCACACAAGCTCGCGCACTAGCAAAGACCCGTCTGCTGAGTCCGCAAGGACTTAGCCGGATTCCAATAGAAACCGCGAGGAGCAATAACGATGTTCACCATTAGGTGAACTCGCACCAGTCCGCCCATGATATGTGGACAAGGCACCAGCCCGCATAGCCCGCAAACACCACACAAGGACAGCTACCTTTACTGTGACAGTTCGCACACAATAAGGAGGCAGTTCGCACAGCTCGAAAACAAAGCCATCATCCGCCACAAGACCACAACCAACAGGCAGTCCGCCCGGTCAACTGCGGACTCGGTGGAAACCGCGGACACACTGAACTTGTCACTGAATGTGAGCAAGTCCAGAAAGCCACCATGAGCACACGCGAGCTCAGCGGACAAGGCCTAGTCCACCTGCCCCAAAGCAGATCGCCAATCACACCATCAGAAGGCAAATCTCACAAGCCCTACTCGCACAGCTGTCAAGATAACGGCCACCTGCCGGACTCCAATCACCAGTCCGCGCAGTCCTCCACAGCAGCCAACACCTACTGTACCACCAGAGCTCAGCAAAGGCCACAACCAAACTCCAAGGCCAGTCTGCAACAGCGGACACCGCGGACTCGCCAGTCCACAAAGCCTCTCGCAGATAGAACACCCAATCCGCTGGTTAACACAAGCTTGCATAACCGCAAAGCCACTGATCAAACCAAGCACTGCCTACAGTCCGCGAGCTGTAGTCCGCTCAGGCCGCTTTTCTTGAAGCCCTTCCTTGGCCATAGGCCTACTAGGCCGCACAGCAGACCACTCAGGCCGCTTCACAAGAAGCCCACCATCCTTGGCCATAATCCAACTAGGCCACACTGCAGACCGCCCAGGCCGCACACCAGGTCGCTCAGGCCGCACAGGTTGTTCAACAAAAGCCACCAAGACAGCTAACACCCAGGCCGCAACCAACAGTCCGCCTAGTCCACAGATACAGGCCACGGACACAGGCCTCACAGGCCGCTCCACAAGAACAGCCAAGCCAAGTTCAACCAGGCCTTTCCGCCCAGGCCGCAACCAGCAGTCCGCCCAGTCCACGGACTCTGTCCGCTCAGTCCGCCCGGCCTGCCCATCACCCACTTCCACTTCACAAATTTCAACACTCCCCCTTGAAATGAGAAGTGGTGATCAAACCAACCAAGCTTCATAACCGCTGAAATGGCCACTTCGACAGCGTCTTTGTGAAGATGTCAGCAAGATTATCGTCACTCCGAACATGCCCGACCAGAAGAGATCCCTCCAACACCTTCTCCCTTATGAAGTGGTTCTCGATCTCAATATGCTTAGTCCTTGCGTGACACACTGGATTTGTTTACCAGTTTGAGAGCACTCTCATTGTCACCCTGGGGAGAAGTAGGCTCTTGCACTTCTTCATGAACATCCTCTACAAGCCTTCTCAACCAGATGGCTTCCCAAGCAGCCAAGGCCGAAGCCTTATACTCAGCTTCTGTAGTAGACACGGACACAGAGTCCTGCTTCTTGCTACACCACGAAATGCAAGCTGATCCACAAGTGAAAACATAACCCGAAGTTGATCTCCGATCATTCGAGTGACCACCATAATCATCATCTGTATATCCAAGCAAAGCAAAGTCCGTATCTCTACTATAGAGGAGTCTCATATCGGAAGTTGTCTTGACATACTTCAAGATGTTCTTTGCCGCTACCAGATGAGACTTCCTTGGTTTAGCCATAAACCGACTTACTTGGCCAACAGCATAAGCTATGTCTAGCCTAGTAATCGTCAGATAGATCAAACTCCCTACAAGAGCTCTGAACATCAAGGGATCAGGAAGAATCCTTCCTTCATCTCGTCGAAGCTTCAGCCCATGTTCTAGTGGAGTAGAGCAACTCTTCCCTTCGCCCATGCCGAATCGACTCACAATGCGATCCACATATCCCTTTTGGAAAATGAGAATCCCTCAATCCTTCCTCACCACCTCAAGACCGAGAAAGTGATGAAGCTCTCCTAAGTCTTTCATCTCCTAAGCCTAGCTACTTCCTCCCCTGAATTCCCTGTGATGATCATATCATCCACATACAGCAGGACCAAGACATAAAGCTCCCCCTTCTTCTTGACGAACAAGCTAGAATCTGAGTTTGAAGCAAGATAACCGCAAAATTGAAGATACTCTGTTATCTTTCCATACCAAGCTCTAGGATCTTTCTTCAACCCGTAGAGAGCCTTCCTGAGCTTGCAGACATAGTTCGGATGAACTTCAGAAACAAATCTAAGTGGCTAATCCATGAAGATGTCCTTGTCAATCTCTCCGTAAAGAAAAGCATTCTTCACATCAAGCTGCCACATCCTCCATCCCTTGCAAGCAGCCAAGGCGATCACCACTCTAACCGAAGTCATCTTTGCAACCGGACTAAATGTCTCCTCATAGTCTTCTCCATACTGCTGTGAGAATCCTCGAGCAACTAGACGAGCTTTGTATCTATCAATGCTCCCATCAGCCTTCTTCTTCAACTTAAACACTTACTTGCAAGTCACCGGAGTAATGCAATCAACCTTGGGCACAAGGTCCCAGGTTTCATTCTTCTTGAGAGCTGTAATCTCTTCCTTCATGGCATCATCCCACTCCTTGACTCTAGTGTCCTCATTGAAGTTTGCAAGCTCTCGCTCATCCAGACGACCTGCAAAGAAGCAGGAGACAAAACTCACTACATTCCCGTCACAGTACCGAGCAGGTGGCTTGATAGTCCTCTTCGACCTTCGCAAGGTCTGCTCCTTGCTTGCTGCCGCCGTTGCTTCTTTAGGCTCAACTCCTACTTGGGGCAAGCTTTGAGAAATGCTCCCCCTGCTTCCTAAGCTAGAAGGATCAGCCTCAGAGTTTGAAGCAACAGGAGCTGCTGGTGAAACAGCAAACTCCTCTTCTAGAACTTCAGCAGCCACCTTGTCTTTTTCATCAACCTTGCTCTCAGATAGCTCAACTGAGCCTCCTCCATATGATGTTAGTTCGTCAAAGACTACATCTCTTGATACAACAAACTTCTTCGTCGCCGTAGCCAACAAAGACAAGCTTCCTTGCCTTTGCATCAAGCTTGGTCCTTGAAGCATCTGGGACATGCACGTAGCAAGTTGATCCGAACACCCGAAGGTGTTCCACACTCAGCTTCTCCTTCAGCAACATCTCAAAAGGATTCTTCATGTTGATCAGGCTAAGCAGCATTCGATTGATGACATAAGAAGCACAAGACATCCCCTCTGCCCAGAAGGAACTAGGAATGTCTTTCGCATGAAGCCAGCATTTGCAAGTCTCCGTAAGATGGCGAATCTTCCGCTCCGCTACTCCATTTTGTTGTGGAGTATGAGCACAAGTGAGCTCTCGTTGGATCCCGTGCTTCCAGCAGAAGTTAGAAAACTCAGAGGAGACAAACTCACCACCGTTGTCTATTCTAAGCTTCTTGATCCGCAAGAAAAACCGGCCCTCCACCAACTCCTTGGACTCCACAAACAATCGGAAGGCTTTAGACTTCTCCTTCAAGAAATATACCCAAGTGTATCTTCAGTTGTCATCAATCAAAACAAGCATGTATCTGCTCCCACCAAGGCTTGCAGTGATGGTTGGTCCCATCAAGTCTCCATGGATGCACTCTAATGGTCTCTTGCTCCTCGTTTGTGATTTATCAAACGGAAGGCGATGAGCCTTGCCGTACTAACATTCCGCGCAAACATGACCGTCGCCAAATGAAGATACCTTAGACAAGCCTCTTACAAGGCTTCTGTTAGCCATAGCCTTCAGCTTATCCATTCCTACATGCCCCAGCCTTTCATGTCATATAGCAGCGCTATCGTTTGCTCTCATCAGATTAACATAAGAATTAGTTGCAATAACAAACAAGTTCTTAACTCTCCTCCCAACATGAGCAACATCAGCTTTAACCGCTGATACGTTGCGAAGAAATTTCACTTCTGTTGGCCCAAATAGAATGTGATAACCCACCTCTACCGCATTGGTCACAGAGAAGAGGTTCTTCTTCATGCCCGGTACGTGATACACACTCCTTAACGTGAGTGTCCCCTTATCACTACCCAAAGACACAACCCCCTCCTTCTTTACTGCATAAACAGTATTATCAGTAGTTATGATAGCTTCGTTACCTGAGTAAGCTTGCAAGGAAGAGAACTTCGACTTGTCTTCGGTGAGGAGATGACCACACCCGGAGTCCACGATCCAATCGTCGTTGAAGTCGACAACAGACAAGGCACGGACATAAGTGTCTGTCATGAAATCTCCGCCCCATCCAGCTTCCTCACTCGTAGAGCAAGCTTCCTCCTTACCAGCAGCATGCCCGGGCTGTAGTTTGACCTTGTAGTCACGGTTGAAGTGTCCCCGCTGGTGACACCTGTAGCACTTCAAGTTCTTCTTCCAATCCTTCTTAGGAGTAGCGCTCCTTTCTGGTTGATAAGAAGTTGAAGGCTCATTTTCAGCAGTAGTCTTCTTCTTCTTCCCTTCACATCCCTTCTTCTTCTTGCCTGAGAAGAGAGCTTCACTGTCTTCCTGATTGACATTAACTCAAGCCATCTGCCTTGCCAAACTTTCCTGCGATGCACGTAGGTTCTCAAGCTCCAGCAGAGATGGTTGAGTAGCCCAGCTGTTGGGTACATTGGAAAATGTGTACCAGATTTGAAGAAGCCTCACCTTACTCAATGATATACATCAAGGTGTATTTGATGTGTTTTGAGTTTATATATGCAGGTTAAGTAACTGCAGGATTGCAGAAAAAATTCTAAGTCCATGTGTCAGCACCCAGAGAAGCAGTGTCGACACTTTTGAAGGCTTGTGTCGACACTTGGGAAAAGCTGTGTCGACACTGGGAGTTATTAGTGTCGACACCAGGAAAGGCTGTGTCGACACCAGGAGAAATGTGTCGACACATACAGGCTATGTCGACACACTGTGAAGAATTGTCGACATCAAATGTGTCGACACCTAGAAGGCAGTGTCGACACACAGAGAAGCTAAGTTGACATCAAATGTGTCGACACCAGGAGGCTGTGTCGACGCTCAGCAAGCTACAACAAAGTTAATGTAAAAGAAGTACTTGTGTCGACACAAAGGAGATGTGTCGACACTCAACAAGTATCAACAACAAAAGAAGTTGTGTCGACACAAAGGAGTTGTGTCGACACACAGTAGAATTCAACTAAGTTTTTAAAGGAGAAGTATTTGTGTCGACACACAGAATTAGTGTCGACACATTCAACAGAAGGCTTGTGTCGACACACTCAATCAGTGTCGACACATTCAACAGAAGCAGTGTTGAGAAGCTATTACAACAACACAAGGAGTTGTGTCGACACCATCAAGGCAAGTGTCGACACTTAGTCCACTTGTGTCGATACTTGGTCTATTTGTGTCGACACATAATGAAGATCAGTCTCGACACTTTCAGACAGAGACAGTGATTTCAAGAAGTGACTGGATGACTTGACAGCTGCCATTTCAAACCGGTCAACTACAACTGTCAAAGCTGTTAGAAGGTTGTTAGAAACCGGATCAGCTGGTTACCTTAAGGAAGACTATATAAAGGTCTTTCTCCTTCAACAGAAAGGAATCGAACAATCAACAACAATTGAGAGATTAGAAGATCAATCATTGTAGAATACAGATCCAGAGAAAACTGTAAATCAGTATTCTGAAGAAATTTCAGATTCACTTAGAGAGAGAGAACTCCAGTGATTGAAATCAAGAAAGAGATTTGTTTAATCAGATCTCTTAAGGAGCAGGTTCTGTACCAGACTGCAAAGAAAGATCCAGATTTAATTCTCTATCTTAAGAAGGAAGGTGCCAGCCGGTCTACTTCAAGAAGATCAACTTTTACTGAGTTCAGTCTCAAGAAGCCTTGAAGAAAGCAAAGACAAAGTTGATCTCAGGAATCAGTACTATCAAGAACTGATCAAGAAGGTTGCCCTCTTCATTCTCTCAGACAGAGTGGTGATCTAAAACTTGTTATTATTTCTTTTTGTAGGATCCTAAGGGATCTGAGTTGGAAGCCTAAATTTATAAAGGCTGAGGTAGGGCTTTTAAGCCTGAGTGTAGGAGAATCTATTCTCTGAGTGTAGGCCTTGTTGAAGGCTGAGGTAGGGATATTTAGCCTGAGTGTAGGTCTTGTGGAAGACTTAGTGGTAGGGCTTTGTGCATGAGTTGTAGGAGTGGGGACACTCTGAGTTGTAGGAACCTGTTTGTGGTTCTGAGCTGTAAGATCTGAGGATCTGAGGAGAAGTGCAGAAGTTAGACCGAATCTAGTACACTACTAGATAGGCGAAGGGGGAAAGTGGATGTACCCAGACCTTGGGGAACCACTATAAACATTGTGTGCACTTTGTGTATGATTGTTACTATGTTTGCTGTGCTGATAGCTGTAAAATTTGCATTAGCTGCTTAATAATTGAACAGTTTGTCTGCCTTTAAAGCAAAAGAAAAATTACACCTATTCACCCCCCCCCTCTAGGTGGTTAGACACATATTCTTTCAAGTGGTATCTGTAACACCCCCTATCCGTCGCATAGCATATAGCAGTAGGTCCGGCCGGGGCCCGACGCCATATACCACAGACAGACCGGGTGGTTACTTATGGAAACCATCCAACCAATCTCAACGTCCTACACAGAGCATTCTAGCGGAAGCAATTTATTAAAGTTGCAAAACAAGAACCCAGCACAAGCATGAATGTCCACTAGCAAGATAATAGGAATGTTATTACAAAATACTCAAAAGTCGGCCTTAAGGCCTTACAAAATGTTTCACTTGTCTTTTACATGATTTCCAAACCTCGGCACGCAGGCCGGCCATACATGAACAAAACATAAAACATTTCCATTCGGGCCTTCGAGGGCCAGCTTCGCAAAAAGGGCTTTAGCCCGCTATTGACCGCTTGGTCCAGCTGCACCTGCAAGCAAACAAACCACCGCACGGTGGCAAACAAAGCAACGGTCAGCAATGCTGACCAAATTATAACGATCCCGCCCCCAACTCGGGGCGGCGATGCTCTTTCCCTGCATTTCATTAAGCGAGCAATATAACCATATAAACATAGCCATTTCATCACAGACGTTGGCTCGTACGGCCACACGTCCCGTGCACTCAGGGCACATTCTCGGTGAACCGGTCGATGTTACGTCAAATAAAGCCATGAACATTCCGGACTCACCACCGCCTCTTGGACGGCCATTCCTATGAGCAATTTGTCTTCATGGTATTGGTCACGTCAAATTAAGCCATGGACCACCGAAGACCCCCATTTATGCCAACGGCGAGTCCCATGTAACCTTAGGTCGCTCTAACCGGACGACATAAAGCGGGTACGGCTCCATCTAACCCGTGCTCACATCGCAACGACAATTTAAGCCATATGCGCGGGTCAAACTTTCACCGAGTCCCATTCTACCGCAAGTCACATAACCTCGTTATGTTCAAGTTGGCTTTCAAGCCACCAAGTTGGCAAGACCTCGTGTCCGCCCAGTTTTCCGGGTGCACCTTTGGGTTAGTCCCCAAGGCTCCCTGCTGCAATCTACCGCGTAGAAAACCCGAAAACACCAAATAGCACGGAGTCTTCTCCGGCCTTATGCAATGCAACATCACTGATCCGGACTAACATGTCCGGGTAGGCTTCAACCAAAATGCCTAAGTCCGTTCTCGCATACGGACGCTAAACAACGGGGACTTTACATATCTACCCGAAGGAATGCCTCCAACTCTTCGCAAACTCGCGAGAGGGGGCTTCCTATGCAAAGAAAGAGAGCTACTCATGCTCAAGATGAGGATCGTTACCCTTGCGGTCCTCTTTGGCGCCATCGGAAAGTAATCGGATGGAAATCACCGCACTTGCGTTGCCTCCGTGGATCCGGAGTCGGCTTGCGATTCGGAGCTCCGAAGCTCCTCCAATGGCGGATCTAGCTCCTCTTCTTCTTGCCTTAGCTTTTCTTTCTCCAAGGGTTTGGAGAGAGATCAAGTGGAAAAAGTGAGGGTTTTCTAAGTCAAAACCCGGGTATATCCCTTCAGGAACAACCCCCAGCCATTGGATCCTCAGTCAAAGAAATGAACGGCTTCGATTCGGGACTGAAATGCCCAATCTGGGCCGAACACGGCCTGGCACACGCCCGTGTCCAGGGCCGTGTGCCTCATTCGCCGTCAAAATCGAATCACCTGGAACCTCACACGGGCATCGAACACGCCCGTGTTCGATCTGACACGCCCGTGTTCCAACTGACACGGCCGTGTAGCTGGCCGTGTACCCCAAGATTTTCTCCCGTTTCCAACCCGAGCGCTGACACGGGTTCGGACACGCCCGTGTCCTTGCCCGTGTCACCTTGACACGCCTGGGCTCCAGGCCGTGTACAAGGTCTCGGCACTTCACGGCTAAGTGTCGACACGGGTCGACACGCCCTGCGACACGCCCGTATCGCAGGCCGTGTGCCATGTCTCGACACACTGTCGACACCAAAGTGTCGACTTCGCGGGACGAGTGTCGACACGGGTTGACACGCCCTGCGACACGCCCGTGTCGCAGGCCGTGTGCCGTGTCTCGACACAACGTCGAAGCACTGTGTCGACTTCACGGCTAAGTGTCGACACGGGTCGACACGCCCTGCGACACGCCCGTGTCGCAGGCCGTGTGCCCAGTCTCGACACAATGTCGAGACCAAAGTGTCGACTTCACGCCTTAGTGTCGACACAGGCTTGACACGCCCTGGGACACGCCCGTGTCCCAGGCCGTGTGCCTGCAGCCAGAACTCAAACTGGCCCAAATTATTCCCCTTTGCTCCTTTGAGTTTCGGGGCGTTACAACTCTACCCCTCTTAAAAGAATTTCGCCCACGAAATTGCATAAAGGGAAAAACATGTACAAAACAAAATTTGTACCTGAGCGGAACAACTCCGGATATTCGTCAAGCATCGTCTGCTCTCACTCCCACGAGAGCTCCTCACGACCGCAATTGTCCCACCGGACTTTGACCATCCTGATCTCTTTATTGCGTAGCCGCTTGACCTCCGAGTCCTCAATCCGCACGGGCTTGACTTTTGTCGTTAGCCCACTATCCACCGGCACTTGATTGGCCGCGATCACTTGCGTAGGCTCTTGCACCGCCTTCCGAAGCACCGAAATATGGAATACATCATGTAAACCACTTAGCTCCACTGAAAGCTTCAGCCGATAGGCCGCTTCTCCTACTCGCTCAAGAACCTCGAACGGTCCAAGGTACCTCGGGCTTAGCTTTTTCAATCGCCGCACCCGCGAGACACCCTTGAACGGCTTGATCTTCAAGTATACATAATCGCCCACAGCGAACTCCACGTTCCTGTGCTTGGCATTATAGTACTTTGCTTGCCGGTCCTGAGCGATAAGCAACCTCTCCCGAATGGTTCTCACCAAAGAAGTAGCATCATCCACTTCCGTTCGCTTATACAACTTTGACTCGCCCGTTTCTAACCAAGACAACGGCGTGCGACATCTTCTACCATATAGGGCCTCGAAAGGCGCCATCTGAATACTTGCTTGGTAGCTGTTGTTGTATGCGAACTCCACCAAATAAAGGTGGTCCTCCCATTGCTTTCCAAAGTCCAAGACACACATGCGAAGCATGTCTTCCTTCGTTCTATTGACCCTCTCGGTCTGCCCATCCGTTTGAGGATGGAAGGCTGTGCTAAACTTCAGCTTTGTTCCCAACATTTGCTGCACCAGCCTCCAATCATTGGACGTGAACCGCCCATCTCGGTCACTCACGATGCTGCGGGGCACACCATGAAGCCGCACTATGTTATCCACATAAAGCTTCGCCAGCTTCTCCACCGGATCATCCTTCCTATACGGAATAAAATGCGACACCTTTGTTAATCGATCGACCACCACCCAAATGGCGTCGTTCCCCTTCTGCGACCTTGGCAAACCATGCACAAAGTCCATAGAGATGTCGTCGAATTTCCACTCCGGAATAGGCAAGGACTTAAGAAATCCTCCCGGATTTTGGCACTCCGCCTTTACCAAGGCGCAGGTTTGGCACTTCGCTACATATAGCGCCACATCCTTTTTCAAACCCGGCCACCAAAATAGCTTCTTGATATCGCGGTACATCTTCGTGCTCCCCGGGTGAATCGAGTACTTGGTATGGTGCGCCTCGTACAACAACTCCACCCGTAAATCGCCCACGCTTGGGACGTACAGACGACCGTCTTTCCACAGCAATCCGTCCACCACGCCGAATTGAGAATTTGACCCATCCAGAGCCTCTATCATGAACTGCTTCATATGAGCATCCATATCCAAAGCCTGCCGAATCCGATCAGCCAGGTCATATTGGACTTCAGTCCAATTCAGCACTGCTTCAGCACTTGCTTGCTTATCCACACAAACAATCTCCAACGCCTCCAACTCCCGCACCAACCGCTCATCGTGCATCGATAGCCAATTGGCTTGAGCTGGGGCTCGGCGACTCAACGTGTCCGCAACCGCATTCCCTTTGCCGGGCACGTAGTGGATCTTGAATGTATAGTCTCCCATAAACTCCATCCATCTGCGCTGTCGTATATTCAGATCCTTCTGATCAATCAGATGCTTCACGCTCTTGTGACCGGCGTAGAGATCCACTTTCACAACGTATACAATTATGCCTTCATAGCTTCAAGGCAAAACTCACGGCCATACGCTATTATGCTTCCGTGTTGCAGTAGTACGCAACCCAAATCGCTGCCCTACGCGTCATTAAAAATCTCATTGCCTTCGGTTCCACTTGGCGAAGTCAGCACAGGCGTCATAGTCAACCGACCTTATAACTCCTCAAAAGCTCGCGCGCACTCCGGCGTCCAAAAGAACTTATGCTCCTCCCTCGTCAAAGTAGTGAGAGGTAACGGTATCCGCGAGAAGTTCTCCACGAAGATCCTATAGTAGCCGGCAAGCTCCAGCAAACTCCGGACTTCCGCTACCGTAGCCCGCTCAGGCCACTCTCGTATCGCAACAATCTTTGCCGGATCCACCGCAATACCCTCTCCACTCACTATATGCCCGAGGAACGCCACTGAGGATAGCCAAAACTCGCACTTCGAGAACTTGGCATACAACTGATTTCTCTTTAGCGTCTCCAACACCAAAGGAAGACGCTGGAAGTGATCTTCCTCCCTTTGCGGGTACACCAAAACATCGTCGATGAAGACGATCACGAACTGGTCCAAGTACTCCCTGAATGTCCTGTTCATAAAAATCCAGGAACACTGACGGCGCATTAGTCAGCCCAAACGGCATGACCGTAAACTCGTAGCGCCCGTGTCCTGTACTCAACATTTTCTTAGGGATATCCCTCTCCCTTATCTATTTAGAGTACGTCGTTGACCCTACCAACTGATCACAAAGATCATCGATCCTTGGGATTGGGTACCTGCTCTTTTCCGTCAACTTGTTGACCTCCCGATAATTAATACGCAGCCTCAGCCTTCCATCCTTCTTCTTAATAAAGAGGGTCGGTGCGCTCCAAGGCGAAGAACTTGGACGCGCATTCCCTTGCTCCAACAACTCTTGCAGTTGAACTTTCAGCTCCGCCATTACCTTAGGCGTTAGCCGATACGGAGATCGCGACACAGGCTTTGCACCTGACACTAGCTCCAGGAAGATCTGCGGGGAACAGATCAGGGTATTCCGACACCACTGAAATACAATCCAACGCGGGCTTCGGCTTTGCAACCTCTACTAGTGTAAAGAACAGTTCTGCTCCAGCACGAACCGCCTTCACCACCTGAAGAGCAGACGTCAACGTCTTGCTCGACCCCTTTAAGTCCGTAAAAGTCGTCTCACGGTTTGCTCCCAGCTTGACTTCCTTGCTACCGCACTCTATAAGGGCCTGCTGCTCCGAGAGCCAGTCCATGCCAAATATAACGTCAAACTCCACCAACGGAAGTAACGACGCTTGCAGATCGTACTCCTAATTCCCAAACCACAAACTAAGAGCAACGAATTCTACCCTCGCCGAACGAGCACCATTGGACTATATCGCATCCAATTTATCTCTTTCCATCGAAGGAGGTATTCCAAGGCACAATAAGATTCCTAATAAAGGAACGCGAAGTTCCCTAAACGAACGGTGCTCTTGAAGATAAAGTAAAGCCGCAGCAAAACTTAGCACAAATAGTTCTAAGCTAACATGCACAAGGGCGACAAGTATTTAAGGTAAAACTATCTTTAAACCATACCTGTCATCACGACGGCGTGTTTCCTCCAGGGTTTTAGGCACTCACGGGCATAATGCCCCGGCTCCCCACAATTGTAACATGTTCCCGGGGTTTGGCTTGTAGTTGCCCCCGAAGTACCAGAAGGAGCTGAACCCGAAGTCCTATGCTTCTTATACCATTTTCGATATGCCGACCTTGAGGTGTTCGGCACTTTGAATGCCGTTTCCTTCGCACTGACATCCTTGACTGCTCCTGACATAGGTTTCTTCCCCTTCCGAGCACCATTCCAACAGTCTCGGGCAAAGTGCCCTTTCTTTCCACAAGTATAACAAGTGTAAGTAGCTTTACTAGTCGATTTCATAACCCCTTTCTCCAGCATTCTGCTGGATGCAGCTCTTATGGGGTTTGTATAGTTCGATACCATGGTCGCTGGCATCGGGAGGGTCTTCTTCAACTCTGCCTCCAATGATCTAGCTGATTCCACTAAGGCTCGGAATCCCAACAACTTTGGTCCTAGCAGTAGGACTCGTAACTCGGCGCGTAGGCCATTATAGAATCTATCGACTGTAGCTTGCTCATTATCCGACTCAAAGCATGGGTAGCGACTTATCATAAGAAAAGCTTGCAAATATTCCTCAACCGTGTGCGCTCCCTGCACTAAGTTCATAACCAGCTGCTGCCCCAATGGTCTACCAAAGGTCATCTGCTGCATCGCGCCCACCGGCGTTGAAGCCACAGCAGGGGCGCAGGGTTGTACATTTCCTCCTAGCTGTGCACCCGTCACAGCGA
The DNA here is from genome assembly GCA_039583875.1 of Platanthera guangdongensis. Taxonomy (NCBI): domain Eukaryota; kingdom Viridiplantae; phylum Streptophyta; class Magnoliopsida; order Asparagales; family Orchidaceae; genus Platanthera; species Platanthera guangdongensis. Next base: position 12,365,324 of record CM077155.1, read on the forward strand.
ACACCGCTTCTACAATCCTTCTAACGGTTTCATACGAAGGAGGAGGCTCAAACACCTCACCGGGTGCACTATGCTCCTCAGAAACCGGACATTCAGGCTGTCCAACACCGCTTCCGGTCACCTATAGTGGTACAAAACACCGTTAAGCGACCAAATAACATTGCAAACAGCAATTATAGGAACACGCAGGTTCCTCAAACACGAGTATTTTCATTCCTAAGTGGACATTCATGGGTTCTTTTACTGTTATTACGATGACGCACACAATGTGCTCACCACCCCTTAAAAAGAATTCGCCCACGAATTCACTTTAAGCCCGACCAAAACCAGTAGTCTGATACCAAATTGTAACACCCCCTATCCGTCGCATAGCATATAGCAGTAGGTCCGGCCGGGGCCCGACGCCATATACCACAGACAGACCGGGTGGTTACTTATGGAAACCATCCAACCAATCTCAACGTCCTACACAGAGCATTCTAGCGGAAGCAATTTATTAAAGTTGCAAAACAAGAACCCAGCACAAGCATGAATGTCCACTAGCAAGATAATAGGAATGTTATTACAAAATACTCAAAAGTCGGCCTTAAGGCCTTACAAAATGTTTCACTTGTCTTTTACATGATTTCCAAACCTCGGCACGCAGGCCGGCCATACATGAACAAAACATAAAACATTTCCATTCGGGCCTTCGAGGGCCAGCTTCGCAAAAAGGGCTTTAGCCCGCTATTGACCGCTTGGTCCAGCTGCACCTGCAAGCAAACAAACCACCGCACGGTGGCAAACAAAGCAACGGTCAGCAATGCTGACCAAATTATAACGATCCCGCCCCCAACTCGGGGCGGCGATGCTCTTTCCCTGCATTTCATTAAGCGAGCAATATAACCATATAAACATAGCCATTTCATCACAGACGTTGGCTCGTACGGCCACACGTCCCGTGCACTCAGGGCACATTCTCGGTGAACCGGTCGATGTTACGTCAAATAAAGCCATGAACATTCCGGACTCACCACCGTCTCTTGGACGGCCATTCCTATGAGCAATTTGTCTTCATGGTATTGGTCACGTCAAATTAAGCCATGGACCACCGAAGACCCCCATTTATGCCAACGGCGAGTCCCATGTAACCTTAGGTCGCTCTAACCGGACGACATAAAGCGGGTACGGCTCCATCTAACCCGTGCTCACATCGCAACGACAATTTAAGCCATATGCGCGGGTCAAACTTTCACCGAGTCCCATTCTACCGCAAGTCACATAACCTCGTTATGTTCAAGTTGGCTTTCAAGCCACCAAGTTGGCAAGACCTCGTGTCCGCCCAGTTTTCCGGGTGCACCTTTGGGTTAGTCCCCAAGGCTCCCTGCTGCAATCTACCGCGTAGAAAACCCGAAAACACCAAATAGCACGGAGTCTTCTCCGGCCTTATGCAATGCAACATCACCGATCCGGACTAACATGTCCGGGTAGGCTTCAACCAAAATGTCTAAGTCCGTTCTCGCATACGGACGCTAAACAACGGGGACTTTACATATCTACCCGAAGGAATGCCTCCAACTCTTCGCAAACTCGCGAGAGGGGGCTTCCTATGCAAAGAAAGAGAGCTACTCATGCTCAAGATGAGGATCGTTACCCTTGCGGTCCTCTTTGGCGCCATCGGAAAGTAATCGGATGGAAATCACCGCACTTGCGTTGCCTCCGTGGATCCGGAGTCGGCTTGCGATTCGGAGCTCCGAAGCTCCTCCAATGGCGGATCTAGCTCCTCTTCTTCTTGCCTTAGCTTTTCTTTCTCCAAGGGTTTGGAGAGAGATCAAGTGGAAAAAGTGAGGGTTTTCTAAGTCAAAACCCGGGTATATCCCTTCAGGAACAACCCCCAGCCATTGGATCCTCAGTCAAAGAAATGAACGGCTTCGATTCGGGACTGAAATGCCCAATCTGGGCCGAACACGGCCTGGCACACGCCCATGTCCAGGGCCGTGTGCCTCATTCGCCGTCAAAATAGAATCACCTGGAACCTCACACGGGCATCGAACACGCCCGTGTTCGATCTGACACGCCCGTGTTCCAACTGACACGGCCGTGTAGCTGGCCGTGTACCCCATGATTTTCTCCCGTTTCCAACCCGAGCGCTGACACGGGTTCGGACACGCCCGTGTCCTTGCCCGTGTCACCTTGACACGCCTGGGCTCCAGGCCGTGTACAAGGTCTCGGCACTTCACGGCTAAGTGTCGACACGGGTCGACACGCCCTGCGACACGCCCGTGTCGCAGGCCGTGTGCCATGTCTCGACACACTGTCGACACCAAAGTGTCGACTTCGCGGGACGAGTGTCGACACGGGTTGACACGCCCTGCGACACGCCCGTGTCGCAGGCCGTGTGCCGTGTCTCGACACAACGTCGAAGCACTGTGTCGACTTCACGACTAAGTGTCGACACGGGTCGACACGCCCTGCGACACGCCCGTGTCGCAGGCCGTGTGCCCAGTCTCGACACAATGTCGAGACCAAAGTGTCGACTTCACGCCTTAGTGTCGACATAGGCTTGACACGCCCTGGGACACGCCCGTGTCCCAGGCCGTGTGCCTGCAGCCAGAACTCAAACTGGCCCAAATTATTCCCCTTTGCTCCTTTGAGTTTCGGGGCGTTACAGTATCAGAGGGAGGTTCCTCAAAGAAGGACTTAACAGTCAGAGTGAGATCCTTAAGGCAGATTGAAGAATCAAGAAAGAATCAAGAAAATGGGTTCAGGTGGGAATCACAAAGAGCTGGGGTCAATGAAATTGCCAATATGTAGAAAAGAGATATTTGGAATATGGAAAGAGAGGGTCAGACTCTTTATGGAAGCCTCTGACCCAAGGATATATATTACAGTCAAAGAAGGCCCATATGTGCCAATGAAGGAATCCATTCTGGATGCAATTCAGAAAACTCCCAAGGACTTTTCTGAAATGTCTAAAGATGAAATCATCCTGGCCACTATGGACAAGAGATCCCAGAATATAATTGTTAGTGTCATTGATGATGCAACATTTCAGAACTTAATTCATTGTAAAACCTCTAAAGAAATGTGTGACACATTAATAGTCTATATGGAGGGATCAGAGGAAGTAAGAGAAGATAGGAAGTCAATGTTAAATCAGGAATATGAAAGCTTCAGGCAAGGAAAGTATGATAGCATTATAGAATGTTACAAGAAGTTCTATAGGATAGTTAATGAGTTAATGTCCTATGGAAGAGTCTTCAGCAACTATGAGCTGAATGACAAGTTCTTAAGATCCCTGACTAAGGACTGGGACACCAAGATTTGTGCCATTAGGGAAGTGGTCAAACTTGCTGATATACCTCCTCCAACTTTGTTTGGAAAACTACTATCTTATGAGATGCAGTTAATGGCTAGAAAGGAGGAATAGAAGAATACTAGAGTGGAGCACAAGGAAAAGTTTGTGGCCTTCAAGACTGAAGCCACTAAGAAGTATAGAAGCAAGTCTCCATCTCCACCTAAAATAATTGTTGAGGCTGTCACAGATAATTCAGATAGCAAGAGTTCTGATAGCAGTGAGAGTGATGAAGACTTTGCTGCTTTTGCTAGGCACTTTCAAAGATTTCTAAAGAAAAAGCAGTGGAGGTCTAAGCCTTCCACTTCTCAGCCAAAAGATGACTACTATCAGAAGAGAAAGTCATCCAGGAATGACAGAAGCAGGTCCAAGCCAAGCAAAGCTACATCATCAAAGATTGTGTGCTATTGCTGCAATAGACAGGGACATGTAGTGGCTGACTGTCCTGAAAAGAGGAAGGAGTCAGCTGACAAGAAGAAGACTCAGTTTAAGAGCAAAAAGGAAAAGTCCTTTGTCGCTAAGAAAGACAAGAGTCTGACAGATCAGTCATCTTCAGGAACAGAAACAGAAGCTTAAGCCTACATTAGATTATTTGCTGAAGAGGAAGAAGATGAGTTCATACAGCTAATGAACTCAATTTATGAGCATGAAGACCATCAGTGAAAGGGGTTGATGGCTATATCTGAAGGAGACAAGAGCCAGGATCAGCCTGGACCAAGTAAGGTATAAAGTTGTTCTTCTAGTTCAATTTATAGTACTGAGTCAGAGTCAGATACATCTGCATCAAGTGATGTGGATGGGTCTGAATCTGAAGGAGATATTCATCAGTTAATTGATGAATATAGGGACTTGTTGCAGGCCTTGAAGAAAAGCAAAACCTTGGCCAAAACACAGGCAAAGGAGATTGCTAGTCTTAAGTTGGTTGCAACAGATTCAGAGAAATTACTGGATCAAAAACTGAATGAGATTGCCAGATTGAAAAACATAACTGTTATTCAAATGGGTACTATCACATTCAAGAATGATCAGATTAGAAATCTGGAGGTTATACTTCAGAAGGAGAAAGAGATAGTAGCTAGTTTTTCTAAACCTAAATCTGTTTTACCCTTGATAGATGAGTTTGTTTCTCAAAAGGGTAAGGCTGGATTAGGATTTCAGAAAACTACATGGACTGCTAAGTCCAAATCTAAGGGCAAATCCACAACTCAAAACAAGAAGCATGTTGTAGATAAATCAGCTAGGGTTGTACCTAAACAAACGTACAACAAGTTTGAGTGTTGGTGTTGTGGCAAGGTAGGCCACTTTGCTTTAGATTGTTGGCACAATTCTAGTGTCAAGGAGAGTAGCAAACTGCCTACAAGAAGAGCTACAGGTAGATTTGTTAAAGTTCAGACTAACTTGTGTCACAACCCGCATTTCCTCAACGAGTACATCGTATCAGAATAAGAGGAACTACGGGTTATGATGCCACGTTGTGCAGGGGATAACTGCACACGCTCAGGCAAACCCTTGACGCTTACTTTATTAGTTGAAATCCATCAGTTAAATGCAAGAAAACTGTTGAGTTTAATGGCCGTATCCCTCGGCCTTAGGAATCAAAATGTGTGTTTGTACGCGGCGGAAATACTTTATTTATAACGATCTCCTATATGCAGTCTATATTTATAATAATTTACGAAATCATCTTTGTTTACGTGATGTGGAAAATACTTGTTCGGTGACCAAAACATGTTATGCATGTGATACAATAATAGGTTTTGTTTAGCTTAAAAATACCTAATGCAACCTACCATAAATCCTTCCCAAGAGCAAGAAGACATCATCTCATCTAAATGAGTCACATTCGCAGTTTAGTATTCATATATCACAAGTAAAGAAAGCCACCAATGGGCGTCAACAAGCTGACACGAACCCATTGGGGCACATGTATGTCTGTACAACAAAGAAAAGAACTACCTCGCTAAGTAAGCTCGGCTAGCTCCAAAGAAACTTTACCCAAGCACTAGCCGCTCAACCGGCTACAACCTGCACCTGAGGCATTCAAGAAAGAACACCTCAGCAATCATCAAAGCTATACAATATAGTAGGAAGTTCAGAAAATATGACGAAGGGGCTTACCGACCCCGTAGCAATGTTTCATGTAAGTAAAATGAGTGAACAAAAACAGGTGGAAAATAAGTATTAAATACTGTCAATCCAAAATGCCAAACGCACCAAGTGCGTACAATGTTCATCACGTCCTGCTCAACCCGCAGGAGCAAAAAGGCAACACACATGCCCAATTCATCATCTGTCTCATAAGAAACAACCATACTAGTGAAACATAAGCAGCGGTTAAGTTCGATTCCGCAAGGGTCTTTTGGTGGCGGCCCTAAAGTGGAACGCACCAATAAAAGCTAGCCCAATTCGGGGCCAAAATGGTCTTCTATGACCACAAAACCAAACCTGATGGCCACCAAGGTGGAAACCACACCACCCCTTACAGAATCCTCACACAAACGCTCCTTCTATGGTTCACAATTCTCCTCGCAAAACTCACCATAACCCAAGCTAAACTCGTTCCATTTCACCGTCTTCACTCATGACTACAAGTTGCCCAAGTTATGTCAAACTTGATAGCAATTAGGTTTCTACTTTTCATAAGCGAACTCCGCAAAGAACAACGCTAACCAAACCCACAAGCCTCTTCTAACAGGAGTATGACATGAACAAGAAGAAATCATATGAACAAGAAAAGCTACAGGAATAAGGAAATTCAATCTACATGAATCAAATGAACATAAGAAATAATTAAGCATAGGGAAATTCGATCATTAGGCGGTAAACATGGAAGAGTTGAAGGAACAAGAGGATTCATGACTAAACAAAAATCAGCATAATAAGGCTAGTGAGGTACATCACAAAACAAGAAGAACAAGCTAGGAAAATTACAAGAGGAAAACTAGCTATTTTGCACACTCAAAGAGCAAGAAATAAGATTGGCAAGGGTGAAGAACACCGCTTGCCTGATCCGAGATGACACCGCGACGGCTGCTCCTCTCCTTCCTTCTCTTGTCTTAGCTTTGCTCCCTTGAGTTCCTTTTGGAATGAGGAAGAAGATGAAGAAGAAGGTGAAATGAGGAGGAGAAATCTCTGTTTCGGTCGTATTTCCTCCAGAACCGAGCTGGTCCATTTGATCCAGAATCAAGGAAATGAACGGCACAAAAAAACCGGAAAAATTTGATTTTCGGCCCTGTCACGCCCTGTGACACGCCCGTGTCAAAGGGCGTGTACCTTAAGCGGCGCTGAAAATTGGCAAATCCAAGTTTATCCACAAGGTACACTGCCGGGTACACGCCCGTGACGGTCACGCCCGTGACCTAGGGCGTGTAACCCGTGTCTCGACATCTTGTCGACTCAAAGTGTCGACACTCGACAAAGCTGGACACGCCCTATGACACTCCCATGTCACAGGCCGTGTCCCCTCTCTCGACACCCGACACTCGACACTCGACACTCGACACTCGACACTCGACACTCGACACAGCGGGACACGGCCCGTGACACGCCCGTGTCACGGGGCGTGTACCCCATTCGTCGAGCTCAACTCGACGCAAGAAAAATTCGTCGAGTCAAGGAGGTCATGCCCCAGGTCACGCCCTGGGTCACACCCCGACACGCCCGTGTCGGGGGGCATGTCACGCACAAAAACGACAATTTTTTCCTGTTTTGAAAAGTGTTTCTGTGTCGTCCTAGACCATTTTTGCCTTAAGAACTTTTTACCCCTTTTTGTTTTGTCAAAACTAGGAAACATGCTTCCATCCTCACTCCACATGTTCAATACAAAATTCCATACAACCAACCCATTTTGAGCAACCTTACCCGGGCTCGAAAAAGTGCAAGCCTTCCCTAAGAGGCCTCACCGAGTCCCCAAAATTGGACTCCGGCTTGCTGGGGAATCGTGCAACTAGGCTACCAAAACAGCCACTCGAAAGCCTACGGGAAAACCATGCTCGAACAACGGTCAAAGCCAACGTAACGCCCATCAAGCGTATGCAATCAAAAATCCGGGGCGTTACAGTCACTCCCCCTAACAAAAAGTTTCGCCTCGAAACGTTTCAATCATTTTGATCTCAATTACATTGGGTAGTAAACCAAAAACACTAATGCGACAAAAACACCAATTCACATACCAGCTTATTCACGGGAATAAATGAGGATGAGCCGCTCTCATCGTTGACTCGAGCTCCCACGTTGCGCTTTCCATATTCTGATTTTTCCGTAGTACCTTGACCATCAGAATTTTCTTTTTCCGCAACACGCGCTCTTGGGAGTCCAAACGACGGATGGGCATCTCCACATAGGAAAGGTTCGGCGCCAACTGCGGCACAAAATCCAAAATTGCTGATCATTCCGCACACACTTGCGAAGTTGGCTAACATGAAACACGTCGTGAACACCAGGAAAGTTCATGGGTAATTCGACTTTGTAAGCGGATGCACCAACTCGCGCAAGAATCTTGAAGGGACCCACAAATCTTGGGTCTAATTTGCGCTCTTTTCCAAACCTTTTAATTCCAACCATTGGGGAGACTTTCAAAAAGACGGAATCCCCCACTGCAAACTCTAATTCTGACCTTCATCGGTTGGCGTACTTTTCATATCGCTCTTGGGCGATCCGGAGCTTCTCCCGAATAAGTCGTACGACAACTTCCATGTCCTCGAGCGCCTCTGGACCCAACAAAGGCCGCTCGCCAACCTCAGCCCAAAATAGGGTAGTCCGACATCTACGCCCATATAAAGCTTCGAACGTAGCCATTTGCAAGCTTTCTTGATAGCTGTTATTATATGCGAATTCCATAAGCCGCAAACGTTCATCCCATGCTCCGCCATACTCAAGAATGTAGCATCAAATCATATCTTCCACAATTTGGTTGACTCGTTCCGTTTGGCCATTCGTCTGAGGGTGGTAAGCAGTGGAATACCTCAAATCCGTCCCCAAACCCTCTTGTAGACTCTTCCAGAAACGGGAATTAAATCGGGAATCCCGGTCTGAAATGATATTGACTGGCACACCATGCAGTCGGATGATCTCGTTCAAATAGAGCTCTGCTATTGTCTTCATCGGGTAGTTGACCTTAAATGGTATGAAATGAACACACTTGGTCAACCTATCCACGATCACCCACACGGAGTCATGTCCTCGTGGAGATCTTGGTAAACCTGTAATAAAATCCATTAAAATGCTTTCCCATTTCCATGTTTGAATCTCCAATGGCGTCAACTTGCCACCAGGCCTCCCATGATCAGCTTTCACTCGCTTACAGGTATGACATGCAGATACAAATTGCGCTATATCTCTTTTCATTCCATACCACCAGACAATTTGTTTCAAATCACGATACATTTTAGTTGAGCCTGGATGGTAGGCCATACTTGAGCCATGTGCTTCCCTACACACCATATTGCAAATGTCTCCAACTGCGGGGATACAAAATCGACCGCGATACTTCAACGTGCCTGCACCATCAATCGCAAAATCTGGTAATTCACCTTTTTCAGTCCGAAGAAATAAATGTAAAAGATCAGGATCATCCTTTTGCTGTTGTCTTGCAAGCACCATCCATGAAGGTTCTTCTACTGCCGAATGACTTTATGGGTCATATCTCCCCACGAAAATATCCATCAATAGAAATTCCTCCACTAGACGGTCCGCTGAAAGATGAAATAATTTACCTGTCTTCCGACTCAACGCATCGGCCACAACATTAGCTTTCCCCGGATGATACTGAATTTCCACATCATAATCAGCTACATACTCAAGTCATAGCCGTTGGCGCAGATTCAGTTCTTTTTGCGTGAAGACGTACTTCAAACTTTTATGATCCGTAAATATTTTACACTGCGCGCCGTAAAGTAAGTGTCTCCACAACTTCAATGCAAATATTACCGCTGCGAACTCCAAATCATGCGTCGGGTATTTCTTTTCATGATTTTTCAACTGCCGAGACCCATACGCAATCACCTTTTTGTCTTGCATTAACACACATCCAAGTCCAACATGCGACGCATCCACAAAAACTTCATAATCTATCCCTTCTGTTGGTAGGATCAACACAGGAGCGGTACATAACTGATTCTTGAGTTTAAGGAATGATGCCTCGCACTTGTCAGTAAAATCAAATGCCACATTATTCTGGGTTAAGTGAGTCAAAGGTGCGGCCAACGTAGCAAAACCTTCTACAAATCTGCGATAATAGCCGACCAATCCCAAGAAGCTCCGAATCTCCTTGGGTGTCTCCGGTCTTCTCCACTCCATGACCGCAGCAATCTTTTCGGGATCCACTGAAATTCCTTGTTGATTTATAACATGACCCAGGAATGCAACCTGAGGCAACCAAAACTCACATTTGCTTAACTTGGCGAACAACTTTTGGTCTCGCAAAGTGGCCAATACCAATCGTAGATGCTGTTCATGCTCCTCAGCACTGCGGGAGTAGACGAGGACATCATCAATAAAAACCACCACAAACTTATCCAAGTAGTCCTTGAACACCCGGTTCATCATATCCATGAAGGCTGATGGTACATTGGTCAAACCAAACGACATCACCAGAAATTCAAAATGGCCATGTCTTGATCGAAATGCAGTCCGCGGAATATCAGACTCCCGGACCTTGAGCTGATGATAGCCCGAGCGGAGATCAATCTTCGAAAATACTGAACTACCATGCAGTTGATCAAACAAATCATCAATTCTTGGCAGTGGGTACTTGTTTTTAATCGTCACCTTGTTCAACTCCCGGTAATCGATTCAAAGCCGCATCGACCCATCTTTCTTTTTCACAAATAACACCGGTGCACCCCAAGGTGATGAACTCGGCCTGATAAACCCCTTTGCCAATAAGTCATCCAGCTGTGTACGCAACTCTGCTAGCTCACGCGGGGCCATTCTGTACGGCACTTTCACAATAGGCTGCGTACCCGGCTCCAAATCAATGACAAACTCGACATCACGATCAGGGGGAAGACCAGGAAGATCAGTAGGAAAAACATCTGGAAATTCACGCACAACAGGAATCTCCTCCAAACGCGGCAAAACAGCACTAGTCCCCACAACTGAGACTAGACAAGCAAAACAGTCGGAAACAAACAACGTCCGAACACATACCGCCGAAATCCCTGGAGAATCCTGGCATGAATCACCATAAACAATTCCCGGCTGACCATTGTCCTTGATAAAATCCAAGCGCTTCCCTTTGCACTGGATGACGGCATCATAGCGGGATAACCAGTCCATGCCCAGAATGACGTCAAAATCGTCCAAATCGATCACCTTGAAATTAGCCTTCGCTAAGAAATCCCCCAACAAAATGGGACAATCAAGAAGACCACAGTCTGCCACCACAGAAGCACCGGAAGGAAACTTCACCAAAAAGGCATTCCCCACTCGATCTGGTGTCAAATGATACCGATCCAGAAAGGTTCGAGCCACAAATGAATGGGTCGCACCAGAATCGAAGAGAACACGCGCCCAACGATTCTTTACCTTAAAGTTTCCTATAAGGGTACATATGTAGCTAAGAACTACGCGTAAGAGGCATAAACAAAACGTGAACCAGAGGAATGAATCGAACCTGAGATAACCTGGGGTGACATCTGAGCTTCCTCTGAAGAAATCACATTTAACTTCCCTTTTCCTTTGTCCAAACCTGGAGGCGGAGGCAAAGCCTGGAGTGGCATTGGCTGCAGCACGGGCTGGTTTTGTGGGCACCTTGCCTTGAGATATCCCTGTTTGCCACACTGAAAGCACACCTTGTCTTTGACCCAGCAGCGGCCCACATCATGACCTCTTCCCCCACAACCTGTACACTCCAAGCCTCTGGTTAGCGCACCCTGAATGGCGTGCACCTGCTCCTTCTTCTGCATCCCCAACCGCTTGAAACATTTCTCAAACGGGTGACCTGATCGGCCACAGATGCTACATGTTTCCTTCTTCTTCTTTCTTACGTCTGATTCTTGGGAGCTTTTCTCTCCCACCAGCTGTCTCTTATCCTTCCTCATCAGCTGCCCTCTTTGTTTTGCATTTTCTATCGCTCCCACCTTCAAAGCAGCCTCAACCACACTGGTGTAACTTGTCGCTTCATAAGCGCTTGCAAACTGCTGAACATCGCTCCGGAGTCCGCCAAGAAATCTCTTTACTCGGTCAGCTTCCGTAGTCACCAAGCTCGGAGCGAACCGACTTAACTTGCTAAACTCAATTTCATACTCACTAACTGTGAGTTTCCTCTGTTTCAGGTACAAGAAGTCATTCATCAGGCGGTCCCTTTCAACTGACGGTAGAAACTTGCGCCGTAACATTTCTTTAAAGGCTTCCCACGAACATCCCGCCACTAGGCTTTCCTTTTCTCGCAACCACCAACTTTTAGCCAACCCTTTTAGTTGATAGGTGGCAAGCATCACCTTCTGGTCCTCGGTAACGCCAGAATAGACAAACATCTCTTCCAACGTGATCACCCAATCATCCAAAATCACAAAGTCCGCTTTTCCATCATAGGTAGGTGGTCCAAGTCGCTGAAACTGCGAGATGAAAGTCATCGCAGGAGGAACCACAACTGGGGGTATCACTGCCACGGAAGGAGTAGAAATAGTGGGGCCTCTGACAGTCTCTTGCACTCTTGGTGCCAGCCCAGACATCGCTGATGACATAACTTGGAGTTGGGACTACACTTCCTGCACCTGCCTCGTCAAAGCCTCATTACTTTGGCGTAGACTATCCATCAGGGCATTATTCTGCGCGCCCGAAGATTCACCCTCAGATTGGGGAGTCTGCCTTGTCACTGGACGCTTCGACATCCTATAAACATGTTCACCCTTAGCAACTCCAACCCAACAAAACACACAACTGCGATGTACAGACAATAGAGAGATGAACATCAACTGCTACCTTGCTCTGGGAATAGGAAAATGAGGTTATGCCTAGCCGAAGATGACTCACTATCATCCCACTAACTTGTGCCTAAACCATGAATGCATGACTATTTTTGACCCAAAACCATGTGTGTACAGGCGTCATCATGTACATCTTAGCTTGGCACATTGTGCTCATGCAATGTTATGGTATGCGTGCTGTGTTATGCATTCTAGAAAAGGCCTTAATGCATGCCATAAGCGGTCGTACGCATCACAATGCTATGCATCTCATACTACATAGCATTGCATGCAATGAATAAAATAAAACGTGCTAGTCGCATCCATGTGGTAAGGTTATGCATCACATACTACATAACCCGCACATGTTGCCCCTATGGTGGATCCATATACAACCACATATTATGCATCTCATACTACATAATATGCCCTGTATACTTCTGTTCATGCCATGAGTATAGTGTACGTGCTTCGGCCAAGACATACTGATGGCACCTCGGTGTGTGTATGATATGATGCTTACGACAATGACAAAAAGGAAAGTTTGCCCGACCAATTGTCAAGCAAACCTCCCTCGGATACCAACTGTCACAACCCGCATTTCCTCAACGAGTACATCGTATCAGAGTAAGAGGAACTACGGGTTATGATGTCACGTTGTGCAGGGGATAACTGCACACGCTCAGGCAAACCCTTGACGCTTACTTTATTAGTTGAAATCCATCAGTTAAATGCAAGAAAACTGTTGAGTTTAATGGCCGTATCCCTCGGCCTTAGGAATCAAAATGTGTGTTTGTACGCGGCGGAAATACTTTATTTATAACGATCTCCTATATGCAGTCTATATTTATAATAATTTACGAAATCATCTTTGTTTACGTGATGTGGAAAATACTTGTTCGGTGACCAAAACATGTTATGCATGTGATACAATAATAGGTTTTGTTTAGCTTAAAAATACCTAATGCAACCTACCATAAATCCTTCTCAAGAGCAAGAAGACATCATCTCATCCAAATGAGTCACATTCGCAGTTTAGTATTCATATATCACAAGTAAAGAAAGCCACCAATGGGCGCCAATAAGCTGACACGAACTCATTGGGGCACATGTATGTCTGTACAACAAAGAAAAGAACTGCCTCGCTAAGTAAGCTCGGCTAGCTCCAAAGAAACTTTACCAAGCACTAGCCGCTCAACCGGCTACAACCTGCACCTGAGGCATTCAAGAAAGAACACCTCAGCAATCATCAAAGCTACACAATATAGTAGGAAGTTCAGAAAATATGGCGAAGGGGCTTACCGACCCCGTAGCAATGTTTCATGTAAGTAAAATGAGTGAACAAAAACAGGTGGAAAACAAGTATTAAATACTGTTAATCCAAAATGCCAAACGCACCAAGTGCATACAATGTTCATCACGTCCTGCTCAACTCGCAGGAGCAAAAAGGCAACACACATGCCCAATTCATCATCTGTCGCATAAGAAACAACCATACTAGTGAAACATAAGCAGCGGTTAAGTTTGATTCCGCAAGGGTCTTTTGGTGGCGGCCTAAAGTGGAACGCACCAATAAAAGCTAGCCCAATTCGGGGCCAAAATGGTCTTCTATGACCACAAAACCAAACCTGGTGGCCACCAAGGCGGAAACCACACCACCCCTTACAGAATCCTCACACAAACGCTCCTGCTATGGTTCACAATTCTCCTCGTAAAACTCACCATAACCCAAGCTAAACTCGTTCCATTTCACCGTCCTCACTCATGACTACAAGTTGCCCAAGTTATGTCAAACTTGATAGCAATTAGGTTTCTACTTTTCATAAGCGAACTCCGCAAAGAACAACGCTAACCAAACCCACAAGCCTCTTCTAACAGGAGTATGACATGAACAAGAAGAAATCATATGAACAAGAAAAGCTACAGGAATAAGGAAATTCAATCTACATGAATCAAATGAACATAAGAAATAATTAAGCATAGGGAAATTCGATCATTAGGCGGTAAACATGGAAGAGTTGAAGGAACAAGAGGATTCATGACTAAACAAAAATCAGCATAATAAGGCTAGTGAGGTACATCACAAAACAAGAAGAACAAGCTAGGAAAATTACAAGAGGAAAACTAGCTATTTTACACACTCAAAGAGCAAGAAATAAGATTGGCAAGGGTGAAGAACACCGCTTTCCTGAACCGAGATGACACCGCGACAGCTGCTCCTCTCCTTCCTTCTCTTATCTTAGCTTTGCTCCCTTGAGTTCCTTTTGGAATGAGGAAGAAGATGAAGAAGAAGGTGAAATGAGGAGCAGAAATCTCTGTTTCGGCCGTATTTCCTCTAGAACCGAGCTGGTCCATTTGATCCAGAATCAAGGAAATGAACGGCACAAAAAAACCGGAAAAATTTGATTTTCGGCCCTGTCACGCCCTGTGACACGCCCGTGTCACAGGGCGTGTACCTTAAGCGGCGCTGAAAGTCGGCAAATCCAAGTTTATCCACAAGGTACACGGCCAGGTACACGCCCGTGACGGGTCGGTCACGCCCCTGACCTAGGGCATGTAACCCGTGTCTCGACATCTTGTCGTCTCAAAGTGTCGACACTCGACAAAGCTGGACACGCCCTGTGACACGCCCGTGTCACAGGCCGTGTCCCCTCTCTCGACACCCGACACTCGACACTCGACACTCGACACAGCGGGACACGGCTCGTGACACGCCCGTGTCACGGGGCGTGTACCCCATTCGTCGAGCTCAACTCGATGCAAGAAAAATTTGTCGAGTCAAGGAGGTCACGCCTCAGGTCACGCCCTGGGTCACGCCCCGACATGCCCGTGTCGGGGGGCGTGTCACACACAAAAACAACAATTTTTTCCAGTTTTGAAAAGTGTTTCTGTGTCGTCCTAGACCATTTTTGCCTTAAGGACTTTTTACCCCTTTTTGTTTTGTCAAAACTAGGAAACATGCTTCCATCCTCACTCCACATGTTCAATACAAAATTCCATACAACCAACCCATTTTGAGCAACCTTACCCGGGCTCGAAAAAGTGCAAGCCTTCCCTAAGAGGCCTCACCGAGTCCCCAAAATTGGACTCCGGCTTGCTGGGGAATCGTGTAACTAGGCTACCAAAACAGCCACTCGAAAGCCTACAAGAAAACCATGCTCGAACAACGGTCAAAGTCAACGTAACGCCCATCAAGCGTATGCAATCAAAAATCCGGGGCGTTACAACTTGCACCAAGCACCCAAAAGTTATTTGGGTTTTAAGGTTAAGTAATCTGTGTTGCAGGTGAGTCCAAGTTGTCATGCCCCAATATGGTACTTGGACAGTGGATGTTCTAGGAACATGACTGGAACAAGGGAGTTGCTGAGGGACTACACACCTATCAAGGATGGACCTAAAGTAATCTTTGGTGGTTCAGAAAAAGGAATCATCAAAGTCTTTGGTAATATTTCTAGTAATCTAATTACTATCACTCAAGTGGCCTATGTAAAGGGTTTGAAACACAACCTCATTAGCATAAGTCAGCTGAGTGATTTAGGATATGACATCTCATTTGTCAAGAATGGTTGTCATATCAAAAGGTTAAGTGATCAAGAGATCATTTTGATAGGATATAGGAAGAGGAATGTTTACTGTCTTGACTTTGTGTGTGAGAACAATGGTTCTCCTATTTCTCTTGTAGTTGATGAGAAAGTCTCTCATTGTGTCAAATGGCACAAGAGGCTAGCCCATCTTAATTACAAGACTATTGGCCAACTCTTTAGCAAAGAGTTAGTGAGGAATGGTTCTCAATTTAAGTGTATAAAAGATGGGATATGCTCAGCTTGTCAAAAAGGCAAGCAGACCAAATCCACCTTTCATAGCCTTGAAAACAAGGATTCTGTGAGGTGTCGATACCTCTTGCATATGGATCTTTTTGGTCCTATGTCATTTCATAGTCTAGGTAGGAAAGTCTACACATTTGTGGTAGTAGATGACTATTCTAGATATTCTTGGGTGTTCTTCCTAAGACAAAAGTCTGAAACTCCAACTGTCTTGTATAGTTTTGTTAAACAAATTCAGAATGAGTTGGACAGTACTGTGGTCAAAATCAGAAGTGACCATGGCACTGAATTTCAGTCTGAAAGTATAACAAAACTGTGTGAAGATTTTGGGATTTTTCAAGAATTTTCTTCACCAAGAACACCTCAGCAAAATGGTATTGCTGAAAGGAAGAATAGAACATTGATAGAGGCTGGTAGAACTCTATTGACTGACACATCTCTCCCAGAATATTTCTGGGCTGAGGCAGTAAACACTGCATGTCATGTGATCAATAAGGCTACTATCACCAAGAGCCACAAAAAGACTCCCTATGAGATTGTGAAGGGCAGAAAACCAAATTTATCCTATTTCAGGATCTTTGGTTGCAAGTGCTATATACTTAACAATGGCAAGTCTTACCTAACCAAGTTTGCTGCCAAATCCCAAGAGGGGATATTTGTTGGGTACAGCAACAATAGTAAGGCTTATAGGGTCTACAACTTGATTACTCAAGTTGTAGAATAGTCTATTTATGTAGTCTTTGATGAAGCTAGACTAATTAACAGTGAGTTGCCAAGTAGTGTATGCAGCTCTACAGGTAGAACTGAGAGGATGGATAAGCTTACCATTGCAGAAGACTCTACTACAAATCAGGAAGTAGAGCATGGTGGCTGCTGTCCAGGGGGAGTACAAGACTCTCTAGATGCATAAGAAAACCAAGAGGTGCAGCTTAATAAAGAGACTGAAGGAGTTCAACCTGAAGAAAGACTACCTCCAGCAAATAAACACTTAAAGGATCATCCAGCCAATCAGATAATTGGTGATCCTAGACAAGGAGTGCAAACAAGAAGCAGGAATCTGAGCACTGTGCTTTGCTCCAGTTTCCTATCACAAGTAGAACCAAAGAAATTTGAAGAAGCAGTTCTAGACCCTCATTGGATTGATGCCATGCAAGAGGAGCTGAATCAATTCAGAAGATGCAAGGTCTGGAAGCTTGTTCCTAAACCAAAAGACCACAATATCATTGGAACAAAGTGGATCTTCAAGAACAAGTTGGTTGAGAATGGAGTCATTGTGAAGAATAAAGCTAGACTTGTTGCAAAGGGATATAGGTAGGAAGAAGGTATTGATTTTGATCAAACCTTTGCCTCAGTAGCAAGATTGGAGGCAATCAGGATGTTTCTTGCTTATGCAACTTATCAAGGCTTTAAGGTATTTCAAATGGATGTAAAGTCAGCTTTCCTGAATGGAAATCTAAAGGAAGAAGTCTATGTAGAGCAGCCCTCAGGTTTTGTTGATCCTCTTAAACCTGATTATGTTTATAGACTTAGGAAGGCATTGTATGGGTTGAAACAAGCCCCAAGGGCTCGGTATGAAATCCTATCTAGTTTCCTCATTGAGAACAAATTCTTAAGGGGGAAAATAGACAAGACTCTATTCCTTAGGGAATCTAAAGGAAAGATAATCCTAGTCCAAATATATGTAGATGACATAATATTTGGGTCTACTGAAAGTAATCTTTGTATGAAGTTTGCAAAACTTATGCAAGGAAAATTTGAAATGAGCAGTATGGGGGAACTTAAGTTCTTCTTGGGTCTCCAAGTTAGACAGACTGAAGATGGCTTGTCATATTCCAGTCTAAGTTTACCCTAGAGTTAATAAAGAGGTATGGTATGAAATCATCCACTACCATGAGAACTCCTATGGGGTCAAGTGTAACTCTAAGCAAAGATGATGCAGGGAAACCTGTAGATGAAACTTTGTATAGAGGTATAGTTGGTTCCCTTCTATATTTGACTGCTTGTAGACCAGATTTCATGTATACTACATATGTCTGTGCTAGGTACCAAGCATGCCCTAAAGAATCTCATCTGACTGCAGTCAAAAGGATTTTGAGATATCTTAAGGGCACACCTTATCTAGGCCTTTGGTACACTAGGAATGGAGATTTTCTACTAACAGGATATTCAGATGCAGATTTTGTAGGTTGTAAGGAAGACAGAAAAAGTACTACAGGAACCTGTCAATTTCTAGGAGGGAGACTAGTGTCTTGGAGCAGCAAGAAGCAGACTAGTGTGGCAATCTCCATAGCTGAGTCAGAATATGTTGTTGCAGGAAGCTGCTGTGCACAACTTTTGTGGATACAGCATCAGTTAGAAGACTTTGGTATTCAAGTAAGTAGAACACCTTTATTTTGTGATTCTACAAGTGCAATTTCTATAGCTAATAATCCTGTCTCACATAATAGGACTAAGCACAAAGAAATTAGATACCATTTTCTAAGAGAACATGTAGAGAAGGAGGACATTTCATTAGAATATGTCAAAACAGATTTTCAAATTGCTGATATATTTACTAAGCCTCTAGATGAAACCAAATTCAACAAGTTTAAAATTGAATTAGGAATGTTAAACTTAGAATAGTTTCATAAAATTGGCTAAGTAAAATGGTGTCGACACAAGGAGTTGTCTGTGTCGACATATAGAAGTGGTGTCGACATTACAGAGAAATGATGTCGACACATCTAGAAAGTCTGTGTCGACACTTCAGAGAAATAGTGTCGACGCATCCAGAGTAGGTGTCGACACATCCAGAAATGGTGTCGACACTTAGGTTCAACACAAAATTCGTCGAGTGAAGTATCGACTAATCATCGAATGCAGATGTATAAGTGTCGACACGTCGAGACATTAGAAGTAAGTGTCGACATTGTAATTGGTGTCGACACATAGTAGTAAACATTGTTGTCGAGACTTATGTAGTAAGTGTCGACACTTTTCAACAGTGTCGACACATTTAGAGTATTTTGATGCGCCTTTTCACATTCGATTTTAGAAAGGTATAAATAGGTCAACGCCATTGTTTGTCGACACGCTTTCCTTTGTTTCGAGACCAAAACTTGTGTCGACAACTCTCTCATCTAAATTTAAGATTTCTCCAAACCCTAATGGCGCCAAAGCTCGAGGAGAACGTTAATGAAGGCTATGAGTTAGTACGGAATGCATTTGACCATGCGGAACAGGAAATTACGGAGGTTGTAACCCTAATTACAGAGAATGGGTTGGAGTATTTAGTTTCTGAGCCAACCAAGATCTGGAAGAAGGAAGTACTCGAATTCTATGGTGCAGCTACCCTTGATGATACTGGACTCAAAATCAAGTCTGCAGTTCATGGGGTAAAAGTAAAACTCACCCAGAAGAGTCTAAGAAAAGTTCTACATCTACCAAGAACTAAAGAAGAGGAAGATGTATCTACGTCTAAGAGTAGGGATGCCTTGAAATGGTGTGGATTAGATTCAAACATGAAGATTGGATCAGTCTTTAACAGGAAAGGCATGAACATGCAAGGAAATTTTTTGTCTGAAGTTGTTGGAAAGGTGATTCTGAGCAAGCCAGGTGGGCATGATAGAATATCAGCTCACATGTTCAGTTTAATGACTAGAATCATTTTCAAGCTCAAAACTGATTGGTCAACTGTGATGTTTGATAAGATTAAGGAAATTCTGAAGAAGCCTAATCTGGGTAGGATTCTGAGTTTGTACTTGGCTGGAAGTATTCCAGAAGTCATGAACCAAGCTGGTGGTTCTAAGATAAACCACATGAGGAAAATGGACATCAGGATAATCTCAAGATGAGATCGTGTGTTAACTAAAGAAATGCCTACACCTGAGAAGGAAACACCTCTGAAGAAGAAGAAGAAAGCCCTAGTGGCTCCTGAATTCTCTAGTAGTTTAGAGGAACAAGTGGTGTTCAGTTCAAATGAGGAAGAAGCTGATGTTACTGGAAGATCACCAGTGAGGACTGAAGATGCACAGAGGCAGGGGGAGCAACCATCTGCTAGCCCTATTCACCTGGATCCACTCCAGGGGGAGCCTCAACATGTGGATGAGCCAACTCACTTAGACAGTGAAATGGCAACTCAGACAATTCTTGAGGTAATCAATGAAGTTAATCAATCAATTTTCCATATTGAGGATGAATTATTAACTGAGTCTTTAATTGATGTTGATCAGCAAACTCAGTTACATAGTCAACCACCAGATGTGATCATGGAAGATACATCTGTTGCTAATGTTGCTCCAGAAATAAGAAATTTTCCTGTGCCTTCTCAACAAGAATTTACTCTAGAAGAACTATTCCCTGATTTGGTACAGACTGCTTTTGAGGGAGAGAAAGCAGTTTTTGAGGGGGAGAAGATAGATCTTGAGGGGGAGCATGTAAAATCTCATGATAAGTCTGCAATAAATGAGAATGAGGAGCAAAGGAATGGAGCTACTAAGGACTGAGAAGGAATTGCCTCCTAGTCCTAAGGAAAGGGTAGACATTGCCAGTACTTCTGCTTCTGAGGATGAAGAAATTGCTAGAGCCAAGAAAAGGAAGCTTATGGTCTTCAAAAGGAGTCAAAGCTACAAAAATACACTACAAACAGTTGCTCTACAGCCTGCCCCAACAATGGATTATAGTTCTTTGTTGGTGGCCATGCAAGTGAAGTTGGATGTGCAAAGGGTAGCAATGGAGAAGTATATAGATGAAACACATAAAGATCTTCAATTCTCCTTGGCTACAGATATAAAATCTATAAGATTTGAGGTTAATCTGAATAAGAAGGAAATGTCTGACTGTTTCCACAAATGGGGAAATACAGTGGTTTACCTAGCCACTCACCAAGAGAAGATAAAGACACAGGTTGATGACATAGCTCTTAAGCAAGGCTATGTCCTGGAAAATCAGCTAAGGATGAATGATAATCTAACTGCCTCACATAATGCCATTGCTACTGAAATGAAAAATATAGCTACTGCACAGACTGCAGTCAGTGCTACTGTCAAAGAAGAATTTGATAAGCAATTACAAGAAAGCCTAACTGCTATTACAACTGCAATTGAAGATTCTCAAAAGGCTATTGCTGCACAGCTCCAGAAGTTAAAACCTTTTTATAAATATGGTATTAACTTTCTGAATACTCAGATCTGATTTCAGAAGGATGATCTTAGGGCTCATATCGAAAGAGAAGTCATAAATGGGGAGTGGGTGTTAGTCAAAGCAGGATCTGACCATGCTAAATGGATTTCCAACAGCATCAGAGCCACCCTTGGATATCTACCCTTATGTGATGATGACAATGTTGTTGAATCTGGTATACATCCTGCTGTGTTTGGAGGAGAGCCAGCTGAAGTAGCTCAAGTAATTTACCCTCTAGCAGATTTTGAGATGATACATATGGAGGTACAATCTATGTATAGCCCTACTGAGGATAATAAGAATATTATCATTGAGAAAGTAGACAAGCCTATGTCTGAGGCATTTTTGAAAGAGCAAGAAGCTCTCTTATCTAAGAAAAGATTCAGAGAACAGGCAGAGTTAAGGCCTGATTTTGAACAGTGGAGCCCAACATCTAGAAATATTATTCTGACTTCTTGGAAGGATGCAAAGGACAATATCCTAGTTAGGGGCAAATGGTATTCTGAACAAGAATGGAGAAAACATGAGGCTAGGCAAGAAGCCATAGTTCAGTACAGAAGGAAGGCTAAACTGGGAAAGCTATCTCCTAATACACAGGAGCCTAGCAAGTATTTCCCTAAGCCATATCACTATTTTGAAAGACAGAAGATAAGGGCTGAAGAGCTGAAAAAGACAGATCTAAAAGGCAAGAAACCAGTTGATGACACAGATGCTCCAGTTCAAGCCAAGATTCAATCTGGCAAGGGCATTGTCATCAAGGAGCCAGAGCAGCCATAGAATAGAATGTTCTTAAGTTTACAACTTTGTAATCATTTGTATAAAATCCATGTAAACTTTTTATTAAAGAGACTTTTGATAATTGAAACAAATCTTTTATGAATGCTCATTGTGTTAGCATTATAATTGTGTGCTGAAATATTTTATATGCTTTGTTTCAGTAATTACCCTGTCATATATTATGGTTATACATCATAATGTGTATTTGTTATGAATGGTGTATATCATTGACTAAGGGTTATGACTTCTCCAAATAGGGGGAGATTGTTGGGTACATTGGAAAATGTGTACCAGATTTGAAGAAGCCTCACCTTACTCAATGATATACATCAAGGTGTATTTGATGTGTTTTGAGTTTATATGTGCAGGTTAAGTAACTGCAGGATTGCAGGAAAAATTCTAAGTCCATGTGTCGACACCCAGAGAAGCAGTGTCGACACTTATGAAGGCTTGTGTCGACACTTGGAAAACGCTGTGTCGACACTTGGAGTTATTAGTGTCGACACCAGGAAAGGCTGTGTCGACACCAGGAGAAATGTGTCGACACATACAGGCTGTGTCGACACACTGTGAAGAATTGTCGACATTAAATGTGTCGACACCTAGAAGGCAGTGTCGACACACAGAGAACCTAAGTCGACATCAAATGTGTCGACGCTCAGCAAGCTACAACAAAGTTAAAGTAAAAGAAGTACTTGTGTCGACACAAAGGAGATGTTTCGACACTCAGCAAGTATCAACAACAAAAGAAGTTGTGTCGACACAAAGGAGTTGTGTCGACACACAGCAGAATTCAACTAAGTTTTTAAAGGAGAAGTATTTATGTCGACACACAGAATTAGTGTCGACACATTCAACAGAAGGCTCGTGTCGACACACTCAATCAGTGTCGACACATTCAACAGAAGCAGTGTCGAGAAGCTGTTACAACAACACAAGGAGTTGTGTCGACACCATCAAGGCAAGTGTCAACACTTAGTCCACTTGTGTCGACACTTGGTCTATTTGTGTCGACACATAATGAAGATCAGTCTCGACACTTTCAGACAGAGACCTTGATTTCAAGAAGTGACTGGATGACTTGACAGCTGCCATTTCAAACCGGTCAACTACAACTGTCAAAGCTGTTAGAAGGTTGTTAGAAGCCGGATCAGCCGGTTACCTTGAAGGAAGACTATATAAAGGCCTTTCTCCTTCAACAGAAAGGAATCGAACAATCAACAACAATTGAGAGATCAGAAGATCAATCATTGAAGAATACAGATCCAGAGAAAACTGTAAATCAGTATTCTGAAGAAATTTCAGATTCACTTGGAGAGAGAAAACTCCAGTGATTGAAATCAAGAAAGAGATTTGTTTAATCAGATCTCTTAAGGAGTAGGTTCTGAACCAGACTGCAAAGAAAGATCCAGATTTAATTCTCTATCTTAAGAAGGAAGGTGCCAGGCGGTCTACTTCAAGAAGATCAACTTTTACTGAGTTCAGACTCAAGAAGCCTTGAAGAAAGCAAAGACAAAGTTGATCTCAGGAATCAGTACTATCAAGAACTGATCAAGAAGGTTGCCCTCTTCATTCTCTCAGACAGAGTGGTGATCTAAAACTTGTTATTATTTCTTTTTGTAGGATCCTAAGGGATCTGAGTTGTAAGCCTAAATTTATAAAGGCTGAGGTAGGGCTTTTGAGCCTGAGTGTAGGAGAATCTATTCTCTGAGTGTAGGCCTTATTGAAGGCTGAGGTAGGGCTATTTAGCCTGAGTGTAGGTCTTGTGGAAGACTGAGTGGTAGGGCTTTGTGCCTGAGTTGTAGGAGTGGGGACACTCTGAGTTGTAGGAACCTGTTTGGGGTTCTGAGCTGTAAGATCTGAGGATCTGAGGAGAAGTGCAGAAGTTAGGCCAAATCTAGTACACTACTAGATAGGCGAAGGGGGAAAGTGGATGTACCCAAACCTTGGGGAACCACTATAAACACTGTGTGCACTCTGTATATGATTGTTACTGTGTTTGCTGTGCTGATAGCTGTAGAATTTGCATTAGCTGCTTAATAATTGAATAGTTTGTCTGCCTTTAAAGCAAAAGAAAAATTACACCTATTCACCCCCCCCCCCTCTAGGTGGTTAGACACATATTCTTTCACCAGCCTTGAACAGATGTCACAAAGGCAACATACTCCTTCTGCAAGCCGCGGATTATGTGCCTTTTCATCTTAGCCTCAGAGATAGGCTTATCAGGATCAAGTGTTGACAGCTCAGCACACAAGCTCTTCATCTTCAGAAAGAATTTTGAGATGGTCAGGTCTCCTTGAGTTGTCCTGGCCAACTCATTCTCCAGAAACTGAAGTCTAGCTACATTCTTACAATTAAACAACTCATCAATAGTTGTCCAAATATCAGCAGCAGACTAACATCTAATGATGTGATCAAACAGTTCTAGTGACACGGCCCTCTTGATAACAAACTCCGTCTTAGCATTTGTTTTCCTCCAGAGCCTCACCTGCTCAGCAGTACCAAACGCAGCAGTCACTTTCTGTCTGTCGTCACCACCGACGACCTCCCATAGCTCCTCACCTAGAAGGTAACTCTTCATGTACGACTTCCACTTCTTAAAGTTAGTCGGCGTTAAGAGTTCAATACCAAGACCTCTTGTGTAGCTTACTTCCATTGCAACAACCGTTGGTTAAGCTTCCAGAAGCACAGAGCAACAACAATCGTTGATCACCGCTCAAGCAACTGAACCTCCCTCTGATACTATGTTGAATTTTCTCAACGTGGTCAGCAGGATAGCCTAAAGCCAAATGAATATTCTCAGAACTATCCAGTTAACACCTTGATCATGCGGAAGCCCAAAGAGCAAGCTTAACACCAAACACAAATGGAAGAACAAGCAGGTCTTATATTCATTCACACTTCTTTACAAGACGAGGTATACATAGCGAGATATGATTTCGCTAGTACATAAGCTACAACAGAAAGAACAAAATAAGTCGGGCGGACAGCACTGGAGACCACTGAAGTCGCCAAGGTCGCCGAAGCCGCTCGAGCTGAAGCTGCTACACGCCGAATAGACACAGAGTCCGCCGAGACCGCGAGGTCACGCGGACACACCATTATTCGCTGGCTGCTGATGAACTGAAGAACAGACCGCCTACCCGCCTGAGACCAGCGGACATGTTATTGGAACTTGGAAAAGCTGAAGCAGAGCTATCAAGCCGCAGAAGCGACCTGCTAAGACCGCAGAGACCACACACTTCACAGAACTTGACCGAAGTCAAAGCCAAACTCCTGGCTCGTTGAAGCTAGCCGCACGACTTGTACACAACAAACTGTCAGCTCTACTCAACCCGCGTGGACAGGAAAATCCAGACCGCAACAATTTACCCAAGCCCCACTCACTGTTCACTCAGTTACTGTAGACGTGTCGGGGGGTCTATTTATAGGCGAGGTGAGGAGTGTGGTCACCACCCTAGTGAATAGAGTCACCAACCCAGCACGCGCACTAGCAAAGACCCGTCCGCTGAGTCCGCAAGGACTTAGCCGGATTCCAAGAGAAATCGCGAGGAGCAATAACGATGTTCACCATTAGGCGAACTCGCACCAGTCCACCCATGCTATACGGATAAGGCACCATCCCGCATAGACCGCAAACACCATACAAGGACAGCTACATTTACTGCGATAGTCCGCACACAATAAGGAGGCAGTCTACACAGCTTGAAAAGAAAGCCATCATCTGCCACAAGACCACAACCAGCAGGCAGTCCGCCCGATCAACTGCGGACTCGGCGGATACCGTGGACACACTGAACTTGTCACTAAATGTGACCAAGTCCAGAAAACCACCAAGAGCAAGCGCGAGCTCGGCGGACAAGGCCTAGTCAACCTGCCCCAAAGCAGATCACAAATCACACCATCAGAAGGTAGATCTCGCAAGCCCTACTCGCACAACTGCCAAGACAACGACCACCTGCCCAACTCCAATCACCAGTCCGCGCAGTCCTCTACAGCAGCTAACACCTACTGTACCACCAGAGCTCGGCAAAGGCCACAGCCAAACTCCAAGGCCAGTCCTCAACAGCGGACACCGCGGACTCGCCAGTCCGCAAAGCCTCCCGCGGATAGAACACCCAATCCGCCGGTTAACACAAGCTTGCATAACCGCAAAGCCACTTGTTGGAACCCCAGTTATGATTTGGGCAAGGATCACTATTAGGTTTGCTTAGAATGGCACACCATGTATAGTCATGGGTCATAGGTTTATTTCTAGAGTCTAGGTCAACAGTAAACATCACATGGACCAGCCATCAACAGGACTGCCAGAGACTCAAGCAGCTGTGTCGACACATAGAAGGAACTGTGTCGACACTTCAGCAAGGCTGTGTCGACACACAGAGGAATTGTGTCTACACACAGAATCATCTATCGACACAACTGAGTCGACACACAGAAACATCTGTCGACATAACTATGTCGACACCAGAAGTCATCTGTGTCGACACACAGAATTATCAATCGACACCAACTGTGTCGACACCAGAAGCAAGATTGTGTCGACACTTAGAACATCAGTCGACACCAACTGTGTCGACACATAGGACTTGTGTCGACACACAGAACATCAGTCGACAGCAATTGTGTCGATATACAGGACTTGTATCGACACACTCAAGACAGTCTTCTCAGCTCGACGAACAGCTATCATCAGCTCGACGAACACAGAAACTGAGCTTGACGATCAGCGAACTTCGGTTGACAAACTATGTACAGCTGGCAGAATTAATTAAGGCGTAATTAAAGGAGATTACAGCTATCAGAGTGAATATGATTATAGTCATTTGGAGACTGCATTAATTACGGATTGAATCAGGAATTAATGCTAATGGATTCCCGAAGCAATTACCATTCTCGGGAATGTTTCTTCCGCCATCAAGACAAAAGAATTCAAATACTTTGAATTCATGAGATACAGTAGGAACGAGAAAAGAAGGAAGAAGATACAGAAGATACAGGGACAACAAGAAGAAGAACACACACAGGGAACATCACCAAAGCAACTAGAAGCCCTAGACCAGAGCGATAACAGCAATCTGAAGAACAGCAATCTGAAGAAGAAGAAGAACAATCAAACAATATCAAGAGTCTTCTTCTTCCTTATCACTACAGCATAACTTCAAGGACAACAAACAACATATTAGTTAGAAGTTCCTGAAGATTACTCTGGTCAAGGCTGAAGCTTGAAGGCCTATCACCCTGAAGCAAGGCTTCCATATTTCCCTGAACCATTATATATCTCAGGGGGAGCCATTTGCTACCATCAATAATCCACAAGTCTTCTCTCTGATTGTTGACAAAGAAGACATAATCAACTCTCTCACCCCCTCTTGTATAAAGGGTTGTCATCTCCCTTCAAAAGTGATTTCTGGTTTTTGAGCACCTGATCAAAAGCTCATTGGTTGCAAGTCACCTGATCAAAAGACTTGAGGATTGGTTTTTGAGCACCTGATCAAAAGCTCATTGGTGTCAGGCACATGATCAAAAACCTGAGTGGATTTCTACCAGGGTGGTAGAAGAGTGGATGTACCCAGGTTGGGGAACCACTATAATATTTTTGTGTCGTCTGGATGCCCTTTTCCTTTATGTTCTTGCTATATCTGTGATAATTAGGACTGCTGTGTATTTATTTAATTAATTTTAATTTCGCACTTTGTTATTGACAACAAAAGCTGTAAAAGATCTTAAGGATTTTAGAATACTCTATTCACCCCCCCCTCTAGAGTATAGTAGATCTAACTCTCACTTTCAATTGGTATCAAAGCAGGTTCTTTTGGTTATACAAGCTAACCCTTGAACCAGAGATCCTTTGTTAGATCTACATATTTATTTTATTTCTTTCCATTTAGATTTTATACACAGCTACAACACAGAACATGGATTATGCAAGCACCATACCTCCAGTGTGCAACCTAAATAGGTTTGCCATCTGGAAGGCAAGAATTAGATTGTATATGAACTCTATTGATGAAGATATATACAATTCTATTTTGACAGGTCCCTCTCAGGCTTCAACATCTGCAACATCTACAAATACAAATGTTGTCTCATCATTTCCATGGACAGCTGCTCAGAAAAAGCTAAAGCTGACTGATGCCAAAGCTATGAACATATTGGCTCAGACTATGTCAGATGACATCTTTCAGAAGGTGACTGGGTGCACCTCTGCAAAAGCTATCTGGGATTCTCTAAACCAAATGGTTGCTGGCTCGGCAGATGAGAGGAAAGATAGAAGATCACACCTCATCACAAAATATGAAAACTTCAGGAAGGATGAGGCAGAGACAGTTGAAGTGATGTACAACAGGCTTAGCTCCATCATCAGTGAGCTAAGGACCTTAGATAAAGAAATCACTTTGACAGAAGTTAATGACAAGATCCTAATGTGCTTCCCAAGCTCAGGGGACACCAGGATCTGACCCATCAAGGAGGCCAGATACCTGAATGAGATTTCAACTGAATCTCTATTAGGAAAACTAAAGTCATATGAGCAGCTAATCAAGTACAGAGAAGTAGTAGAGCAAATAACTCCTCCTCCAGCAAGAAGAGAACACAGCATTGCTTTCAAGGCTGCTGAGAAGATAGTGGCTGCATCAACAAATGAAGAACTGATGAGCCTGTTTGCTAAAAGATTTTATAAGATGGCAAAGAAGGACTTCAGAAGGGAGTCATCCAGGAATGACAACAAACCAAAATATGACCAAACACCTACTAAAGAGGAAAGGAGAAAAGAGAAGGAATCAAGAAGCAATCATTACTGCAAGCCCTCTTCCAGCAAGCACAAAAAGAAGGACAAAGGATTTGTGGCTGAAACATGGAGTGACACAGAAGATGAATCCACATCTTCCAGCTCCAGTGAAGAAGAAGAGGAGGCCAAGGCAAACGAATTTTGTCTTATGGCAATCAGTGCATCTTGCAGCAACTATGATAGAGAATCTGAATATGATGGAGAATCAGATTCTGATGAAGAATCAGCAGATCAAATAATCTCTAACCTTGATTTTTCTTCAGAAAAATTCAAAACTGACTTCAGATTATTAGTCAAAAATCTTCAGAACATCTTAGTTCAAAATAATTTGTCGAACGGAGCTCGACGAAATCAATACTATTCGTCGAACTCAGATCGACGAACTATGAACAAAGATTTTGACTTGAACTGTTCTGAAATCTGTGCTCGACGAAATAAATATATTTCGTAGAACAGAGATCGACGAAAATGGATCACAGAAAACAATTATTATCAATCTGTGAGCAGAGATCAAAGATCTCATCCAACATCGTCGAACTCAGTTCGACGATCCAAGCAAAAATCGCCGATCCCAGATTCTATTAACAGAAATTTTTGTTCTCCTAAAATTTACCATCAAAGTCAACATTTTAATAATCCTTTCACTAAGTGGATAATCCCTCCTAGGAAATATCATCCACTTGGATACAAGGATCAACCTAAATGCTCCTTTATTTCTAATTATTATCAAAGAGAACCAAACCCAAGGTAATCTGGGTCTAGAATTTCTAACCTCTTTGCAGGTAAATACCTATCTTACCACAGAGGAATAGTGGTATCTGATAGTAATCAAAAGATACATTTCCAGCCAATATAGAGGACAATTCAGTGGCTGAAGAGAGAGGCAGTTAACTCTCTAAGTTATGATCCTAATCAGATTTGGGCAAGGCAAAGTGATTTCATGGCAATTCAAGCAAAAACACTATCTGCTCAAATCTCTGCCCTCACTGCTGCCCCCATATTCATTTAGGGGCCTGGCTCCAGTGCTTACTGCAACCAGGCAGGGGGAGATGCCTGTAAATGAAGCTGCAGCAATTCCAAAAGCAACAACAGAAGGGGAGATTGTTGGAACACAGCAGCAGCAGCAACAACAGATCATAATGATACAGATTTATTCAAGGATCAATAACAGCTTTAACAACAACAACAGCAGCAACAGAAGTACATGATCCAGATTTATTTGTAATGATACACTTTGTATTTTATTTGTTTTGTATGTAAATAGTGTCCTCACACAAATATGAGGAGATTGTTGGAACCCCAGTTATGATTTGGGCAAGGATCACTATCAGGTTTATTTGTTTTATATATGTAAATAGTGTCCTCACCCAAATAGGGGGAGATTGTTGGAACCCCAGTTATGATTTGGGCAAGGATCACTATTAGGTTTGCTTAGAATGACCCACCGTGTATAGTCATGGGTCATAGGTTTATTTCTAGAGTCTAGGTCAACAGTCAACATCACATGGACCAGCCATCAACAGGACTGCCAGAGACTCAAGCAGCTGTGTCGACACACAGAAGGAACTGTGTCGACACTTCAGCAAGGCTGTGTCGACACACAGAGGAATTGTGTCGACACACAGAATCATCTGTCGACACAACTGAGTCGACACACAGAAACATCTGTCGACACAACTATGTCGACACCAGAAGTCATCTGTGTCGACACACAGAATTATCAGTCGACACCAACTGTGTCGACAGTAGAAGCAAGACTGTGTCGACACTCAGAACATCAGTCGAAACCAACTGTGTCGACACACAGGACTTATGTCGACACACAGAACATCAGTCGACAGCAACTGTGTCGACACACAGGACTTGTGTCGACATACTCAAGACAGTCTTCTCAGCTCGACGAACAGCTATCATCAGCTCGACGAACACAGAAACTGAGCTCGACGATCAGCGAACTTCGGTCGACAAACTATGTACAGCTGGCAGAATTAATTAAGGCGTAATTAAAGCAGATTACAGTTATCAGATTGAATATGATTATAGTCGTTTGGAGACTGCATTAATTACGAATTGAATCAGGAATTAATGCTAATGGATTCCCGAAGCAATTACCATTCTCGGGAATGTTTCTTCTGCCATCAAGACAAAAGAATTCAAATACTTTGAATTCATGAGATATAGTAGGAACGAGAAAAAGAAGGAAGAAGATACAGAAGATACAGGGACGATAAGAAGAAGAACACACACAGGGCAACATCACTAAAGCAACTAGAAGCCCTAGACCAGAGCGATAACAGCAATCTGAAGAACAGCAATCTGAAGAAGAAGAAGAACAATCAAACAATATCAAGAGTCTTCTTCTTCCTTATCACTGCAGGATAACTTCAAGGACAACAAACAACATATCAGTCATAAGTTCCTGAAGATTACTCTGGTCAAGGCTGAAGCTTGAAGGCCTATCACCCTGAAGCAAGGCTTCCATATTTCCCTGAACCATTCTATATCTCAGGGGGAGCCATTTGCTACCATCAATAATCCACAAGTCTTCTCTCTGATTGTTGACAGAGAAGACATAATCAACTCTCTCACCCCCTCCTATATAAAGGGTTGTCATCTCCCTTCAAAAGTGATACCTGATTTTTGAGCACCTAATCAAAAGCTCATTGGTTGCAAGTCACCTGATCAAAAGACTTGAGGATTGGTTTTTGAGCACCTAATCAAAAGCTCATTGGTGTCAGGCACCTGATCAAAAACCTGAGTGGATTCCTACGAGGGTGGTAGAAGAGTGGATGTACCCAGGTTGGGGAACCACTAAAATATTCTTGTGTCGTCTGGATGCCCTTTTCCTTTATGTTCTTGCTACATCTGTGATAATTAGGACTGCGGTGTATTTAGTTAATTATTTTTAATTCCGCATTTTGTTATTGACAGCAAAAGCTGTAAAAGATCTTAAGGATTTTAGAATACTCTATTCACCCCACCCCCCTCTAGAGTATAGTAGATCTAACCCTCACTTTCACCACTGATCAAACCAAGCACTGCCTACAGTCTGTGAGTCGTAGTCCTCTCAGGCCGCTTCGCTTGAAGCCCTTCCTTGGTCATAGGCCTACCAAGCCGCACAGCAGACCGCTCAGGTCGCTTCACAAGAAGCCCACCATCCTTGGTCATAGGCCAACCAGGCCGCACAGCAGACCGCTCAGGCCACACACCAGGTCGCTCAAGCCGCACAGGTTGCTCAACAGAAGCCACCAAGCCAGCCAACAACCAGGCCGCAACCAGCAGTCCGCAGATACAGGCCGCAGACACAGGCCGCACATGCCGCTCCACAAGAACAGTCAAGCCAAGTTCAACCAGGCCTTTCCACCCAAGCAGCAACCAGCAGTCCGCCCAGTCCGCGGACTCTGTCCGCTCAGTCCACCCGACTTGCCCATCACGCACTTCCACTTCACAAGTTTCAACACATGTAAACTATATATAAGATTAGTAGAAGATATATTTGAAAATTTAGGAAATATGGACTGATTTAAAATCAGTGAGTTTGCAAGAGTCTGAATATTCAAATAAAGCTTGGTTAAGACTTGCATTAATTAGTATTTAACTATTTTATATCCGCAAATATTAAAGAAATGAAAATTCTACGAGAAAATAATAACGCTAAGAACAAATTTGAATGAAACCAGCATTAAAAATAAATAAACCAGGTAAGCAAAATAAGAACATGTCTTTCCATGCTTTCAAATTCCCACTATAAAAATGAGGTTTGATTGATGAGAGAGAGGACATGCATCCTTATTTGTGCTTCTTCAACAACGCAGTCTCTAGGCTCTAGCTTTAATTACAATTAATCATGAAGTTCTCCCGACGAATGGTTGCAGTTGTGATACTCTTAATATTTCTCCTAAGCATAGGTGATTAGTCTCTCTCTCTCTCTCCAAAGGATAATTTAGTGATTTTGTGGCTTCAACGCACACACACAAAAACACATATCATAGTCCTCCAGGTGATCGCGACAGTATCCTGCTCACGACAGTGCCCGATTGGATGAACTTTCAATGCTCGTAGACCATCGAGCACAATACTACGACAATCACTTAATTTTCTAATACTCTCTTGGGGACCACTAAGCATTGGGAGTATCTTCAAGTTGGGACACAATTGTGGTCGCTGTATTATTGCGGCTGTCAGTGGTTGATTCAGGGTTTTTGTCCGACCCGAGCACCAAGTAAAAGATTTCAATTTTTTATACTTTTTTTAATTTAAAAAAATGTTTTTTTGCAAGTAACAAAGAAATGAAAGAAAATAAAAAAAATATATATCCCTGCCAATCGATAAACTACTTTTCATTTGTATTGATTTTCTCGACATCTTTTTCAATATAGGTGGTTAGCAAAACCAATATTAGTTGAATATAAGAAAAATATAGGGGAAGGGCACAAATAACGTGCGACATAAAATGGTTCATGCTCTTCTAAAAGATTTTGGTGAAAATATAAATTGATATATTATGTCATATAAGACTGATTGATAGGTTACTAGAGATTGCTACATTTTTAAACACCTCACCATATCTGATTGCTAAAATCTGTTAAACACCATAATTGTTGAAAGAGGACCGGCCCACTCATGTGAGTATCCCGAGCCGCCCCCACCCGGACCGCAGTCCACCAGCCCCAACTCGCTCTCCACACAACCGCGTGCAGTCAATCTACAAAACATGGCTGACCTCCCTTAATTGGTTTGTGGCGGGTTGTTGAGTTCGGCGAGGCATTGCGCTTGCCACACCTCGATCACCCGACCTCCTTTCGATGAGAAGTGATCTAGTTAAGCGCCCCTACAAGGGCTTCCTAGGAGGTCACCCATACCAGGACTACTCTCGCCCAAGCACGCATAACTATAAAATTCTTTCACTTCCCATCACCAATTCAGCTATAGCTCAATTGGTGATGAGAAGTGGAAAACTCCATAGTTAAGCTTGCTCGGGCTGGAGTAGTCACGGGATGAGTGACTTCCTGGGAAGTCCCCGTGATGGGCGCTTGACTATCGAGTTTGGCTCATCTAAGTGATAATGTAACCTCCAACAATCCGCCACATGACCAGTGTAAGGTAGGCTACCCGGTGTTGGGCTTGGGTCGAACGCGGCACGTGGAGATGGGTTGGATCGGTTGGGCTGTAGCCCTCTAAGGAAGTTTAAGGAAGGCAACTCGGATACCTTACGAGGTGGGATACAACCGCACGCCCCTTCTAACAAAAATCGCTTTTTTTTTGAAAGGGGGCTGACCCACTCATTTGAGTATCCTGGGCCGCCCCCAGCCAGACTGCAGTCCACCAGCCTCAACCCTCTCTCCATACAATCGTGTGCGGTCAATCTCACAAACCGGGCTGACCTCCCTTAATTGGTTTATGGCGGGTCGTTGAGGTTGTCGAGGCGTTGCGCTTGCCCTGCCTCGATCCCCCGACCTCCTTTCGTTGAGAAGTGATCAAGTTAAGCGCCCATACGAGTACTTTCCATGAGGTCACCCATCCCAGGACTACTCTAGCCCGAGCATGCTTATCTATAAAGTTCTTTCACTTCTCATTAACAATTAAGCTGTGCAAAAATTTGTGAACCGTGGAAAACGGGAAACCAGGCACAGGAACACTACAACCTAACCAAGTCCAAATAAAGCAGATGCACTAGAACAACAAGAAACCTTATATTATCAACAATCTTTATAAGGCGAGGCATACATGGAAACACATGATTCGTCGATGTACCCGATCGAAGCAAAAAACAAGAAATACAAAACAAGTCGCGCGAACATAATGAGTAATTGTCGACCCTGCCAAGCTTCCTACGGTGTCTGCTGAAACCGCCAAGTTGCCAAACTGAAACCTAGACGTGCGGACAACCATTTATTCCAATGCTGAAAAACTCTGTCTGGTGATCTGCAAGCCACCTAACCGAGAGGTCTCCTAGCCGTCAGATCACCGCAAAGTGCTGCTGCCGAACTGAATAAGCCGCCAAAAGTGGTCAACTTATTGAACTGGGAAAAAGGTTGATGAAGAAAGAAGACTGCTTCGCCGCAAGTCGCGACCTGCTTCTAACTACCGATTGCTAACCGCAGAGTCAGCACTGATCCCTGACTGAAGTTAGAACCAAGTCCCTGGCTTCTCAGTGCAGTCCGCACAACCTGCACAGCAAACACCGATCAACTCCTTCAAACCGCGCGAACATAAAATCCTATCCGCAGCAACCACCCAAGCTCACTTACTGTTCATTTGGTTCTTAATGTTGATTTGATGGTGGGGGGGTCCTATTTATAGGCACGGAGAGGAGTGTGATCACCGCCCAAGACAATAAGATCACCACCCTATCTCGCGGCGAGCACTGAGAGAATCCACCAAATCGCGAACACGAAGCCAATTTTCCTTGTAGACGCGACTAGTTAGATAGCCAATCTGCCAAGGTCGCTTCACCAAGGCCGGATAGAAAACTTATTCTCCTAGTCGCCACAAGGGCGCCAACTTGATCGCCACCAGCTCACCATATAGTTAACTCTACCAGTACACACACATGCAGACACAACTCCAGTCTGCACGCTCCTGGGAACACTATTCCAGTCCGCACACTCCGAGCCTGCAACCAAAGCACACAAGGATGACAGCTGCTGAACTCGGCGGACATTGAAAGTAGTCTGCGCTAACCGCGCGACCTCCCAGGCTATGCACACCTGGACTTGGTACAGATCCAGACCAAGTCCACACCACCGGCCATCCGTGGTGGGAACACAGCACCAGCGGATACAAGGGCCAGTCCGCACAAACCGGCAGGCTCCAGCACCAGTCTGCCTAAATAGGCGAACACCGGCACCAGTCCGCACTAACCGGTTAACTCCGCGGATAAACATCCTATCCGTTCGGTTACCTCCAGGATCAAGCTGTCTGTAATACTTTTGCCAACCTGGCTAGCCCCACCCCCTATCCACACAGTCCGCGCAGACAGATCAACCAGGCCGCCACCACCTAGTTGCGTGGTCTGGCCGACCAGCCGCCACCATCTAACCGCGCATTCTACCCGATTAGACCACCACTTTCACTTCAAAAATTTAACAACAAAAAATTGATATTGTATAATCATACATGAGGATCATATCTGATTATATTTATTCAGCACAACTGCAATAGAGGGGGGTGAATAGGTTCAATTATTTTTCCTTAAGGCAGATAATCTTTTTACTGTTAGATCACAGAATATTCACCAATTAACACAGCACAGTTCACATCACAGATTAAACAACACAGCAACACAGAAGACACACAGTTTTATAGTGGTTCCCCAAGTGATGGGCACATCTACTTTCCCCCTTTTCCTATCTAGCAGTGTACTAGATTCAGCCTAACTTCCTTCTTTCTTCTCAGATCCGCAGATCTTACAACTCAGAACCTTGAAAGGTCACTACAGCTCAGACTTCAGCAAGTCCTACAACTCAGATCCTCCCAGAGAATCCTACCTTAGAGTGAGTCCACACTCGTACAACTGAGGCAATTAAGCCCGACCTCAGCCTCTTCCATAAGGCCTACAACTCAGGCACTCAAGCCCTACCTCAGCCTTTTCCCAGGTCTACAACTCAGATAACTTAATCTCCTACCTCAGGCACTCATCCCTACCTCAGCCTTTATAAATTTAGGCTTACAACTCAGATCTATAAAAGATCCTACATGGAAAAAATTGATGATATAAAGAATAATTCCTTCACCCAGATAGAGAGAGAAAGGGTGAAGGCTTCTTGATCAGTTCTTGATATATCTGACCGCTCAAGAATCAACCTGTCTTAGCTTCTTCAAAGCTTCTTGAATCTGAATAAAGTAAGATTGATCTTCTTGAAGTTGGAGATGATCCTCAATCCAGCTTCTTCTAATCAGATGTGGTTCTGTTTCCTTCTTGCAGACTGTTCAGGATCTGCCCACTCTGGATGACTTGTCGATTTCTGGATGAAGACTTCTCTCCTTGTTGTTTTTGGCTTTTCTCTTCTTAGCTCTTTCTATCTGATGATAGAACATGTCTTTATATAGGCTCTATCCGAGGTTACCGGCTGATCCGGTTCCTAACAGCCTTCTGACAGCTCTGATAGATACAACAACATTGTCAGTTATGACAGCTGTCAAGTCTCCAGAAACTTCATTATACTTTGACTCAGCAGCAAAGTGTCGAGACAATTATTCAAATGTGTCGACACAAATAGTTCATGTGTCGACACAATCCTTGGTGATGTCGACACAGCTTGCATAATATCGACACAGCACTTCTCTATCTTCTTGACAGAGCTTCTGCAGAATGTGTCGACACAAGTCCTGTGTGTCGACACAATCACTTCTTGTCTTGACATAGTTGACTTCAACAAAAATTCTGGTGTGTGTCGACACAAGTCCTGTGTGTCGACACAGTTGTTGTTGACTGAGCTTTCTGTGTGTCGACACAAGTCCTGTGTGTCGACACAGTTGTTGTCGACAGAATCTCTATGTGTTGACACAAGTTCTGTGTGTCGACACAAACCGGCTCCTGGTGTCGACACAGTCTTTGTCGACAGAATCTCTGTGTGTCGACACAAGTTCTGTGTGTCGACACAAACTGACTCCTGGTGTCGACACAACCTTTCCCATGTGTCGACACAATGCTTCTCAAGTGTCGACACTTGTACTTAGAAAATTTTCTTTCATTTTCTTAACCTGCACATGGAAACTCAACACCACATCAAATACACCTTGATGAATATCATTGAGTTAGGTGAGCCTTCTCCAAATCTAGTACACATATTCCAATGTACCCAACAATATGCTCTTGTGCTTCATAACATACTGAGGAATGAGTCAAAATTTGATTCTGAAATTGAAATGGGGGTAGGATCTTACCTAAACCTAAAGTTCAACCCAAAATTGAATCTAGCCCTTAACGTAAAAAAGAATAATCACATAAAAATAGGAAGACCTAAAATAGAAAGTGAGAAATCAGAACAAACACACTGAAGAGGAAGACCTGGAAGGCTTGTTGCGGCTCACAGGAGGCTCTTGGTAGATCGAACTAAATTGAACCGCTTTAGCCCGCATAGCGGTCGAGCGCGCAAACAGTTACAGAAAAGAGAGAGTTGTCACGACAATTTTTTAATGTGGAAAACACTTCAACTGGGTGAAAAACCACGTGCTCGTGACTGTGCCGAAAAAACCTCCACTAGTACCGATGTTGTTGCAGGGCTTTTTCAGAGAATGCAAGGGGCGACAGGCCACTCCTTGTTACAATTATTAGGGTTAGCGAGATAGTACTGGGATCGGAGGTTGACAGGTCACCACTTTTGGAGTTAATTCTTCTGTCTGCTGCAGTACTGGAGAGTATTGTGCTTTGAACACTCAGGAGTCTCTGATTGATGCTTGGTTGCTTGTGTGGTGCGTCATGCGCACCTTGTCTATGTAACTTGCCTCCTGACGCGTTCAGAGGAGTCTGGAGTGATTGTCTTGATGTCGACTTGAGGACTTGTTATTGAGTTGAGAGCACTAGGAACGCTGAGCGCGCTGCTAGAGTGAGCATGGTTGAGAGGTACTTCGTGTATTTTGAAGTCGGACATGTAAATTGCTGGCATCGTTTTGGTGTGAAGCGTGTTTTTGGAGGTTGTTCTAAAGGTGGGGCGTGCGGAACGAGCACTTGAGCGGAGCGCGCGGGGATGCACTCGAA
The DNA here is from genome assembly GCA_039583875.1 of Platanthera guangdongensis. Taxonomy (NCBI): domain Eukaryota; kingdom Viridiplantae; phylum Streptophyta; class Magnoliopsida; order Asparagales; family Orchidaceae; genus Platanthera; species Platanthera guangdongensis. Next base: position 12,403,821 of record CM077155.1, read on the forward strand.
GCGGATCGCACCGGGGCACCCCTGGAAGGGGCGTGCACGGGCGCGCGCTAGGCGAAATTCCCAAGGGACGCTTGAAGATCTTCAAAAGATCTTGGAACACGCAAGGAGATCTTTAAGGAGAGTCTTGCGCACGGGGATCTTTAAGGGGAGTCTCGCGCACGTAGTAAGAGAAGCGTGAGGAGAAGAACGTAGGAAAAAATCCAGGGAGAAGATGGAAATGAATGAGGACATGAGGTCTTATTTATAGCCCCCCGGAGTAGTTACGGAGGTTACCCAATTATCCGCACACCGCACTCACCATAATTACTATTCGTAGGCCAAATTAATAAAGTTCTACGTGCATATTATTTTAATATTTTATTAAACGCAGACCGGTCTTTATTTTGACTACGCGCACCCCACAATTAAGGGTTGCTATGCGGGTGGTGTGCGTGTGATTGTGCGCGGATTGGACAGAGGAGATCGCATGGCAGCAATCAAAAAACGCGACCTGCCGGCAAGGAGACTTGGCGGGCAAGGACCTACTGGTGGAGGGATCTCGGCCGGCGGCCGGCCGAAGGCTGGGCGGCCAAGGGGCCATTTGACTAGGGCGGCCAAATAGACACCCGATCTGGGAATACGAAGTAATTTAGGAATCAATTCTTGCGCATTTAATTTGGGCAAATGAACTAACAATAACTATGCGTTGATTTGATTGTTTGAAGTGACCGACACCTTTGGTGAGCTTGAAGAAGGTTATGATGCTGCTGGATGCCTTCATATAAAATATCACGAGCACAATTATACGTGTCGCGACAATGGTTGTCGCTCTTATTGCATCGTTCAACGCCCCCGAATGTATCTGGGTGCTGCAAATTGCTACGTGAGTTCTTTCACATGCATCGATGCTCGTAGCAGATGCCACTGTGTGATATGCCCTCACCCGCAACCTCCTGGGACACCCACAGCCACTTGCTCAAGAAAACCTGCACAATTTACAGGGTTTACTAAACACGGCAAGGGACGTTTTGGTGGAGATCTTTAATGTATGTAGAAGTTTGAATAAAAAGAGCATCAATTTTTGTGCTTCTCTGTCTACATGGAGCTTCTATACTTTACTGCATGTGCTTTTCTCAGACTTTAGTCTTTCTTCTTGTAATAATAATCGTGATGATGACGATCATGTATGCTTACTTATATTAATCACATGAAGCGCTTTTCTATTATATTGTTTTTTTGCACTTAATTTCATGTTGTTATACATGCATCATCATATAAAAACTTAAAAAAATATCAACATTCAATCATCATCTAAATATTATTATAAATCTCTCAATCAATGATCTACGGAGCACTTTTTCAAGAGTATTAAGATTTTAAATAAGCTCTGTTAGGAATGAGATTCATCTTTATAATTATGGGTGTGCACATAACCACACTCTCATGATCTCCACCCAAAAGTAGTGGGATCATGTGTTTGACGGCGCACGCGATCACCGCGCCGGAGCCCCCCGCGCACCGATCCTGCCACGCGAAATGAACAAACCGCCGCGGACGCTGCCTCGCCGGCGTCGGGCGGCCGACCTCCTCCCCAGACGCTGGTCGCCCACTCCTCTCACCACGCTGGCCGCTCCCCCTCGGATGCCAGCGCGCGGCCGAGGGGGGCGGCTCCGACAGCCGCTCCACCTCGGCAGCCGACCGTGGCCGTGAGAGCTGCCGGGAGGGACGCTCCCCCTCGGCCGTCGACCGTTGCTGAGAGAGCGGCTACACGGGTCGCTCTCCCTTGGCCCGCCTGCGGCCGAGTGAGCGGCCGCGAGGGCCTCTCCCCTTCGGCCACCGGCCACGTCCAAAGGAGAGGCCGCGCGGGCCGCTCTCCCTCAATCGCCGGCCGCGGCCGAAAGAAATGCCCCATGGGCCCCTCTCTCCCTCTGTCGCCGGTCGCGGCAAAACAAGCGGTCGCGCCGGGCGCAGCCGCGAGAGTGGCCGCGCCAGCCGCGGCCGCGAGAGCGGCCACGCGGGCCACCCTACCTCGGCCGCCGGCGCACGACCGAGGAAGAGGACGCGCCGGCCGCTCCTCCTCGGCCTCCGCCGGCGGTCCTCCCCTTGCCGGCGAATTCGACGGCGAGTTCGTCGGCCGCCCGTAGGGTTCCGCCCCCGCCGTCCGATTGTTTGAGGTCGTTCCCGCCGTCCGATTTGCGTGTAACCTCCCACTAACTATCCGGTTAGTGGGGGAATTTTATTAATAATTTAATAATTTATTTATGATGCAAATAGCAGGATTAATTATCATAAATGCACACCCCTAAAACTATTGGAAAAATATTAATTTCGAGTGGTTATGGTGTTCATATAGCTGTATAACCACCATAACCACCCCCTGGAGTCAAAAAAAGGAGCCCCGGGGCTCCTCATTTCTCACATTTTCTTGTGAGTCTTCTTTCTCAGGTCGTAGCTCTGCCAAATTTCTCCTACGAGCAGCGTTCGATCCGCACTCAAGCTGCGTTCGAGCCACCAAACGAAGTCCGATCTCTCCGCTTCTAGAAGGCCACCGCGACTGCTTGTTCAAGTGCTCCGCTCCCACATTTCGCGTCAGCGGAATGCCCATAGGAGCCCTCCTTCGCAAAGTGCAATTTGTAACATACAACAGGAGCGATGGTCTGTCGTCCGTCGTGTGTTAAGTGTTCTCTCACCTTAAAATTGTAACGAGAGGTGGCATGTCGCCCTTAATTCAACGAACAAGTTGTAACCGCTAGAAAATAATTGACTTTGACCGGCACAGATCCGGTCACGTGGTTTTTTACCAGGTTGAGGGATTTTTCCACGTTAAAACTTCGCGGGTACGATCGATCTACTTCAAGTGTGCGCGCTCGACCGTTCCGAGAGCTAAGGCGGTCCAAGTATTCCGGCCCGACCAGGACGTCGAGTTAGGCCGCAACAAGATTGATGAAATTTTGTACTAGTAATCTGTATTCTACATTAGGGGATGAAGAATTGAAAATTTGTACAAATTTAAAAGCAGTAAGTAAGATGGAAGAGTTCTAATATCACTAATCTAAGTTTCATAATACACTAATCTTAGAGTTCTAATATAACACATCGGCCAGAGATTTAGGATCCGTTTTGCGCGGTATTTTTTGCTCCGGCGAGTTTGGAGAAAAATTTCACGGTCGTGGAATGCATGTTTGGCATGACAACTATGATCTCAACCAAGAAAAGATTACTAGTTTTGAACATAAATGTGAATGAAGTTCCATAAGAGTTCTTGGTCGGGCGTTCATGAACGACGTTTCATAACTAACGCACTCACAACCACTATCGCTGTGCCAAATGGAACCTTTGTAATGCCCCAAAGCTCGAGGATGAATGGGCTGAGTAGGGTGAGCCGTGTCCTACTCTTTGTGAGGTACACGGTCGGGGACACGGGCGTGTCCATGGCCGTGTCCTGCACTCGAGTGTTGGCAGGGTGTTCTCGAGTGAGTTCGACGAAATGCGGTCGACGATCTTCGAGTGGGGTACACATCCTGTGACACTGCTGTGTCCAGGGCCGTGTCCTGCTATGCGCTCGACGTTTTCTCGAGTGAGCTCGACGAAATGCACTTGACGGTCCTCGAGTTGGGCTAACGGCCTGTGACACGGGCGTGTCAAGGGCCGTGTCATTCTCTATACTTGGATAGTTCTGTGAGGATTGATGAACACGGGCTAAACACGGGCGTGTCTGAAGCCGTGTATGGCACACGGCCTGTGACACGGGCGTGTCACACAGTCGTGTCCTGGCCGAGTTAAGTCGGTTTCTTTGCCGCTTAAGGTACACGACCTATGACACGGGCGTGTCACAGGCCGTGTTAAGCCCAGGAAAGTATTTTTCAGGGCTTTTCATGGTCGTTCATTCCTTTCAGCTAGGATCCAACGATTCTGAGTTCTCCCTGATGTTATAAGGCCATGAGTTGAGGATAACTCTTTCATTATCAAAGGCTTTTCTCTCTCTTTCTAAAGAGGTTGAGAGTTGGGAGAGCAAGGGAGGAGGAGAAGGAATCCGGCTGTCGGTGGAGTTTCAGAGCCCCGAATCGCGTGCCGAGTCCAGATTCGTGAAGGTAAGGTCGTTGTGGTGCTTTTCATCCGGCTAGTTTTCCATGGCTCTAAAACGATTGTCAAGGGTAACGATCTTTCTTCCTTGGACATGTGAAGTCCTTAATTTGGCATATGCATGGGTTTCCCCCAACAAAGGGTGGATTGTTGAGGGATGCCCCTTGGGTTGATTCTGGATATCCCCAAGATGTCTTGCATGTAGATCCGAAAATGTGTAGTACGGAATAGGCATACTATGTGAAGCCCATCTGGACAGGTTGGTCTAGATTGATGATCTTTTATTTTGCACACCGGAGAAGACTCCGAGTATAAATGAATATGTTTGCGGATTCGGTGGGTTGTGCCTGTGAAGGGTAGTAGCAGGAAGTACTAGAGTGAAAGTTCTGGAAAATACCATCAAAGTGCAAGTGATGTATGCTATGAAAGGCCAGTGTTTCTGGCACTGCAGATAGCTGCAGAGATTGCTGGGTGGTTGATCCAGATAAGGTTATGGCTGGGGATGGAAAGTGAGTTATATCGCTAATGCTGGGAGATAGTGAGTGTCACTGGCGATGGATTCTAGCTAACCTGAGATTGTGAAACCAGTCCTTAGGGGACAGTGTGGCTATTAGTGAGATTTGTGAGCTCTTGAAAGGGCTTCGTGCTGAATGAATAAGGGGAGGCTGACCTGCGTCAGTCTAGACATTGAACTGATGATTTGAGCAACGGGAAAGGGCTGAACAGTCTCCGCATTATGGTTGTCCTCCATGAGTGCATGGGCTATTGGCATTCGGCAGAAACACATAACGAGAGTCTTAGGCCTACGCGCCATTAAGTCTAAAGTCTCCAGCTGAGGGTCGTGGAGCGAAATGCTCAAGTTTGCCGTTGGTCTTCGGGCCTTGAATGGCGGTGGGACCCTGCTATTTTCGGTAAACCAAAGAATGTGCACTGAGTGCACGGAGCATCGGGCCACGTGAGCGACGTTTGTGATATATTGATTGTGCGTGAGTGCACATTATGTGATATATTTGCTTGTGAAATGTTGTGCCTGCAGGGAAGGAATACTACTTCCACGGGTAAAGGGTAGGGTCGTTATAAATTGGTCATCTGAACGCTGACCGTTGTCTTGTTTACCACCATTGCGTTGCATTGTCCCATGCAGGTGCAGAAGAGCCAAGTGGAAAATAGGGGGCTGAAGCCCTTGTTGTTGTTGCTGCTGTTGTCGTTGTTATGCTGGCCCTCAAAGGGCAAAAGAGTTCATATGATATTATTTTCATTTGTGGCTGGCCTGCGTGCCGATATATGAAAGTCATGGTTATAAAACTTAACTATAAGGCTATAAGGTCAGACTTATTATGTATTTGGAGAACATTCTTTCGTGTTGATATATATATATATATATAAATGCTGGTTTATATATGATGGACATTCAGATGAGTTGAGTTCAAACAACTTAAAAGCTTCCGCTAGAATGCTTTGTGTTGGGATGCGAATAGTTTTTGATATTAACCCGTAACTTCGCCTCCTGTTTGTGGTATATGTTGTGGGGCTCCGACCGGACCTTCTATCATATGTCATTTAACGGATGGAGGTGTTACATTTTGATATCAGCTTGTCTCGGTCTTCCTCTTTCGAATTTGTGGTCGAATTCTTTTGTGGGGTGGCGAGCACGTGTTAGTGCGACCCACTATAACATTAATGAACTCAAGAATGTCCACTAAGGAATGAAAATACACCTGTTTGAGGAACCTGCGTGTTCTTATAGTGTTGGTGTTGCTTGTGCAAGGTCACTAATGTGTGTCTTATCCACATATAGGTGACTGGTAGTGGTGCTGGGCAGTCTGAGCCCCAGCGTTCTGATGAGAGTGCGACACCAACTGAGGTGCCTACACCTCCTCCTTTTGCAAAAACTGTGCGCTTAGTTGCCGAGGCGTTGTTTGCAATGATTCATGCACAGCCTACTGGGCAGGTGCAGTCGGCATTGGTGCCAGAACGGGTTGGTGTAAGGCCAGAACCTGTTAAATCTGTTGATCCTCGGGCAGCTGAACTCCAGTTGAAGCAGTTTATGAGCTTCAATGCTCCTACGTTTACGGGTGTGGGATCACCAACGTAGGCGGAAGATTGGTTGTCACACGTCAAGCAAATATTGACGGCAATAAGGACGAAGGAAAATCAGAAGGTCACCTTGGCCACTTTCTTGTTGGAAGGAGAGGCTCGGCTATGGTGGGACGAGATAGAGTTACACCACTTAGCGGGCGGGCAAATAACAGAAGTCTCGATTGAGGAATTTTCTCTACTATTCTTGGCAAAACACTTGCCAGCGGCACAACGCATCATTATGGAAAATGAGTTCCAGCGTCTAACTCAAGGAGAAAGTAGTGTTGATACCTACTTGCATGAGTTCAGGCATTTAGGACGTTATGCGGGTTCTATCTTCGCAGATGAACAACGAAAAGTCAATTGGTTCTACGAAGGATTGCGGGATGAGTTGAGATTCCTGCTATCAAGTTCGGTGAACCAAGGGTTTCAGGCATTGGTGGATACGGCGTGTGCATTGGAGAAGGATATGAAGCGGGTGCAAGGAAAAAGGGACGTGGCGGTGACACAGTCCGAGTTCAACGTGCCGCACCCAGGGATATCAAAGTACCGAAGGAAATGAGGTAAGGGATTCAAGTCTTCTACACAGGCTCCTACGAGTGTTGCATCGGGAGCAACTTCGAGGCAGGAGTTGCAGACCTGCTATACATGTGGTAAAGTGGGGCATCTAGCTCGTCACTGTCGGGTTGGTCCACCAAAGGTTGAAAAGAAGACAGGAGCGTAATATGTTGAAAAGGGAAAGACGGTGGTGGAGTCCACCGCATCCCAGGAACAACCCCGAGTGTATAATCCTGGCCAACAGGAGGCCATAAAGCAAAGTGACGTTTTCACAGGTACACGGTAACATATTTGATTGCTGATTTTGCTATTTCATACCTTGTTTGTAGTTTGTGTATGATGTGTTTATGTTAGGCTTTGTCTTGATTCGAGACTGTCCGGCGAGAGCACTATTTGATACTGGTGCTTCTCATTCATTTCTATCTGTGGACTTCATGTCACGGATCGGTATACCGATTCGTATGGTGGCAGATAGTGTGAATGTGTTATTACCAAATGGATGTGTAATATATACAGATAGGTCTTGTTTTGTGGAGGTATGGATAGGAAGTCGGGATTTTGGGTTGGAAGCATTAGTGCTATTGAAATTTATGAAATGAAAGTGGGTGATGGGCAGGCCGGACGGACAAAGGGACTGAGTCCGCGAACTTGGCGGACTGCTGGTTGCGGCCTGGGTAAACAGGCTTGGTGGCTTGGCTGTTCTTGAGGAGCGGCCTGTGTTTGCGGCCTGGGTGACCTAACTTGGTTGCTTGGCTGTTTTTTGAGGAGTGGCCTTGTGTGCAGCCTATGCAGTCTGGTGTGCGGCCTGAGCGGACTAGGTGTGCAGCCTGGATGTTGTATGGCCAAGGTTGTCCTGGAACTTGGGCATCTAGTGGAGCGGCTTGAGCAGACTGTTGTTGGCGATCTGTTGGCAGTGCTCAGCCTGATCTGCGGTCTGGCTGTCAACCAGCTCTTGAGTAACCATGCAGATTGGAAGTTGTATCCGCGGGTTATTGGCGGACTTGTGTTTTTGCGTCCGCGGAGTCCGCCTTTGTGGACTGGCTTTGGAGAGGAGCTTTGGTCTTTGCCGAGCTCTTTGTTGGGATGGATGTTGCACATCCTTGTGGCGAACTGACATGATGATTAGCGGTCTGGTGCTTCTTTGTCCGCCATGCTCGCGTCGTTGCTTAGTGGGCTGCTGGACTTGGTCATACTCTGTGACTATTCCATGGTGTCCGCAGAGTCTGTCGAGTCCGCTGTTGACCGGGCGGATTGCTTGTTGGTCGTGGACTCGTGGCGGGTTTTGGCATTGTTGGCGAGTTGTGCGGGCTGCCCTCTTGTCCGCGTACAGTATGCGGACTGATGCAACAGAGTTGTGGTTGTGTCTGCATGTTATGGTGAATTGCAGACTGATGCAACAAGGTTGTGGTTGTGTCCGCATGTTGTGGTAAATTGCGGACTGATGCAGCATGAGTTGCGAGTGTGTCCGCATGCTGCATTGAGTGGCGGACTGGCGTTATGCTTGCGTTGGGCAGATTGGCGCTATGATTTCTTTGGGCAGACTGGCGCTATGCTTGCGTTGGGCGGACTGGCGCAATGCTTGCTTTGGGCGGACAGGCGTAATGCTTACGTTTGGCGAACTGGCGCAATGCTTTCATTTGGCGGACTAACGCAGTGCCTGTGTTGTGCGGACTGGCAATGTATCTGCATAGTGGGCGGACTGTCCTTGACCTGGCTCTTGGAGGTTTGGAGTTTGCGCAAGTCCTTGTGGACTTGGCAGACTGTTTGTGTTAGCGCGCGGGCTGGGGTGGTGACTCAATTCACTTGGGTGGTGACCACACTCCTCACCTCACCTATAAATAGACCCCTTGGCACAAGTACAGTACCTGAGTGAACAGTAAGTGAGGGCTTGGATAATTATTGCGGACTGTTTTTTGCTGTTCGTGCGGACTGAGCAAAGTTAACTGTTGTTGTTGCAGGTTGTGCAGCTAACACTGAGGAGCTAGGGGTTTGGATTTGACAGCGGTCAACATCAGTGAAGTTGAGATTTCAATCAGCAGTTTCAGCAGGTCGCTTGCGGCTTGTCAGTTTCTCTGCTTCAGCATTTCCAAGTTCAATAACCTGTCTGTTATACTCGGTGAACTAGGCGGTCTGTTCCTCAGTTCGGCAGCGGCTTGTAGCAGTCAGTGAATAACGGTGTGTCCGCGCGGCCTCGCGGTCTCGGCGGACTCCGTATTCTAGTCGGCATCTAGCAACAGCAGTTCGGGTGGCCTTGGAGACTTGGCGAATTGGGCGGTCTTGGCACTCTCCAGTTCTGTCCGCTCGGATTGTGTGACTTGTAATTTTTCCTGTTTCCCTATGTATTGGCGAAATCATGTCTCGCCACGTATACCTCGCATTGTAAAGAAGAATAAAAGAATATATGATCTTCTTTCCCCTTGTGATTGCTTTTGGTTATTGAGCTTGCTGTCCTGGTTTCCGCACGATCAAGGTGTGATCTTGGTAGTCCTGAGGATATTAATTTGGCATTAGGCAACCTTGGTGACCACTTTGAGAAAATTCAACATAGTATCAGAGAGAGGTTCAGTTGCTTGAGCAGTGATCAACTGGTGGTGTTGCTCTGTGCTTCTGATAAGCTTAACCAAAGTTTGCAGCAATGGAAGGGAGTTATGCAAGAGGTATGGGTATTGAACTCTTGACCATGACTAACTTCAAGAAGTGAAAGTCATGCATGAAGAGTTTTATTCTTGGCGAGGAGCTATGTGAGGTCGTCGGTGGTGATGACATGTAGGAGGTTACTGCTGCTTTTGGGACTACTGAGCAGGTGAGGCTCTGGAGAAAACCTAATACAAATGCGGAGTTTGTTCTCAAGAGGGTTGTTTCACCGGAGTTGTTTGATCACATCATTGGATGTGAATCAGCTACTGATATCTGGACAACCATTGATGAGTTGTTCAACAGGAAGAATGTAGCAAGGCTACAATTCTTGGAGAATGAGTTGGCCAGGACAACTCAAGGAGACCTGACTATCTCTAACTACTTCTTGAAGATGAAGAGTCTATGTGCAGAGATATCAGCGCTTGATCCTGATGAGCCTATCTCGGAGGCCAAGTTAAAGAGGAACATCATCCGCGGCTTGCGGAAGGAATATGTTGCCTTTGTAACCTTGGTGCAAGGCTGGGCAACTCAGCCATCTCTGCTGGAGCTTGACAATCTGCTTGCTTCACAGGAAAGTTTAGCCAGGCAGATGGCAGGGGTGACTATCTCTGAAGGAGGTAGTGAAGTGCTGTTCACAGGCAAGAAGAAGAATAGATGGGAAGGGAAGAAGAATAATACCGCTGGTGAGAATGAGCCTTCAACTTCTTATCAAGCAGAGAGGAGCGCTGCCCCTAAGAAGGATTGGAAGAAGAACTTAAAGTGCTATAGGTGTCATCAGCGAGGACACTACAAGCGTGACTGCAAGGTCAAACTGCAGCCATGCTGCAGGCAAGGAGGAAGTTTGCTTGAATACAGAAGAAGCTAGATGGAGTGGAGCTTTCATGACGGGCACTTGTGTTCGTGCTTTGTCCGCTGTCAACTTCAACGATGAGTGGATTGTGGACTCCGGGTGTGGTCATCACCTCACCGGAGAGAAGTTGAAGTTCTCTTATCTGCAAACTTACTCAGGTAACGAAGCTATCATAACTGCTGATAATACTGTTTATGTAGTAGAGAAGGAGGGGGTTGTGTCTTTGGGTAGTGATAAGGGGCCACTCACGTTAAGTAGTGTGTATCACGTACCGGGCATGAAGAAGAACCTCTTCTCTGTGACCAATGCGGTAGACGTGGGTTATCACGTTCTGTTTGGGCCAACAGATGTGAAGTTCCTTCGCAACGTATCAGCGGTAAAGGCTGATGTTGCTCATGTTGGAAGGAGAGTAAAGAATTTTTTTATTCTTGCAGCAAACTCATATGTTGATTGGATGAGAGCTAACGATAGCGCTGCTATATGGCACGAGAGGCTGGGGCATGTAGGAATGGATAAGTTGAAAGCTATAGCAATAAGGAGCCTTGTGAGAGGCTTGCCTAAGCTATCTTCCTTTGGTGATGGTCACGTTTGCGCGGGATGTCAGTACGGCAAGGCTCATCGCCTTACGTTTGATAAATCACAAATGAGGAGCAAGAGACCATTGGAGTGTATCCATGGTGACTTGATGGGACCAACAGTCACTGCTAGCCTTGGTGGGAGCAGATACATGCTTATGTTCATTGATGACTACTCAAGGTACACTTGGGTTTATTTCTTGAAGGAGAAGTCAGAAGCTTTCCAGGTGTTTGTGGAGTTGAAGGAGCTTGTGGATGACCAACTTGGCTTGCGGATCAAGAAGCTTAGAACAGACAATGGTGGTGAGTTTGTCTCTTCCGAGTTTTCTAACTTCTGCAGGAAACATGAGATCCAAATAGAGCTTACTAGTGCTCACACTCCACAACAAAATGGAGTAGCGGAGCAGAAGATCTGTCATCTAACGGAAACCTACAAGTGTTGGTTTCATGCGAAAGATATTCCTAGGTCCTTCTGGGCAGAGGGGATGTCTTGTGTTGCTTACGTCATCAATTGAATGTCGGATCAACATGAAGTATCCTTTTAAGATGTTGCTGAAGGAATAGCCGAGTGTGGAACACCTTCGGGTGTTTGGATCAACTTGCTATGTGCATGTCCCGGATGCTTTAAGGACCAAGCTTGATGTGAAGGCAAGGAAGCTTTTCTTTGTTGGCTACGATGAGCGAAAGAAGGGATGGAAATGCATGGACCCTGTGACGAAGAAGTTTGTTGTATCAAGAGACGTGGTCTTTGAATAATTGAAGTCCGATGGAGGAGGCTCGGTTGAGCTATCTGAGAGCAAGGTTGATGAAGAGCAGAAGGTGACTGCTGAAGTTATGGAAGAGGAGCTTGTTGTTTTACCAGCAGCTCCTGTTGCTTCAAACTCTGATGCTGAGGCTTCTGTCTCAAGAAGCAGGGGGAGCATTGCTCAAAGCTTGCCCGAGGTTGGAGTTGAACCTGAGGTAGCAACGGAGGTGGTGAGCAAGGAGCAGACCCTTCGAAGATCAAAGAGGGTTATTATGCCACCTGCTCGGTACTGTGATGGGAATGCAGTGAGTTTTGTCTCCTGCTTCTTTGCAGGTCCTCTGGATGAGCGAGAGCTAGCAGACTTCAATGAGGCCACTGGAGTCAAGGAGTGGGAAGATGCCATGAAGGAGGAGATCTCTGCTCTCAAGAAAAATGAAACCTGGGACCTTGTGCCCAAGGTTGATGGCATCACTCCAGTGACTTGCAAGTGGGTGTTCAAGTTGAAGAAGAAGGCTTATGGGAGCATTGATAGATACAAAGCTCGTCTGGTTGCTCGAGGATTCTCTCAACAGTATGGAGAAGACTATGAGGAGACATTCAGTCCAGTTGCAAAGATGACTTCCGTTAGAGTGGTGATTGCTTTGGCAGCTTGCAAGGGATGGAGGATGTGGCAGCTTGATGTGAAGAACGCTTTTCTTTATGGAGAGATTGATAAGGACATCTTCATGGATCAACCACTTGGCTTTGTTTTTGAAGATCATCCGGACTATGTCTGTAAACTCAGGAATGCTCTCTACGGGTTGAAGCAAGCTCCAAGAGTTGGTATAGGAAGATAGCAGAGTATCTACAATTTTGAGGATATCTTGCTTCCAACTTGGATTCAAGCTTGTTCATCAAGAAGAAGGGGGAGCTGCAAGTCTTGGTCCTGCTGTATGTTGATGGCATGATCATCACAGGGAATTCAGAAGAAGAGGTAGCTAGGCTCAGGGCTGAGCTTGCTATTTACTTTAAGATGAAGGACTTGGGAGAGCTTCATCATTTCCTTGGTCTCAAAGTGGAGAGGAAGAAGAGCGGGATACTCATTTGCCAGAAAGGTTATGCAGATCGCATTGTTAGTCGATTTGGCATGGGCGAAGGGAAGAGTTTCTCTATTCCTCTGGATCTTAGCCTGAAGATTCGACGAGATGAAGGAAGGATTCTTCCTGATCCCTTGGTGTTCAGAGCTCTAGTTGGGAGCTTGATGTACTTAACAATTATAAGGCCAGACATTGCTTACGATGTTGGCCGAGTAAGTCAGTTTATGGCTGAACCAAGGAAGTCTCATCTTGTAGCGGCAAAGAATATCTTGAAGTATGTCAAGTCGACTTCTGATATGGGACTCCTCTATAGCAGGGACACGGTGTTTTCTTTGCTTGGATACACGGATGCTGATTATGGTGGTGACTAGAATGATCGAAGATCAACTTCGAGTTATGATTTCACTTGTGGATCAGCTTACATTTCGTGGTGTAGCAAGAAGCAGGACTCAGTGTGTGTGTTTACTACGAAAGCAGAGTATAAGGCTTCGACCTTGGCTGCTCGGGAAGCCATCTGGTTGAGGAGGCTGATAGAGGATGTTCATGAAGAAGTGCAAGGACCTACTTTGCTCCAAGGTGACAATGAGAGTGCTCTCAAACTGGTGAACAATACAGTGTGTCACGCAAGGACCAAGCATATTGAGATCGAGCACCACTTCATAAGAGAAAAGGTGTTGGAGGGATCTCTTCTAGTCGGGCATGTTCGGAGTGAAGATAATCTTGCTGATATCTTCACGAAGCCGTTGTCGAAGGGGCCATTTTAGTGGTTACGAGGCTTGTTGGGTTTGATCACCACTTCTCACTTCAAGTGGGAGTGTTGAAATTTGTGAAGTGAAAGTGGGTGATGGGCAGGCCAGGCGGACTGAGTCTGCGGACTGGGCGGACTGCTGGTTGCGGCCTGGGTGACCTGGCTTGGTGGCTTGGCTGTTCTTGAAGAGCAGCCCGTATGGCCTGTGTTTGCGGCCTGGGTGACCTAACTTGGTTGCTTGGCTGTTTTTTGAGGAGCGTCCTTGTGTACGGCCTATACAGTCTGGTGTGCGGCGTGAGCGGACTAGGTGTGCTGCCTGGATGTTGTATGGCCATGGTTGTCTTACAACTTGGGCATCTAGTGGAGCGGCCTGAGCGGACTGTTGTTGGTGGTCTGTTAGCAGTGCTCAGCTTGATCTGCGGTCTGGCTGTCAACCAGCTCTTGAGTAACCATGAAGATTGGAAGTTGTATCCGCGGGTTGTTGGCAGACTTGTGTTTTTGCGTCCGCGGAGTCCGCCCATGTGGAATGGCTTTGGAGAGGAGCTTTGGAATTTGCCGATCTCTCTGTTGGGATGGATGTTGCACATCCTGGTGGCGGATTGACCTGATGATTGGAGGTCTGGTGCTTCTATGTCCGCCATGCTTACGCCGTTGCTTGGTGGGTTGCTGGACTTGGTCATACTCTGTGACCAGTCCATGGTGTCCGCAGAGTCTGCCGAGTGCGCTGTTGACCGGGCGGACTGCCTGTTGGTCATGGACTCGTGGCGGGTTTTGGCGTTGTTGGCGAGTTGTGCGGGCTGCCCTCTTGTTCGCGTACAGTATGCGGACTGATGCAACAGAGTTGTGGTTGTGTCCGCATGTTATGGTGAATTACGGACTGATGCAACAAGTGTTGTGGTTGTGTCCGCATGTTGTTGTAAATTGCGGACTGATGCAACATGAGTTGTGAGTGTGTCCGCATGCTGCGTTGAGTGGCGGACTGGCGTTATGCTTTCGTTGGGCAGATTTGCGCTATACTTGCTTTGGGCGGACTGTCGCTATGCTTGCGTTGGGTGGACTGGTGTAATGCTTGCTTTGGGCGGACTGGCGCAATGCTTGCATTTGGCGGACTGGCGCAATGCTCGCATTGGGCGGACTGATGCAGTGCATGTGTTGTGTGGACTGGCAATGTGTCCGCATAGTGGGCGGACTGTCCTTGACTGGCTCCTGGAGGTTTGGGGTTTGGCCAAGTCCTTGCGGACTTGGCGGACTATTTGTGTTAGCGCGCGGGCTGGGGTGGTGACTCTATTCACTTAGGTGGTGACCATACTCTTCACCTCACCTATAAATAGACCCCCCCTGGCACAGCTATAGTAACTGAGTGAATAGTAAGTGAGGGTTTGGATAATTATTGCGGACTGATTTTTGCTATTCGCGCGGACTGAGCAAAGTTAACTGTTGCTATTGCAGGTTGTGCGGCTAACACTGAGGAGCCAGGGGTTTGGCTTTGACAGCGCTCAGTATCAGTGAAGTTGTGGTTTCAATCAGCGGTTTCAGCAGGTCGCTTGCGGCTTGTCAGTTTCTCTGCTTTAGCATTTCCAAGTTCAATAACCTGTCCGCTATACTCGGCAGACTAGGCGGTCTGTTCCTTAGTTCGGCAGCGGCTTGTAGCAGTCGGTGAATAACGGTGTGTCCGCGTGGCCTCGCAGTCTAGGCAGACTCTATATTCTAGTCGACATGGAGCAACAGCAGTTCAGGCGGCCTTGGCGACTTGGCGAACTGGGCGGTCTCGTCGGTCTCCAGTTCTGTCCATGAGGATTGTGTAACTTGTAATTTTTCCTATTTTCCCGTGTACTGTCAAAATCATGTCTCGCCATGTATACCTCGCATTGTAAAGAAGAATAAAAGAATATATGATCTGCTTGCCCCTTGATTGCTTTTGGTTATTGAGCTTGTTGTCCTGGTTTCCGCACGATCAAGGTGTGATCTTGGTAGTCCTGAGGATATTAATTTGGCATTAGGCTACCTTGGTGGCCACTATGAGAAAATTCAACAGGTGTTGCCGATATCAGAATTTGATGTGATCTTTGGTATGGACTTGCTCTCGGAGCAGCGTGTCTATATAGATTGCAAGTCAAAGGAAGTCACACTGGAGCCAAATTTCGAACAAGAAACGAAGTTCGCTGGTATGCGAGGGACGAGCTTAACATTGATGTCTGTGTAACAGCCCAAAGTTCTGAAACAGGAAAATTTGGGTGACACGGCCTGGGACACGGGCGTGTCCCAGGGCGTGTCAGGTGACACGGCCTGCGACACGGGCGTGTCGCAGGGCGTGTCGAGTTGTGTCGACGATTGGGCTTTGTCTCGACGATTTCTGGTCTCGAAGATTCGTCGAGAGGAGGCACACGGCCCAGGACACGGGCGTGTCCAAGGCCGTGTCGCATGCTCGACGATTTTTTTACTCGACGATCGTCGAGTGTCGAGAAGTGTGTGTCGAGTGTTGAACACGGCCTGTGACACGGGCGTGTCACAGGGCGTGTCAAATCAGGCGACGAACTCAGCCCGCCGAAAGAATTCGACAGGGCGTGTCTTTGTGCCGTGTCTGGGCACACGGCCTGGGACACGGGCGTGTCACAGGCCGTGTGAAGTCTCGGGATGATTTGGGATTTTTTCACCCAGGTACACGGCCACAGACACGGGCGTGTCTGAAGGCGTGTTGGTGACACGGCCAATGACACGGGCGTGTCCCGTGGGCGTGTCACTGGTTTGGATAAGTCGGTTGACCACCGCTTGAGGCACACGGCCAGGCACACGGCCGTGTTCGAGGCCGTGTCGGGTCAAAATGTGTGTTTTTGGCAGAATCGTGGCCGTCCATTTCTTCAGTCTGGATCCAAGGGCTGAAAGCTCTTCTTCTTTTTCCTTAAGGGCCGAAATCAGAAAAGAATCCTCACTTTGAATTGGCCTTCATCTTTCTTCAAGAGAGAGAGAAAGAGAGAGAGAAAGGAGGAGGAAGAAGGGAAGGGGGCTGCTGTTGGTGGTGCTGCGGTTTACCGGCGAGAGATCCGAAGCCAGCGTTGCGGAGGAAACGCTCTTGCGAGTCTTGCAAGCAAGCTTTCAAGCCATGGCACCGAAGCGATCGTCAAGGGTAACGACTTTTCTTCCTAGCCATGTGAAGGCTTCTGTTTTGGCATATCTTTTGATTCCCCCACCAAGAGGTGGCTGCTTTTGGGAGTCATTTGGGTGGATGCTTGAAATCCCCTTGGTATTGCATATAGATCCGGAAATGAGTACGGAATAGGCATGCTGTGTGAAGCCCATCTGGACAGGTTGGTCTGGATTGGTGATGTTGCATACGAACCGGAGAAGACTCCGTGATAAACGTGTAGTGTAAGGAGTCGATGGGTTATGCCTGCGAAAAGGAGTAGCAGGAAGTACTGGGGTGGTAGTCCAGGAAAATAGCCTTGTGGTGGTTTTGGGTCCAACCTGTGGTTGAGGCACAGGAAGTACTGGTGGGACCAGGAAAGGCCCTTTTTGTGATGCTTGATGTCATAGGGTGTCCACCTGTGAAGCGAGTCACAGGAAGTACTGGTGTGCCCAGGAAAGACCCCTGACATTTGTGCTTATGCGGTGTCCACCTGTGGAGAGAATCACAGGAAGTACTGGTGCGCCCAGGAAAGACCCGCTGTTGCTGTGAGGAAATGGGTATAGTGAAATACCCAGGCTTGAATGCCAGGAACAGGATTGGTGAGACCGACCCGCGCCTTTGATATAGCCGTGAGTACGCTGTACTCGGAGAAGGCAAGGCGATTTGAGCAACGGGGGGTGGAGGATCCGACCTGCGCTATGTCCGTCTGACGTGAGACCAAAAAGTGCGGTTTGTTGGAGCGCATAGCAAGAGTCTTCGGCCTGCGCGCCATGACACAAAGGGGGGCTACGGGCCATCCCGGTGTCCGAGGACTAACTCCGGCTGCACGCCATGGAGTAAATGCTCAAGAGTGTTACCGTTGGGTGATAACCCTGATACGGTGGTGGGCAAGAGGTTGCCAGAACACCAAGAATGTGCCCTGAGTGCACGGACCGTTGGGCCGGGCGGCGAACGGTTGTGATGGCTTGTGTGCGTGAAAGCACCTTTGATGATATAGCTTGCCATACTTGTGATATGATATGCCTGCAGGGAAAATACCGCTGCCCCGAGAGGAGGGGTAGGGTCGTTATAATTTGGTCAGCTGAACGCTGACCGTTGCTTTTGTTTG
This sequence comes from Platanthera guangdongensis, assembly GCA_039583875.1. Taxonomy (NCBI): domain Eukaryota; kingdom Viridiplantae; phylum Streptophyta; class Magnoliopsida; order Asparagales; family Orchidaceae; genus Platanthera; species Platanthera guangdongensis. Next base: position 12,421,383 of record CM077155.1, read on the forward strand.
CCACCGTTGGGTGGATTGTCCTTGCACAGGTGCTGGAGAGCCGAGCGGGTCGCATAGAGGTTGATGCTCCTGCTGGTGTTGCTGCTGCTGCTAGCCCTCGAAGGCTAATGTTCTTTTGAGTGTTTTCTTTTTGTGGCCGGCCTGCGCGCCAATTTGTTTAGGCCACTGCATGAAAGCCCTGTAAGGCCATAAGGCCAATACTTTATACATGTTGTAAGACATTCCTATCTATATATAAAATGTGGAGTTTATATTTGGACATTCATGAGGAGTTCAAGTAGCTTAGGCTTCCGCTAGAATGCTTGGGATAGGTGCGATGTGCTGCTCTGGTATCATCCTGTACCTTCACCGACTGTTTTGTGGTATATCCTATGGGGCCCCGGCCGGACCTTCTAGAATATATCATATGAACGGATGGGGTTGTTACATTTTTGGTATCGGTTGTCTTGGTCTTTCCCTCTCGAAGTCGTGGCCGACTTCTTTTGTGGGGTGGCGAGCACGTGGTTGTGCACACCAAAGTCTACGATTGAACTCCTGAATGTCCATGATAGGAATGAATTTTGTATGTTTGAGGAACCCGCGTGTTCCTAGTTTGTGTTGTTTGCTTGGGTACGACCGCTAATGTGTGTGGCTTGTCCACCTTTAGGTGACTCGGAGTGGAGCTGGGCAGTCTGAGCCCCAGCGTTCTGATGAAAGTACGGCACCAGCCGCGGTGCCTACACCTCCACCGTCTGCGGAACATGTCCGTTTAGTTGCGGAGGCCTTGTTTACCATGATCCAAGGCCAGCCACTTAGGCAGGAGCAAGCGGCTGTGGGGCCAGAACAGGTGGCGGCAAGGCCTGAACCTGTCGTGGATGTGGTACCTCGAGCGGCCGAGAAGCAGCTAACGCGGTTTATGAGTTTCCATCCGCCTACGTTCTCGGGAGCGGGAACCCCGACGCAGGCTGAGGATTGGTTATCGCGCGTCAAGCGAGTGATGACGGCGATAGGCACGGCGGAGCATCAGAAAGTTACCTTAGCCACCTTCTTGCTTGAAGGAGAAGCTCGGTTATGGTGGGATGAGATGGAGTTGCATCATTTGGCGGGTCGTCCGTTAACCCAAGTGTCGATGGAAGAATTCTCCCGGCTCTTCCTAGCGAAGCACCTTCCTGTGGCTCAACGGATAGCCATGGAAAATGAATTCCAACGGTTGACTCAAGGTGATGGCAGTGTTGACGCGTACCTGCATGAGTTTACTCGCTTGGGGCGGTATGCGGGTTCGATTTTTGCTGATGAGCAGAGGAAGACTAATCGGTTCTATGAAGGACTGAGGGACGAGTTGAGGTTCCTTGTGTCTAGTTCGGTGAACCAGGGTTTCCAAGCGTTGGTTGACACTGCGACCGCGTTGGAAAAAGATATGAAGAGGGTGCAAGGGAAGAGAGCGTTGGTGATGACGCAACCGGAGTGGAAGGCTCCCCGATCTGGAAAATCGTTTTATAAGAAGAGATGGGGTAAGAAGTCCAAGTCTAGTGGACAAGCTCCTTCATCAGTTGCAACAGGAGCAACATCAGGGGCAACCTCCAAGCCAGAAACTCGTACCTGCTTCAATTGTGGTAGGATGGGGCATATTGCGCGAGATTGCCGGATGCCGCCAAAGAGTGAAAAGAAGGCGGGAGCATCTTATGTGGAGAAAGGAAAAGCGGTGGTGGATTCCTCTGCCTCGCAGGCGCAACCCCGAGTCTACAATCTTGGCCTGCAGGAGGCCATCAAGCAGAGTGACGTGGTCACAGGTATGAGTTTAGTTTTGCTTATGCTAATGTTTGTATGCTTAGCTTAGTACCCCCTACGTTTGTGGTTTGTGTGTGTGACATGTTTGTCATAGGTTTTGTGATGATTCGGGACACGCTGGCGCGAGCACTGTTTGATACAGGTGCATCGCATTCTTTTCTGTCTAGTGAATTTCTTATGCGGCTTGGGATACCCAGTCGTGCAAAGGCAGATAGCGTCAGAGTGGTGTTGCCGAATGGTTGTTGGATGCTTGCGGATCAAGCTTGCGATGTGGCGGTTCAAGTAGGAAGTCGGGATTTTTGTTTATCCGCATTTGTTTTGCCAATCTCGGAATTCGATGTGATTTTTGGGATGGATTGGCTTGCGGAGCAGCATGCTAGGATCGATTGCCAGTCCAAAGAAATCACGTTGGGCCAGAATACCGAACAGGAGACCAAATTCGCGGGTATGCGAGGAGTAGGCGGGACGTTGATGTCTGCACTCCAGGTAGTCAAAGCTGTTCGGAAGGGTGCGGAGTGTTACTTTGCACTAATTCAGGCTGTTGAGCCTAAGGCCACTTTGTGTGAGGTTCCGATTGTGGCAGAATTTGCTGATGTGTTTCCCGCAGATCTCCCTGGGCTACCACCCCAGCGGGAGATTGACTTCACAATTGAGTTGGTGCCAGGTGCGAAACCCGTGGCCCGCTCGCCATATCGCGTTGCGCCAAAAGAGATGGCGGAGTTGAAGGTTCAACTACAAGAAATGCTAGAGCAAGGTTATATCCGCCCAAGTATGTCACCTTGGAGCGCGCCTGTGCTTTTTGTAAAGAAGAAAGATGGTGGGTTACGGTTGTGTATAGACTACCGTGAATTGAATAAGCTGACTGAGAAGAATAAGTATCCGATACCTCGGATTGATGAATTATTTGATCAGCTAGTGGGCTCGACCGTCTATTCAAAGTTGGACCTGAAGTCTGGTTATTACCAGTTAAGGATTCGGGAAGGTGACATTCCCAAAACCGCATTTGGAACGCGTTATGGGCACTATGAGTTCACAGTCATGCCCTTTGGATTGTGTAATGCTCCCTCGGTGTTTATGGATTTGATGCACCGTATTTTTCGTGAGTACCTGGATCTGTTTGTGATAGTGTTCATTGATGATATCCTGGTGTACTCGAAGTCCAAAGCTGAGCATGAGATTCATTTGCGGTTAGTGTTGAATACGTTGAGGCAAAATCAGCTATATGCCAAGTTCTCCAAGTGCGAGTTTTGGCTATCGTCAGTGGCATTTTTGGGCCATGTGGTGAGTGGAGCGGGCATTGCAGTGGATCCAGCGAAGATAAGAGCCATACAAGATTGGCCAATACTGTCTTCCGTGGCCGAAGTTAGGAGTTTCCTTGGACTTGCGGGCTATTATAGAAGATTTGTGGAAAACTTCTCGCGGATCGCTTTGCCGCTAACCACACTGACGCGAAAAGATCAGAAGTTCGTTTGGACGCCAGAGTGCGCACGAGCTTTTGAAGAGCTGAAGGTTCGGTTGACCACGGCGCCGGTGTTGTCTTCGCCATGTGGAACCGATGGGTTTGTAATATATAGTGATGCCTCAGGGAGCGGCTTAGGCTGCGTTCTTCTGCAGAGCGGAAAGGTGATTGCTTATGGCTCACGCCAGCTGAAGGTGCACGAGCGGAACTATCCCGTCCATGATTTGGAATTAGCGGCGGTGATTTTTGCACTCAAGCTGTGGCGACACTACCTTTATGGTGTGAAGGTGGAGATCTATACTGATCATAAGAGCCTTAAGTATCTGTTGGAGCAGAAAGAGTTGAACATGCGACAACGAAGGTGGTTGGAGTTCCTTGGGGACTACACTTTCGAGATTCACTATACACCCGGGAAGGGGAATGTTGTCGCGGATGCTTTGAGTCGGCGAGTTCCGGCGAGAGCGAATTGGTTACAAAGGCATGCTGAATATCTGATCCAGGAATTGGAGGCATTGGAGATCTATTGTGTTGACAAAAATTCCACTGCCATTGCGTGTTTGAACTGGACCGAGGTGCAATGTGACCTTGCGGACCGAGTTCGACGGGCAACGGAGTTGGATGAAGATCTCTTGCGCTATGGGAATGAAGGGCCAGAGGGCAAATTCACCTGGATTGACGGTCTGTTGCGAAAAGAAGGCCGATTGTGCGTCCCAAATGTGGGGAAACTGAGGGAAGAACTGATGTATGAAGCACATTATACGAAGTATTCCATTCACCCCGGGAGCACAAAGATGTTCAACGATATGAAAAAGCTCTTTTGGTGGCCAGGGCTTAAGAAAGATGTTGCCCTGTATGTAGCCAAATGCCAAACATGTGCGATGGTGAAGGCGGAATGCCAAAAGCCGGGCGGTTATTTGAAGTCACTGCCGATCCCATTATGGAAATTTGATGATATTTCCATGGATTTTGTGCATGGATTGCCAAGATCGCAGCGAGGAAATGATTCCATTTGGGTGATAGTTGACCGGCTAACAAAAGTAGCACATTTTCTCCCAAACAGGCGGGATGATTCGGTTGAAAGTTTGGCAAAGTTATATGTTGATCAAATTGTGCGTCTTCACGGTGTTCCTCGAAGCATCGTAAGTGATCGAGATGGGCGATTCACGTCAAATGATTGGAGGCTAGTTCACCGACTGTTGGGCACGAAGTTGACTTTCAGTACGGCCTTTCATCCCCAAACAGATGGCCAAACTGAACGTACCAACAGAACAATGGAGGACATGCTCCGAATGTGCGCCCTTGACTTCGGAAAGAAATGAGAAGATCATCTCTATATGGTCGAGTTTGCATATAATAACAGCTACCAGACAAGTATTGGGATGGCACCATATGAAGCCCTATATGGCAGGAAATGTCGTACTCCCTTGGCTTGGGTAGAAGCGGGTGAAGCCCGGGTTGTTAAACCAAATGAGGTGGATGAAGCAAACTCAACCATTCGGACTATTCGAGAGAGATTGCTGATTGCTCAAGATCGACAAGCGAAGTACTACAACGCCAAGCACCGGAACGTTGAATTTGCGGTTGGCGATTGGGTCTACTTGAAAATCAAGCCATTCAAAGGTGTCTCCAGGATTCGACGATTGAAAAAGTTGAGTCCAAGGTATTTGGGTCCCTTTGAAGTGGTTGAGCGAATTGGCGAAGCGGCTTATCGGCTAGCTCTGTCGGCGGACTTGGGTGGGTTACATGATGTCTTTCACATCTCGGTGCTTCGGAAAGCCGTGAAAGATCCAGCTCAAGTGGTCGCGGATGATCGGGTGCCGGTGGAGTATGGGCTAACGACGAGAGTTAGACCCATTCGAATTGAAGATCGAGCCGAGAAACAATTGCGGAACAAGACGGTCGGTATGGTAAAAATCCGGTGGGATAACTGCGGCCGTGAAGAGTTGACGTGGGAACGCGAGCAGACCATGCGAGAAGAGTTCCCTGAGTTGTTTCTGTAATTGGTAGCGAGACTGTTGTAACATAAACATTGAGATATTGGTACATTTTTCTTGCTGTCTTTTTGTTACTTTCCTGTCTCTGAATTTCGAGGACGAAATTTTTGTAGGAGGGGAGGATTGTAACAGCCCAAAGTTCTGAAACAGGCAAATTTGGGTGACACGGCCTGGGACACGGGCGTGTCCCAGGGCGTGTCAGGTGACACGGCCTGCGACACGGGCGTGTCGCAGGGCGTGTCGAGTTGTGTCGACGATTGGGCTTTGTCTCGACGATTTCTGGTCTCGAAGATTCGTCGAGAGGAGGCACACGGCCCAGGACACGGGCGTGTCCAAGGCCGTGTCGCATGCTCGACGATTTTTTTACTCGACGATCGTCGAGTGTCGAGAAGTGTGTGTCGAGTGTTGAACACGGCCTGTGACACGGGCGTGTCACAGGGCGTGTCAAATCAGGCGACGAACTCAGCCCGCCGAAAGAATTCGACAGGGCGTGTCTTTGTGCCGTGTCTGGGCACACGGCCTGGGACACGGGCGTGTCACAGGCCGTGTGAAGTCTCGGGATGATTTGGGATTTTTTCACCCAGGTACACGGCCACAGACACGGGCGTGTCTGAAGGCGTGTTGGTGACACGGCCAATGACACGGGCGTGTCCCGTGGGCGTGTCACTGGTTTGGATAAGTCGGTTGACCACCGCTTGAGGCACACGGCCAGGCACACGGCCGTGTTCGAGGCCGTGTCGGGTCAAAATGTGTGTTTTTGGCAGAATCGTGGCCGTCCATTTCTTCAGTCTGGATCCAAGGGCTGAAAGCTCTTCTTCTTTTTCCTTAAGGGCCGAAATCAGAAAAGAATCCTCACTTTGAATTGGCCTTCATCTTTCTTCAAGAGAGAGAGAAAGAGAGAGAGAAAGGAGGAGGAAGAAGGGAATGGGGCTGCTGTTGGTGGTGCTGCGGTTTACCGGCGAGAGATCCGAAGCCAGCGTTGCGGAGGAAACGTTCTTGCGAGTCTTGCAAGCAAGCTTTCAAGCCATGGCACCGAAGCGATCGTCAAGGGTAACGACTTTTCTTCCTAGCCATGTGAAGGCTTCTGTTTTGGCATATCTTTTGATTCCCCCACCAAGAGGTGGCTGCTTTTGGGAGTCATTTGGGTGGATGCTTGAAATCCCCTTGGTATTACATATAGATCCGGAAATGAGTACGGAATAGGCATGCTGTGTGAAGCCCATCTGGACAGGTTGGTCTGGATTGGTGATGTTGCATACGAACCGGAGAAGACTCCGTGATAAACGTGTAGTGTAAGGAGTCGATGGGTTATGCCTGCGAAAAGGAGTAGCAGGAAGTACTGGGGTGGTAGTCCAGGAAAATAGCCTTGTGGTGGTTTTAGGTCCAACCTGTGGTTGAGGCACAGGAAGTACTGGTGGGACCAGGAAAGGCCCTTTTTGTGATGCTTGATGTCATAGGGTGTCCACCTGTGAAGCGAGTCACAGGAAGTACTGGTGTGCCCAGGAAAGACCCCTGACATTTGTGCTTATGCGGTGTCCACCTGTGGAGAGAATCACATGAAGTACTGGTGCGCCCAGGAAAGACCCGCTGTTGCTGTGAGGAAATGGGTATAGTGAAATACCCAGGCTTGAATGCCAGGAACAGGATTGGTGAGACCGACCCGTGCCTTTGATATAGCCGTGAGTACGCTGTACTCGGAGAAGGCAAGGCGATTTGAGCAACGGGGGGTGGAGGATCCGACCTGCGCTATGTCCGTCTGACGTGAGACCAAAAAGTGCGGTCTGTTGGAGCGCATAGCAAGAGTCTTCGGCCTACGCGCCATGACACAAAGGGGGGCTACGGGCCATCCCGGTGTCCGAGGACTAACTCCGGCTGCACGCCATGGAGTAAATGCTCAAGAGTGTTACCGTTGGGTGATAACCCTGATACGGTGGTGGGCAAGAGGTTGCCAGAACACCAAGAATGTGCCCTGAGTGCACGGACCGTTGGGCCGGGCGACGAACGGTTGTGATGGCTTGTGTGCGTGAAAGCACCTTTGATGATATAGCTTGCCATACTTGTGATATGATATGCCTGCAGGGAAAATACCGCTGCCCCGAGAGGAGGGGTAGGGTCGTTATAATTTGGTCAGCTGAACGCTGACCGTTGCTTTTGTTTGCCACCGTTGGGTGGATTGTCCTTGCACAGGTGCTGGAGAGCCGAGCGGGTCGCATAGAGGTTGATGCTCCTGCTGGTGTTGCTGCTGCTGCTAGCCCTCGAAGGCTAATGTTCTTTTGAGTGTTTTCTTTTTGTGGCCGGCCTGCGCGCCAATTTGTTTAGGCCACTGCATGAAAGCCCTGTAAGGCCATAAGGCCAATACTTTATACATGTTGTAAGACATTCCTATCTATATATAAAATGTGGAGTTTATATTTGGACATTCATGAGGAGTTCAAGTAGCTTAGGCTTCCGCTAGAATGCTTGGGATAGGTGCGATGCGCTGCTCTGGTATCATCCTGTACCTTCACCGACTGTTTTGTGGTATATCCTGTGGGGCCCCGACCGGACCTTCTAGAATATATCATATGAACGGATGGGGTTGTTACAGTCTGCACTTCAAGTGGTTAAGGCTGTTCGGAAAGGCGCGGAGTTGTTCTTCACGCTTGTTGAGGCTGTTGAGCCAGAGGCCAGTGTGAGTGATGTTCTGATTGTTTCGGAGATTGCTGATGTGTTTCTGAAGGAGTTTCCAGGATTACCACCATAGTGGGAGATTGATTTCTCGATTGAGCTGGTGCCAGGTGCAAAACATGTGGCATGCTCGTCATATCGAGTAGCGTCAAAGGAAATAGCCGAACGAAAAGTTCAACTGCAAGAGTTGTTGGAACAGGGCTATATACGCCCAAGTATGTCATCTTAGAGCGCACCTGTTCTTTTTGTGAAAAAAATGACGGTAGCCTGCGATTGTGTATTGATTATCGTGCATTGAACAAGTTGATGGAGAAAAATAAATATCCGATTCCACGGATAGATTATTTGTTTGATCAATTGGCAGGATCGAAAGTATATTCAAAGCTGGATTTGAAATCGGGCTACTACCAGTTGCAAATTCGGGAAGGTGACATTCTCAAGACAGCGTTTGGAACACACTACGATCATTACGGGTTCACTATAATGCCATTTGGACTATGTAATGTGCCATCGGTGTTTATGGATTTAATGCACCGAACGTTCTGAGAGTACTTGGATCTGTTTGTGATTGTCTTCATTGATGATATCTTAGTGTACTCTCAATCTGAAGAAGATCATGCAAACCATTTACGATTGGTGTTGCATACCCTGAGGAGAAACAAGCTCTACGCCAAGTTCTCAAAATGTGAGTTTTCTTGGCCATGTGGTGAGTGGAGAGGGCATTGTAGTGGATCCTTCAAAGATAAGAGCCATCCAGGAATGACCACGGTTGTCTTCGGTGGCCGATGTCAGGATTTTCCTTGGACTGGCAGGCTACTACAAACGTTTTGTGGAAAACTTCTCATGGATCGCTTTGCCTCTTACCACATTAACGAGGAAGGATCAGAAGTTCGTTTGGACACCAGAGTGCGCGCGAGCTTTTGAAGAGCTAAAGAGTCGTTTGACCACGGCGCCCGTTTTGACGTCGCCCTGTGGTACAGACAACTATGAGATTTATACTGATGCTTCAGGGAGCAGCTTAGGCTGCGTTCTTCTTCAATTTTGTAAGGTGATTGCTTATGGCTGACACGAGTTGAAAGTGCATGAGCGAAACTATCCCGTCCATGATTTGGAGTTGGCGGCAGTAATTTTTGCACTTAAACTATGGCGTCACTATTTAAATAGCATGAAGGTGTATATATTCACGGATCATAAGTGCCTAAAGTACTTATTGGATCAGAAGGATCTCAATATGTGACAACGAAGGTGGATGGAGTTCCTCGGCGACTACACCTTTGATATCCATTACACTCCCGGGAAGGGAAACGTGGTCGTAGATGCCTGAGTCATAGGACTCCGTCAAGGGCAAATTGGTTGCAGATGCATGATGAACGTTTGATCCAGGAGTTGGAAGCGTTAAAGATTTCTTGTGTTGACAAGAATTCCACAGTACATGCGTGTTTGCACTGGACGGAGGTATAGTGTGACCTTGCGGACAGAATTCAACGAGCAACAGAACTTGACGAAAGTATGCAACGTTATGTAATGGATGGGTCGAATGACCAATTCTCCTGGGATAATGGCCTTTTACGGAAAGAGGTTCGTTTGTGCATTCCAAGTATGGGTAAACTAAGAGAAGAATTGATGTATGAGGCTCATTTTACGAAATACTCAATTCACCCAAGGAGCACAAAGATGTACAAAGAATGAAAAAGTTGAATGCCAGACCTGTGCCTTAGTGAAAGCTGAATGCCAGATGCCTGAAGGTTTCCTGAAGTCGCTACCTATTCCGGAGTGGAAGTTTGATGATATTTCAATGGATTTCGTGAATGGTTTGCCGAGGTCTCAATGCGGTAATGATTCGATTTGGGTGATCATAGACCGATTGACTAAAGTGGCTCACTTCCTTCCGAACAAGAGGAACGATTCAATGGAAGTCTTAACGAAACTCTATGTTGAGCAAATCGTACGATTGCACGGTGTTTCCCATAGCATCATAAGTGATCGTGACGGGCGATGCACATCGAATGATTGGAGGCTAATCTATCAATTGTTGGGAACAAAATTAACATTCAGTACGACCTTTCATCCCCAAACTGATGGCCAGACTGAGAGGACCAATAGAACGATGGTGGACATGCTCTGAATGTGCGCCTTGGATTTTGGTAAGAGGTGAGAAGATTATCTCTACATGGTAGAGTTTGTCTACAATAATAACTACCAAGCTAGCATAAGTATGGCACCGTTTGAGGCTTTATATGGTCGAAAATGTCGTACACCATTAGCTTGGGCAGAAGCAGACAAATCTTAACTATATAAGCATAAGGAAGTTGAAGAAGATAATTCGAGGATACGCTCTATTCGGGAGAGACTACTGATAGCACAAGATACACAAGCCAAATATTACAACGCCAAGCACCAAAATGTTGAGTTTGCGATTGGAGATTGGGTATATTTGAAAATCAAACCCTTCAAAGGCGTGTCCAGGATTCGACGCTTGAAAAAGTTAAGTCCGAGATATCTTGGTCCCTTTGAAGTGGTAGAAAGAGTTAGCGAAGTTGCTTATTGGCTAGACCTTTCAGATGAATTGAGTGGATTGCATGATGTGTTCCACATCTCAGTGCTTCGTAAAGCTGTAAAAGATTCAGCTCAAGTGATTGCGAATGATCGTGTACCGGTCGAATTTGGGCAAACGAAGAAGGTTAGGCCCATTCAGATCGAGGATAAAGCCGATAAGCACGTGTGGAACAAGACAATCGGGACGATCGAGGTCCGATGGGACAACTGTGGTCGTGAGGAGCTAATAAGGGAGCGAGAGTAGACCATGCATGCTGAATTTCCCGAACTATTTGTTTAAACTTGTATAGTACAGGACATAAAATGTTGTAACACATTTTTGTTGAAGAGTTTCCTGAGTACTGTATGCAAATTTCGGGATGAAATTTCTTGTAAGGAGGGGAGGATTGTAATCCCACAAAGCTCGAGGATGAATGGGCTAAGTAAGGTGGGCAACACGGCCTGGGACACGGGCGTGTACAAGGCCGTGTCTTACTCTGTGTGAGGTATGGCCGTGGACATGGACGTGTCCATGGCAGTGTCCTGCACTCGAGTGTTGGCAGGGTGTTCTCGAGTGAGTTTGACGAAATGCGGTCGACGATCCTTGAGTGGGGTACAAGGCCTGTGACACGGGCATGTCCAGGGCCGTGTCCTACTATGCGCTCGACGAGTTCTCGAGTGAGTTCGACAAAATGCGGTCGACGATCCTCGAGTGGGGTACACGGCCTGTGACACGGGCGTGTCCAGGGCCGTGTCCTGCTATGCGCTCGACGTTTTCTCGAGTGATCTCGACGAAATGCACTCAATGATCCTCGAGTTGGGCACATGGCCTGTGACACGGGCGTGTCAAGGGCCGTGTCCTTCTCTATACTTGGACATTTCTGTGAGGACTAATGAACACGGGCTAGAAACGGGCATGTCCGAAGCCATGTCTGGCATACGGCCTGTAATATGGGTGTGTCACACGGCCGTATCCTGGTCGGGTTAATTCATTTTCTTTGCCTCTTAAGGTACACGGCCTGTGACACCGATGTGTCACAAGACATGTTCAGCCCAGGAAAGTATTTTTCAGTGCTTTTCGTGGCCGTTCATTCCTTTCAGCTAGGATCAAATGGTCCTGAGATCTCCCTGATGTTATAAGTCCATGAGTTGAGGATAACTCTTTCGTTATCAAAGGCTTTTCTCTCTCTTTCTAAATAGGTTGAGAGTGGGGAGAGCAAGGGAGGAGGAGAAGGAATCCGGCTGCCGGTGGAGTTTCAGAGGCCCTAATCGCGTGCCGAGTCCAGATTCGCGGAGGCAAGGCCGTTGTGGTGCTTTTCATCCGGCTAGTTTTCCATGGCTCCAAAGCGAGCGTCAAGGGTAACTATCTTTTCTCCTTGGACATATGAAATCCTTAATTTGGCATATGCATGGGTTTCCCCCACCAAAGGGTGGATTGTTGAGAGATTCCCCTTGGGTTGATTCTGGATATCTCCAAGATGTCTTGCATGTAGATCCAGAAATGTGTAGTATGGAATAGGCATACTGTGCGAAGCCCATCTGGACAGGTTGGTCTGGATTGGTGATATTTTATTTTGCACACCGGAGAAGACTTCGCGTATAAATGAATATGTTTGCGGATTCTGTGGGTTGAGCCTGTGAAGGGTAATAGCAGGAAGTACTGGAGTGAAAGTCCAAGAAAAAACCCGTAAAGTGCATGTGTTGTATGTTATGAAAGGACAATGTTTCTGGCACTGCAGATGGCTGTAGAGATTATTGGATGGTTGATCCAGATAAGGTTAGGGCTGAGGATGGAAAGTGAGTTCTGTCACTAACGTTGGGTGATAGTGAGTGTCGCTGGCGATGGCTCCTAGCTAACCTGAGATTGTGAAGCCAGTCCTTAGAGGACAGTGTGGGTATTGGTGAGCTTTGTGAGCTCTTGAAAGGTCTTTGTGTCGAACGGATAAGGGGAGGCTGAACCACGTCAGTCTAGACATTGAACTGATGATTTGAGCAACGGGAAAGGGCTGAACTATCTCCACGGTATGGTTGTCCGCCATGAGTGTCTGGGCTATTGGCGTTCGGCAGAAACACATAGCAAGAGTCTTAGGCATGCGCTCCATTAAGACTAAAGTCTCCTGCTGAGGGCCGTGGAGCAAAATGCTCAAGTTTGTTGTTGGGCTTCGGGCCTTGAATGGCGGTGGGACCCTAATATTTCCAGTACACCAAAGAATGTGCACTGAGTGCACGGAGCGTCGAGCCACATGGGCGACGTTTGTGAACTATTGATTGTGTGTGAGTGCACATTGTGTGATATATCTGCATGTGAAATGTTATGCCTGCAGGGAAGGAATACCACTGCCCCGGGTAAGGGGTAGGGTCGTTATAAATTGGTATGCTGAACACTGACCGTTGCCTTGTTTACCACCATTGCGGTGGATTATCCCATGCAGGTGCAGGAGAGCCGAGCGGAAAATAGGGGACTGAAGCCCTTGTTGTTGTTGTTGCTGCTGCTATGCGAGCCCTCGAAGGCCAAAGAAGTTCATATGATATTATTTTTATGTGTGGTCGGCATGCGTGCCGATGTATGAAAGTCATGGTTATAAAGATTAACTGTAAGGTCATAAGGCCAGACTTGTTGTGTATTTGGAGAACATTCCTGCATGATGATATATATAAATGCTGGTTTATATATGGTGGACATTCAGATGAGTTGAGTTCAAACAACTTAAAAGCTTCCGCTAGAATGCTCTGAGTTAGGATGCGAATAGTTTTTGATATTAACCCGTAACTTCGCCGCCTGTTTGTGGCATATGGTGTGTGGCCACGGCCGGACCTTCTATTATATGTCATTTAACGGATGGAGGTGTTACAACCTTAAACTCTATCAACACTAAAATGTGTTTCATGTTTGCTTCTTAAATTTAAATTGGTTGCACCTAGAAATGTGTAATTATGTTGGTAGCTTTTATTTAAATAAAATATTATGCAAAAAAATTATATAAATATATAATAATACAGTTGAAATAATATATTATTTTAATTTTAAATAAATAATTAAATATAAGTAATATAGTATATTATGAGCTAGAGATACTGGACAAATTCCTCTAATAATTGTATATTTAAATAAAAAAGCATGTAAAGTTTAGCCAACTTTATTAAGGCCAAATGAGCACAAAATACCATGCTACTGACAAAATCCCTTGTTACCGTACCCCCAGAAGAAAAATCGGTCGCTCAATGAAAAATCCTGGTGCCCTCCCAAAAGGAAAATTTTTTTGGTGTGTCGGTAAAGACCCGACCTCACTTAGGGCCTGTTTGGCACAGCGGTGGCAATCACGAGTACAGTGTTTATGAACGACATGTGAACGTGTCCAAGCTAACCTAAGGAACTTCATCTACTTTCATGTTCAAAATTTGTTTTTTTTGTTGGTGGCGGAAATAACCTTTTTCATGCCAGACATTTTATGACGGTAGTGTTTTTGTCCGACCTTACCAGAGCAAAAACTATGCGCCAAACAGACCGTTATGAAAAACTTCAACCACTTTTATGTTTAAAACTAGTTTTTTTTATGGTGGTCATGACTGTTGTCATGCCAAATATATATTCTATGATAGCGGAATTTTTTTTCCCAAACTCACCGGAGCAAAAATGGTGTGCCGAAAAAATATAACTTCGTAGATGACAGCATCCGACAATCCAAAATTGTAAGTTTTGGGGGAACTTCGGTTCCCACAGACGGCGCCAAACTATTACAGGCAACTCAAAACACCTAGTAAACTGGACTAAACTAGGCCGCCTGAGGCCGTGGAGCAGTTGAGCGCGCAAAAAGTCACAAAGTAAGTAAAGAAGTGTGCAAGTCGTTTTTAACGTGGAAAAACCCCTCAACATTGTAAAAAACCAATTGACTGGTATGATACCAGTTAAACTTTACTATCAGGGGTAATTTACAAGTTGTTTGAGAAATCGAGGACGATAGGCCACTCCTCGTTACAATGAAGAGATGATAGAAATCGCTAGAGCGCTTGGAGGGCGACAAACCACCACCCGCAAAGCGTTAAATCTGTCTCTTTCCATTCGAGCAGAGCGCTTTTTGACGTTGTCTAGGCGCGACGCGCTGCTTCTGCGTACATAAAAGAGTTGATGGTGTCAGCATGTTGGACGCCTTGCATGTAGGAGAAATCTTAGAGGGGTCGGTGGCCCACCTTCTTCTTCAGTACGACGTGGACTTAGGCGAATTCTTCAAGATCTCGAAGGTCTCGAAGGTCGGAGACTCGCAAGAGGATTCCGACAGAGTTCTGGACTAAGAAATAAGAAAGCTGGGAGGAGAAAGGTTAGATATGAGTGGAGCCTGAGGTTCCTTTTATAGGCCCATGGGGGTGGTTACGGTAGTTATGCGGCTATCTGTACACCGTAACCACCGAAAATACAGATTGCAGAGCACATTTAGTATAGTTCTTAGCGCAAATTTTTTATAATTTTTTTATATGCACACTATTATTAATTAAATAATTTTCCCTACTAACGACGGTGGTTGAGCATGTGGTTACGTGGGTGGTTACCCACGTAACGGACATCAACGATCGCGATGGAATGATCGGACATTGGAGAGTGGTCACTATCGATGGTCCCGCCAGAGGAGAAGGAAGAACCGCAGCTGGTGATGAGGTCGGCCGCTGGCGAGCAAGACGGGTGTAACACCCCCTATCCGTCGCATAGCATATAGTAGTAGGTCCGGCCGGGGCCCGACGTCGTATGTCACAGACAGACCGGGTGGTTACTCATGGAAACCATCCAACCAATCATAATGTCCTACACAGAGCATTCTAGCGGAAGCAGTTTATAAGTTGAAACAAAGAACCCAACACTAATGCATGAATGTCCACTAGAATAGCCAACCAGGAATGAAGTACATACACCAGTACTGGCCTTAAGGCCTTACAAAATGGTTCACTTAATGTTACATGATTCTCAAACCACGGCACACAAGCCAGTCATACATGAATAAAGCAGTAAACACTCCAAAAAGGCCTTCAAGGGCCGGCTTCTCATTTTGGGCTTTAGCCCGCTATTGACCGCTTGGTCCAGCAGCACCTGCAAGCAACATAACCACCGCACAGTGGCAAACAAAAAGGCAACGGTCAGCAATGCTGACCAAATTATAACGATCCCGCCCCCGACTCGGGGCGACGATGCTCCTTCCCTGCATTTTTATTAGCACAAGCGAGCAATATAATAATATTCATTACATCACAGGCGTAGGCTCAAACGGCCACACACCCCGTGCACTCAGGGCACATTCTCGGTGAACCGGTCGATGTCACGTCAGTTAAAGCCATAGACATTCCGGACTCACCACCGCCACTTTGACGGCCAAACTTATGAGCAATTTGTCTTCCCGGCATGGGTCACGACAATTTAAGCCATAGACCGCCGAAGACTCTCATCTATGCCAACGGCAAGTGCCACGTAACCTTAGGTCTCTTTAACCCGAACGACATAGATATGGGTACGGTTCCATCTAACCCGTGCTCACGTCGCAACGACAATTTAAGTCATATGCGCAGGTCAAACTTCTCCCGAGTCCCATTTTCGTCACACAATTTCACATAACTCGGTTATGTTCAAGTTGGCTCTCAGGCCTCCATGTTGGCCAGATCACGCATCAGCCCAGTTTTTCGGGTGCACCTTAGGGTTAATCCCCAAGGATCCCTGTTGCAATCTACCGTGTAGAAAACCCGAAAAACAACCAATAGCACGGAGTCTTCTCCGGCATTTATGCAATGCAACATCATCGATCCAGACCAACATGTCCGGGTAGGCTTCACACATCATGCCTATCTCCGTTCTCGCTTACGGACTTTAAACAACGGGGACTTCACATATCTACCCGAAGGAATGCCTCCAACTCACCGCAAACTCGCGAGAGTGGGCTTCCTATACAAAGAAGGAGAGCTACTCATGCTCAAGAAGAGAATCGTTACCCTTGCGTTATTCTTCGGCGCCATGGGAAAGTAAGCAGATGAAAAGCACCACACTCTCTTCGCCTCCGTGGATCCGGAGTCGGCTCGCGATTTGGAGCTTCAAAGCTCCTCCAATGGCTGAATCTATCTTCTTCTCCCTTCATTGGCTCTCCTCTCTCTCTAAGCTTTAGAAAGATAAGAACTCATGAAACGCCCAATCCCGGGTATATCCCATCAGGAACAACCCCCAGCCGTTGGATCCCAAAATAAAGAAACGAACGGCTTTGATTCGGGACTGAAACGCCCAATCTGGATCGCACACGGCCTGGCACACGCCCATGTCCAGGGCCGTGTGCCTCATTCGCCGTCAAAATCGACTCGCCTGGAACAACATACGGGTATCGAACACGCCCGTGTTCGACCTGACACGCCCATGTTCCACCTAACACGGCCGTGTGGCCGGCCGTGTACCCCCATCGTTTTTCCCCAAAAACAACCCGAGCACTGCACGGGTTCTAGGACACGCCCGTGTCCTTGCCCGTGTCAACTCAACACGCCTGGGCTCCAGGCTGTGTACACGGTCTCGACACTCGACATTTCGTCGAGCGAAGATCGTCGACCTGATGACACGGCCTTGGACACGCCCGTGTCCTAGGCTGTGTGCCTTGTCTCGACACATCGTCGAGCAAAGTGTCGACTTCCCGGGACGAGTGTCGACACAGGTCGACACGCCCTGCGACACGCCTATGTCGCAGGCCGTGTGCCATGTCTCGACACTTCATCGAGCGCAGAGTGTCGACTTCGCGGGCTAAGTGTAGACACGGGTCGACACGCCCTGCAACACGCCCGTGTCGCAGGCCGTGTGCCATGTCTCGACACTTCGTTGAGAACAAAATGTCGACTTCCTGGATGAGTGTCGACACAAGCTTGACACGCCCTGGGACACGCCCATGTCCCAGGCCGTGTGCCTGCAGCCAGAACCCAAAACTGGCCCAAAACGTCCCTCATCGATCTTTTGAGTTTTGGGGCGTTACAATTCTCCCCTTCTTAAAAGAATTTCATCCTCGAAATTATATAAAGGAAAGACATGTACAAAACCAAAATTTGTACCTGAGCGGAACAACTCCGGATACTCGTCAAGCATAATCTGCTCTCGCTCCCAAGAGAGCTCCTCACGACCGCAATTGTCCCACCGGACCTCGACCATCCAGATCTCTTTATTGCGTAGCCGCTTGACCTCCGTGTCCTTAATTCGCACGGGTTTACTTTCGTCGTCAGCCCACTATCCACCGGCACTCGATCAACCGCGATCAATTGCGTAGGCTCTTGTACCGCCTTCCGAAGTACCGAAATATAGAATACATCATGTAGACCACTAAGCTCCGCTGAAAGCTTCAATTGATAGGCCGCTTCACCAACCCGCTCTAGAACCTAAAACGGCCCAAGGTACCTCGGGCTTAGCTTTTTTTCAATCACCGCACCCGCGAGACACCCTTGGATGCCTTGATCTTTAAGTACACATAGTCGCCCACGGCGAACTCCCCGTTCCTGTGCTTGGCATTATAGTACTTCGCTTGCCGGTCCTGAGCGATAAGCAACCTCTCTCGAATGCTTCGCATCAGCAAAGTAACATCCTCCACTTTGAATCACTTATACAACTTGACTCACCCGTTTCCAGCCAGGACAACGGCGTGCGACATTTTCTACCATATAGGGCCTCCAAGGGCATCATTTGAATACTCGCTTGGTAGCTTTTGTTGTATGCGAACTCCACCAAATAAAGGTGGTCTTCCCATTGCTTCCCAAAATCCAAGACACATATGCGGAGCATGCTTTCCATAGTTCTATTTTAACTTTGTCCCCAACATTTGCTGCACAAGCCTCCACTCATTGGATGTGAACCACCCATCTCGGTCCCTCACGATGCTGCGGGGCACACCGTGAAGCCGTACTATATTATCCACCTATAGTTTGGCTAACTTATCCACCGGATCATCCTTCCTATGAGGAATGAAATGCAACACCTTCGCTAACTGACCTACGACCACCCAAATGGCGTCGTTCCCCTTTTTGCGACCTTGGCAAACCGTGCACAAAGTCCATAGAGATGTCATCGAATTTCCACTCCGGAATAGGCAAGAACTTAAGGAATCCTCCCGGCTTTTGGCATTCCGCCTTCACCAAGGCGCAAGTTTGGCACCTCACTACGTAGAGCGCCACATCTTTCTTCAAACCCAGCCACCAAAACGGTTTCTTTACATCGCGGTACATCTTCGTGCTCCCCGGGTGAATTGAGTACTTAGTATGGTGTGCCTCGTACAATAATTCCACCCGCAAATTTCCCACATTTGGGACGCACAGACGACCGACTTTCCCAAGCAATCCGTCCTCCACAACGAATTAGGAATTTGACTCATCCAGAGCTTCTACCATGAACTGCTTCATATGGACATCCAAATCCAAAGCCTGCCGAATCCGATCATTCAGGTCATATTAAACTTCAGTACAATTCAGTACTGCTTCAGCACTTGATTGCATATCCACACAAACAATCTCCAACGCCTCCCACTCACGCACCAACCGCTCATCATGCATCGATAGCCAATTGGCTTAAGCTGGGGCTCCGCGACTCAACGCGTCAGCATCCGCATTCCCTTTATCTGGCACGTAGTGGATCTTGAATGTATAGTCTCCTAAGAACTCCATCCATCTATGCTGCCGCAAATTTAGATCCTTCTGACCAATCAGATACTTCACGCTCTTGTGACCGGCGTAGAGATCCATTTTCACACCATACAAAATTATGCCTCCACAGCTTCAAGGCAAAACTCACGGCCACTAACAACAAGTCATGGACCGGATAGTTCCTCTCGTGCACTTTTGGCCGTCTCGCGCCATAAGCTATTTCACGTTCGTGTTGCAGTAGCACGCAACCCAACCCACTGCCCGAAGCATCGCTATTAAATCTCATAGCCTTCGGTCCCACTCGGCGAAGTCAGCACAGGCGCCATGGTCAACCGACACTTCACTCTTCAAAAGCTCGTGCGCATTCCGGCGTCCAAATGAACTTCTGCTCCTTACTCGTCAAAGCAGTGAGGGGTAACGCTACCCGCGAGAAGTTCTCTACGAAGCGCCTGTAATAGCCGGAAAGCACCAGAAAGCTCCGGACTCCCGCTACCGTAGAAAGCTCAGGCCACTCCCGTATCGCAACAATCTTCGCCGGATCCACTGCAATAACTTCCTCAGTCACTATAAGACCGAGGACGCCACTGAGGATGACCAAAACTCGCACTTCGAGAACTTGGCATACAACTGATTCCTCCTTAGCGTCTCCAAAACCAAAAGAAGATGCTTGAAGTGATCTTCCTCACTCTACAAGTACACCAAAATGTCGTTGATGAAGACAATCACAAAATGGTCCAAGTACTTGCTGAAGGTCCTATTCATCAAATCCATGAACACTGACGGCGCATTGGTCAGCCTAAACGGCATGACCGTAAACTCGTAATGCCCATATCTTGTACTGAACGTTGTCTTAGGGAACCACTCTCCCTTAACCTCCACTGATAGTACCAAGACTTGAGATCCAACTTCGAGTACACTGTCGACCCGACCAACTGATCAAAGAAGATCATCAATCCGGGGGGATCAGGTACTTGTTCTTTTCCGTCAACTTGTGGAGCTCCCGATAATTAATACATAGCCTCAAGCTTCCGTCCATCTTCTTAATAAAGAGGGTCGGTGCGTTCCAAGGCGAAGGACTTGGACGTACATACCCTTGCTCCAACAACTTTTAGAAGTTGCACCATCAGCTCCGCCATTTCCTTCGACGCTAGCCGATAAGGAGAGCGTGACACAGGCTTTGCACCCGGTACTAGCTCAATCATGAAATCTGTCTCCCGTTGAGGAGGGGTTCCAGGAAGATCTCTAGGGAACACATCAGGGTACTCCGATACCACTGAAATATTAACCAACGCGGGCTTCGGCTTTGCAACCCCCACTAGTGTACAGATCAGCTCTGCACCAGTACGAACCGCCTTAACCACCTGAACAGCAGACACCAACGTCTTGCTCGACCTCTTCGAGCCCGTAAAGGTCGTCTCACGACTTGCTCCCAGCTTGACTTCCTTGCTACCACAATCTTTATAGGCTTGCTGCTCGGAGAGCTAGTCCATGTCAAATATAACGTCGAACTCCACCAACGGAAGTAATGATGCTTGCAGATCGTACTCCTGATTCCCAATCCAAAACTAAGCGCAACAGATACTACCCGCGCGCATTGAGCGCCATTGGACCATAACACATCCAATTTGTCTCTTACCATCGAAGGAGGTACTCCGACGCGTGAAAACAATTCCTAAATAAAGGAATGTGAAGCTTCGTTCACACGAACAGTGCTCTCGCCGAATAGACGAAAATCAGAAAAATCTTAGCACAAGTAGTTCTAAGCTAACATGCACAAGGGCGACAGGTATTCAAGGCTAAACTGCTATAACTTTAAACCATACCTGTCGTCACGACAGCATGCTTCTTCTCGGACTTGGGACGTCCGCTCCAACATTCTCGGGCAAAGTGCCCCGGTTTTCCACAAGTGAAACATGCGCTCGGGGTTCGACCCGTAGTCACCCCAGAAGCACCAGAAGGAGCTTGACCCGAAGTCCTACGCTTCTTATACCATTTTTGATATCCAGACTTTGAGGTGTTCAGCACTTTGAATGCCGTTTCCTTTGCACTAACCTCCGTGACTGCTCCTGACATAGCTTTCTTACCCTTCTGAGCACCATTCCAACAGTCTCGGGCAAAGTGCCCTTTCTTTCCACAAGTATGACAAGTGTATGTAGCTTTGCTAGTCGATTTCATAGCCCCTTTCTCCAGCATTCTGCCGGATGCAGCTCTTATGGGGTTTGTATAGTTCGATACCATGGTCGCTGGTATCATGAGGGTCTTCCTCAAATCTGCCTCCAAAGATCTAGCTGATTCCACCAAGGCTCGGAATCACAATAACTTTTGTCCTAGCAGTAGAACTCGTAACTCGGCGCGCAGGCCATTATAAAACCTATCGACTGTAGCTTGCTCATTATCCAACTCGAAGCATGGGTAGCGACTTATCATAAGAAATGCTTGCAAGTATTCCTCAACTGTGTGCGCTCCCTGCATTAAATGCATATTCAGCTGCTGCCCCGATGGTCTACCAAAGGTCATCTACTCCATCACGCCAACCGGCATTGAAGCCACAACATGGGCGCATGGTTGTACATTTCCTCCAAGCTGTGCACCCGTCACAGCGAACACCGCTTCAACGATCCTTCTAACGGTTTCATACGAAGGAGGAGTCTCAAACACCTCAACGGGCGCACTATACCCCTCAGAAACCGGACATTCTGGCGGTCCAGCACCGCTTCTGGTCACCTATAGTGGTACAAAACATCGTTAACCGACCAAATAAAATTGCAAATAGCAATTATAGGAACACGCAGGTTCCTCAAACACGTGTATTTTCATTCCTAAGTGGACATTCATGGGTTCTTTTACCGTTATAACGATGACGCACACAATGTGCTCACCACCCCTTAAAAAGAATTCGTCCACGAATTCATTTTAAGCCCGACCAAAACCAGTAGTCTGATACCAAATTGTAACACCCCCTATACATCGCATAGCATATAGCAGTAGGTCCGGCCGGGGCCCGACGTCGTATGCCACAGACAGACCGGGTGGTTACTCATGGAAACCATCCAACCAATCATAACGTCCTACACAGAGCATTCTAGCGGAAGCAGTTTATAAGTTGAAACAAAGAACCCAACACTAATGCATGAATGTCCACTAGAATAGCCAACCAGGAATGAAGTACATACACCAGTACTGGCCTTAAGGCATTACAAAATGGTTCACTTAATGTTACATGATTTTCAAATCACGGCACGCAGGCCGGTCATACATGAATAAAGTAGTAAACACTCCAAAAAGGCCTTCAAGGGCCGGCTTCGCATTTTGGGCTTTAGCCCGCTATTGACCGCTTGGTTCAGCAGCACCTGCAAGCAACATAACCACCGCACGGTGGCAAACAAAAAGGCAACGGGCAGCAATGATGATCAAATTATAACGATCCCGCCCCCGACTCGGGGCGACGATGCTCCTTCCCTGTAATTTTATTAGCACAAGCGAGCAATATAATAATATTCATTACATCAAAGGCGTAGGCTCAAACGGCCACACACCCCGTGCACTCAGGGCACATTCTCGGTGAACCGGTCGATGTCACGTCAGTTAAAGCCATAGACATTCCGGACTCACCACCGCCACTTTGACGGCCAAACTTATGAGCAATTTGTCTTCCCGGCATGGGTCACGACAATTTAAGCCATAGACCGCCGAAGACTCTCATCTATGCCAATGGCAAGTGCCACGTAACCTTAGGTCTCTTTAACCCGAACGACATAGATATGGGTACGGTTCCATCTAACCCGTGCTCACGTAGCAACGACAATTTAAGCCATATGCGCAGGTCAAACTTCTCCCGAGTCCCATTTTCGTCACACAATTTCACATAACTCGGTTATGTTCAAGTTGGCTCTCAGGCCTCCATGTTGGCAAGATCACGCATCAGCCCAGTTTTCCGGGTGCACCTTAGGGTTAATCTCCAAGGCTCCCTGTTGCAATCTATCGTGTATAAAACCCGAAAAACAACCAATAGCACGGAGTCTTCTCCGACATTTATGCAATGCAACATCACCGATCCAGACCAACATGTCCGGGTAGGCTTCACACATCATGCATATGTCCGTTCTCGCTTACGGACTCTAAACAACGGGGACTTCACATATCTACCCGAAGGAATGCCTCCAACTTACCGCAAACTCGTGAGAGCGGGCTTCCTATGCAAAGAAGGAGAGCTACTCATGCTCAAGAAGAGAATCGTTACCCTTGCATTATTCTTCGGTGCCATGGGAAAGTAAGCGGATGAAAAGCACCGCACTCTCTTCGCCTTCGTGGATCCGGAGTCGGCTCGCGATTTGGAGCTCCAAAGCTCCTCCAATGGCCAGATCTATCTTCTTCTCCCTTCCTTGGCTCTCCTCTCTCTCTAAGCTTTATAAAGATAAGAACTCATGAAAAGTGAGGGTTTCTAAGGCCCAATCTCGGGTATATCCCGTCAGGAACAACCCCCCGCCGTTGGATCCCAAAATAAAGAAACGAATGACTTTGATTCGGGACTGAAATGCCCAATCTAGATCGCACACGGCCTGGCACACGCCCATGTCCAGGGCCGTGTGCCTCATTCGCCGTCAAAATCGACTCGCCTGGAACAACACAGGGGTATCGAACACGCCCGTGTTCGACCTGACACGCCCATGTTCCACCTGACATGGTCGTGTGGCCAGTCGTGTACCCCCATCGTTTTTCCCCGAAAACAACCCGAGCACTGCATGGGTTCCAGGACACGCCCGTGTCCTTGCCCGTGTCAACTCAACATGCCTGGGCTCCAGGCCGTGTACACGGTCTCGACACTCGACATCTAGTCAAGCGAAGATCATCGACCTGATGATACGGCCTTGGACACGCCCGTGTCCTAGGCCGTGTGCCTTGTCTCGACACATTGTCGAGCAAAGTGTCGACTTCCCGGGACGAGTGTCGACACGGGTCGACACGCCCTGCGACACGCCCGTGTCGCAGGCCGTGTGCCATGTCTCGACACTTCGTCGAGCGCAGAGTGTCGACTTCGCGGGCTATGTGTCGACACGAGTCGACATTACCTGCAACACGCCCGTGTTGCAGGCCGTGTGCCATGTCTCGACACTTCGTCGATAGCAAAATGTCGACTTCCTGGCTGAGTGTCGACACAAGCTTGACATGCCCTGGGACATGCCCGTTTCCCAGGCCGTGTGCCTGCAGCCATAACCCAAAACTGGCCCAAAACGTCCCCCGTCGATCTTTTGAGTTTTGGGGCGTTACAACGGGCGACCGACCCTAGAGAGGTATACCTTGTGAGACATGATTCACAATGTATCCGATGAAAGAAGCTATAAATAAGAGAAAACTGTGTGGCCTGAAAATAGAATCTGCACAAGCCACTAGTCGCCAAGTTTATCCGTCAAAATCGCCAAGTTGCCAAACCGAAGCTGTGTGAACTGCCTTGTTATTAAATGTTGAGAAAACACCTCTGTCTACTACTTCAGGTGTAACGACTCCACTCGTCATGTGGCATATAACGGTGGGTCCGGCCGGGGCCCCACGCCATATGTTACAGACAAGCGACGGACTTACTTGTGGAAATCAAAATCTACTCGCATCCTAACTCAATCCATTCTAGCGCATCATTTTTAAGTTACCTGAACTCAGCTCAATGAATGTACACTAATACATAAACTCCACATTTATATATCACCACCAGGAATGTTTACAACGCACACACACATGGCCTTAAGGCCTTACAGGTTTCTCTTTACAAAAATATAGTTTCGTACATCGGCACACAGGCCGGCCACACATGAAATCCAAACACTTCACAATGGCCTTCAAGGGCCTATAGCAGCAGTCCATCCATTCCGCTCATTTCATTTCAAGCAGCAGCACCTGTAATCACATATCCACCCAAAAGCAGCAAACAAAGTAACGGTCAACTTCAGCTGATCACTTATAACGACCCTACCCCTTTCCCGGGGCAGTGGTTCCTTCCATGTATGCATAGCCATCACATAATCTCTATCAATCTAGCAATCACAACCATCTCACAAATGCCGGCATCCACCAGATGCTCCGTGCACTCAGGGCACCTTCTTGGTGTACCGAGTATCCCAGTCGTACATCACCGATACGAGGTTCTTCACTTGTTGGTTGGTTCAGTTTGATCCTAGTCCACCAGTCCCTTGCTGGCAACATCCCGTCCAAACCACTCAGAGGTATAACCTCACAGCATTCACAACCAACTAGATCAGATCGACCCACATCATGTGGTGTAGCAAGTTGGGTTATCGCTTCTCCCCAGGCATTACCACCAATCGACCCCTCACCTATTTCCTGATCGACCCACCCTTATGGTGTAGTAAGTCGGGTGCTCGCTTACCGGGTCATGCCACCAATCGATCCCTTTCTATCTAGATCAACCGACCCTAGTGGTGTAGCATGCTGGGTACTCGCTTCCCATGGTACCAACTGATCTCTCTTCATAACCAGGAGCTTAACCAAAGCCTCCATCTATCCATAATCACCATACATATGTTCATTCATTCATTCCACATCGCATAAACCTTTCATAGTATCAAATCCATAGAGTCTTCTCCGGTTTACCCATGATCATCACCAATCCAGACTACCCGTCTAGATGGGCTTCACAAAGCATGTCTATGTCATACTCCACACTTCCGGCTCTAGATGCAGACTCCACCAAGGAATCCCTTATGAGATCCACCTCTTGGTGGAGGATTCCACGCATATGCATAACAGAAGGACTTCGATGTCCGAGAAGGAGATCGTTACCCTCGAAGATCGCTTCGGTGACATGAAGTAGCCAGATGGAAGTCACCGCCTCGGCTTTCCCTTCACGCATCCGCTCTTGGATCTTCGCTCCGCACTTTGCAGCTCCTCCAGCAGCTAGCTTTGCTTTCTCCCTTCCTTCCCCTGCTCTCCCTTTCTCTTTCTCTCTCTCTTGGAATCAGAAGAAGAAGGAGAAGATGAAGATGGGCTTTTATCTTCAGTTCTCGGTCATAATCCACATGGTAGGAGACTGAACCACTGGATCCAAGATCAGGGAAACGAGTGACTCGGATTTACTCAAAAATATCCTGAACACGACCTGACACGCCTTGTGACATGCCCGTGTCACGGGCCGTGTCACTTAAGCGGCAGATAACCGACTCAAATCCATCTAGTACACAGTCGTGTGAAATGCCCGTGTCACACCCTACACGCCCGTGTCATACCTGACACGCCCGTGTTCAACACCCGTGTACTTCAAATAGCAAAACACCATCTTATTCGAGCGGGAAATGGCCTTGGCATACGCCCGTGTCCCAAACCGTGTCCACCAGGACACACCCGTGTCCAGCCAACACATGGATTCCTAGCTACAACCCGCAAAGGACATGCCCTGGGACACGCCCGTGTCCCAGGTCGTGTACTCTGCACTCGACGATCGTTGACCGAAATTCGTCGACCGCACACCCAATGACTCAACTCGAGGTGGACACGCCCTGGGACACGCCCGTGTCCCAGGCCGTGTCACCCAACAAGAAACCCAAAACTATTTTGGGGTGTTACAATCCTCCCCTCCTTCAAAAAAATTTCGTCCTTGAAATTTGACTCACTCCAATAAGCCACACAACCACTTAATGTTGCATCATTCGCAACTATTCACACGAACAAAACGAGTCGGGTTCAAGCTCAGAGGCCACATCTTGTCTCACCCCAAGGCATCGCCCCACACAAACAACACAATACATCCAATACATACATTCCTAACTCCCATCTGTGCACATTCAGCCACAAAATTCATAAAGTGATCGAGAAACAAACACATCACATAGATATATCACAATCACGCGATCACTTACATTTCACAAGTGTGCACCACTATTCCAGCATTTAACATAATATCTCATATATAGGTACAGTAGTATCATCACCAATCTTCACAGCAGTAGTGCGTCATCATACATATCTCATAGTCACATCATTAAAGTGACATACGACTATTCTACGTGTCCTTTCGCTGCTCAGCCGTCTGATTATTTTGCAGATATCGTTTTATCAGCTCTTGGAGTCCCAAGTTAAACACTCGCGGCTGGATTTCACCAACGGAGCTTTGCGGCTCTTGCACATCCAAGTTATGCAATCAAGGTTGCGCCCGGGATGCAGATGACTCAGCCACTGCTTTACCCTTTTCTTCATAGGACGCACCTATCTTTTTCTCACTCCCTGCGGGGGCATTCCAACAAAATTTAGCTATGTGTCCTTGCTTCCCGCAATTATAACATATCCGTGTATCGACACGTCCTGGCCTATAGGTTGCTCCCAAAGAAACAGTCAACGGAGCCCATTCAGCAGGCCTAAACTTTTTCTTATCTCGTCTTCTAAACTCGGATTGCTCCGACTGCGACACTTTAAACTCTGGCTTCTCCACGGTCAGTCTCTTCTTCTCTTAGACCCGCTTCATGTCCTTTTCCAGTGCACGAGCTGCATCTACCAATGCTTGGAAGCCCTGGTTCACCGAACTCGGGAGTACCAATCTCAACTCATCCCGCAGTCCCTCATAAAATCGATTCATCTTTCTCGCTTCCTTCACGAAGGTAGACCCCGCATAACATCTGAGTCTGGTAAACTCATGCAGGTATGTATCAATATCAGTCTCCCCCTACACTAGACGTTGAAACTCATTCTCCATCTCAATCCGTTGTGACACTGACAAATACTTGGCAAGAAACAATCTAGAGAATTCATCCATTGAAACCTCTGCCAAACCTCGACCTGTCAAGTGATGGACCTCCATATCATCTCACCACAGTTTCGCATCTCCTTCCAGTAGAAAAGTAGCTAAGGTCACTTTCTGCTCCTCCGCCGACCTGATTGCAGTCAGGATCCTCTTCACTCGAGCAAGCCAATCTTCCGCCTGCGTTGGGGAAAGCACCCCACCAAACGTAGGTGGATGAAACTCCATAAAGCTTTTCTATGACTCCTTCATTGCTTGCTCCTCCACCACAACTGCAACATGCTCTTACCTTGCACCAGTCTGTACTGGTGCTCCTACAGGTCTTGCCTGTCCAGTAGGCTGTGCCTGTAATACTGCAAGTACTGTCTCCATCACCACCCGCATGGTCTCTGCCGAAGGTGGCGTAGGTGCTTCAATGGGTGCACACTCTAATCGGACCACTGGGGCTCAGACTGTCCAGAACCACTCCTCGCCACCTATCTATGCACAAAACACCATTAAGTATCCATTTCATAACGGTAATTATACATTGACTACACACTCACGCACTTTTCGTGCATGAAATACATTCCTAGTGGACATTCGTGAGTTCAATTATGTTCTCTCCTCCCAAACAATCTAAACCTGGCTCTGATACCACTTTGTAACGCCTCCACTCATCACATGCCATATAATGGTGGGTCCGGCCGGGGCCCCATGCCATATGTCATAGACAAGCGACAGACTTACTTGTGGAAATCAAAATCCACTCGCATCCTAACTCAATCCATTCTAGCGCAGCATTTTTAAGTTACCTGAACTCAGCTCAATGATTGTCCACTAATACATAAACTCCACATTTATATATCACCACCAGGAATGTATACAACGCACAAACACATGGCCTTAAGGCCTTACATGTTTCTCTTTACACAAATATAGTTTCGTACATCGGCACGCAGGCCGGACCACACATGAAATCCAAACTCTTCACACGGCCTTCAAGGACCTATAGCAGCAGTCCATCCATTCTGATCATTTCATTTCAAGCAGCAGCACCTACAATCACATATCCACCCAAAAGCGGCAAACAAAGTAACAGTCAGCTTTAGCTCACCACTTATAACGTTCCTACCCCTTTCACGGGGTAGTGGTTCCTTCCCTGTATGCATAGCCATCACATAATCTCTATTAATCTAGCAATCACAACCATCTCACAAACACCGGTATCCACCAGGCGCTCCGTGCACTCAGGGCACCTTCTTGGTGTACCGGGTATCCCAGTCGTACATCGCCGATCCGAGGTTCTTCACTTGTTGGTTGGGGCGGTTTGATCCTAGTCCACAAGTCCCTTGATGGTGACATCCCGTCCAAACCACTCAGAGGTACAACCTCACAGCATTCACAACCAACCAGAGCAGATCGACCCACATCATATGGTGTAGCAAGCTGGGTTATCGCTGCTCCCCAGGCATTACCACCAATCGACCCCAGTCGGGTGCTCGCTTCCCAGGTCATGCCACCAATCGATCCCTTTCTATGTAGATTAACCCACCCTAGTGGTGTAGCAGGCCGGGTACTCGCTTCCCGTGCTACCATTGATCTCTCTTCATAACCAGGAGCTTAACCAAAGCCTCCATATATCTAGAATCACCATAGATACGTTCATTCATTCATTACACATTCAATAAACCTTTCATAGCATCAAATCCACGGAGACTTCTCCGGTTTACCCATGATCATCACCAATTCAGACTACCCGTCCAGATGGGCTTCACACAGCATGCCTTTGCCGTACTCCACACTTCCGGCTCTAGATGCAGACTCAACCAAGGAATCCCATATGAGATCCACCTCTTAGTGGAGGATTCCACGCATATGCATAACAAAAGGACTTCGATGTCCAAGAAGGAGATCGTTACCCTCAAAGATCGCTTCGGTGCCATGAAGTAGCCGGATGGAAGTCACCGCCTCGGCTTTGCCTTCACGAATCCGCTCTCGGATCTTCGCTCCGCACTCCGCAGCTCCTCCAGCAGCTGGCTTTGCTTTCTCCCTTCCTTCCCCTGCTCTCCCTTTCTCTTTCTCTCTCTCTTGGAATGAGAAGAAGAAGGAGAAGATGAAGATGGGCTTTTATCATCAGTTCTCGGTCATAATCAACATGGAAGGAGATTGAACCACTGGATCCAAGATCAGGGAAACGAGTGGCTCGGATTTACTCAAAAATATCCTGAACACGACCTGACACGCCCTGTGACACGCCCGTGTCACTTAAGCAGTAGGCAACCGACTCAAATCCATCTAGTACACGGTCGTGTGACACGCCCATGTCACACCCTACACGCCCGTGTCACACCCTACACGCACGTGTTCAACACCCGTGTACTTCACATAACAAAACACCATCTTACCCGAGCAGGACATAGCCTTGGGACACACCCGTGTCCCAAGCCGTGTCCACCAGGACACACCCGTGTCCAGCCAACACATGGATTCCCAGCTACAACCCGCAAAGGACACACCCATGTCCCAGGCCGTGTACTCTGCACTCGACGATCGTCGACTGAAATTTGTCGACCACACACCCAATGGCTCAACCCGAGGTGGACATGCCCGTGTCCTAGTCTGTGTCACCCAACCAGAAACCCAAAACTATTTTGGGGTGTTACATCAGGTCGCCTGACCGCAAAGTTAATCGCGAACAGAACTACTGAACAAAAAAATAGCTTATCTGTTGATAGACCAGACAAACTTCTCAAGCTATCCACAATCACAATGAAGAGACTTCAGGTTGCCTAGATAGCGACCTGCTGTATATAATTGACTGTAAACCACGAATTGTTACAGACCGAGCCTTCCAAAAAGTTGCCTAGTTATCCAGTGCTAGCCGCACGTCCTGCATAGTACAAGTCAACTTCACTTAGTCATGTCGGTTATAAAAATCTATCTGCAAGTTTCGAGTGCGAGCTGAGATCTCACTATTCTCGTCATATATGATGAGCTGGGACCCTTATTTATAGGCAACAGGCAGAGTGTGATCACCACCCATAACGATAGGATAACCGCCTGTCATCCTGCACCTAGCACCACCTATCCGCATAAGTGCGGATACTAGCGCCAGTCCGCGGGTGACAAACCACTTATCTGCTTACACGAAAAGATCAACCAGTCTACATAGCCGAGCGGACAACAACCTCAGTCTGCATGTACTTAGAGTAATCCAGCCACGCATCCTGAACCAAGTCCACTCATATGAAATGGCGATCTACGGTTCCGCCGTAGATGCACAGTGGAAGAAATGAATGTTAGAGCATGCATTCCATGCTTCTTGGTTTGCTAATAACAAATCTCATTTGTATTTGATCATAGTGTGTTTATGGTGAGCAGATATAACATGTCTGACACTCTAATCATTTGGGCATGGATTCGGGATTGAAAAGAAAAGTTAAGGTGATATCGCCTGAGGATTTCCAGTATCTCCACCAGGCGATAGCTCAAGGTACAGTTACCACATGATCTCCACGGTGTACAGTTATTGTCTATATTGCCCGAAGATATTGATATTGCCCCGGCGATAGTTCCCAATTGGCCACGATCGGATCATCCCGCAGAATCCTTGGAATCATGGGACACGTGGCAGCCATATATGATATCGTTGGGAAATGATAGCCAGTATTGCCAATGATAGCTCCAAAGTATAAAATTGGCTCATTTGTTTTTGTGGAGATTACGATTTTGAGAATCTGGAGTGTTCCTTCCATGCAACTTGTCCAGAGAGCACCATCACCCAGAAAACTCCATCTTGCCAAGTAGGTTCAAGAGCAAAAATGTGACGACTCGTACGCAGCATCTCAAGCAACCTTTGCGAGGATTAATCGTCATCTTCAGCACTTTATTAGAGGGAGTTTTTATTCTAAAAGTTTTTCTTTGTACTTTTTCATTTCATCGTTGTAATCGTTAGAAGAAATCGCCGCCTTGTGCGTGGCATCTAAGTCCTTGCATGGCTTAGGAGAAAATCGCCTCCTTGTGTGTGGCGTCTAGGTCCTTGTGTGACTTTGCGAGTTTTCTCCGCCTTGTGTGCAGCGACTAGATCATGGTGAGATCTAGGTGAAGGCTAGTAGCAAGATCTAGAGAGAGATACACTATAGCCGACTAGTTCTTGGTAGAAGGACCAGTGAAATCAAAAGGAGTTTATATTTTTCATAGCCTCGATCTCTACCTTTATAGAGATACATTGTATTTTGTTTTTAACGCTTATGAAATAAAACATAATCTTTTGTATTCTTATGATTTTCTAAGTGTTTATCTTTGGTTATGAAAAATTTGTTTTGATTTTTGTAATAATTTCACCAAGTAGAATTGATTAAAAGTTAAATTTTTTTAACCCTTAATCACCCCTCCCCTTCTAAGGGCGGCTCACGATCCAACATTTGGTATCAAAGCTCGGATACTTCAAATCGATTTCACCACCAGGAGTCATGACACAACACAGTCATGCTTTTGCAGAGGGTCAAGGCATTAGTAGACCACCACTTTTCACGAGCACTAACTATAACTATTAGAAAACACCTATGCATTGTTTTCTAATAGCATTAGACATCGATGTATGGAATATGGTAGAACTTGGTAACACTTCACCGACAGTAATCGTTGGTAGCATAACCATGGAAAAACCAAAAGGCAAGTGGGATGAAAATGACAAACTTAGGTATAAAAATAATGCTACGGTAATGAACGCATTATTCTGTACATTAAATAGAACCGAATTTAATAGAGTTTGTACTTGTGAAATAACTTTTGGAATTCGAAATTTATTAGAAGGTAGTTATGAAGGTACTTCACAGGTAAAAGATTCAAAGCTATTCCAATTGGAGTCGGAATTTCAGAAGATCAGAATGGAAGTGGATGAAGACATTGACACAATGTACACAAGATTTATGAAGATCGTAAATGATTCCAAAGTCCTTCGGAAAGACCTTTTTCAATGGTGATTTAGTAAGGAAAATTTTGAGATCACTTCCCCCAAAGTTCAATCCTAAGATGACCGCCATTCCATAATATCATGATCTTAAAACATTACAAATTGAGAGCCTCATTGGGAATCTTAAAACTCATGAGGTGGAGTTAAAAATTCAACATCAAGAATACAACTTGGAACCAAAGAAGAAGACTTTGGCGTTAAAATCAAAGGAATTAGTGGAAAGTGAAACTGATGAAGATGATGAAGAAAATGAAGAAAGTTTATTTGTAAGGAAGTTTAAGAGATTCATGGGGAATCCGGATAGGAGAAACTCATTCAAGAAAGTTTTTAACAAAAAGGTTTTCTCTTACAAGAAAGGTAAAGAAAAAGGATAAGCTGAGGATAATGATGAGCATCCGCTACCAGAGTGCTATCACTGCTGAAAGAAAGGACACATAAGAAGAAAATGCCCAAAATATTTGAAAGAGTAGAAAGAAAAGAGACAAGACAAAAAGAGAAATAAGAAGGTTTTGAAGGCATAGACTTGTGACGATACCTCACTTGGAGGTACGAGTGATTCAGATTCAGAAGAAAAAGTGGAAGCCAACATGTGCTTGATGTGGAAGAACGTTTCACCATCAGAAGATGAATGCAGTGTCCAAAGCGACAATGAGGTTCCAACTTATGACGAACTCTATAATGAATTTCTACGCACTTGCAAAATTTTTAAAAAGAGTCTTAAAGATATTGATCTTTTGAAATCTGAAAATAAAGTATTATTAAAAGAAAACAAAAAATTGACTAATGAATTGAAAGTGCTTAGAAAGGAGAAGATCTCTTGTCAAGAGTGCGATCACTTTTTAACAAGAGTGAAAGAATTAGAAAACACTCTCGCTAAGTCTGACTTGAAAATTGACACTCTTACCAAAAGAGAAAAAAAGACTTAGAGAGTGCGTTAAAATAATCAAAATCTCAAGTACAAAATGGCAATGCAGCATTCTCAAACCAGTATGTCATGTTAGTAACAGAGAACAGCGCCTTGAAAGCCAAATTTTATGATCTAAATATGGCAATTAAAAAGTTTGGAGTTGGCCAAAAATCCCCGGATATGATTTTAGCCAACCAGTGCCATGAATCTGCTAAGTTTGGACTTGGATACGTCACTGTAAGCTATCTCCCGATGATATCCACTATCGCCGACAATAACAAAAACACTCGAAAAGTGTCTTTTAACAACAAAAATATTATTCATTCTGCCAATACTAACTCTTCTTCTAGTTAGAGTCCTCAGAAATTGTTAAAGAGAGCCTCATCTTTCTTTATTGCTTGCGCCAAATGTTATAGGTTTGGTCACACCACAAACTCATGCAGTAAGAAAGGTTCTTGTGATGTTAAACAAATCTGGGCACCTAAGGAATTCACCTATTCTATGGGAAACCACTTGGGTAACAAGATCTTCACTCTCATCATCTTCTTAGGTTTGTTGGCAGGATAAGGACAGAGAAGAAGTGTGGTACTTGGACTCAGGTTGTTCCAAACACATGACAGATAACAAATCAAAGTTCCTTAGCCTGGAGACGAAGAAAGGAGGTTCAGTGACATTCAGAGACAACAATAAAGGAAAAAAATGAAGGGCATTGGTGTAGTGGGCAACAATTTCTTCTCAATTTCAAATGTTTTATATGTTAAAGGTTTGAAACACAATTTAATTTCTATAAGTCAACTTTGTGATAGAGGCTTAAATGCTTCATTTGAATCATCTTCAAACCTTTGCAAAATCATAGACTCTAAAACTAATAAATTGTTTTTTACTGCACCAAGAATCAATAATGTTTATAAAAAAACTTTTCATGATTTATCTCAATCTAGTGTTAAATATTTTATTTCCAAAAATGATGAATTAGAATTTTGGCATAGGTTACTAGTACATTCTAGTGCAAAACTTATTGTAAAACTTTCCAAAAATAAATTAATTAAAGGATTACCTTTCTTAGATGGAAAGTTTTCTTCTTTATGTTCACCTTGCCAAAAAAGAAAATTTTCTAAATCTTCTTTTAAAAGTAAGAATATTGTTTCTACTACTAGGCATTTACAATTACTTCACATAGATTAATTTGGTCCAGCATGTAAAAAATATACAAAGTATAGCAGGTAAAAAATATACTTATGTTTTGATTGATGATTATTCTCGTTTTTGTTGGACATTATTTTTATCTTCTAAATCCGGTGCGCATTCTTAATTTACAATATTATGTACTCATATTCAAAATAAACTTGATTTAAAAATTAAATGCATACAATCAGATCATGGTGGAGAATTTGAAAATGAACAGTTTATTTGTTTTAGTACACATTTAGGGATTAAGCATGAATTTTTTGCTCCTCGCACACCACAACAAAATAGTGTTGTGGTGAGGAAAAATATAACTCTTCAAGATCTTGCATGTACTATGTTATCTGGATTTAAATTATCTAGATATTTTTGGGTTGAAGCTGTTAGTACTGCTTGTTATGTTACAAATTTTAACATCCCCACACTTCTAGGGCCCCTAATGTTAGGGTTAGGGCTTGTGTGGTGCATCGAGACCTTAGTGTGACCCTAACTCAGCTTGAACTTAGGAAAACTACTATGCACACCCCCAATGTGCACGAGTCAACCTAGGCCAATTCACACCCACATGAACTCACCTCCTCAAGGTAAGCTCAGTAACACTTCTCTTACCCTAAGTGAGAGGCAACTGAGCGATGGACTCAAGGTTAGGTCAATCTAGTGGGTCAAAATTGTAACACCTCCGTCCGTCACATGAAATATAAGAGAAGGTCCGGCTGGGATCCCACGCCATATTCCACAGACAGTCAGGGACATTACTTATGAATATCAAAGCCAGTATATACATCCTAACTCAGAGCATTCTAGCGGAAGCATTAGGGGTTAAATTTGAACTCAGTTATCATGAATGTCCCCTACATATAAATAACCACATTTATATATCTCCAAGGAATGTTTATAAAATACAAAAAATGTTTGGCCTTAAGGCCTAACACGTTTTCTTCATACGTGTGGATTGCATACATCGCCACGCAGGCTGGCCACACATAAAAATCACAAAATATTTCATTCTTTGGCCATCGAGGGCCAGCATAGCAGCAACAACAACAACAACAAGGGCTTCAGCCCACTATTTTCCGCTTGGCTCTCCCGCACTTGCACGAGAACAAAACATTGCAATGGTGGTAAACAAAGCAATGGTCAGCATTCAGCTGACCAATTTATAACGACCCTCCCCTTTCCCGAGGCAGCGGGATCCTTCCATGTAGGCATAGCATTTTCACAATAGATATATCACAAGAACATGCACTCACGCACAGTTCAACATATCACAAACGAATGCCTCAGCGGCTAAACTTCTGTGCACTCATGGAACATATTCGGTGTGTCGAAGTATCCGACCCCACCTTATTTCCAACGACAACCTTAAGCATTGTGATCCAAGACCTACAGTCAGAGACTTTAGTCTTAATAGCAAGTAGGCCTAAGACTCTTATTATATGTTACAACGAATACCCAATAACCCGGGCAACTCAAGTTGACAACCATAATGCGGAGACAGGTCAGCCTTTACCCGTTGCTCAAATCGCCACAAATGACGCGGGTCAGCCTCCCCTTGTCCGTTCGGCACGAAGCCTTTTAAGATCTCATAGCTCACAATAGCTACACTGTCCACCAAGGACTACCTTCACAATCATAGGTTAGCTAGGAGCTATTTTCAGTTACAACCACTATCTCCTGGCGTTAGCGACAAAACAATGGACTTTCATAACAGAAAGCACATGCACTTTGAGGGTATTTTCCTGGAATTCCACTTCAGTACTTCCCGCGACTCCACCTCACATGCACAACCCACCAACTCCACAAATACTCGTTTATAGGCAGAGTCTTCTCCGATATGCAAAATAAAACATCACCAATCCAGACCAACCTGTCCAGATGGGCTTCACACAGTATGCCTATTCCGTACTACACATTTTTGGATCTTTGTGCAAGACCTCTTGGGGATCTCAAGAATCAACCCAATGGAAATCCCTCGGTACTCCACCTATTGGTGGGGGAAATCCATACATATGCCAAATATGGACTTCACATGTCCAACGAAGAAGATCGTTACCCTTGAAGATCTCTTCAGAGCCATGACCGTGAACTATGATCTGGATGGAATTGATTGCCATAACTTCCTCTCCATGATCTTGCGTCGACTCGTGATTCCAATCACAAGCAAACCTTGGATCAACCTTCATACAAGCTCCTGGATGTTCCTCCTCTTCCCTTTCTAGAAGTATAGTAGAGAAAGGATATGAGAAGATGAGAATAAAATCTCAATTCCATCCTAATACAAAAGCTACCGCCGCGCGGTAACTACTACTGTCGCGCAGTAACTTAGGCGGTAACCGCTTTGACCAGTCATTGCCTCTATCGGAGCTAGCGCCTCGCGATAACACTTTAGCACTTGACGGTAAACCGTTCTAGGTTTGTTGAGCGATTAGCACGGT
Organism: Platanthera guangdongensis; assembly: GCA_039583875.1. NCBI lineage: Eukaryota > Viridiplantae > Streptophyta > Magnoliopsida > Asparagales > Orchidaceae > Platanthera > Platanthera guangdongensis. Next base: position 12,458,660 of record CM077155.1, read on the forward strand.
GCGGTAACTCTTACCGCATGGCGTTAGCGCGCTCGACGATTGTTCGACATCGTTGAGTGCTTGAAAGAGTTGAGTTGTCAAAAGCATTGAGTGGTTGAAGCATTGAGTGGCTACCACGGTGCGCTAGCTTCGTAGTACCCAACCCGAGCGCTATGTCTTTTAAATTACTGAGCTACCGCCTGCGATAAGACTTTCGCGGCACGTTAGCCCCTAATGACCACTACGCCTTTTTGGGGTGTTACATTCCCGCCTTACAAAAATTTTGTCCCGAAATTTGCATATGGCACCAGAACACAGCAACTAGTAACAACTTTATTACAACAAATATTTTCTACTCAACAAAACCAAATATTACAACCTTTTAATTAAATAACTCGGGATATTCCGCATGCATGGTGAGCTCCCGCTCGCATGTCAGCTTTTCACGGCCATAGTTGTCCCACCGGACCTTGACCATCTCGATTGTCTTGTTCCGCTGCTGCTTAACAACTTTATCCTCGATTCGAATGGGCCTAACCTTCATCGTTAGCCCGGATTTGACCGGTATGCGATCATTCGCAATCACTTGAGCGGGATCCTTTACGGCTTTCCGAAGCACTGATATGTGGAACACATCATGCAATCCACTCAAGTCCTCTGAAAGAGCTAGCCGATAGGCAGCTTCTCCAACTCATTCCACTACTTCAAATGGGCCAAGATACCTTGCACTCAGCTTTTTCAAGCGCCAAATGCTGGATACGCCTTTAAATGGCTTAATCTTCAGATATACTATTCGCCAACTGCAAACTCTACGTTTCAGTGCTTGGCGTTATAATACTTAGCCTGCCGGCCTTGGGCTATTGATAGCCTCTCCCGAATAGAGCGTATTGTCGAATTAGCTTTTTCGACTTCCTTACGCTTGTACAACTTAGATTCGCCTGTTTCCACCCAAGCTAACGGTGTACGACACTTCCTACCATACAAAGCTTCAAAAGGCGCCATATTTAAACTCGCTTGATAGCTATTATTGTAGGCGAACTCTACCATATAGAGGTGCTCTTCCCATCTCTTCCCGAAATCCACGACGCACATTCAGAGCATATCTTCCATCGTTCGGTTGGTCCTTTTAGTTTGGTCATTCATTTGTGGATGAAAGGTCGTACTGAATGTTAACTTTGTCCCTAACAACTGTTGAACTAGTCTCTAATCATTCGAAGTGAAGCGCCGGTCTCAATCACTTATGATGCTACGGGGAACAACGTGCAATCGTAGTATTTGTTCAACATAAAGCTTAGCCAAAACTTCCACAAAATCGTCCCTCTTATTCGGAATGAAGTGAGCCACTTTACTCAACCGGTCCACGATCACCCAAATCGAATCGTTACAGCGTTGAGATCTCGGCAAACCATGCACGAAATCCATCGAAATATCATCAAACTTCCATTCCGGAATAGGTAGCGACTTCAGGAAACCTCTAGGCTTCTGGCATTCAGCTTTCACTAAGGCACAAGTTTGACATTTAGTCACGTAGAGTGCTATGTCTTTCTTCATGCCGCGCCACCCGAACAACTTCTTCATATCTTTATACATTTTTGTGCTCCTTGGGTGAATTGAATATTTAGTGAAGTGAGCTTCATACATCAACTCATCTCTTAACTAACCCATCTTTGGGACGCACAAATGACCATCTTTTCGCAAAAGTCCGTCATCCAAGGAGAATTGGCCATTTACTCCATCCACTACATAACGTTGCAAACTTTCATCAAGTTTTGTTGCTTGCCGAACCCTATCCGCAAGGTCATATTGTACCTTCGTCCAGGTCAAGCACGCATTTGTTGTGGAATTCTTGTCAACACAAGAAATCTCTAACGCTTCCAACTCCTGGATCAGACGCTCATCATGCATCTGTAACCAAGTTGCCCTTGCCGGAGTCCCACAACTCAAGGCATCTGCCACGATATTTCCCTTCCCGGGGTATAGTGAATCTGGAAGGTGTAGTCCCCGAGGAACTCCATCCACCTTTGTTGTCGCATGTTAAGATCTTTATGATCCAATAAATTCTTTAGGCTCTTATGATCTGTGAATATATTCACCTTCACGCCATATAAATAATGACGCCGCAGTTTAAGTGCAAAAATCACCGACGCCAACTCCAAGTCGTGGAGGGGATAGTTCTGCTCATGCACTTTCAACTGGCATGAGCCATAAGCGATCACCTTTCCGAATTGAATAAGAATGCAGCCTAATTCGCTCCCGGACGCATCACTATAGATTTCAAAGACGTCCGAACCACATGGCGATGCCAAGATTGGCGTCGTGGTCATGCGCCTCTTCAGCTCTTCAAAAGCTCGCGCGCACTCCGGCATCCAAACGAACTTCTGATCCTTCCTCGTTAGTGTTGTAAGAGCCAAAGCGATCCGTGAGAAGTTTTCTATGAAACGCCTGTAGTAGCCCACCAGTCCAAGGAAACTCCTGACTTCAGCCACAGAAGACAACACTGACCACTCTCATATATATTTTATCTTTGACGGATCCACCGCAATACCCTCTCCACTCACCACATGGCCAATAAAAGCCACTAACGACAGCCAAAACTCACACTTTGAGAACTTGGCGTAGAGCTTGTTTCTCCTCAGGTTGTGCAACACCATCCGTAAATGGTTCGCATGATCTTCTTCAGACTGAGAGTACACAAAGATGTCATCAATGAAGACAATCACAAACAAATCCAAGTAATCTTGAAATGTTCGGTGCATTAAGTCCATGAACACCGACGGGGTATTTGTTAGCCTAAACGACATTACCGTGAACTCGTAGTTACCGTAGCGTATGTCAAACCCTGTCTTGGGAATGTCACCTTCTCGAATCCTCAACTGGTAATAACCAGACTTCAAGTCTGGTTTAGAAAAGATGGTTGATCCCACGAGCTGATCAAACAAGTCATCAATTCGAGGTATTGGATACTTGTTCTTCTCTATCAGCTTATTCAATTTGCGATAGTCAATGCACAACTGCAAGCTACCATCCTTCTTTTTCACAAATAGAATAAGTTCTCTCCAAGGTGACAAACTTGGGCGTATATATCCATGATTCCAATAACTCTTGTAGTTGCACTTTGAGTTCCGCCATTTCCTTAGGCGCTACTCGATATGTCGAGCGGGCCACAGGTTTTGCACCTGCCACCAGCTCAATCGAGAAATCAATCTCCCGTTGTGGTGGTAACACCTGCAGCTCCTTCGAAAACACATCAACATACTCCGAAACAATCAGAACATCACTCACACTAGCCTTTGGCTCAACAGCCTCAATAAGCGTGAAGGACAACTTCACACCTTTCCAAACAGCTTCGACAACTTAGAGAGCAGACATCAACGTCCTGCTCGATCCTCGCATACCAACGAATTTCATCTCTTGCTCGGTGCTCTGCCCTAGTGTGACTTCCTTTGAATTGCAATCTATATAGGCATGCTGCTCCGAAAGCCAGTCCATACCAAAGATCACATCAAATTCCGATATCGGCAACACAGATGCTTCGAATCCGAAATCCCGACTTCCTATCCATACCTCCACAAAGAAAGACCTATCCGCATGCATCACACATCCGTTTGATAATAACACCTTCACACTATCTACCACCAGACGAATCGGCACTCCGATCCGTGACACGAATCCTTATATAGAAATGAATGTGAAGCACCCGTATCAAACAGTGCTCTCGCTGGATAGTCTAGAAGCAGGACAAAGCCCATGACGAATACATCATACATAATCTACACAAAAGGTATGAAGTACCAAAAGCAATAATAAAGTATCTTATCTTGTACCTGTGATGACATCACTTTGCTTTCTGGCCTCTTGTTGGCCAAGATTATATACTCGGGGTTGATGCAGAGGATTCCACCACTATCTTTCCATTTTCTGCATAAGACGCTCCTGTCTTCTTAGCACCGTTGGAGGACCAAATTGACATTCACGGGCAAAGTGTCCTAGCTTGTCGCATGTTTAACAAGTACGCGGGCCTTGCCCCGAAGTTTCTCTAGATGTAACTGTAGACGGAGCCTGTCCAGAAGACTTGGATCTTTTACCCCATCTCTTGCGATAGTTTGGTTTTCCCGGGTACGGCGCTTTGAACTCTATATTTGTCACAACCAAGTCCCTCTTGCCCTAATCCCGCTTCATATCCTTCTCCAACGCATGAGTCGTATCAAACAATGCTTGAAACCCCTGGTTCACCGAACTCGAGAGAAGGAATCTCAACTCATCCCGCAACCCTTCATAGAACCTATTGGTTTTACGCTCTTCGTCAGCAAAGATCATTCCCGCATAGCATCCCAACCTTGTAAACTCATGCAAGTAGGTATCAACACTACTTTCTCCCTGAGTTAGATGCTAGAATTCATTTTCCATAGCTATGAGTTGAGCTGAGGGCAAATGCTTTGCCAAAAATAGTCTCGAAAACTCCTTGATCGAGACTTCCGTCAGTTGTCTGCCTGCCAAGTGGTGCAGCTCTATCTCATCCCACCATAGCCAAGCCTCTCCTTCCAGCAGGAAGGTGGCCAAGCTGACTTTCTGTTCTTCCTCTGTACTTATCGCTGTCAATATTTGCTTGACGCGCGACAACCAATCCTCCGCCTGCATTGGGGATCCCACTCCCATAAACATAGGAGGATTGAAGTTCATAAATTGCTTCAACTACCGTTCAGCTGCTCGAGGATCAACAACAGCCTCAACAGGTTCTGGCCTTACACCACCCTGTTCTGGCACCATTGCAGGCTACGCCTGCTCAGTAGGTTGTGCGTGAACCATAACAAACAGTGCCTCAGCAACTAAATGTATTGTCTTCGCAGAAGGATGAGGTGTAGGCACCTCAGCTGGTGCCGCACTCTCATCAGAATGCTGGGGCTCAGACTGCCCCGCACCACTTCGCGTCACATATACGTGTAAAAGACACACTTTAGCAACTTGGCAAAAACAACAACAATAATATAGGAACACTCAGGTTCCTCAAACCAGTGTATGTACATTCCTTAGTGGACATTCTTGAGTTCATTTATGTTATAACGAGTCACACGTACACGTGCTCGCCACCCCTAAAAAGAATTCGACCACGAATTCGAAGGAGGAAAACTAAGACAAGCTGATACCAAATTGTAACACCTCCGACCATCACATGAAATATAACAGAAGGTCCGGTCGGGGCCCCACGTCATATTCCACAGACAGTCGGGGACATTACTTATGAATATCAAAGCCAGTATACGCATCCTAACTCAGAGAATTCTAGCGGAAGAATTAGGGGTTAAATTTGAACTCAACTACCATGAATGTCCACTATATATAAATAACCACATTTATATATCTCCAAGGAATGTTTATAAAATGCACAAAATGTTTGGCCTTAAGGCCTTACAAGTTTTCTTCATACGTGTGGATTACATACATCGTCACGTAGGCCGGCCACACATAAAAATTACAAAACATTTCATTCTTTGGTCGTCGAGGGCCAGCATAGTAGCATTAGCAACAACAACAGCAAGGGCTTCAACCCACTATTTTTCGCTTGGCTCTCATTCACATGCACGAGAACAAACCACCGTAACAGTGGTAAACAAAGCAACGGTCAGCATTCAGCTAACAAATTTATAACGACCCTACCCCTTTCCTGGGGCAGCGAGATTCCTTCCATGCAGGCATAGCGTTTTCACAATAGATATATCACAAGAACGTGCACTCATGCACAGTTCAACATATCACAAACGAATGCCTCAACGACCAAACGTTCTATGCACTCAGGGTACATATTCGGTGTGCCGAAGTATCTGGCCCCACCACCATTTCCAATGGCAACCTTGAGCATTGGGCTCCACGGCCTATAGCCGGAGACTTTAGTCTTAATGGCACGCAGGCCTAAGACTCTCATTATGTGTTACAACGAATGCCCAATAACCCGGGCAACTCAAGTTGACAACCATAATGCGGAGACAGGTCAACCTTTACCTGTTGCTCAAATCACCACAATCGACGTGGGTCGGCTTCCCCTTGTCCGTTAGGCATGAAGCCTTTTAAGAGCCCATAGCTCACAAAAGCCACACTGTCCACCAAGGACTGGCCTCACAATCACAGGTTAGCTAAGATCTAATGGCACCGACAACCACTATCGCCTGGCATTAGCAATAGAACACTGGACTTTCATAACATACAACACATGCACTCTGAGGGGATTTTTGTAGAATTCCACTCCAGTACATCCTGTGACTCCACATCACAGGCACAACCCACCGACTCCATAAAATACTCATTTATACGCGGAGTATTCTCCGATGCACAAAATAAAACATCACCAATCCAGACCAACCTGTCCAGATAGGCTTCACACAGTTTGCCCATTTCGTACTATACATTTTCGGATCTATATGCAAGACCTTTTGGGGATCTCAAGAATCAACCCAACGGAAATCCATCAGTATTCCACCTTTTGGTGGTGGAAATCCATGCATATGCCAAATAAGGACTTCACATGTCCAAGGAAGAAGATCGTTACACTTGAAGATCTCTTCGGAGCCATGACCGTGATCTATGATCCAGATGGAATTGATTGACACAACTTCCTCTCCGTGGATCTAGCGTTAACTCGCGATTCCAATCACAAGCAAACCTTGGATCAACCTTCACATAAGCTCCTAGATGTTCCACCTCTTCCCTTTCTAGAAGTACAACAAAGAAAGGATGTGAGAAGATGAGAATAAAATCTCAAGTCCATCCTAATACAAAAGCTACCTCCGCACGGTAAGTACTACTGTCACACGGTAACTTAGGCGGTAACCACTTTGCCCAGTTGGCGCCGCTATCAGAGCTAGCGCCCCGCGATAACAGTTTAGCGCTTGGCGGTAAACCTTTCGACGTTTGTCGAGCGATTAGCGCGGCGCGGTAACTCCTACCGCCTGGCTTTAGCTCGCTCGCCGATTGTTCGACAGCATTGAGTGCTCGAAAGCATTGAGCAGTCAAAAGCGTTGAGTGCTCGAAGCATTGAGTGGCTACCACGGCGCGCTAGCTTCTCGGAACCCAACTCGAGCGCTATGTCTTTTAAATCACTAAGCTACCGCCTGCGATAAAACTATCGCGACGCGTAAGCCCATAATGACCACTACGCCATTTTGGTGTGTTACAGAAATGACCAAAGTCAACCTTAGGTCAATATAGGTCAAATCTTCCCCTAAGATGTCCTATTGGCCTAAAACCTAAAGTTGATCCCACCCATAGCCTTGTAATGTTGTTAGGGGCAAAGTGGACCCAAAGCCCCATCATGGGGTCACAAAGTTGACCTGTTTGACAAAAGTCAAACTTAACCCTTTTTAGGTCAAAATCACGCTATTTGGCAAAGTGGACCCAATTGGGGCATCACCATAACCCAATCAACATTTGGTGGTGTCAAGGGACTCAAGACACACCCATTGGACCAATCAACCAATCAAGTTGACCAAAGTCAACCCCAAGTTCTTCACCATGGGGAGCTGGTGGATGTATGATTTGTTAAACCGAGTTCTTCACCATGGGGAGCTCTCGTCTTGTTCATGAAGAAGAAGGACGGATCGATCCGACTTTGCATTGATTATCGGGATCTCAACCGATTGACAGTGTGGAATACTTATTCGTTACCAAGGATCTACGAGTTATTTGATCAGCTAGAGTGAGCGACTGGTTCTCTAAGCTTGACTTAAGGTCAGGCTACTATCAAGTACACAACCATCACAGAAGCGTACCCTAACTTATACGAATCCTCATACAAATATATAAGTTAAGTTTTCTAAAAAAAGTAACTCATCATATAAAAGAGCCCATACTAATTTATATGATGAGGATCTGTAAGGGCGTATGCTATGTCATGTTATGCAATGCAATGTCTATGTAACTCACACACAAGACTCTGTGCACGGACATTTCATGCATCCCCACTTTTTGGAGGTGGCCAACCTCTCAGGTACCAACTGTTGTGGCTCACTATGGTATTGGAGAGGGTATCTCCACGCCTAGGCCTAGACCTCTCGTACGCCTTAATGCTAAGAACACAACACCAGAGCCCCTGTGTACTCTTGCTGGCAACTACCAGTCTTCTATGGTCAGGTGTGCTCTTAGGGGACATAGTCCTCCAGACATATGTATGAACATCCCACCGGTCTCCCCAAAGATCTACACTCCACATCGGAGTCATTGTACTTCCGTCGGTGAGCTGACTGAACCAGTACCGAGTGAACTACTACATAAGCACAAACCAGGTATAACAATACTCTCCCGAGCCTCCAGCTCGCAGGACCAGCCCATCCTGATATCGACCAATAACCCGAGATACTAGCTCGTAGAACTAGCAAGCCCTATATCACTCCAACCCACACATGGGTGAGATTGCTACAACATTCCTTAATCCTATTAGACTACTCTTGTCTAACTTCTGGATTACTTAGCGATTTATGGTTAACCTTGGACATCCCGAGGTCTACCCCATGAGGGGCTCGTAGAGGTACTAAGAACTATGATGTGCTGAACCCCATCGTACCCTTTATGTCGGCACTTAATAAAGTTATACTACCCTTAACAGCTATTTTCAGCAAGAGAGCCAACACTACTGGACCGGAGTCCTAGGTAATGGCCATGGAGATAGTGTGCATGATGGAAGATATACAGATTACTATGGTGTCGAGGTTTGATCCAGAGGTTTATTGATAAGTTGTAAATATACGTATTTTTACGTACAATAAATTAGTCATTTTAGTTTATTTTTATCTTTTTTTAGTTATTTTTCTTTAATAAATTGCTCCTATTTTGTAAATATTATGCCAACTTAGATTCATTTTTGTTTCCTGAAATTTTCAGGAAAATTGCCAAATTTGCATAGTACACGCCCGTGTACTTTGGGTCACGCCCGTGAACTGGGCGTGTACCTTTAATTCTCGTGAAATCAGCTGTTTTTTGAAGAAAAAACGTGACACGCCCAAAGACACGCCTGTGTCATTTGACACACCCCATGACCTAGGCCCGTATCACTCCCGCTCGACAAAATCGCGCACGACGATTGTCGACCGACCCGATACACCCACCAACACGCCCGTGACCTAGGGCGTGTACTCCACCTGGCCCGACAAGAAAGCACGGCGACTTTTCGACGCGACCCGCGCCCAAATCGACCTCCCCGACACGCCCTGCTACATGCCCATGATCGAGGGCGTGACATCCTCATGTACAGCCACAAGTCAAAGCAGCCGTCAAATCTCGGCACCGCCATATGTACAGTAGTGACACACCCATGGTAGATGCCCGTGACCTAGGGCGTGTATCTTGAAATTTTTGCCTATAAATACCCAATTTCTGTAAGGATTTTTGTTCTTCTTCTTTGGACCATTTTGTACAGGAAGGTGCTGCTTAGATGAGTTCTAATGCTATGTAAGGGATATTTCTCCCCCCTCTCTTTCGCTTTTGTTTTAGTTCCTTTGTAACCCATGTCTTTACTTAATAAAATGTGTTTTTTTTATATGGTTTTGGAATGAATCTAAGCAACTCTCCTTATGCAATCTTATTTTTTTTCTTTTGTTTTATTGTTTTATTTTTCTATGGGTGCCTGTGTGTATGAGTATAGTTTGGTAAATTTGTGTTTTTCTACCTTCATTTTACTTATCTCTTTAGCATTTATGCTTATTTTATAGCTTTCATTTCATCCTTATAAATCCGTAAAAACATTTTTAAAGTGATTTTCATTTTTTCTAACTTAGATTTTCTTGTTTAGGTTGTCAAACTTTTTCATTCTTTTTATTTTATTTCCACTTTTTAACCACTTTTACGAAGTTATAAGAATGGATATATAATCGTTTTAATTTTTCGAGCACTTTGATTTTCAGCTTAAACTTTTGCTCGTTTAATTTTTCTGTATCTTTTTTATGCATTTCTACTGCATTCTAGCAGTATAAATGTATTCGTTTTAAATTTTCGAGCACTTTCATTTTGCGTTTATTTGTAAACTTTTTTGCTCGTTTAATTTTTATTTCGTCGTTTTATGCATTTCCACCGTATTCTAGCGGTAGAAATATAGTCGTTTTAATTTTTAGATAACTTTGTTTTTCTTATTTTTTCGCTTGTGTGCGTGTGTGTATGAGTTAATTTTTATCGCTTTATTTCATTCCAGTAGAGTGCATGTGTGTGGTTTTACTTTATGTAGAGTGCGTGTGTTTTTTATTCCTGTCGAGTCTGTGCGTGTGTTTTCCTTTCAGTAGAGTGTGTGGAGTATTTAATTTCAGTAGAGTGCGTGTGTTTTCAATTATGTCGAGTGTGTGCGTGAGTTTTTATTTCTGTCGAGTGCGTGGGTGTGTGCATTTATTTTCTCCTACTCATTTGAGTAGGACTCGCTTTAATTTCCCACCTACTCATTTGAGTAGGACTTGCAATTTCCCGCCCACTCGTTTGAGTGGGACTTGTCTTTTTCAGCTTTCATTTACCTCCTACTCATTTGAGTAGGACTCGCACTTTTACTGCTTTCATTTCCCGCATACTCGTTTGAGTAGGACTCGCAATTGACAGCTTTCCTTTACTGCATTATTTACTGCTTTCTTTTTTCAGCTTTCATTTCCTGCTTTCTTTTTATCGCTTTCACCGCAAGCCGTCCCCATTACGATGAGCGGTTAACTGCTCTTAGCCCTCCGTATCGAAGAACATTGGGACAAATAAAATAGCTTTAAATAATTAAAGGTCATGTTTTTCTAATTAATTAAATTACTTAAGGTTTACTTAGGGTCTACGATGCGTAGAACCACATATCGATGTGTGGGCTTTATTTCCGTGGTGCATATGCTAGCTAGCCGAGAGGCCGTGCGTATGGACCGATCACCTCTGGGTAAAGGGAGTTCCGCACTAACCCTCGAGAGAGGAGGCACGCAACTCTATCAGATTGGATTCCCCACCCAATAGCGGGGTTTTTAGCGTAATGCGGGCATTAAGAGGAATCCTTCGTCGGACGAGAGCCCGGTCGAATATTCTTAATGTTCAGGTGAGAGATAGTCCTAGAGATAGGTGAGCTCATTTTTGTGGAACCTCCATGGCCAAGTCTCCGCCTTAATTAATTTGAAACTTAGAATCTCTTTTTATTAAAAGTTTATTTTAGTTCAAATTTTATTCGATGCGGTCGCGCTAAGCCATTCATCGGCTCCATCTTTTATGCTTTTATTTTTAATGCATTTTTTTATATATATAAAAAATATTCCGACAAGATAATATCGGTAAAATAATAGTCCCCTCTAGGGAAGAGTAGAAATAATCAACTCGACCCCAAGATCAATACGACCCCGATATTCCACACCGGAATATCCTGTACTACACACGATAGGTGTACTTGCCTCCTTTCGTTAAAACTCTATCTAAACTCTTTTTATACTTAATAAATCCGCGCGCTCCGTCCATCTAAAATAAAATATATAAACCGTTATACTAAATAAAACTCGCGGGGCGCCGCGAGTTTTAACCCATCAAGTTTTTGGCGCCGTTGCCGGGGACTTGATGCAAAATATCAATCAAGTTTTTCACGCCATTGTCGGGGACTTGATGCAAATTATCAATCAAGTTTATGGTGTCGTTGCCGGGGACTTGATGCAAAATATCAATCAAGTTTTTGGCGACGTTGCTGGGGACTTGATGCAAATTATCAATCAGGATTTTGGCGCCGTTGCCGGGGATTTTTCGACTCGTTATTTTGAACTCTAGAGACCTATTATTTTTACCTATATATATAAATAAAAATTTGGCCAACAAAAAAATATTACTAATAATAATCATAAGAATAATAATAATAATAATAAAACTACTTAAAAAAACAAAAAAAAACTTACAAAAACACAAGGAGTTTATTTTATACTTATAATCTCATATATATTTATCTATACAAAAAAAACACAAAAATGACATAGCGTTGTTTCCAAAAAAAATTTTAAAAACCTTTAAAACTAGAAACTTGAAAAAACAATAAAATCTAACAATTTTAATTATGTTTTATGAAAACACTAAAAAAACTAAAAAAAATCTAAAAACTCTAAAACTAAAACATCTAAAAAATCTAAAAACTATAAAACCCAACAAAAACTCTAAAAACCACAAAAAACTCTAAAAACTACAAAACCAAACAAAAATCTAAAAAAAACTAAAAACTAACAAATCTAAAAACTAAAAAACCAAAAAAAATCTAAAAACTACAAAACTTTGGAACAAAAAAACCTACAAAAATAAAAAACCAAAAAAAAAACTAAAAATCCTATCTAAAACCAACTAAAAAACACTACTTAAAAATAATAATTTGTTAAACATGTATATATCTAAAACACAAAAAAACCTCCTAAAAACGACCACAAATTTTTTTTTTTATATATGTTTTGATTTTAACTTATTTTATTTCTTTTCAAAAAGCCACACAATTTTACCAAAAAAATAATAAACACTGGAAATAAACAAAACTTTTCTTTTATTAAAAGTTATCTATCTATTTTTTCGCTTTGGCGCTTCACACTCTTGTGCGCGCTAGGGGATCGAATTTCTGTCCACACTCCTAAAACTAAGACGTTAGTTTACGAGTCACACACACTTGCCCCTACCACCCGCAACCTTTTGGCCGAATTTTTCTTTTTCTTTTTTCATTATCTTTTTGCTATTTATTCTAAATAATGCAGGGTGTCAACCCGGGCCTCCCCGAACTCGTCTTAGGAAAGCTTCTACCCTCCCTTTTTCTTTTTGTACATATTGTATTTTGTGTAGTATCGTTCCGCATACTTAGATTACAACATTGGGGACAATATTGGGTTTAAGTATGAGGGTGTTTTCTTATTTTTCCATTTCTACACTTTTATATTCTGTAATAAAAAACTCATCAAAAATACAATAAAATGCAAGAAATTAAAACATTAAAAAAAATTTCCTTGGTATTATAAGCAAAAACTCAAATTTTCTTTTAAAACGCAAAAAACACAAAAAACTTATAAAACAAAAAGTTTTAAAAAATTGTTTTTACTTTGCAAATATTTTTGTAAAAAAATCTTTCTCTTTCCCCCATCTCTTCTTTGTAAAAAAAATCTTTCTCTTTCCCCCTCTTGTACGTAAATAAACACTTCTTTCTCATCCTTTTCTTGTAAATAACTTGATAAAAATTGTCAAAAAATCAAAAAATTTAGAAAAACCAAGAATCCAAAAAAGAGAATAAGTCTAAAAATCCAAAAAAAATGATAATCAAAATTCCAAAGAACAATGATAAAAACCCAAAAATTCAAAAAAAAAAGATAATAAAAAAAATACAAAAAAAGAGATAAAAACTATAAAAAATTCCAAAAAATGTTTTATTAATTATGTAACGAGTAAATCGAATATTCCATTCTAAACCCTTTTCGCTCTCCAAAAATTTAGTTGCGAGTTATTTTATAAGCGAATTTTATTTATTCTTTGTTTACTATTCATTTATTAATTGGAGATTGATTGATTTAGATATCTAGGGTTAAGTTTTAAAGAATTTCTTATGCTTATCTTTTTTATTTAGATAAGGTACCTGTTTTCAGCACCACTTCTACTTATCTAACTAGCTGCATATTTATTTTGTTAGAAAATAACCATCTTAGATTTCAAATTATGTTTACTACAAGTTTTTTTTTGAAATAAAGGAATGTTTAATTTATAAAGGTTGCTCTCAAAAGTTTTTTACTAAATCTAGTTTTCTTCTGAAAAAAAAACCTATCATCTTTTTTTCATGTCTTACTTGACATGATTTTGATCCTTAAAAGATCATATGTCAATTAGAAAAAGATTTTGTTCCGTAAACATATGCATCTAATATTTAAAAAGATTATATGTTACGGAGTAAGAGGATAAAATTCATTACTCCTATACATGTACATTGGGTTATTATGAAGTTGTTAAAAAATTTATATGTTATGCAAAATAAGATTTCGTTTTCCTAACATCCACATTCAAACCAAAAAAATTTATTAGAGGTTCGAGCGAAAAAATATACCCTCACCTCTAAAATTCAAAGCCCTTCATAAACCTCAACATCCCCCTCCGCCAATTTCAAAAGATTATAGATTTAATTATAAAATCTTTTTGAGAGCATAATTTATAAATTTCATTATCTCCTATAATTTTTTAAGCTAAAGTTTTCATAATTCAATCTATTCTTATTCACCTAACAAATAATTTTTTTTGCTATCTATTTGATTATAACGAGAAGTCTTTAGCTGAAACTCTTCCTTTAGGATTTAACTCTTATACCCCGGATATTTATTTAGATCTTTCTTTCAATTAAGTCAAGCGGTAGCAGAACTTAGGATTTATTTAATTCATTATAAGTATATCTCCAACTTTTGCTCTGGAATAGCAAAATCTTAAGTATGGGGTATTTGATGAGTTGTAAATATACGTATTTTTACGTATAATAAATTAGACATTTTTGTTTATTTTTATCTTTTTAGTTATTTTTCTTTAATAAATTGCTCCTATTTTGTAAATATTATACTAAATTAGGTTCTTTTTTGTTTCTTGAAATTTTCAGGAAAATTGCCAAATTTGCATAGTACACGCCTGTGTACTTTGGGTCAGACCCGTGACTTGGGCGTGTACCTTGAATTCCAATGAAATCAGCTGTTTTTTGAAGAAAAAATACGACACGCCCAAAGACACGCCCGTGTCATTTGACATGCCCCGTGACCTAGGCCCGTGTCACTCTCGCTCGACGAAATCGAGCACGACGATAGTCGACCGACCCAACACGCCCACCAACACGCTAGTGCCCTAGGGCGTGTACTCCTCCACCTGCCCCGACAAGACAGTGCAGCGACTTTTCGATACGACCCGCACCCAGATCGACCTCCCCGACACGCCATGCTATACGCCCGTGACCGAGGGCGTGATATCCTTGTGTAAAGCCACAAGTCAAAGCAGCCGTCAAATCTCAGCACTGTCATATGTACAGTAGTGACACACCCACGGTACATGCCCATGACCTAGGGCGTGTACCATTAAAATTTTGCCTATAAATACCCAATTTCTGTAAGGATTTATGTTCTTCTTCTTTGGACCATTTTGTATAGGGAGGTGCTGCTTAGATGAGTTTCAATGATATGGAAGGGATATTTCTCCCCCCTCTCTTTCGCTTTTGTTTTAGTTCCTTTGTAACCCGTGTTTTTACTTAATACAATGTGTTTTTCTCTTTATATGGTTTTGGAATGAATTTAAGCAACTCTCCTTATGCAGTCATATTTTTTCTTTTGTTTTTCTTATTTTATTTTTCTATGGGTGTGTGTGTGTATGATTATAGTTTGGTAAATTTGTGTTTTCCTCCCTTCAATTTACTTATCTCTTTAGCATTTATGCTTATTTTATAGCTTTCATTTCACCCTTATAAATCCGTAAAATCATTTTCAAAGTGGTTTTCATTTTTTCTAACTTAGATTTTCTTGTTTAGGTTGTAAAATTTTTTCATTCTTTTTATTTTATTTCCACTTTTAACCACTTTTACGGAGTTATAAGAATGGATATATAGTCGTTTTAATTTTTTGAGCACTTTGATTTTTAGTTTAAACTTCTGCTCGTTTAATTTTTCTGTCTCTTTTTTATGCATTTCTACCACATTTTAGCGGTAGAAATGTATTCGTTTTAAATTTTCGAGCACTTTCATTTTGCGTTTATTTGCAAACCTTTTTGCTCGTTTAATTTTTATTTTGTCGTTTATTCATTTCCACCATATTCTAGCGGTAGAAATGTAGACATTTTAATTTTTAGATAACTTTGATTTTCTTATTTTTTTCGCTTGTGTGCGTGCGTGTATGAGTTAATTTTTACCGCTTTATTTCATTCCAATAGAGTGTGTGTGTGTGGTTTTACTCTATGTAGAGTGCGTGTGTTTTTCATTCCCGTCGAGTGTGTGCGTGTGTTTTCCATTCAGTAGAGTGTGTGCAGTATTTAATTTCAGTAGAGTGCGTGTGTTTTCAATTATGTCGAGTGTGTGCATGAGTTTTTATTTTGTCGAGTGCGTGGGTGTGTGCATTTATTTTCTCCTACTCGTTTGAGTATGACTCGCTTTAATTTCCCTCCTACACATTTGAGTAGGACTTGCAATATCCCGCCCACTCATTTGAGTGGGACTTGTCTTTTTCAGCTTTCATTTACCGCCTACTCATTTGAGTAGGACTCGAACTTTTACTGCTTGGATTTCCTGTGTGGCCTGCGTGATTTCTTGTAAGGCCATAAGGCCTACTTCCTGTTTGCTTTAGGACTCCTGCCTACTCGTTTGAGTAGGAATCGAAATTTACAGCTTTCCTTTACTGCTTTATTTACTGCTTTCTTTTTTCAGCTTTCATTTCCTGCTTTATTTTTATCGCTTTTACCACAAGCCGTCCTCATTCCGATGAGTGGCTAACCACTCTTAGCCCTCCATATCGAAGAGCATTGGGACAGATAAAATAGCTTTAAATAATTAAAGGTCCTGTTTTTCTAATTAATTGAATTACTTAAGGTTAACTCCGGGTCTACGATGCGTAAAACCACATATCGATGTGTGTGCTCTATTTTCATAGTGCATACTCTAGCTAGACGAGAGGCCATGCGTATGGACCGATCACCCCTAGTTAAAGGGAGTTCCGCAGTAACCCTCAAGAGAGGAGGCACACAACTCTACCGGATTGGGTTCCCCACCAAATAGCGGGGTTTTTAGCGTAATGTGGGCATTAAGTGGAATCCTTCGTCGGACAAGAGCCTGGTCAAATAGTCTTAATGTTCAGGTGAGCGATAGTCCTAGAGATCGGTGAGCTCATTTTTGTGGAACCTCCACGGCCAAGTCTCCGCCTTAATTAATTTGAAACTTAGGATCTCTTTTTAGTAAAAGTTTATTTTAGTTCAAATTTTATTCAATGCGGTCGCTCTAAGCTCTTCATCGGCTCCATCTTTTATGCTTTTGTTTTTAATGCCTTTTTTATATATAAAAAAATATCCCGACAAGATAATATCGGTAAAATAATAGTCCCCTCTAGGGAAGAGTAGAAATAATCAACCTGACCCCTAGAACAATACGACCTCGATATTCCACACTAGAATATCCTGTACTACACACGATAGCTGCACTTGCCTCCATTAGTTAAAACTCGATCAAAACTATTTTTATACTTAATAAATCCATGCGCCCCATCCTTCCAAAATAAAATATATCAACCGCTCTATTAAATAAAACCTGTGGGGTGCCGCGAGTTTTAACCATCATTTATGCAGTGTACTTGGCAGCTCTAAGCATGGAGTGCGATTTCAGAGATCGCATCAACGTAGAGTAGATCAAGGATACAACATTAGAGCCTATATTTAGCGCCTTGGGAGAGAGCAAGTCAGAGGAGTATTTATTACGCATTGCCCTCGTTCATTTTCTGGGCTATGTTTATATACCCGCAGGAGGTGGGATCCAGGGAGACATACTCAGGGAGGCACATTACATACGGTATTCAGTGCACCCCAGGATCACCAAGATGATGACGGATCTGCTAAAGAGTATGTATTGGCCCAAGATGAAGAGGGATATTATAGATTTTGTGACACACTGCGAGGCATGCCAACAAGTGAAGGCCGAGTGCAAGAGCCCTGGAGGATTACTACAGCCACTGCTAGTGCCGGAGTGGAAGTTCGAGGATATTTTGATTGATTTTGTACATGGGTTGCCTTGCTCTCACTCTAGATACGATACTATATGGGTCATCGTGGACCGATTGAGCAAGGTAGCTAGGTTTATCGCGATCCGGAAGGACTCTCTAGTTGGTATATTAGTGAGGATGTTCGTGGAGCAATTTGTAAGGTATCATGGCATACCCAAGACGATTATATCGGATCGAAACAGTCAATTTACTTCTAGAGAATGGAGGGCAGTGCAGGAGTACTTATCTTCCCAGCATGCATTTAGCACTGCCTTTGATCTACTGACTGATGGGAAGATGGAGCAGACCAACAGGACCATGAGGGATCTATTGTGATTGTGTATACTTAATATAGGGAAACCCTAGGAGCAGCTATTTCCATTGATTGAGTTCTCTTACAATAATAGTTCCTCAGGGTAACATTGGCATGGCTCCCTAGGAGGCACTGTATGGGAGGAAGTGTCGGACACCTCTATCTTGGGTTCAGGATAAGGACCTGAAGTAGCTTGGGTCAGATTATGTCGAGGAAACAGACACGCTCATTTGGCTGATCCGAGACAGGATGCTAGAGGCTCAGAGTAAACAGGAGAAGTATTATGATGCAAGGCATAGTAAGGTATTCTTCCAGGTGGGGTACAAGGTGTTTTTGAAGATACATCTAATGCATCGTGTTTCGCGGGTGCATAGGCACAAGAAGCTCAGCCTTAGGTATATGTGGTCTTATACGATCCTAGAGGGGGTCGGCCCCTTGGTATATATGCTAGAGCTACCGCCAGAGTTGGTGAACCTGCATGATGTCTTTCATGTCTCCTCGCTTAGAAAAGCATTACTTCGGCTGGAGCAGCATATTACCTCTACCTCGGGCTCGGTTGCATCTGATTGGTCAGTTCATTTGGAGCATTCATTTGGTCAAGGTACTGTGGTCAAATCATGGGCAGGAGGAGCACACTTGGGAGCCCTTGGACCTCATGCAGAAGAAACATCTGGAGCTCTTCACCTCAGGTACAAACTAAACCTCCCTACCAATTGATCTTTTTTTTTCACTTGTGAAAACCCGTAAACCCGAGATTGAATTTCGGGACGAAATTTATGTTTTGTTTATTGGAATTTGTAACATTTCCCACACTTTTAGGCCCATAAAGTTAGTGTTAAGGCTTGAGTGGTGCATGAAGGCCCTAGTGTGACCCTAGTTCAGCTTGAACTTACGGAAACTGCTATGTGCACCCCCAATGTGCATGAGTCAACCTAGGCCAATTCACACCCACATGAACTAACCACCTCAAGGTAAGCTCACTAACACTTCTCTTACACTAAGAGAGAGGCAACTGAGCGATGGACTCGAGGTTAGTTCAATCTAGTCGGCCGAATTGACCAAAGTCAAACATAGGTCAATATAGGTCAAATCTTCCCATAAGATGTTCTATTGGCCTCAAAACCTAAAGTTGATCCCACCCCCTAGCCTTGTAATGTCGTTAGGGGCAAAGTGGACCCAAAAGCCCCTAAACAAGTTGACCAGTTTGACCAAAGTCAAACTTGGACCAATTTAGATCAAAATCACGCTATTTGGCAAAGTGGGACCAATTGGGGCATCACCATGAGCCAATCAACATTGCGTGGTGTCAAAGGACTCAAGACACACCCATTGGACTAGTCAACCCATCAAGTTGACCAAAATCAACCTCGTGGTCAACCATGGTCAAATTAACCCCTAATGGCTAGATGAGAGCCCAAGCCAATTCAATTGGGCTAAGGCCATGCCCAAGGCCCACTAAATTTTCTGATTTATTTAATCTAATTTATTTTTTTTAATTAAGGGATTTAATGGGGTAATTAGGAGGGAAGTTTCATTTGTAGAGGGAAATAATGAAGGGAGGACAAGTGGCACTCCGTTCTTCTTCCCCAACCCCTCCTTTCATCTCCCTTGATGAAGAGGAGGAGGTTTCCATCAGTTATAGGCCGGCCACCAACAAGGAGGGCCTTTAATGGCCATGAACATAACACCCAAAACTTGGATCTCCTATATAGAGGCCTACAAATCTCAATTCAACCCTTTTATCACCTTTAAAAGCCCTCAAGCAGTTGAAATCGACTATTGGATCAAAGCTTTTGATGGAGAATTGAGATCGGGAGAGGTTTGCCAAAAAATGCCAAAATCCATGGCCACCCGCCGGAGTAGCCGTCTCCAGGCCCAAAATCAGGCATGCTTCTCCTCCTCTCCCCTTATGGTAGCTTCCTAGATCTATAGGGAATGAAATAGGGCTAAAAAGAGCTGGTTTACATTTTTAATTCCATGGAAAAACCAAGTTTGGGCTTCCTTTCTGGTTCACCAAAAACAGCCACTCCGGCTGCCAAGCCACCGCCCGGTGATAGCCCCGACCTCTACAGAGGTGGTGGGGGTTGTGGCCGGCCGGGGAGGGGGCTGGTTCACTGGAAAAGTGCTTTGAAATTTGCTACAGGTTGGGCTGATCATGTCCATAGGCTGGATGAGGAAGACACAATCAGGGCCGTCCATTTCATCAAGATCAAACTATAGTTGTATTTAATTATTAAGGTTACTTAGATGTTGAACCATGAAAAGTGTCCAACATGAAAAAGGTATACCTATGAGTCTACTTTAATTAAATATTAAAATCAGGTCATTTGGAGCAGTGTAGCTCCCTGTAGGGTAGATCTTGTGGGACTGGTGCTTAGGGTAGGACAGTCACTATTTCCATGATAACTTTTTATTGGCTAAAGGGATTTAAATGAAATTTGGGGCAAGTTAGAACATACCATAGATACACCTACAGTCCAAAAATGGAAATTTTTGGACAAAAGTTTCCTATAGTGTTAGGTATAATGCCATTTTTCATAAAAATAAAATATTTTGAAAAAAATTAATTATTTTAACCCTAAATTTTGGTGAGAGGTTCCTTGTGGTGGTATAACAGCTTGATAAAAATTTTAGATGTTTTAGACCCATGTAGGTTGGTGAATCCTACTTACAAGTTGTCATGTTGTATGTGATGTGGTGTTCATTTATCCTAAAAGGTGTATCTTGTGAATTTAACAACAATGACTTGGTAAAATCCAGTGAAATTTTATACATGCAATTATTTAGTGAAAGTACAACTCATGAAATTTTAGCACATTTTGACTTGATATGTTTAACAAATGACTTAAGTAGTAATTTTGTTACACAAGTGTATTAGTGAAATTAGGGTGACTAAAATAGTTGCAAAAATTTTGAAACGTTGTCAATAGCATTTATTTAGTATTATAAATGCTGGCTAAATTATTTGATATTTTTGAAGATCAGAATCTTAGGATTGCAGTTATAATTACCCTTCTATATTATTGTGATAATTATGTTCAAACTGAGTTATAAAATTAACATTTTTGTAATAAATAATTATTTGCCATTTGTAATCTTCAAGAAATTTTCTAGAATTATTTGATGAATATTTATAGTACTTCATGAGTAACTTGACCTAGTGGATCAGATTTTTGTAATTAGAAATTAAATATCAAATTTTATTGGAATGATGTGAAATTTGGTCCAGAGCCATTATTACTCAAGTTGATATTAGGGTAATTTTATCTTGCTGGTTTGATAAAAGAAAGTGACACTTTATGTTCAAAATCACATGTAGCAATAATTTGGAAAAATTATAATATTTGCTGATAATTTTAGCAAAATTATAAATCTCTAGAATTTGGTCTAAGATTTCATGATAAGTCTCAAGAAATAATCTTAGGTCTTTGGGTCAGTATTTGGAGGATTCCTATTCTTACATATACAAGATCATATAGTCTACATTTAACAATTTTGGAAAATTAGTGTTTTGAGCAGTTGATACTTTGGAGAGGTCGCACACTTAGTAACCCTAGGAGTGGATTTGGTTAAGGGTAGTATAACTTTAAAAAGTTCCTTGAGAAAGGGAACGATAGGGTTCAGCGCATCATAGTTCCTAGTACCGCTGCGATCTCCTCACAGGGTAGACGTCAGGAAGTTCAAGGTTAACCATAAGTCACTAAGTAATCTAAAATTCCTACAAGAGTAGTCTAATAGGATTAAGGAATGTTTTAGTGATCTCACCAATGTGTGGGTTGGAGTGATATAGTGCTTGCTAGTCCTATGAGCTAGTGGCTCGAGTTGTTGGTCGATATCAAGACAGGTTGGTCATGCGAGCTGGAATCTCGGGAGCATATTGTTATACCTGGTTTGTTCTTATGTGGTGGGTCACTCGGTACTAGTTCAGTCGGCACACCGACAGAAGTACGATGACTTTGGTGCGGAGTGTAGATCTTTGGGAAGACCGGTGGGATGTTTATGTCGAGGTCTGGAGGACTATGTCCCCTTAGTGCACACCTGACCATAAAAGACTGGTAGTTTCCAGCAAGAATACACAGGTGCTCTGCTGTTGTGTTCTTAGCATTATGGCATATGAGAGGTCTAGGCCTGGTAGCGTACCTGCCCGCCTAGGAGTGGAGACACCCACTCCACTACCACCATGAGCCATGACGATTGGTACCTGAGAGGTTGGCCACCTCCAAAAAGTAGGGATGCATGAAAGGTTTGTGCACAGAGTCGTGTGTGTGAGTTATATAAACATTGCATTGCATAGCATGGCATAGCATACTCACTTGCAGATACTCATCATATAAATTAATATGAGATCTTTTATATGATGAGTTACTTTTTCAGAAACCATAACTTATATGTTTGTAAAGGGATTCATATAAGTTAGGGTACGCTTCTGTGATGGTAGTGTAGTTATTTTACTTTACTAGTTTTACATAGCTCCTCTTACTGTACTTTTATACTGCATTAGTTATTGTCTTTCTTTACTGCTCATACTGATATAGAACTGCTAGATAATTATATATATATATACACTACTATCACCTGCTTGTATATTATGCTATTTTGGTTCTCCACTTTCTTCCTCCAGCGCGATGCCTAGGAGTCACGGGGTGAGGCAAGGATGAAGAAATTGAGTCTAGTTTGACTGACGATCGTTTGATCACATCATTTTAGAGACGTGTGGAGATGCCACCACAGTTCTACCAGGTGCAACCAGAGATTGATACATCAAGATCTAAGGAGCCAGAGCTGCGTACTACCATTACTACTACTCAGCATCAGGATGATGATTATCTGGTTTAGTTTCCATGTTGTTTTTTGAGAGAGAGTGATATTTATGATATTCATGTAGTGGGTATAAGCCCTATTACTTGTACTCTTCATTTATGTCATGTGGACCTTTATTTAGGTATTTATATATCAATGATGTGATGCATGGAATAGTTTTGTTTCTTCTTTCGTTGGCTGTGTAAATGATCGTGGTTGACGACAGGATCGTTGTCTTATGGTGGCAACTAACTCATAGTTGGTGTCATTGTATGGCGACAGTCCTGGGCATAAAATCTCTTCTCAACAGTGCCCAATTCTCGGGAGGAGGGATTCTACACAATTCGAGTTATGTTACGTCCTATTTTGAAACCTATGTCATATGAGTTATATGTTCAAATAAAGCATAATGTATCTTACTTTAAAGTTTTTGGATGTAAATGCTTTATTTTAAATACAAAAGATGCTTTTGGTAAATTTGATGAAAAATATGATGAAGGATTATTCATTGGTTATTCTTCTACTAAAAGAATCTAAAATTTTTAATAAAAGAACAAAAATAATTAAAGAATCTATTCATGTAAAATTTGATAAATTTATTCCTTGTATAGTGGATACTAAGTCTATAGGTGATGATGAAGAACCCCTTCCTCCTCAGGTCAAAGATGATGACGATGAATTATTTGGAGATCAAGATGCTGATAAGGAAGAAAGAGAAGAAAAAAATTGAAGAATATGTTCCTCCAAGTGAACTTCATTTCTCAAAAGACCATCCACAAGAATTGGTAATTAGAGAACCATCAAGTGAGGTTAGTACACATTCTTCTCTACATGAATTATTTTCAAACCTTTATTTTATATCCGATATAGAACCAATAGATGCGCAAACTGCTTTAAATGATGATTCTTGGTTTTTAGCTATGAATGAAGGGCTTAGTCAATTTGAACGTAATATTGTTTGAAACTTGTAGAAAGACCTTCAAATAGTCATATTGTATGTATAAAGTGGATTTTAAAAATAAAATAGATAATGAATCTAGGGTCTCTAGAAACAAAGCTAGGCTTGTAGCAAAAGGATATTCTCAAGTTGAGGGTACAGATTTTGATGAAACATTTGCACCCGTAGCGCCTTTAGAAGTAATTAGAGTTTTTATTGCATTTGCTAGCTTTAAAAGATTTAAATTGGTTCAAATAGATGTGAAAAATGCTTTTATTAATGGGTATATGGTAAAATCTCCTCCCGGGAATTGGGTATGGCTGAGAAGTGATTTTATGCCCATCATCATTGCCTTACAATGACACCAACTATGAGTTAGTTGCCACCATAAGACTGTCACCCTGCCGGCAAGCACGATCATTCAAACAGCCAACGAAAGAAAAAATAAAACTAATCCACGCATCACATCATAGATATATAAAAACCTAAATAAAGGACCATATGACATAAATGAAAGAGTACAAGTAATAGGACTTACGCCCAGTACATGAATATCATAAATATCACTCTCTCTCAATAAACAATGTGGAAGCTAAACCATGTGATCATCAACTTGACATCGAGTTGTAGTAGTGGTAGTGCGCGGCTCCAACTCCTCAGATCTTAGTGTTTCAATCTCTAGCTTCGCTTGGTCAAACTACGGTGGCGTCTCCACGCGTCCCTAAAATGATGTTGTCAAAAGACCGTCTGTCATACTAGAGTCAACTGCTTTGTCCCATCCTCACCACCGTGACTCCTAGGCACCGCGTGAGAGAAAGAAAGTGGAGAACTAATAGTAGCAGAATGTACAAGAAGGTGACAGTGGTATGTATATATAATTCTCTAGCAGTTCTATATCAGTATGAGCAGTAAAGAAGAAGAACAACTAGCATAGTATAAAAGTATAGTAAGATGAACTAAGTAAACCTAAAAAAGTAAAGCAACTACACTACCATCACATAAGTGTACTCTAACTTATATGAATTCCCATACAAACATATAAGTTAAGGTTTCCAAAATAGTAACTTATCATATAAAAGAGCACATACTAATTTATATGATGAGGATCTACAAGTGCGTATTCTATATCATGCTATAAAATTCAATGTTTATTATGTAACTTTTACACACAACTCAGTACACAGACCTTTCATGCATCCCCACTTTTTTGAGGTGGCCAACAACTCAAGTACCTACCATCGTGGCTCACGGTGGTAGTGGAGCTGGTGTCTCCACTCGTAGGCTGGCATGCACACTACCAGGCCTAGACCTCTCGTATGCCTCAATGCTAAGAACACAACAGCGGAGCCCCTGTGTACTCTTACTGGCAACTAGTTGTCTTCCTTAGTCGGGTGCACTCTTAGGGGACATATTATACCAGACCTCGGTATAAACATCCTACCGGTCTCCCCAAAGGTCTACACACCGCACAAGAGCCATCTTACATTCATCAGTGTGCCGACTAAACCAGTACCGAGTGACCCACCATATAAGCACAAACCAGGTTTAACAATACCCTAATGAGCCTCCATCTCGCAGGACCAACCGTTCTGATATCGACCAACAATTAGAGCCACCAGCTCGTAGAACTAGCTAGCCCTATATCACTCCAACTTACACATGGGTGAGATTGCTATAACAGTCCTTAATCCTATCAGACTACTCTTATCTAACTTCTGGATTACTTAGCAATTTATGATTAACCTTGGACTTCCTGAGGTCTACCCTGTGAAGGGCTCGCATCGGTACTAGGAACTATGATGGGTTGAAGCTCATTGCTTCCTTTCTCAAGGAACTTAGTAATGTTATGCTACCCTTATCCAAATCAACTCCCAGGGTTACTAAGTGTGTGACCTCTCCAAATAATGAACTGTTGAAAACACTAATTTTCAAAAATTGTTAATTGCAGACCATATGATATTGTATGTGTGTATGAATAGGAATCCTCCAAACACTTGACCCATGGACCTAAGATTATTTCTTGAGACCTATCATGATATCTTAGAACTAATTCCAGAGATTTATAATTTTCCTAAAATAATCAGCAATTATTATAATTTTCCCCAAATTATATCTACATGTGATTTTGAACATGATGTGTCACTTTATGTTATCAAACTAGCAAGATAAAATGATTCAAACATCTTATTAAGTAATAATGGCTCTGGACCAAATTTCACATCATTCCAATAATATTTGATATTTAATTTCTAATTACAAAAATCTAATCCACTAGGTCAAGCTATACATGAAGTACTATAAATATTCATCAAATAATTCCAGAAATATAAGTGAAGGTTACAAATGGTAAATAATTATTTATTCCAAAAATTTATAATTTTATAACTCAATTTGTGCACATTTATCGCAATAATATTGAAGGGGCAAAAATGGTAATTATAACTGCAACTCTACGATTCTGACTTTCAAAAATTCCAACTAATTCATACAATGTTTATAATACTAAATAATTGCTATTGGCAATGTTTTATAATTTTTTCAACTATTTTAGTCACTCTAATTTCACTAATACATTTGCTTAACAAAAATAATAATTAATTCATTTACTAAGCAAATCAACTCCAAATGTTCTAAAACTTCATGAGGAGATGTACTTTCACTAAATAATTGCATGTATAAAATTTCACAGGATTTGACCAAGCCAATCTTGTTAAATTCACAAGATGCATCTTTTTGGCTAAATGCATACTACTTCACATACAACAGGAAAAATTGCAAGTGGGATTCACCATGCTACTGGGTCCAAAGGATCTGAAATTTTTAGCAGGGCCTTAAACCTCCTTAATGAACCTCTAACAAAAATTTGGGATTTAAATAATAATTATTATTCAAAATATTCCATTTTTATTAAAAATAACATTTTTGCTAAAACCATAGGAAAATATTGTCCAAAAAGTGCCATTTTTGGACTGTAGGTTTATCTACAGTATATTCGTACATGACCAAAATTTCAATTCAATCGCCTTATCCAATTTAAAGTTATTAAGAAAATAGTGACTACCCTACCCTAAGGACCAGTCTCACAAGAATTGCCCTATAGGGAGCTACATTGCTCTAAATGCCCTGATTGTAATTTATAATTAAAGTACACTCAAAGGGCTACCTTTTTGATGTTGGGCACCTTTTATTGTTCAGCACCTAAATGCCTTATTTTTGTAGTTCCAAAAGTGTGTAATAAGTGCTAAATATAATATTTTATATATCATATTATACATATTAAAAATAATGAAGGGTTGTGATGTTGCCCGACTTAGAGCAGTTTTCAGAGCCATTTTTCGGTGATCTAGCCCCCTACCCGGCCGGCCACCACCCCCACCACCTCCGTTGAGGTGGTGGCTATTGCCGGGAGGCGTTTGTTCCTTTTCCTACTTCTTCCGAGCGCAGGATAATCCCAAGGGGTTGTGGGTTTTTTCTACCAATTGGGGATCTCCCTTCACCACCCCCATGGGGATGGTGTATAGTGTTCATAACTACTCCTCTTACTACAGGACACTTACCTAGCCAACAATTAGGTCCGGCTCTACCCAAACTTTTTTGGTTCACCCCAACATTCCCCACTTGTCCGACTATTGCTAAGTAATTTTTGGATATCAAACGGACCTCCTCGGATGGTAATATCAATGGGCCATCGGAGAGGCGATTTCCAGCGAACCCGAGAGGAAGATTTTCGAGCTTTTTCCATGGAAATTATAATTGGAATTCAGCTTGATTGAGCTCAAACTCATTAACTATTGATGTAAGATGCTAGCATAAGGGGAGAGGAGGAGAAGCATGCCTGATTCCGGGCTTGATGGCGGCTACTCCAGCAGGTGGCCATGGATTTTGGTATTTTCTGGCGAACCTCTTCTGATCTAGATATCCACAACTTGCAGTGAACCAATAGTCGATTTCGACTGCTTAAGGCCTCCTGAAGGTGATAAAAGGGTCGAATTGAGATTTAGGGGCCTCTATATTGGAGATCCAACTTTTGGGATTTATGTTCATGGCTATTAAAGGCCCTCCTTGATGGTGGTCAGCTAATAAATGTTGAAAAATCCACCTCTTCATTAGTGGAGATGAAAGGAGGTGTTAGGGAAGAAGAATAGAGTACTACTTGGCCTCCCTCCATTATTCCCCCTCCAAATGAAACTTCCTCTTAGAAACCAGGCTGAGGGTCCCACACGGGTAAAGGCCCGGCCCTGGCCGAGTGCAGTCTAACACATTCCCAACCAAATCTCCGTGCAAGGCTCCGAATTCACACACATGAATATTGTATGGCAGGTTTTTGAGAGCTGGTCTCAACCCTAGCACCTCTTGTATCAAACCCTTATTCAGGGGCCAGATAAACAACTGCGCTACAGTGAAGTTGGGTATCTGGTCCCTGAATAAGAGTTTGATAAAGGAGGTTCTGGGGTCGAGACCAGCTCTCAACAACCTACCGTGTAATATTCCCGTATGTGAATTCGAAGCCTTGCACTAAGATTTGGTTGGGGATGTGTTAGACTTCAGTCGGCCAGGGCCGGGCCTTTACCCATGTGGGACCCCCGGCCTGGTTTCTAACAAAAGATGGACATCTTTTGTTAGAAACCACGCCGAACCCGAGGCTCGGAATTTATGTGAATATCGGGATAAATCCAGTTCTATGGTAGACTGCAGTCTAACAGCACAACATCCCCAACCAAATCTCCCGCAAGGCTCCGAATTTAATACGGGAATATTGCGGGTAGGTTGTTCAGGCCCGGGGCTTGATCCCAGCACCTGCTAGATAAGAGGGGACTAGCACCGCCTCCATCACCCAACTGCGCTGCAGCACAGTTGGGTGATGGAGGCGCTGCTAGTCCTCTCTTATAAATCAGGTGCTGGGATCGAGCCCCGGCCTGAACAACCTACCTGCAATATTCTTGTATTAAATTCGGAGCCTTGCGGGAGATTTGGTTGGGGATGCTGTGCCGTTAGACTGCAGTGTACCATAGAACCAAATTTATCCCGATATTCCCGTAAATTCGGAGCCTCGGGTCCGGCGTGGTTTCTAACACTTCCCTCCAAATTACCCCCATTAAATCCCTTAATTAAAATAATAAAATAGATTAAAGAAATCTGAAAGTGTAGTGGGCCAACGATGAGCCTTGGGCAAGGCCTTAGCCCACTTGAATTGACTTGAGCTCTCATTTAGCCTTTAGGGTTGATTTGACCCAATGGTTGACCTTAGGGTGACTTTGGTCAAATTGATTGCTTGACTGGTCAAGGGTGTGCCTGAGTCCTTGACACCACCCAATGTTGATTGGGTCATGGTGATGCCCCAAATTTGGGCCCACTTTGCCAATAGATATGATTTGCCCTAAATAGGGCCAAGTTTGACTTTTGTCAAATAGGTCAACTTGGTGACCACATGATGGGTCTCTTGGGTCCAATTGGCTCCTAATGACATTACAAGGCTTGGGAGGGGTCGACTTTTGGTTTTGAGGCCAATAGGACCTCCTAGGGGATGGTTTTCACCTATATTGACCTAAGGTTGACTTTGTCAATTCGACCCACTAGATTGACCTAGCCTTGAGTCCATCACTCAGTTTCCTCTCTCTTAGGTTTAGGAAGTATTAGTGAGCTTATCTTAAGGTGGTGAGTTCATGTCAGTGTGTGAATTAAACTTGGTTGACTTATGCACACATGGGGTGCACTTTATAGTATTTCCTTAAGCGCAAGCTGAGTTAGGGGCATGCTAGGGCCTCCATGCACCACTCATGGCCCTAACCCTAACTCTAGGGGTATGGAAGTGTGGGGGAATGCTACAAATTCCAAAACAAAACAAAAAATTTCGTCCTCGAAATTCAAGCTCGGGCCTACGGGGTTTTCACAAGTGAAGAAAAGATCAACTTGTAAGAGGTTTATTTTGTACCTGAGGTGAATAGCTCCAGGTGTTTCTTATGCATGAGGTCTCCAAGGGCTTCAAGTGTGCTCCTCCTGCCCATAATTTGACCATAGCACCTTGACCAAAGGAATGCACTTCTTCCATAAAACTCGGACTGCTGTATCATCGATCCAGATTGGCTCCAATCGAACTGACCGGTCAGATGCTACTGGGCCAGAGGTAGAAGTAATATGCTGCTCCAGCCAGAGTAATACTTTCCGAAGTGATGTGACATGAAAGTTCGTGCAGGGTTCTCCAACTCTGGCGGTAGCTCCAGCCTGTATGCCAAGGGGCTGATCCACACCATGATCGTATAATGCCCCATATACCTAGGGCTCATCTTCTCATGCCTATGCCCCCGAAACTCCATGCATCAGACGTATCATCAAAAACACCTTGTCCCCCACCTGGAACTATACCTTATAATGCCTCGCATTGTAATACATGATCTGCCAACTATGAGTCTGTAGCATCCTGTCTCTGATTAGCCAAATGAGCACGTTCTTATCCTCAACGTAATCTGACCTAAGCGCCTCGGGTACTCATCCTGAACCCAAGATAGCGGTGTCTGACAATTCTTCCCATACAGCGCCTCATAGGGAGCCATGCCAATGCTGGGCCTGATGGTTGTTGTTGTAAGTGAACTCAATCAACGGCAACAATCGCTCCCAGTGCTTCCCTGTATCAAGTATACACCCATCGTAACAGACCTTCCATGGTCCTGTTGGTCCTCTCTGTCTGCCCATCTGTCTGCGGATGAATGGCAGTGCTAAATGTAAGCTGGGAACCTAAGTATTCCTGCACACCCCTCCATTCCCTAGTAGTTAATCAGGTCGTCTCTATCCGATATAATCATCTTGGGTATGCCTGGTAACTGATAAACTGCTCCACGAACAGCATCACCAATAAACAAATTGGAGCGTCCTTATGGATGGGATGACATGTAATACCCCCTCCCTTACTCAGGAGGTTACCCGGTCTTATACCCAGAGACCGCTGCCTTACGGTAACACTACTATACTGGCTAGTCGACACCGCATGATGTCGATCCTGCTGGCTAATATGATCATTCAACCTGTTGGCTAATCGAGAAAAGAAGTATAACTAGTAGTAAATGAAAACTAGCAAGTCCACAAATCACAGTAGGGGCATCATAACATATATAGATGAAAAATTCAACAGTCCACAATGAGTACAAAAGAGAGTTAGGGCTTATGCCGGTACATGCCAAAATGGAATCAAATCTCCCTCTCAAACAATAACACTATGCAGAAGCGATAACTGAAACCACTCATCATCACCTGACGCTGAGCTGCGGTAGTAGTGCATGGTTTTTGTTCCTCAGGTCCTGCCACCTACCTCATCCTGGTGGTGTCGTGCTGGTGCTCCAGCTCCTCGAGATCCTAAAATGATACTGTCAAAATCGGTCATTAATCATAAAGACTAAGCCATTTTGTCCTCGCCTCAACCCCGCAAATCCGAGCTCAGCAGGAGGACAAAAGCGGAGGACAACAAAGAAGTACAAAAGAAAAGCAGGTGACGGTGAACTATTCTATCATGGTCATGTTTCTAACAATTATGTAGTTATATACTATCAGTTCTTATAGCACAAGTATGTAAGAAAAGCAGTAATGAAAAGAAGTGTAATAGGTATCGAAGAATTGAAAGAAGTTTTGTATGTAAAGTAAAGAAAACCGAGTAGAAATTAAACTATCTAACTGCTACACTAACATCACAGAGTACCTTTACTTATATGAATGCCCATTCAAACTTATAAGTTATGGTTTCATAAATATAACTTATCATATAAAAGAGCCCATACTAATTTATATGATAAGGATCCACAGTGCGTATGCCTAAGTATAATATGTATGCTATGATGAGTTATGTGGGTTATGATTCATACAAGTGCAACTTACACACATGACTTTGAAATCACAGACCTGTAGTACCCACTTTTTGGAGTTAGTTGAAATCTCTAGTACCACTGTTGTGGCTATGATAGCAGTGGAGCTGGCGTCTCACTTCCTAGTCAGGTATACACACTACCATGCCTAGACCTTTCGTACTCCTTTGTACACACCGTCGAGGTTCACTCTAGGAGTCTCTACGTACAAATTTTTCCCTGAGCCATATCCACCAGGTCTTTTTGGTCAGTTGTGTGCGTTTCATCAGAAGGATTTTCCCCACCGGCCTTCAAACTTCAACTGTAGTATAAACAACCTACTGGACCCTCAAAGCACCTCATGACCTCACCAGATTTACCGTGCTG